>CM065804.1:194734500-195934500 GCA_033398695.1 Orobanche coerulescens
CCTGAGGCAATGCTAAAACGGGTGCGGTAGTCAAACGTCTCTTTAACTCGTCAAACCTATCCTGTCTGTCTGCAGTCCACTCGAATTTCTAAGTTTTCTGGAGCAAGTGAGTGAGTGGTCTAGCGATCTTAGAAAATCCCTCAACAACTCTACGGTAATAGCCGGCAAGACCCAGAAAACTCCTCACCTCCTTCACATTCTTAGGCGGCTCCCAAGCCATCACTGCCTCTATCTTCTGCGGATCTACCCGAACTCCCTCTGCTGAAATCACATGCCCGAGGAAAGGGTATTTATTTTTGATGGTTAACAAATCGTCAATCCGGGGCAAAGGGTATTTATTTTTGATGGTTAACTTGTTTAATTCTCGATAGTCGATGCATAAACGAAGCGATCCATCATTCTTCTTAACAAAAAGTACAAGTGCACCCCAAGGCGATGCGCTCGGTCGAATATACCCTTTAATAAACAACTCTCCCAACTGATTCTTCAATTCTAACATCTCTGACGGTGCCATACGGTACGGTGCTCGAGAAATAGGGGCCGCATTCGGCTCTAGATCAATAGGAAACTCCACTTCTCGATGTGGTGGTAATCCCGGCAAGTCATCCGGAAATACGTCGGGGTATTCACTAACAACTGGAATTGATGACAAAACAACTCCACCATCTTCCGCCTTCAGAGCATAACACCAGTAGCCGACACTGATGGAATTCGGTGATTAAAATCGGAGTTACGCAGCGAAAATAAACCGGTCAAACCGGATAAAAACCAAACCCCAAAACCGGATCGATCAAGCATCGTATAAACGAATATAAATATACGAAGATAAATTAAGAAATCATACCCTCATAGACCTTTGATAATATCTTCTTGATTCCGAGTACGAACACGAATCCAATCGAACAAGCTTTTGGAAATTCCCGAGCACCGAAAACACCGTGCCTCTACGTATCACGCGTCGGAAGATGACCGGAAAATATTTCTATCAATTTATACTCTAAGTATACGGCTAGAAATTGATAGAATTAATTTATATATATTTTTATAAATACTCTAAGTATTTTTATAAAAATTGTTTTCTCTCAAAATACACTTAGAACTCAAAATGTATAAAGTTAGAAAACTTTTCTCTCACACCCTATCTCAACTCACGGCTGCTCAAGTGAAGTCAATGGAGGTGGAAACTATGTATATAAATACAAGCATAACACACTCATCATCTCAATCATTAAGCTATAATTAATTCATTAAATAAATTAATTAAAACCCCACATAATATAAAATGTCTTCTAAAGACAAAATTGATAATTCATCACCATGATGAAGTGAGTGGGGCTATGATGAGATTTTAGGTGTTGGTCCGTTTTGGTCCGTGAAGCGGACCCTCGTGTATCTAATCCGATAGATAAACCTTGACGTCTCAATATTAATACAATTAATTAATCCAATTAATTAATTATATTAAAAATAAATTCTCTAAGAAATTATATGAATAAATTAATTATCCAGTAATTTATTTAATTCACGAGACCGATTTAATTTATCCAATAAATTGAATTAGACATCCAATGTCCAATATTAACCATGAGAGAATAAGCTAAATATAATCCGTCGTCAATTCACGTGCGCGACTCAGAGTTCGTCTTAGTTAGCATTGGGAGGATCCAATGAGTGTTAGCACCACTTAGCCAGTCTCGTGGCCCACACCGTAACCTAACTAAGAACAAATGATAGGATCATTCCAAAACCATTATGTCGTGAATACCGTATACGTATAAACCCTTCAATCATATGTCCCGGTCAAGTATTAGGGTCACGGTAAAGTCAAACCCTACTGTAACTTGACTCTATGCTTTCTGTTAATGCAAACTGAGATCATCGAGCTCTCGTGTATCAAATACAACTAGCTCTGAATGCTTTGGCCAAAGACTTATGATCTTATTTGCCATTAACCGCATAGGACATTTACCTGCTCACTAACAGGAGAAAGAATCATATCTTGGTATTCAGTAGAGACTGCTACTTGCCCACTAAGTTGCATTTCGAGGTTGACCCCACCAACCGGCGATTGGATCGAACTACTCTAATGACTAACTTAATGTCACAAGCACATCTCCTTATGATTAATCTAGTCAAAGGTCCACGTATTCCTATCACAATCTTTCGATTCAATCATTGACAATCCCTGAGTGATTTCCATGTGACCGAATCGAGTTGAGTCGTGTTCGAGTATACTAATCCCATTAGCATACCTATAACGTGTGCTCCCACTAACTGTTAGTGAAGACAGGCACTCTACATGTCAAAGTACACGTTATACAAGTCTTGTCTAAACTTCTTTAGGTTAAGTTTTATCGACTTGCGAACTAGTTAAGCATTCGAGCTCTAAACACTTCTAGTGCCTATCTCCTTATCTCCATAAGGAGTAGAATGATCTCTCTCAAATGCAAGGACTATTATTCTATATACCAAATCACAATGCCAGTGATATACAATAATATAGAAATAATAATTGCCTTATTAAATATAATATTCATAATTACAATACAATTGCTCTCATTCTCTCATCCTCTGAGTGGCATTCGAGGGTATATTCCTAACAATCTCCCACTTGCACTCAATGCCACAAACTATGGTATCTAATACCCATACTCTCTAGATGTCTCTCTAAGACCTTCTGAGATAGTGGCTTGGTAAGCGGATCAGCAACGTTATTTGCTGTGTCTACTCTCTGCAGTGTAACATTCCCATCCCGAACCATTTCTCTAACAAAATGATATTTTCTCGCAATATGTTTGGTGTTGTGGTGAGCCCTAGGCTCCTTAGCACTGTGACTCGTCGTTGTCACAAAAGCGATGTCACGGGCTTCTGCGTTAGGAACCACTTGAAGTTCCTCGGTGAACTTCTTTATCCAAAAGCTTCTTTAGCGACCTCATTTTGCTGATATTCGGCTTGACATGTAGAGATAGCGATCGAACTTTGCTTGGCACTTCTCCAAGAAACTGCCCCACCATTCAGAGTAAAGATATACCCTGATGTGGACATCTGAGCATCCATGTCCCCCGAAAAATCTGAGTCTGTATAACCCATCACTCTTAGTTCTCCACCGCCGTATGTAAGAACCAAGTCTTTAGTCCTCCTTAGGTACTTAAGAATGTGCTTTACAGCAGTCCAATGTTCCTGCCCTAGATTTGACTGAAACCGACTTACTACACTCACAGCATAGGCAATGTCCGGTCTAGTGCAAATTATTGCATACATAAGGCTACCTACTGCCGAAGCATAAGGTACCTTGCTCATTTCCTTTCTATCTTCCTCACTTTGAGGACACATCTCTAAGGAAAGTTTTGCACCATGTTGCATAGGTAGAAACCCTCTTTTAGAATCTTCCATCCTAAATCGCTTCAGGATCTTTTCTATGTAGAGGGCTTGGGAAAGACCTAACATTCTTTTCGCTCTATCCCGGTAGAGACGAATACCCAGAATATAGGTAGCTTCTCCCAAGTCTTTCATTGAGAACTCTTTAGAAAGCCAAGCTTTCACAGAACTGAGCATTCCTACGTCATTTCCTATAAGTAGAATGTCATCTACATATAGTATTAAGAACACAATTTTGCTCCCACTAACCTTCTTGTAAATACAGGGCTCCTCTTCATTTTGGACAAAATCAAACTCTTTGACTGTCTCGTTAAAACGAAGATTCCAACTCCGTGAAGCTTGCTTCAGTCCATAAATGGCATTTGAAGTTTGCATACTTTATGAATATTGGTTTGAGATATGAATCCCTTAGTCATTCCATGTAAATCTCCTCTTCGAGGAATCCATTTAGGAATGCCGTTTTCACATCCATTTGCCATATTTCATAATCTAAGTGGGCTGCTATGGCAAGCATCATGCGAATAGACTTAATCATAGCTACAGGCGAGAAGGTCTCGAAGTAATCGATTCCTTCTCTTTGGGAATAACCCTTTGCCACAAGCCTGGCCTTATAGGTATCAACCTTGCCATCTCCATCAGTCTTTCTTTTATAGATCCATTTGTTTCCAATAGGCACTATGCCTTTAGGACGATCTACTAAAGTCCAGACCTGATTAGCATGCATTGAGTCTATCTCAGCTTCCATAGCTTCTTGCCACTTTGTGGATTCAACATCTACCATAGCTTGGTCGTATGTAGAAGGATCATTCTCTTGACTACTTTCTGTCATCTCATGGACACCCAGTTCTTCTTGATGCAGATAGCCATACCTCTCAGGTAATTGAGAAATTCTACTAGACTTGCGTGGTTGTGTTTGTATTTCAAAAGGTTGGGTTCTAATATCTTGCATAGGTGTCTCATTTGGTGTTTCTTTTATTTCTTCCAAAGAAATATTTCTACTGCCCCTCCTTCTGAATAAACTGATCTTCCAGAAGTGTGCTTGTATAGCAACGATGATCCTATGATCTTCGTGCATGTAGAATAGATATCCCATGGAATCCCCTGGATATCCTATGAAACGACCTTTCACAGACCTAGCTTCCAATTTCTCTACTTTAGTCTTCTTGACATAAGCAGGGCATCCCCAAATCCTAATGTGATTAAGACTTGGTTTCCTACCTCTCAACATCTCATGGGAGTCTTAGGAACAGTTTGGAAGGACATCTGTTCAAGATATGCATGATGATGAGCGCGTAACCCCACGAGATAAATTGGTAGATCGGTATAGTTAAGCATGGAGCGAACCATGTCCAACAAGGTTCGGTTCCTTCTTTACGATACACCATTTAATTGTGGAGTAGTGGGCGTGAATTGTGACACTATTCCTAGTTCTTTTAAGAACTCATCAAATTCGGTACTCATGTACTCACCACCCGATGCGTAGAAGAGTCTTAACAAGGTTACTGTTTGATTTTCAACTAGGGCTTTAAATTCCTTGAATTTATCAAAAGCTTGAGACTTATGTTTCATTAAGTACACGAATCCATACAGTATGGTCATCGGTGAATGTAATGAAATCGAAAGCCGTCTCGTGCCACTTCAAAGGGCCACGAGGCGTCGGTATGGATCAATCCAAGTTTTTCGGCTCTTTCAAAAGTCCTGCGAAGGGTAACTTAGTCATTTTGCCTTGAAGGCAAGATTCACAAGTTGGATAGGGATCGATCCCAATGGACCCGTAAGCCCATCTTTCTCCATTTTATGAACCTTGGTCCGACCGATATGACCAAGTCTAAGATGCCACTTAAGTGCTTGGTTCGTTTCATCCCTACCACGCTTCCCGATTATAGTGTTCACATTGTCTTATTCTTTAAATTTAAATGGTATAAACCATTTAATAATGTAGATACCAACCAATTTATTTCGAAATAAATACGACAGGACCCATCTCGATAAAGAAGTGAAATCCCTTTCGGTCCATTCTAGGAATTGATACAATATTCTTGTGCCCCTTGGGCAAAACAAGTACATCTTCTAAAGTGAGAATAAAACCGATTCTAAATCGACATAAGGGATCCGATATCGAAGCCTCGACACTATGCCCACTTCCGACGGTGACCATCACCTCCCCGAATCCGACTTCCTACTTCGTTCCAGATCGATTCATTGTACAAATGTGAGAACTGCAGGAATCAAGTATCCAAGAAGTAGAATATACGATTCTGAGAACAATTTGTTTCTAAAACTAATAGTTCCAATTACTGTGGCGCATTACGGTCAAGCTTTGGACAAGTACCTCTTCCAGTGGCCTAGCTCACCGCATTGAGGCATACATCCGTTTTCTTGGCCCCCTTACTCTTTTGAACCATTGGGGCCTTGCCCTTTCCCTTATCGATCTTGGCTATTGGACCTGCGCTTCTTGTTCTTTTTCTTCTTATTCTTGGACTTCCAAGTCCTGAAGAAATCACAAGTGCGACTTCCTTTCCCTTTGTCTTCATCGAGGCGGCGGTCGTCGGTTGTTCATTAGCTTGACTAAGTTACATGCAATCTCATTGCGGTTGAAGTTCATGACAAATTGTGAAAAGGAGTCGGAAGTGCTGAGATAAGGTCGGTTGGAGAGATGCATGCATCTCGAAAATCAAGAGCTTCGATCTCTCAATCATCGAGATCATCTTGAGGACATGGTCCCCAACCCTCTCTCCTTCCTTCATCCTGGTGCCGAATAATTGCTTCGATATCTCATATCTAGCCATTCGGCTATGCTCTCCATAGAGCTCAGCCAGGTGCGATAAGATGGCTCTTGAAGACGTCATCTTTTCATGGGCACGTTGAAGCTCATTGGTCATTGAGCCTAACATGTACCCTCGCACTCTTATGTCGTCTTTTACCCATTTCTCATGGGCATCGACATCTTCCCGATTGACTCGGGTTCTTGCGAGGCCGGGATGTCGCCTCAAGACGTATCCCAGCATTTCCATAGTTAGAACAATCCTCAAGTTCCGAAGCCAGTCCACATAGTTCGGACCAGTCAGGACGTTCTTTTCAAGTAGTATAGCGAGTGGGTTCATTGTCATATTGAGAGTTTTGTTAACTGCATAGAATAATTTGAGATTCGTTAGTGATTGTTTAATTATGATCCGAGTAAAGAATTTAAGGGCTTTCTTTATTCATAACTCGGCTCCCACTATTTTATCGGCATTTACACACTCCCATGTTAAATCCTAAGTCTTAGGTGACTTCATAGTGGTGATCGATTTCTTTACAAAGTTTAATAGAGGGCAACCCATACGGTTTATATTCTATTATTCTTTATAAAGTGGTGTCTAATACCAACCCATCTAATGGATGATTCGATCTTCTTTTACCCCTAGTTCACTTGCCCTCAACCCATTCGGTTTCTATGGCTCGCTGAACTATCTAAGTTTAAACCGTCAACTCCTATTAGTCTGACAATTGAATCTTACCCGGCAACCCATACGGTTTATAGGGGTTTGATTTGTCACAACCAAAGGCATCTAATGCACTCTAGGAATTTATCAACTTTCCCCAAAAATATTACCCCGACATACTCGGAAGAATAATATTCCGGTTTAGATTTCAATTTTCCATGAGTTTGACGGAGGGTAGGAAACCTCGTAACCTTTATAACTTAGTGTTTGTAAGTGGGAGTATTAACTCGATTATATGTTACACTTTGCACATTACTCCGTTTATAAGCGCGGTTTGTCGGTTTGTTTGTTTGTCATACAATATGAAAACATACACAACCTAAAACTAACAACATGCAGTTCATGGACCGTTCCTAGAACAAAAACATCGTAATCTAATTACATGTCTTCGGTCTTGAATCTTCGTCTTCTCGAGCGGATCTTCCTCCGGTCTTCGTCATTACAAATAAATTTTACATTTGAAAAATTGCATCATATACAAATTTTCTAGTAAAATAAATAGGCTCAAAACGGTCTTTACAACCCAATCGAACAAAACAAACGATTCAAAACTAGGTCCATGAACTACATCCCCATTCAAAATTAATGCAACAATTACATTAAAATAAATGGCAATAATGATTAATCTAAAATTGATCTAATCAACAAAAAATAATCCAACAATTAGAATTAATCCAATTAATTCACTTAACCGTTAATTTTAATTTGCTCCGGACAAAATAAATATTTCATTAAATTAATTCCCTTAAAATAAATTACCATAATTTTATTTTAGTCAAATTAAATCCAATTTAATTTGCGGAAAATTAATTTACCGAACGAAATATAAAAACGGAGTCGGAAAACACAAGGCCGGGCCAAGCCGTCCGACATGGGCTAATTAAATTTAAATTAAGAAATTTGACCAAATGACCAGCCAAATTTAAATTAAATTAAATTAAAGAAATTTGACCAGAGTCACTGGTCCGGCCAATTTTTCGGCTCATTTTTTTTCGTCCCGAATCCAAAAATAATATTTTTCTAATTTTTATATTACACAATTAAATCAGTTTTTCAAAAGAAAAATAGATTTATATTGTAACATAAAATCATGAAAAATAATTTTTAGATGAATAATTAAACATCAACAATTAAAACAATTATGATTCTAAATCATAAAAAATAATCAAGCATTCCAAATGCAAATATCGAATATACGATTGCTTAGACCTGGCTCCGATACCACTGATGGAATTCGGTGATTAAAATCGGAGTTACGCAGCGGAAATAAACCGGTCAAACCGGATAAAAACCAAACCCCAAAACCGGATCGATCAAGCATCGTATAAACGAATATAAATATACGAAGATAAATTAAGAAATCATACCCTCATAGACCTTTGATAATATCTTCTTGATTCCGAGTACGAACACGAATCCAATCGAACAAGCTTTTGGAAATTCCCGAGCACCGAAAACACCGTGCCTCTACGTATCACGTGTCGGAAGATGACCGGAAAATATTTCTATCAATTTATACTCTAAGTATACGGCTAGAAATTGATAGAATTAACTTATATATATTTTTATAAATACTCTAAGTATTTTTATAAAAATTGTTTTCTCTCAAAATACACTTAGAACTCAAAATGTATAAAGTTAGAAAACTTTTCTCTCACACCCTATCTCAACTCACGGCTGCTCAAGTGAAGTCAATGGAGGTGGAAACTATGTATATAAATACAAGCATAACACACTCATCATCTCAATCATTAAGCTATAATTAATTCATTAAATAAATTAATTAAAACCCCACATAATATAAAATGTCTTCTAAAGACAAAATTGATAATTCATCACCATGATGAAGTGAGTGGGGCGGCTATGATGAGATTTTAGGTGTTGGTCCGTTTTGGTCCGTGAAACGGACCCTCGTGTATCTAATCCGATAGATAAACCTTGGTACGTCTCAATATTAATACAATTAATTAATCCAATTAATTAATTATATTAAAAATAAATTCTCTAAGAAATTATATGAATAAATTAATTATCCAGTAATTTATTTAATTCACGAGACCGATTTAATTTATCCAATAAATTGAATTAGACATCCAATGTCCAATATTAACCATGAGAGAATAAGCTAAATATAATCCGTCGTCAATTCCTGTGCCGCGACTCTGTAGGTTCGTCTTAGTTAGCATTGGGAGGATCCAATGAGCGTTAGCACCACTTAGTCTCGTGGCCCACACCGTAACCTAACTAAGAACAAATGATAGGATCATTCCAAAACTATTATGTCGTGAATACCGTATACGTATAAACCCTTCAATCATATGTCCCGGTCAAGTATTAGGGTCACGGTAAAGTCAAACCCTATCAGAACTTGACTCTATGCTTTCGTTAATGCAACCGAGATCATCGAGCTCTCGTGTATCAAATACAACTAGCTCTGAATGCTTTGGCCAAAGACTTATGATCTTATTTGCCATTAACCGCATAGGACATTTACCTGCTCACTAACAGGAGAAAGAATCCTATCTTGGTATTCAGTAGAGACTGCTACTTGCCCACTAAGTTGCATTTCGAGGTTGACCCCACCAACCGGCGATTGGATCGAACTACTCTAATGACTAACTTAATGTCACAAGCACATCTCCTATCAAAACCTCAAGTCAAAGGTCCACGTATACCTATCACAATCTTTCGATTCAATCATTGACAATCCCCGAGTGATTTCCATGTGACCGAATCGAGTTGAGTCGTGTTCGAGTATACTAATCCCATTAGCATACCTATAACGTGTGCTCCCACTAACTGTTAGTGAAGACAGGCACTCTACATGTCAAAGTACACGTTATACAAGTCTTGTCTAAACTTACTGCCCAGTTAAGTTTTATCGACTTGCGAACTAGTTAAGCATTCGAGCTCTAAACACTTCTAGTGCCTATCTCCTTATCTCCATAAGGAGTAGAATGTTCTCTCTCAAATGCAAGGACTATTATTCTATATACCAAATCACAATGCCAGTGATATACAATAATATAGAAATAATAATTGCCTTATTAAATATAATATTCATAATTACAATACAATTGCTCTCATTCTCTCATCCTTTGAGTGGCATTCGAGGGCATATTCCTAACAGACACAACCCTGGTTCAGAAGTTTCATCGCCTTCAAGGCACTAATCACACTCCCCGATCTACCCGGCTTACAACCAATGAGAGTATGCTCGGTGCCGTCCTCGGCCACTATCGAGATGGTACGCATCCGATAGTTCATGATAGCACCGTGACGATCCAACCAATCGTCCCCGAGGATCAAATCCTCACCCTTAAGGTCTATAACAATGAGATTCAAGGGCCAATCCCGGCTCCCGATCCTCGCTGGGCAATCCCTAACTTCTTGGTCCCCAACCATACGATCCCCGCTTGGCGTACCCACTACAAACGGTTCACACTCAAACAAGCAGTCAAAACCAATACGACTCACACAGTCCGAAGCAATAAAGGAGTGGGTAGCACCCGAATCAAAAAGCACTGAAACTGGATGAGAAAGGACCTGAGTGGTACCTGACGCCACCGGAATGTCTGCCTCCTCTGTGCGCCTCATCTGCTCTGATCGGGGGTGGGCGAACCGAACTCGATCTTGCCACGGCGATCCGGGTGACCAGGCCCCTACCACGACCGAACTCTGCGGAACATGAGTAGTTGGAGTCCGTGATCCTCCGATCGGCGGTGGTAGTCGGAACTCTAGCGGCCACGTGGCCCTCTCACAATGATTTGCCGATGCGATGCATTGCTTAAGTAAAGCAAGCAACTAACGGAAATGGGCAATCCTTCATAACGTGCTCGGGCCGACTGCAATTAAAAAAACTCTCCCACCAGGTGCAACAGTGGATCGAGCAGTTACCACGAGATCCACCGGATGATGAAACGGCCTCTTCCAGTGTAGGAGCGAACGAGACCTCGGCCCGACCACCCTTACCGTGAGAATCCGCGGTAGTCTTACGCTTCTTAGATTCAGCCGACTACGATTAGGGATGGCCATCTCGATCGCTAGAGCGCAATCCTGGTATTCCTTCAAAGTGGCACACATGAGCGGTGCCATACTCTGCCTGATACGCGGCTTCATGCGCATATTGAAGTAATGGATTTTATCGGCCTCCGTCCTCACCTGATCTTTCACAAAACCCAACTGCTTATTGTAAGAGATAATGGCCTGCGAAATCGGCACATCCTGGGGTGTGGCAGTGAAGAACTCCACAATTCTGCGTTCTTTGACTGGCGGCGGACAATATTCTGCTTCCATGCGACCACGAACTCCTCCCAAGTAGCCCAACGGTCTCTGGGCGCAACGGCCTCCCACCATTCCGCAGCTTCCTTATCCAGGAGGTACTGGGCAATATGTACCCTCCTGTCTTCGGGACAAGCTACGGCATCGAAGGTCCTGGACAACTGAAAAAGCCAATTCTCCCAACCGAGGGAGTCAGAAGATCCGGAGAAATGAGGAGGGTGCATCTTAGTCACCGTCTGAAGCCACTTACTAGCTTCCTCTTCAGTTGTCGGGGGCGGATTCTGGCGTCCACCCTGAGCTATCTGAGCAAGTTGGGCTACTAACTGCTGAAGTACGGCAGTAGCCCCAGCATCGGCATTATTACCCGACGGCACTGAGTGAGAGGCTGAGTCCGCAGAGGAATGAGAAAGTGAGCCTTCTTCATTATCAGCACCTCGACCACGGCCTCGGCCGCGTCCCCTAGCTGGTCTACCACGACCTCTCAACATACTGAAGAAAATATGAAAAGAACAAGATCAGAAAGATTCACACTTTACAAGGTTGGCATCACAATTCACAATTCCGAACAACGTAAGAGAACGAATTATAGAAGTATAAGAGTTCGAGGAGACTTACAGCCACGGGTCGCACGAAAATACGGCAACATGATGATATTAAGCTCAACGACTGACTCTAACTACACAACTGACAGACCCAAAATTTACCGACAGCCTAGGTATTCAAAACCTAAGGCTCTGATACCATAAATGTAACACCCCAATTCACAAATGGGACATTCCACGCCGTAGAACCCTCGTGAGGTCTACCAGGCTAACACATGACACCTAAACCACAATTAAATCCCAAAAGATGCACTCAAAAAGTAAATAAGGCCGTGGCCTCGGCCAAAACATTTTAACGGAGTACATGAAACATAAGTTAAATACCAATTCATTGCCCACGCAGGGGACTTAAACCAAGTTCAAAAGTAAACAGTCTAACTCCAGTACTCGACAATGCAATGACAAAACATAAAAATACAGACTCGATCCACATCATCATGCCAGCCCATCCTTTGCGTGTGCATCCCGTGCCAGCTCCTCACCTCGACCAGTACCTAAAATGCATAAGACGCATTTCCCCCATTTAGGGGTTAGCATTCGAATAGCTAGTGCAAGTACACAATTACACAACATTATATACATACACGATTCAACGCAAACAAGTCATTAGGAAAGATCATTTTGAGAATCAATACTCCGGAATATCACATTTACACCAAAACAGTAAATAATCAAGTTTTCCACATCACAAATATCCACGCTTGGTAACTCGCGACCGTACCCATTAGTATCGGCCCCCAGAGGTCCCGTCGAACCGTCCCCAGGTGAGAAACCACTTCCGCGGCCGTACCCATTAGTATCGGCCCCCATAGGTCCCGTCGAACCGTCCCCAGGTGGAAGAACATCAACACATGCACCCAACTCCACTTCCATGGCCGTACCCATTAGTATCGGCCCCCAGAGGCCACAGGCCATCCCCAGGTGGAAGAGTAACAATCACATTCATTCAATAATACAGTTTACATCATTCGCATCAAAAGTGTACACACATAATGAGATATAATACATGTACTTGCCTGATTAATACGACGTGAAGGAAAACAGTGAACGGAAAGGTTTTGGCCCAAATAATCTTCACAAATCCAATCCTAACACAATAACGATGAACAACCAATCTTAAACTACGAAAATATTGGAATACATCCTAGTTCTACCCGTTGCAACCATTTGTCGAACATAACTTGGGTATCGTCGACTATAAGTGACGAACAATGGAAAACTTGGAGTTTAGAACCACAAATCCTCAACAAAAACGAAGGATTACAAGTACACGATCGAAGTCTAGCAATAATCCAATGATAATTCGGACTAAAAGAATCAAATCCCAAGAAATCCCCAAAATTTCCCCAAAATCTCAAAACAAGGGTTTCAGGGATTCATACCTTGATTCAGATGGTGGAAAGTGTTAGGAACTTGAAGAATTCACGCAAGGAATGCACGGATGGTAGTGGATGATGATATTCAGTCGGAATCGGCCCTAACCCTCATCTGGAATCGCTCAAAGCCGAGAAGGATAAGAAATGATGGAAAAATGGCGAAGTTGACTGCTGCTGTCCTATTTATATTAAACAGGCTTAGCGCACGCTACGCACAAGCATTAGCGTGCGCTAACGGGGTTTGGAAAATGTAACACCCCGAGATATTCGGAATAATTACAGCGCCGTAAACCCTTTAGATAAGGATTTACAAGGCTAATTTTAAAAGAAGTGTAAAAACAATTCAATCGAACAACTGAAGTTCAAATACAGATTTGATTCAACCGATCAAATGAGTTAACATATACAACCATATCGAAATGACCTTATTAAAACAGACGTACTCGAGTACTAAACGAACCAAGAAGACAATTCATAATAACAATAACATCAACCACATCACTGAGCCATTTCATCGTCCTGTCGGTACTGTGGTTGCCTCCCCGCTCCTCGGCTACCTGAACATCAAAACAATGTCCACCCCCGAAGGGGTTAGCAAAACAATGCTAGTATAAGTATCATCATACAATAAATCATCAATGCATCATAAAACATGCAAAACGGACTTCCGCCACCGGAATCCAACGATGCGAATCCTCACGATTCCATCAACACAATACAGGGTAATCCAGCGATCCAGAGCCCTTGGTATAGATCCCCATGATGATCCCGTCGGACCAACGCATGGTGGAAAACCCGCCCAACGATCCAGCGCCCTCAGCATAGATCCCCATGATGATCCCGTCGGACCAACGCATGGTGGACATTCGATCCAGCGCCCTCAGCATAGATCCTCATGATCCCCTCGGATCATTTATACCATAAATCAATCAACTATGCATACACATATGCATTTCAATATGTTCATCAATACGAACAAATAACAACGAATATCACGAGGATTTTCAGAAATACATCTCATATTCAACAATATGAACAAAACTACAAGCATGATAAATCGAACTCGACATATGATACTTGGCTCGAAAATGGCAAGGACGAAACACTTCAATGATCTCGACACACTCGAAGGCCGCCTCCTTCGATCAACGTAACAAGCTCGAACCTTAACAAAAGGAATGATATACAAATCATCTCAAGTCGAACGATGGCCTAACAATTCGGTCTACGGTCGAAAAGCTCAAAATAAACAATCTGCCTGGACTGCTTAGCGTGCGCTACGTACTCTACGTAACGTGCGCTAAGCCGGCCTGTTAGCGTATGCTATCGTGTAAGACTAGCGTGCGCTAGCTACGAACTGACAGTTTGAATCGGCTGATACATAACGTACGCTACGTACGTATTGTGCGCTAACTGAACCCCGATAGCGCACGTTAACTCACATATGTTAGCATGCGCTAACCTTGCATGGCAGAATACTGCTAACGGAAAAACTGGGTTGAAAGGTGGTGAATTTCATGAACTCTATGGTGATAATACAAATTACCCTCGGGCATATCATGCTAATAAGGTTTGTGGAAGTTCTATGATTATGAGGTACAAATATACGGATAATCATCTCAACATCATAATTTATCTTCGATCTTCAAGAAATATTCCAAGTTCCGATTATTCCAAGTCCCAAAACATATGATTCCTTACGTAAAACATACGAACTAGGTAATATTCATATACTGGTCGATTGGTTTTGAAGATACATAACATGCTTAGGAATCCACATACAAAAAGGTTCAATGGATTATACGATGAATAAGTGTCGAAACGTCGAAAATATCCTTCTAACACATGATGTACGACTAATAACGACTCTAACTGACTAGACGAACATGATCAACATCCTTTAGAACACAACTAGTATTGGTGAAGAATCACCTACCTCAAGGTAGTGAAGAACACGGAGGAAATTGAAGCAATCCAACACCGAAAGCTTGAACACCAATCTCGATGATATACGATCTTCAATCACGAACCGGGATGTTGATATGAAGTGTTTAGGATGAAGGAAGTTATGTTCTAAGTGTAAGAATTCGGGTAATGGGAGAAGAAAGAATCGAAATCACGAATAGGATCTTTGTCTATTTATAAGAAATGGCTATTAGCGCGCGCTAGACCACCTTTCGTGGCGTGCGCTAACGGCTCACTGACTTAACTGTACTCAGCACTTAGCGTGCGCTACGCATATACCTGTAGCGTGCGCTAAGGCGTTGACTCGGCTTTTCCCGAAAGCCGTCCAGGTACATCCCGACACGATCCGACAGGGGTCCCTCGGCCAGATCTCACCTACCGCACGTCTCAATCAAATTGACCACGCATAGCGTGCGCTAATGACCCTCAGTAGCGTGCGCTATGAATCCACGTTAGCGCACGCTAAACATAGCCGATAGCGTGCGCTACATGCGCAGAATTACAATCTTTAAATCACAAACACGAAATTATATGCTCGACAACATCGGATTATGAAATACGGAGAATAGTACTTAGACAAAAGTACAATCATTACAATATCACAAGTTCCAATAACATAACAGAAATCTCGGGTATTACAGAAAAGCAGTCAGCCTACTGTCCTCTCGTTAGCGTACGCAAGCTAACATGATTAGCGTGCGCTAATGTTAGGAATTAGCGTGCGTTAACGCTGAATTAGCGTACGCTACCTGGTCCAGTGCCGAAATACTGACCTTACTGCCCAGCCCGCTGAAATCGTTAGCGCACGCTACTAACTTCAAGTTAGCGTACGCTAACCACTTAGCACTAGTGCGCGTAAGGAAAACAAGAGTAGCGTGCGCTACTCAGGCAGCAGTCCAGTACTGCTCAGTACACTGCTGCCGACAGCACAAAAAGAAGTCGAAATGCGAAGCAAGGCCAGAATCCAGAAATACGAACATGGAATATTCAAGACGACAGAGTTGAGCGCTGAAAGAAAATACAACTCCGATCACCGGAGAGCCCGTAATACGGTAAGGAAAATGAAATTCCCCTAAACTTATGGGAAATTACAAAAATGGCCCAATTGCCCGAAAATCACGATACGACGTCGGATTAACAAACCGAAAGTTTCAACATGACCAACTCAACCATACAAACTTATGCAAATCAAAAAACAATGAAAACGAACGAGTTTTACGAGAATCGAACGTACATGCGACAAGATATAATTCAAGATGAAATTATGCAAAAACATCCTCGAAACTCGTCCAAACGGAAAATCTCCAAGAACAAAATAGGTTCAGAATTTCAAAACAGTAACAAGCGAGTTGTCCGAAACGAACATACACCAAAAATAGAAATTACCAAAATTAGAAGGTACGGATATTACAATGTAGTGTACGTAAGAGAGAACAGGAACGAGGCAGTAAGCTATCATTGGACGATAATGTACGCTAAGGATAGTAGATAGCTACGCTAAGTGTATAACGTACATTAAGCACTAAGGCTAACATACGTAAAGCTTAAGACAGTATAAATGGGATAGCACCCCATTTCATTTCACCTCGTTTCTTTCACTTCCCTTTCATTCCCTTCAAGTCCAGAGAGCTCCCTTTGATACTTTAACATCTATATATCATCTATACTCGATCATTGAGGATTGGAAGCACCTTGGATTGGTACTCAAGCTTCCGTTGTTGGATTTTCGTCAAGTGTTCATCATTGTCTTCTACATTAAGGTATGTTGATACTTTCCAAAATCTAATCCTTGTTCTTATGGAATGATATGAGCATGCTTCTGAGATCATTGGATTAGTGAGTAACACTTTAAGTTGAACACCATGTTGTTAGAAGGTAAAATGAACTTATTTGAGACCTTCCTTGAGTAAGAAGATTATTAACTGAGCATTTTCGAGATTGAACCTTTGATATAGTTCCTGAGATTGTTACACATGTTGGATGTTGATTATGAGTCACTTGTTTACCAAGGTATTGTGAATGTCATCACTTAAATGGAAATATTCAAGGAAGATGAATTCCTAGGATTTTCACCAAGAATAATACATGTGTAGTCTTAAGTATTCTTCTAGCTCAATTCATGACTCATAGCGATTTCTGGAGATGAAGATATTCATGTGGATTTTTTAGAAATGATCAAGACTTGTGATTATTGTCACCTTTGTTAATCGAACTTAGATGGATGAACATTGAGGGTTTTGACATGTTTATCCTGGAATTTGAAAACGTCAAACACTATAGGATCATTATTGTTCGCATGATAAATGTATTTGTGAGTATAACGTACGTTAAGCATCATGCATTACGTACGTTATATCATCAGGTAAGACAGTCGTCTGATCAGAGAAGAAAACTGTCAAATATGTGCTTAGCGTACGTTAGGCTTCGGAGCTTGCGTACGCTAACGAACAAACTTAACGTACGTTATGTTGGGTGTGTAACGTACGTTATGAAGACATCAGGCAGGATACGTTGACAACTTTCGGACATAGTTTAGGATGTTAGATGTTCGTACGTTAGTTATATGACGTAAGATGAACTCTTTATTCATTTCTATTATTTAAGGTTCGAGCTTGCAACGTAATAGATCGAGGGGGTGACCTTTGAGTGTATTGATATCCATCGAAGTCTTATCCTTTTCATCAAATCGAGACAAGTACTTTAATTATAACTGTGCGTATTAATGTCGGTTATATTATTATTGTATTATGCATACTTGTTGTTTTATGCATACTTGTTATGATTAATTGTCCACCATGCGTTGGTCCGACGGGATCATCATGGGAATCTATAGCTGTGTGCGCTGGATCGTTGGACAGGTAATTCCACCATGTGTTGGTCCGATGGGATCATCATGGGAATCTATAGCTGTGTGTGCTGGATCGTTGGAATACCACGAGTATGTTGAGATTGTCATGATGTGTTACGTGTTATTAATAATTCTCGTTGGAGAAACTTGTCATGATTATTGTTGAATAAATCGTTATTGTTTAATTATCGTACTTGTACTAGCATCGTTGTGCTAACCCCTTTGAGGGTGAACATTTGTGTTATGTTCAGGATTCGGGAGGGCGGGAAACAACCACTAGAGATACATGACGACGAGGGTGCATAATGATGTTATGGCCAGATTACTTTGTCGTATGTTTGTGTTGTTTCAATAAAGTAATCGAGTACATTATCTTTTGTTATGATGGGTTTGGGTATATATTAATATTCACTGTTGGACGTTTGTATTGTCATTTCTTTTCTTCAGCCTTGTAAATTCTTACGTACAGGGTTTACGGCGCTGTAATATTCCTGAATATATCGGGGGTGTTACACTTCTGATCCACTTTGTCCAAACATAAGAAAAAATTTGGATATGATACATGAACTTGTGAGATTCTGTGAAGTTAGACCTGCTGTAGGTGGAAAGTTTGAGGTGCATTTCAATGATGATTCACATGTTGTGGATCTCAATGAAAAAGGAGTGTACTCGTAGGGCGTGGGAGTTGAATGGCATACCATGTTGCCATGGATTGAGCTGCATTTTTTACAATAGGCGGGATCCTATAGATTATATAGACAATTTCTATTTCAAGCATAATGCATTGGAGTGTTACAAGTTTAGTATAAGTCCAGTGCGTGGGTTCCAGTTTTGGCCTATTGTAGACAAACCTCCTGTCTTGCCCCCATATTCTCTAAGGCACCTGGCAGGCCGAGGAAGCTAAGAAAAATAAGCATAGATGAGGTTCAAAATCCTAAGAAAAGTACAAAGTTTTCTATGCGTGGGCTTCGAATGTCTTGCAAAAATTGTGGTGGGATTGACCACAACAAGAGAATGTGTAAGAATCCGTCTAGAAAACCTCCGACATGGCCCATGCCGAGGTCCTCCTCCATTGTCAAGCATGTCATGCAAAGAGAGACGGACCAGACACGGCGGAGATATGATGGTCAAGTATACAGCAAGTCGGGTTTGATTTATGTCCGAGTAAGTAAGTATACACTTGCTTCCATATTTGCACTTGTTTGTTTCTAATAATTTCATTGTTCTTAGGAGCCGAATACACGCCGTGTTTATTTATCAAGTTTTAATCGTGGAGCCACTACTGGAGGGAATTAAGGAAGCACGATGGACAGCAAAGGAGTCACTGGAGAAAGTCAAGTTGAAAATCCCACCCCTTCGTAATTCTAAATGTCTGTTTTTTTTTAAAAAAAATATTGGTTGTTGAACAAATTCTATCTTAGATTTGATGAGATTAGACCAGTCTGTAATGAATCTTAGACAATTATGTGATCACTTGTGTTGGACCATTTTGTGATCAGTAGACCATTTTGTGATCATTATTAATCTAATTGTTCGGACTTGGTTCAAATTTGTTGTCAGTACAAGATGATACGTGTAAGCTTAACATATTACACTATAAATATCCCAATTGACATCTACAAAATGAAGCAAATTGTTTTAGGCTCAAAATGATATTTCACTACTAATATCCCAATTAACATATTACAAATAACACCAAAAGCTAAGCAAACTGTTTTACAAACACAAACTTTAAAATCAACGAAGAAGACAATGCATTGAAGAGATAAAAGACTCTTTCACTACAACTATCCCAATTTACCAAATCAAAAAGATTAAAAACCCTATGACATACATCGCATGAACTCTCGATCTTGTTCATTTCAACCCTCGCTTCAATAACTTATTCTCAGCTCGAAGTTTTTTAATCTTCAACTCGAACTCATCCTTCAATTCTTCAATCTTTTGTTCGCATTTCTTTTTATCCTTTTCAACTATCATATGGCTTTTTCGTATGCCGTCAAGAAGAGCCATTTTCGCCTTTCCCTCAAATGACTCTTCATACCACACAAAGTAATCACAATCGTTGAGCTACGTCCAAATTTTAAAATTCAGATTTCATGATTAATCGGAAAAACACCACAAGCATAAAGTTTGATACATAATTTAAGAACACTAACCTCATTATCAAGCGGGCATCTCCAGAACCTCCTACCCGGATTCAAGATTGTGAATGACCTCTGGAGATTACATGCTCCATGATTGCAGTAGGGCATTGGTGTTGAATACTCTGAATTGTGGCTTCTTGAAGACGAATCAGACATTACTATTCGAAAACCCTAGGTTGAGCAAGATCTATGGTTTACTAGCGAGAGCTCTGTGATTTAGGGCTTCTATGTGAGAACGACGAGAAGAGTGAGAACGATGATGAGGATTTCTTCAGTTTTGTCGTTTTTTTCACTTGCCCAAACAACGTCGTTTGGGTCTAATGTGTCGGCATCGACCACGTATGCACGCCGACGTACGTAGTCATTTTCCAAACGTTAGAAATTTTTTTTGAGACAGATTTATATAAATATGGTGTAGGATGGACTATTTTTATAATTAATGTTATGCTGGGACATTGATGTGGTCTCGCTTAAATGTCGGGACATAATTACCTTGTTGTAACCCTTTTATTTTTTCCCTTATCATTTCTCATTTCAGTATTTCCTTCCCACTCCCTCCGTCCTCCTCCCCGTCGCCATCAGCTCGTTTTATTTTTCTACTCGCTGAAGCTGAAGCTGCCGGCGATTTCAACCAGCTGATTTTTTCTCCTCCCCGTCTCCCTCTAAAGCTAAGCCGCCGTCGTCGATTTCAACCAGCTCTGCCGCCGCCGATTTCAACTAGATCCACCGCACCGATTTCGACCAGCTCCGCCGCCGCTGATTTCGATCTTCACCACCGATACAGAGGAATTTAGAAATGGAGGTACTAACAATCCTTTCTTATTGTTTTTCTTGACTCATCGAGGTCAACTTTATTGAAAAAACCAGAAAAAGACAACCGATTATCCTTTCTTATGCTTGGCTTTTCTATCCGGATTATTATTCGGGCCGTACATGCATATTACAGTTCCTTCTTTCTAGCATTTCATTTCTTAAGACATAGCATGAAGGACCTCTCCTGTAGTCAGCTGAAAGCGACAAGTGAAAACTGAAAAAGTTATGGTGCTGTCAACTCAAAACAATTCCCTCAAATAAATGCACCAGCTCTTGTTCTTTCTAATTTATCAACATTATTTTTTAATGTTGATAAAAAATAGACTTTTATAAATCCGTAGCCCGTCTAGTTCGAAGCCTGCTAGGGTTAGGGTTAGATTTAGGGTCAGATCCATAAATTGTCGACCCGTTTAAATTTTGGTTTTTTTTGACCGGACCGTTTAGCACAACGCAAGAGTTAGGCCGAAATAGCAAGGGCTAACCCGTTTAACATTTCTAGTTTTTACCATACAATACCCTTAATACCTGAAATACAGGGAGCAATGGAGGTGGTCTGATGGATGCTTACTGCTGCTGCCTGCGTGTAACACCCCCAAGTTATTCAGGGTATATTACAGCGTCGTAAGCCCCACCGTGGGACTCACAAGGCTAAACATATGCGGAACTATAAATCTTGACCGAGAAGGTCCAAATACAATGAAATGAAAGACGATACAAAGGGTATTCAAACAATATCCAATGTATCAAATACATCACAGTACAAAATCAAAACCTCGGCACAGAGGCCGGAACATCAAGGGAGATGGAAAATAATACTCGAGTATTCAATAACTATTCCAGTACAACAACACTGAACGGAAAACTCAAAACATAACCAGAAGAAAGACACAGTATCACACTTGCCCACCATCTTCATGCCGACCCGATACCTGCCTGTCCGCTCTTCTTGAACCTGAAATACATAAAAAGTATTTCCCCCGTAAAGGGGTTAGCCGTCGAATAGCTAGTGCAAGTATATCAAGTATGAAACACAATACTCCTCGACGATAAAGTAAATGTAACCGTCAATTCAACAATTCAAGACTAGTATTCCGAAATAACTAAATCTCATAGCATCACATCAATACATATATGAATACCGTGGAACCGCACCAGAGGCTACGGAACCCTCAGAGGACCCGTCGGTCCATCCCAGAGTGGTTCGTTCATATCATCCGTGGAATCGCACCAGAGGCTATGAAACCCTCAGGGGACCCGTCGGCCCACCCCAGAGTGGATATAAATAATCATACCATGGCTTAGCATGCGTTATGCAACAGATTTAACGTGCGCTAGTCGAAGCCTAGCGTACGCTACCTGATAGTCCAGAAACCTGGCAACCTCACTGCCTCTGCCGACCAGCCCATTGGCGTGCGCTACGAACGGATGTTAGCGTGCGCTACTAACCACGAATAGCGCGCGCTAACGAACTCCTAGCGTGCGTTAATCCGCCTATCCAGAGAGCAGTTTGAGTTACTGGTTCTGACCTGACTGGTCCCTTAGCGCGCGCTACGGCTCAAAACTAGCATGCACTAATCAAGTAGAATTAGCGTGCGTTAGCCTAGGCCTAGCGTGCGCTATGTCTCTGGCCCAGAACACTTCCGCAAGGTCTAAACAACATGATCGAGACCCAAAACAAGATACGAAACTCAATAACAATATCAACAACATCTCCATGCGTTTACAGAGCGACAAAATAAGGAGAACGGAAAAGTCAAACAGTCAATAAAAGTACGGGTATTACATTCTCCCCCTCTAAAAAGAAGTTTCGCCCCGAAACTTAAGAAATAAAAAATTCGGGGTAATCCACCCGCATATTCTCTTCCGTCTCCCAAGTCGCCTCCTCGACTCCATGTCTCGACCATTGCACTTTAATCAGTGGAATGGTCTTATGCCGAAGTTGTTTCTCGCGACGCTCAAGGATCTTCACGGGTTTCTCTGGAAAGGTAATATCCTCAGCTACGTCAATCTCACTGTAGTCGATAATGTGGCTCGGATCCGGTACGTACTTTCTCAGCTGAGACACATGAAAAACACTATGGACGTGACTCAAAGATGGAGGCAACGCTAAGCGATAAGCTAAATCTCCAACTCTGTCCAAAATCTCGAAAGGTCCGATATACCTCGGACTAAGTTTCCCCTTTTTCCCGAAGCGGAAAACTCCTCTGGTCGGCGACACCTTGAGCAAGACATGATCCCCCACTTCAAACTCCAAGGGTCGACGACGAGTATCAGCATAAGATTTCTGACGACTCTGGGCAGCCAGCAATCGGCCCCGGATAATAGAAATCTTTTCCTTAGTCTCCATCAACATATCTGGCTCCGCTCAGAAGCCTCGTCCCAACATAATGGCGACTTACATCGCCTACCATAAAGTCCCTCGAATGGTGCCATTTTGATCGACGCATGCCAACTATTATTGTAAGCAAACTCGATCAACGGTAAGTGAAGCTCCCAATCATTACTCCAGTCTAAGGCACAAGCCCGCAACATATCTTCTAACGTCTGAATCGTCCTCTCTGTCTGACTGTCCGACTGAGGATGAAAGGAAGTGCTCAATCTCAACTCAGTACCCAAAGCCTGATGAACGGCCTGCCAAAAATGCGATACGAAACGGCCGTCTCGATCCGATATAATGGTCTTGGGGGCACCGTGCAACCTCACGATCTCAGCAATAAAGGTTCGAGCCAGTCTATCCGGTCCCCAAGTATCCTTAATACCCAAGAAGTGTGCAGACTTGGTCAACCGATCGACAATTACCCAAATCATATTCATTCCGGCCCGAGTTCTCGGCATGCCAGTGATGAAATCCATAGAGATGTCTTCCCACTTCCACTCGGGGATGGGAAGCGATTTCAACAACCCCGCTGGTCGTTGATGTTCGATCTTGACTTGTTGACACGTCAAGCACCATAGTACAAACTCCGTGACATACTTCTTCATGTTATTCCACCAAAAATTTTGCTTCAAATCTTTGTACATCTTACTCGTCCCGGGGTGGATTGAGTAAGGCGTAGCATGAGCTTCTCGGAGAATTCTCTGCCTCAACTCTAAATCGTTCGGAACACAAAGCCTGCCCTGAAATCTCGGAATACTATCCTCGTGAATCATAAAGCCACGAGCTTTTCCTTTAATTACATCTTCCTTCAGTTGAGAAATCATCGGGTCACTCCACTGCTTTCCTTTGATGTCATCAACCAAGGACGAAGTAATTTTGAGAGTACACAACTGTCCTTGTATTCGATGAAGCCAAACTTCTATCCCTTGCTCAATTAAATCCTGGCGAATTTTCATCTGAGATGTAAGAACCTCAAGCATATGAAGAGATGCCGATTTGCGGCTCAAAGCATCCGCGACGACATTTGCCTTTCCGAGGTGGTAAAGAATTTCCAAATCATAATCCTTTATCAACTCTAACCAACGTCTCTGTCTCATATTCAGCTCATTCTGACTGAAAATATACTTCAGGCTCTTATGATCGGTGTAAATGTGACACGAAGAACCATACAAATAATGCCGCCAAATCTTGAGTGCGAAGACAATTGCGGCCAATTCCAAATCGTGAGTAGGATAATTCATCTCATAAGGCTTTAATTGTCGTGATGCAAAAGCTATCGTCTTATCATGCTGCATAAGTACACAGCCCAGACCTTGACCCGAAGCGTCACTATAAACTGTAAAGCCCTCACTACCATGTGGTAAAGTTAAAATCGGTGCTGAAGCCAAACGTCTCTTCAGTTCATCGAAGCTCTGTTGTCTTTCATCCGTCCAAACAAACTTTTCGATCTTCTGGAGTAATTTCGTAAGCGGTCGAGCGAGTTTCGAGAACCCCTCGACAAACCGATGGTAATACCCAGCAAGGCCCAAAAAGCTACGAACTTCCTTAACATTTTTAGGCGGTGCCCAATCTAGCACTGCCTCAATCTTCTGCGGGTCTACACGAACCCCTTCGGCCGAAATCACATGGCCGAGAAACATAACTTCTTCCAACCAAAATTCACATTTCGAGAATTTTGCATAGAGGTGCTCGGTTCTCAAAATGTCTAAAATCAAACGTAAGTGTCGGGCATGTTCTTCCTTATCTCGAGAATAGATCAAGATGTCGTCAATAAAGACGACTACACACCTGTCGAGGTACTCGATGAATATCTTATTCATTAACTGCATGAATACTGCCGGTGCATTAGTCAACCCAAAAGGCATAACTACAAATTCATAATGTCCATATCTCGTCCGAAACGCCGTCTTCGGAATGTCGGACTCCCTAACCCTGAGTTGATAATACCCGGATCTTAAATCAATCTTTGAGAAAATTGCAGCCCCTTGCAATTGATCAAATAAGAAGTCTATACGAGGCAAAGGATATTTGTTCTTGATGGTTACTTTGTTCAGCTCACGGTAGTCGATGCACAAACGTAGTGAACCATCATTATTCCTTACAAAAAGAACAGGCGCGCCCCAAGGCGAAGCGCTCGGTCTGATGTACCCTCTTTCCATAAGTTCTCCCAACTGATTCTTCAATTCTTGCATCTCGGAAGGTGCCATCCGATAAGGTGCTTTAGAAACCGGAGCCGCATCCGGCTCTAAGTCTACAGAAAATTCTATCTCACGATCTGGCGGTAATCCCGGGAGATCGTCCGGAAAAACATCGGGATACTCATTAACAACCGGAATCGAAGAGAAATCGACTTCGTTCCCTTCCGTTTTCAAGGCATAACACCAATAACCCGTACAACCTTTATTCAAAAGTTTTACGGCCTTCATGGCACTGATAAGTAACTTGGATTGGCCCGACTTACTTCCCAAAAATGAGCACTCAGATCCGTCTTTAGTCATCATGGTGATAACCTTGGTACGGTAATTCATAATTGCTTGGTGATTATCAAGCCAATCCTCGCCGAGAATCACGTCCTCGCCTTCCATATCGACTACAATTAAATTCGATAACCAATCCATACCGGATATAATCACCGGAAAATCTCTAATCTCCCGGTTCCCCATAATTCTATCCCCGCTAGGCAGTTTCACAATGAAGGGATTGCAAGCAGTCATACAAGTTATATTCAAACGACGTACACACTCTAAGGAAATAAAAGAATGTGTAGCACCCGTATCAAAAAGTACACGGACTGGATGAGATAAAATATGAATGGTACCTGAAGCCACTGTCGCGTCGGGTTCGTCTGTTCGACGCAACTCATAAACCCGTGGTTGTACCGAACCGACGCTAGAGTTTCCCCCTCCAGCGTTCTGACCCCGTCCCCGGCCCCTGCCGAAATTCTGTTGAGGTTGACCAAAAGATTGTCGCTGATTTATACCTTGGTCAAGTGGTGTTGGGGCAGAAGCCCGAGTGTCCAAAGTCTGATTCGGCTCGGAACAATAAGCCGCTCTATGTCCCAATTGTCCGCACGTGTAACACTTCAATGGTGGAAAGTTACATTCCAAATTAACGTGGCCTGGACGACCACAATTGTAGCAAGTCACCGTGCGATTTGTTGTACCCGGAGTAGAACGGTAACCCCTCTTTCCCTTATTAGAATGTGACGTTTGTCTGGTAGAACGGTTAGTCGTCTGTGACTTCTGAAAGTTGCCACCCTTAGAGCCAGAAAAATTTCCCGCGACTTTCTGCTTCTTCGGTTCTTCAACGGTATCGTTGTCGGGGCTTAACATATCATGGGCTAAAGCTCTGTCCTGATACTCTTTCAGTGTGGTACAATCAAATCCGGCCATGTACCGCCGTAAGTCCAAATTCATCCGCATATCAAAATAACGGATCTTATCACGCTCGTTCCACACTTGATCCTTCACATGGATCAGTTGTTGGTTGTACTCTACAATCGCTTGCGAAACAGGAATATTCTGCGGTTTAGACTCGAAAAAGGCTCGGATTCGGCCCTCTCGCACCGGCCAAGGACAAAACTCTGCCTCCAAAAGCTCCTTAAATTCATCCCACGTGGAAACACGATCCCGTGGCTTGATGACCTTCCACCAGGTAGCGGCCTCCTTAGTGAGGAAATACTGAGCAATCGGTACTTTCCTCACTTCGGGGCAATCAACCGCCTCGAAAATCTTTTCCAATTTCGCTAGCCAATCTTCCCAGCCTAACAGGTCTGTGGCACCGCCAAACTGTGGAGGGTGCATACAGATTACATTCTGAAGCAAGGCATCCGTGTTCGGGCTCGGATTATTCAGTTGAACAGTTTGGGCTAAAATGGTCATCTGGGTAGCCAATTGTTGAAGTACATTCGCAACTCCAACGTCCGCGTTGTTCCCCTGGCCATTCGACTGGTTGTGCTGACTTTCGGTGTCAGGATGCACCGAGTTCGACAAACTGGGGTTGGTTGACCCTGCAACAGAACTGATGGAAACGGCCGCGCCACGACCTCTACCATGTCCACGGCCACGGACCCTACCAGCTGAAATACTGAAGAACACATAAGGCACGTAAGTACAGTTCAATCGCACGTCATCAAAGTGACCGATTCTCAAAAATACCAAAATAGAACTAAAACGAATAAAGAAACACTCGAAGAGTAAGAGGTCTTACAAGTACCGGTCGCACTGTGATGATGGCAGAGTAGTGATACTGTGGACAAATGACGACTCGTTCGAACCAAAAGACCGACAGCCTAGGTATCCATAGACCTAAGCTCTGATACCATATTCTGTAACACCCCCAAGTTATTCAGGGTATATTACAGCGCCGTAAGCCCCACCGTGGGACTCACAAGGCTAAACATATGCGGAACTATAAATCTTGACCGAGAAGGTCTAAATACAATGAAATGAAAGACGATACAAAGGGTATTCAAACCATGTCCAATGTATCAAATACATCACAGTACAAAATCAAAACCTCGGCACACAGGCCGGAACATCAAGGGAGATGGAAAACAATACTCGAGTATTCAATAACCATTCCAGTACAACAACACTGAACGGAAAACTCAAAACATAACCGGAGGAAAGACACAGTATCACACTTGCCCACCATCTTCATGCCGACCCGATACCTGCCTGTCCGCTCTTCTGGAACCTGAAATACATAAAAAGTATTTCCCCCGTAAAGGGGTTAGCCGTCGAATAGCTAGTGCAAGTATATCAAGTATGAAACACAATACTCCTCGACAATAAAGTAAATGTAACCGTCAATTCATCAATTCAAGACTAGTATTCCGGAATAACTAAATCTCATAGCATCACATCAATACATATACGAATACCGTGGAACCGCACCAAAGGCTACGGAACCCTCAGAGGACCCGTCGGTCCGTCCTAGAGTGGTTCGATCATATCATCCGTGGAATCGCACCAGAGGATACGAAACCCTCCGGCCCGTCGGCCCAACCCAGAGTGGATATAAATAATCATGCCATTAATATATCTTACTTTCAAAGTCGAGAACGTACAATCATAAATATATACTTGCCTTTGAGACATCGAGAAATCAAACGGAAAAAGGGTATGAGTTCGGTAGGTCCAAGAACGCGCTTCCGGCACCTAAACGATTCGCAAGGAATATGATAATCAATTATCCATATTCAAATTACACGAAGAAACTCCCGAAACCCATCTACGATTCATGAAAATACACGGATAAACAACTATAGGTTGGAAAATCGTCCAAACTCTCACAAGTCCGAAAACGGCACAATCTAATCTGTAAAATCGTAGGAAAAGCATGCATACGGGATAGATGCATCATAATCTCAAGGTTCTCAAGATTCAAAATGGATAAATCGGACGAATCTACGAAAAACCCCAAAATTCCCAAAAATAGGGTTCTACGGATTTTTACCTTGATTCGGAGGATAGAGATGTGCTAGATGTTGCATAAACCTTGTTATCCAACCCAAGGTGACGATATCTGAAAAAGGACTGCCTTAAATCACCCCAAATCGCCTCTCCCGAGCTCTCCCGATCGGAAAAAGTGGAAAAGATGTGAAATGACAAGTGCAGGGGTTGACTGTCCCCTTATATACTGTCCCAGTCTAGCGCACGCTACGCCTCAATATTAGCGTGCGCTAACGGGTCACCTAGTAGTCCAGTGGCTACTGTCATAAGACGTTAGAGTGCGCTACGAAACATCCCTAGCGTGCGCTAACTGGTGTCCTGCCAAAATCTCAGTTCACTGTCTCAGTCCGCTAGCGTGCGTTAATACTGAGAACTAGCATGCGTTACGCATCACCTATAGCGTACGCTAGCCGCTGCCTAGCGTGCGTTACCTGCTAGTCCAGAAAGTCTGAAACCTCACTGCCTCTGCCGACTCAGTCTGTTAGCGCGCGCTACACTATGGCTTAGTGTGCGTTATGCAACAGATTTAGCGTGCGCTAGCCGAAGCCTAGCGTACGCTACCTGATAGTCCAGAAACCTGGCAACCTCACTGCCTCTGCCGACCAGCCCATTAGCGTGCGCTACGGATGGATGTCAGCGTGCACTACTAACCACGAATAGCGCGCGCTAACGAACTCCTAGCGTGCGTTAATCCGCCAGTCCAGAGAGCAGTTCGAGTTACTAGTTACGACTGATCGGCCCAAAGAAAGTGATCGCCGCCCGGCAGTGGTGGTCGGCGGCGATCGGCTGGCCTGGTAGTGAATTTTCCGGCCGGTGGTGATTTTTCCGGCAGTTCGTCCATTTTCCGGCCGATTGTCGACCTTCCGGCATAGCATGACACGAGCCGTGTTATATGACACGGCTGAGAACGAGACTCCACGTCTTATGTCCGTTTTCCCGCCTAAATACGGAGTATTCTGTGCATGGCGTGTTGTAAGGTCATTTACGTCGATCCTTACTTTGTCTTCTGCATTTGACACGATTGATTCCGTATCAACACGTGGCTGACAACTACTGTTCATTTTCACAAAATAATAATAAAAATGATAAAAAATATAAAATCCTAAAAAATATAAAAAATTCTAAAAAAGTTTAAATTGTTGGTATTAAATCCTTGAGTGCTTTATTTTTTGCTCTCATGATTGAATTCCTGCTACGCCATTGTAGGTAATATTTTTCTCTTCATACAAAATAGATACAAATTTATACGCGAGTTTATTTTCATATGTATTTATATGTTAGTTATCAGCTTATTATTGAAAGGAAAAATGTGATACAGTATGGTTTTAATTATTGAAATGTCGAAATCTGGGACCTGCACGTTTTTTTGTTTCTCATTTTATTTTCTATATCCTTTTTTGTTCGATTGTTAATTGATACGAATATGTTTAAGGCATAATTACCGGAAGGATGAGATTCAAATGATGTTGATGCCTACGTGTTTCTCGTCTCATTTTCAGTGTTTTCAATAGCGCTTTTCATGTGCATAGCATTTTTGTTCCACCATAGCATAGCATAAATAACGTAGCGCATAACATAAGTTATTCGAGCATGTCAATTAATTATTTAAAATAATGTATATTTCTATTAGCAAATAAATGAGATAAATAACCATACAACCATAATAGTTAATCATCACATTCCAAAATAACTCAATCTAATTATCAAAAAACACCAATATGAAAGATTTTACATCATAAACTAGAGGTAATCATTATCGTCCAATATTATATCACTATCATCATCAATATTATCAATAATTGAAATATTCCCACTATCAAAGTTTGTTCGTTAATCAAAATCACGAGTCTCCTCTTCCTCATCAACAAGATTCAATCGTGATCTTTTCTCTATGCCTTCTGCTCCACCTAGTTTTACAAGACATCTGATAGTTAAAAACACATGACATTTGAATTAAATACAAACAAAAAATTTACATATACTTGCTTAACTTTCACCCTTCTCTTTTTTGAAATAAGATAGTCATCCTCCATCACATTTTCAACAATTTCGGCTCATTAACCCAAATCCAAAAGACTTTCAAACTCATCCCCGACACACTAATGATTGGATCACTTTCAAATAACTCATCATTTTCAAGCCATTTTGTGCCTTTGGGGAGGACGAGGTCTTCTTTTTCAGTAATCCATTCGTCATCCGCTTCAATTTCGTCAACCATTGTGGGATATACTTTGTTTCTCCTCCTTATACTTCTATCAAGTTATACTTCACAAACACCAATGCATTCAACTTGGCATGTTCAAGTCTATTCCTCTTTTTGGTATGAATCTAATATTATAAAAAAATAGTTGCATATAAATAAAAAATTAATGTGCAAAGCATTAAAAATTTATATGCATAGTTACCGATTTAAAGGTGCTCCAATTTCTCTTAGATCGTGAAGCACTACATGTGAGACTTAGCACTCCAATGGTAAAACTAGTAAGCTCGGACGTCTTGCTTCCAAAGCGTTCCCACCACATGGCTAGTAACATAAAACATAAGGAATGTAAATATAATAGACATGAATATAGTTACGAATAAAGTAAAAAAAGTAAACTACTTTGCCGGGAGTCGGTAACATTCTTGTTTTTCGCCATTGGGGTCCCAAATTCTCCTTAGGCTTTGTTATACAAGTCCAATTGGATGTACGCTTTAAGACGATCTTGGGAAGACCTCATCTTGTCCATGCAACCATACAACCCGTCTCTCACTTTATCACAATTCGAAAAAGTTTCACTATAACGTAATTGTAGGTTCAAATAATAACCGGCTGCATGTAGAGGATGATGAAGCTGTAGAGTCCAACATTCATCGATTTTCCTCCAAACCTATGCTTTCTTTCAACGCCCCCATAATTGAATTTGATTGTCTCATTTGCTTTGTCTATAAGTTCATAAATATATCCTAATGTTGGCCTCTCCTCCGAATCAACTTCTCTCAAGACACAAACAAGACACAAACAAGAGGAACAACACTCTTGACACAAAATGCAACGTATGGCCAAAAGTTGGGATCATTGATGACAATCCTTTTTACAACTTTTCTTTGGATTGTTTGAGATAAACGATAATTATTCCACTCATCCGAAGAAAACATGTGTTCGAGTTAGCCTTTTGACCATGTCCATGCTTTGAAGAATGAGGAAACATGTAGCAAATCGAATAACCGCCGGACGGAGAATTTCTATATCATTTGTATACTTTCTCATTGAAGAGAGTATAGTCCCATGGCCATAAATGAACTTCACAACCGTCTTAGAAAGCTCTATAGTGTCCGCAAAAATCTTCAACTTTGCAATATCTTCCAACATTAAATCTATGCAATGTGCCGCACATGGTGTTCAATGTTTTAAAAGGCGGTCGAGGCGCACGCCTCGAGGTGCGCCTTAAGGTGAGGCGGTGGAAAAACGCCTCTGAGGTAGCGCCTCTACCCCTTACCGCTGAGGCTTACGCCTCGCACCTGTGAGGCGGGCTTGAGGCGCGCCTTGAGGCGCATTTCTCTGAGGCAACCCATGAGGCAGACCTCTATTTTCCGAGAGGAACGAGGCTTGTCAAAAAAAGAAGAAACTTACCTGAGATCTGCAGATTGAGATGGAAGAAAACGAGGTGCCGGCTGTCTCTCTAGGTGTAGTGTGGACCGTGTGGTATGGATGTGAGGAAAAAACAGGGTTGAGGAAGAATAGGTTTTTAATATAAGGTGGTTCATGACTTGATTAACCTTATTGTCACTATTATTTTATTATGAGATGCTGTAGGAAACTTATGATATAACTAACTAGCTAGAGTTCCTTATTAAGTTTTATTTGATTCTTATTTTTAAAGAAGTAAGAAAAATGAATAAATGATAAACTTAATATAAAATTTGGGAGAGAATGCAACTTATTTCATATAAAAATATATTTTATATTTTTTTGTTGATTTTATTAGAGAAAAATAAAATCCAAATGACAAAATTAAATTTATGACTAAATTTTATGAGTCAACACTGATATTTTAGTAACTTAATATATACTTTTTTTGCACTTTTAGTAATTCCTATCAATATTGATATTTTGTGATTTTTTTATTTGATTTTTTTAATTTTAATCGAGACTTACACCTCAATGCGCCTCGAGGCTTATGCCGCGCCTCGTTCGGCCAAAACGCCTCAAACGCGCCTCACGCCTTTTAAAACCTCCATCAAATTCTCTTTTTTCTCTTCAGTTCTTTACCCTGCATTAACACAATTTTAAGCATTATCTGTGATAATTTGAATCACATTTTCCTCTCCTACCTCATCAACAATATCATCGAGATATTTAAAAAGCAATTCACCATTTTTGATAGACGCCGATGCATCAATAGATTTCAAAAAGAAAATACTGCCTGGACTATTGACTAAAAAATTGATCAAACTTCTACTATTTTCATCGGTCCAACCATCGGACATAATCGTACATCTATTTTTATTCCACACCTTATGTTCTTCAAGTAACACTACTGTCATCAACCTCGACCTTCAAAATCCAAGTACGCAATTCGTGCATAGAAGGAGGCTCGAGCCCTTTCCCGTTCTTGGCAATCCCTTCAACCATAGACAACCAATGAGGATCATCTCTAACATTGAAAGGAAGTGCAACGGAGAAAATAAACCGACCGACTCTACGCTTAACATCAACAAGCAAGTTTTTTTTCAATGCGGTATTAAGGGTCGATTGCCTAGGTTCGAAACTAATAAAGCTATCAAGAGTGCTTCTAGGTTTGCTACTATCACCGAAGCCAATTGAACTACCCCCTCACTTGTAAATTTTGATGATTGCAAATTACTCTGGGGTCTTCACCAATCTCTTTCAACAATTCATTTATCTTGTTTTTAGTATCTTTAGTGTTGTTCAATGATTCTTCAATCTCTTTCTTCACATCATCCGGTACACGAAGACAGGGAGAAACACCTATCTGGGTTCGAGCTAAGTGATGCTTCAGACGAGTTATACCTCCATTGGTTACATGTTCACAAAGTTTACACACAATAAACTTTTCTCCTTTATTTTGTGATTCATACTTCCAACCAGCATTGTTTTTGGATGAATTTTTCGACATTTGAACTCATTAGAAGTCATTCGATTTTTTTTTAAAAAACTGCTCAAAATATACATTAAAAAAATAAAACTCTACGTAAAAATCAAACTCTACGGTAAAAATCAAACTCTGCAGGTTCTTAAAAAAATCCAAGTAAAGAAAATACCTTTTGCGATGGATTTTGAAGTCGATGCACAATCAATTCTTGAGCGGTGAGAATCGCGAGTCACGATGGATTTTCCAAGTATCGCCATCCGAAAGGTAGGGTTTTCTCAAGTATCACGATGTATTTTCGAAGAGCCGATTATCTCGCTTTTTTGGAGTTCGAAAGTTAAGGTTTTGTTTTGGAGTTCAAGTGTCGCGATGGAGTTCGTACAGTGTATACTTGCGATTCAAATTACCATCTTACCCTCCAAGAATTCCAGCCGTTTTTTTGAACATATAGCGTACGCTATATGTTCTTTCGCGTAATAGCGTACGCTATTTATGCTATTACTGCGCGACGATTATTTAGCGTGCTATATCCTGGCATTATGTTAAAAAAGCTGCGCTACGTAGCATTTCGGCCCGTAGCGCGCTACTCTCACGAAAGCGCGAGGTTGAAAACACCGCTCATCTTCTTTTGCTTAAATTGCAGAATGATATATCCATGAAAAAACATTCGTTAATGACTTAATTTACTTCGGCGGAGTAAAGAAGAGAACGAAGGACAAGAACAAGAATCATAAATTGTCTAGTTTGACTTGAAAGAAAACTACGAGTTTGATTTTTATGTTTGATTTACTTCGAGTTGACTAATTTTGAAAAACAATGAAGTATGTTGAGAGACTTAAGAAATTTAGTAAGTTAAATTTGTTCGGGCAATACTTTTGATATAATTATCTTCCCTTCGTTTTTTTTCACACCTAAATCTGCTAAATTAAACTTAGAAGTATTAGATAGTTCGGTAATGTTCTCTCTGACAAGTGAAGTGAAGTACGTGAATTATTTGTTCCGGAGTAAATGAGGTTTAGTTTTGTAGACTAGATCCATAGCTCTTGGACATAGCTGTAGACGCTAATTGCTTCAATGTGTTAAATGGAATTGATGATCTTATTTGCTTTTTATTAGATGCTTCACATAATATAAGGTAATGAAGAGAAATTAAATGCATATCAGTCAAAAGAGTTGGGGGATACATTTTCACTTGGGGATTTTTTTTTTTTTTTTGGCTGGATGAATTTTTGGATATGAGAATGTAATGTTCGAAATTGGTGTGATATTGTTGTGCCGAAACAGTCAATGATTGAAATTGGTAGTTATAAATATTTGAGTGGGTGAATAGTTTTAAGAAGAAAGAAATGTGCAATGGATAGAATGTTCTTTTAGACCAAGTATGTAGATGTGAGTGGCGATAAATAATGAGTGGGTGAAGAATGTTTTTTCTGAACATTTTGGTAGGTAATCACATTTTGAGGTGAGTGTTTTTCTCCGGCAAAACCAAAGTGATCCTTTTATTTTGAAGGGGGCCTTGGCTCGCCGGTTAATGTTGCCGTGTGACCTTGACGTCACGGGTTCGAGTCCTCGAAGTAGCATTTATGCAGGGTAAGGTATGCCTACATTTTACCCTTGTGGTGGGACCTTTCCCCGGACCCTTGCTGCACACGGATGCTTTGTGCACCGGGCTACCTTTTTTTACCCTTTTTTATCCAATCGCTGCCATAAATTTTAGTTCTATATAACGTTTTAAAAGGCGCGAGGCGATTTTGAGTCATTTTGGCGGGACGAGGCGAGGCGTAAGCTTCGACGTGCGTTGAGGCTTAAGCCCCGATTGAAATAAAAAATCATAAAAATCTCTTAAAAATATCATAATATTGTATTGATATAATTTATTAAAAAATTCCCTAATAAAAATCACGGAACTGTATAAATTGTTACTTTTTTTAATAAAATAAATTGCATTCTCTACCAAAATTTCAACTAACTCCTGATAGTTAATTATTATTCTTTAATGTTTAAAATATTAAATACTACATTATGATATAGATTTTTTTTAGTAGAGATATATTATTTATTATATTATAATATGGGAAGAAAAGAAGAAGTGGTCAATTTGCTTATAATATTATATAATTCTTTTTTGAGTGGAGATATATTATACATTATAATGAAATGAGTGGAGATTTATTATATTATATGTATATTATTATATTAGTAGAAGAAGAGTCTGCGACTTTCCGTATATAGTTGTATAAAATTCTCCTAACTCTAATACTTGCTTAACCCTTTCTGTCGCCGGATACCACTTCCTTATCCCCCATTTTTTCTGTCGTTGCCTACCACACTCAGCCTCGTCCGTTCCATCTCTTGGGTTCTCTTCTAGCCTCACAGCCCTCAACAACTACCAACTCAAAGCTAAATGACGCCATGCATGCCTCTTGCGCATCAAACCCTACGCGTCGAGGCGTACCCCTCCGTGATGCTTTGGCAGAGTGAGGCGTAAGCCTCAGATTTAAACATCAACAAAAAAAAGGCCTCAAGGCGTTTTCCGGCCGCCTCGCCTCGAGCCCCTTTTAAAACATTAGTTCTACGCAGTGTTGTTGCGATTAATGTATGAGCGATTTAGTGCGATTATGAAATTGGCAAAAAAACGTGTTTGACTCGCGCTTACTCGCAAAAAAGCGAAGAAAATCGCAGAAAATTGCAATAAAAAGCGGAAAAAAACTCACACTATACATAAAAAGACTGAAACACCCTTAAGTAAAAAACCCTACTTTATATCTTTATAACCGTTCATAGCCTCACAAATTTTGTACATCAGCCGTCAAAGAGGTATGTCTCTTTCTCCGTAACTCTCTTTCTCTTCATCTCTCTTCCTCTTTCTCTTCATCTCTCTTTCTCTCTGCCCTCTTTCTCTTCATCTCTCTCTATATCCAACCTTACCTTTATTATTGTCAAAGTCTGATCTTAGATATATAGTATTTGTGCTATATATTTAGTACTTTTTCAGTGCCCGTTGTGTTTGATAAAATTTCCCTTAGAAAAATTACTCTGAAAATAGTTAGAAAATGTCTCGCACTGCTGGCATTGGGTGGAAGTATGGGAAATCCATAGAGAATGATAAGTCAAAAGTTCAGTGCTCATTCTGCAAACATACATACAGTGGTGGAATTAATCGTTTCAAGAAGCATCTAGCTGGTGGATACCATAAAGATGCTACACCATGTGATAAAGTACCCACTCATGTTAAAGAGCAGGGGCTTCTTCTTCTTCAACTCTTCGAGACGAAGATGATGATGAGGAAGAAAGAGAATTTGAGGGAACCGAGATCGAGCTAAATGATTTGGAAGCCTTTGACTTGCTAAATGTCATTGATTGATAGTTCAATACTTTACTATGACATTCCTACTAAGTTGATATTTCTACTAAGTACTAAGCTAGAGACTTTATATTATGTTTATTTCTACTAAGTTGGAGACTTTTTATTATGTTGTTTCTACTAAGTTGGAGACTTTTTATTATGTTTGAAACTGTTTAAAGTGCCATTCTGTTGTTTGATTTTAGAACTAACATTTTTAGAAGCATATATGTATAAATAAAGATAATTATGTAAATTATTTAATTTCTGGCAAAAAATCATGCGCGCTTCGGAGGCGCGCTTCAAAATTGGAACCTGCGCTCCTTTCAATTTTGCGCATTTCACAACATTGGGTCTACAAAGCTTCTGGATCTCTATGCCATGCGGACATTGAGGGCAAATTGGAAATATATACCATTCTCTTATATTTAGTCTACTGTAAACCAATAATATTGTTACTCGAGGGAGAAGATAGCCCACACACGACTGGTGGTCCACGAGAAGCAGCTATCAGATTGGGTGGAAAAATAGGAGGACAGTATCGAAAAATCAAAGAACATGCTGAAACCTACCCCTACGTGTGGGGTTCTTACATCCTTGTATATGGATGGAGGGCTTGGACTTTGGTTGACTTACAGGTGGAGAAAGCTACGGAAAACTGAAGATAGAGTTCGAGTTCTTCAAGAGAGGCTCCGAAACCTTGTGGAAGTCGAACAGTCGTCTAAACCATCTGCAGTTACAGGAAAATCGACAGAATCTGCCTTGTTGGCAAACAACGCGCCTCCATCTTTTGATAAAGCTGACAGATAGTTGGGTTATGCTACTATAGAATGATTATTAGTCTTTCAAGAAACATATCTTCTGGAGAAGCTGGAGATATCATATCAGATCAGGTGCAAATCTATTTTCTTTATTAGTATTGTTTTGGTAAGGTTTTGAGTTTCTTGTCAAGCAAAAGATTTTACTTGAGTTTTGCTGAAGCAGTATATCTTATGTATAAGTGTAATTGATTCATGTTGAGAGAACTATTATCTCACCCTATTCGTTCCTTCTTTTTTCTTTTAGTTGAAAGGTCTTTAGATAGCTTGCTTCCGTATACAATATTTAGGGTAGATATATTTCCTATCCATTCCTTTATTTTTTTCGAGCTTTTGTACAAGAGCTTAAGGGCGAGTTGTGAATGGGGGGAAGTAATATCTAATTATGTGCTACATGGGATGTTTGGATTTGGCCGTGTTTTGTGTTTGGTAGACAGTCCTGATTAATGTAGATTATAGCTCAAAAGCTGGTTCCGAGCTTATAGCTGATGGATCATAGCTGAGGGTGAGGGTAATGATTTGGTGTTAAGCCTTCCATAAACTAATTCCGAGCTTATAGCTGATGGCTCAGTTGAGGATGAAGGTAGGGTTCTGGTGTTTAAGCTTTCCATGCTAAATTGTGTTTAATGATTATGATTATCACTGTACTTCTTTACTCTGTTAAATGAGTACAGAAATATTCATGTACTCCGGGCGAGAGACCGATAGCGAACAAGTACCGCGAGGGTGATATGTGTACTATTGTATTCATATAATATGAGTAATAATATTCTCATGTAATATGTATGAGGACACGGTTATTCGTGTATTTGGCCAAATGAGTATTATTGCACTCATGAGTTATTTTACTCATGTAATATGTATGGGACGATTATTCGTGTACTTGGCCAATTTAATATTATTATACTCGCATAATATGAATAATAAAAACTTATGTGCTATGAATATTTGCATCAAAAAAACTATATATAATGAGTACTATTGCAATCATGTGCTCAGGAAAAAATGAGGTAATAGTCATTTAGTTGTATGAATGCTACAATATTCTTTGACCTAGCAATATGAGTACCGAAGCGTAACTAAATATTATTTAAGCGTGGAAAAGTTTAAGCATTAAATTCGTTCTTAGTTGATTTGAAAAACATGCATATACTCCCTCCATTTCATAATATATGTCGTTTGACTTTTTTAATTTGAACTTTGACCATTAATTACTTGCTATTCATTATTCAAAAAAATATAAAATGTATATAATTAAAATTGTCTTTCAAAGTAGTTTTATAATATAATTTTTTAAATTTTTTTCATAACATAATTAAGTATTTGATGGTCAAATTTTGTCCTTGAAAAGTGAGAAAGACATTTAATTTGAAATGGAGGGAGTATAAAACAGTATGACAAAATTAGTCAAAAGATGATATTATAGAAAAAGACTTAAAATAATAATTCTGATGAAAAGAAATAGGTTAATTAGTCCAAAGATGATATTATAGAAAGACTTAAAATAATAATTCTAATGAAAAGAAATAAGTTAATTACAAAATGCTCTAGGCTTCTCAAAAAAGCTTGTCCAACAGTAGGACATAAGCTCTCTAAGGTGCTGTTTACCAAATTTGTTTGTCTGGATAAATTTGTTTGTCTGGATAAATTTGTCTGTCTGAGTAAATGTGCCTGTTTGGGTAAATTGATACTGTTGTTTACTTTTTCATCTGAATAAACTGTCTGAATAACATAAATAACTGATTTACCCCTAAATATGAATTATAAGCTGTTTTATAAATTGTTGTTTATTTCTAAGCAATATAAATGATATAATCCAAAAATCAAAACATAAATTCATAAAATACTTAAAAATTCAATTTCAAACACAAAGAAGTCAAGTTCAAATACAAGTAGCTAAATTCAAACACAAATTAGATAAATTTAAACATTATTGAAAAATCAAATTTGACTCATCTTATATATATATATATATGTATATATATATATTATTTAAATTTAAACAAATATTATACATAAATGATTTAATTTTGTATGTAAGTAATATATAAAATATTTAATACATATATAAATAATATCTATAATATACAATATATATATTTAGATATAGAAATATATTTCAAATAGATAAGAACATATATAATAAATATTATACATATGAATAAATGTTAATATATAAGTAATATATAATATTTATTTATATATTCATAATATATATGATATTTTGTAGATACAAAAGTTTATTTATATAATAATATATAGTAACAAATATTATATATATAAATTAAGAATGTATATTATTTATATATGAATAATATATATTACATTCATTTATATCAAAATATAAAAAATTTATATTGTATATATAAATGAGTATATATAATGGGGACATGAGAGTCAATTTTTTGTCCTAAATTATTTATATTGTATATATAAATATGTGGTTTTCAATGAGGGGTAGGGGAGTCATTTTTTTGTCTTAATGGGGACAACACCCTTTTTCATGCTTAATGAATAAGCCATTTTTGTCTGCGCGAATAAGCCATTAAGCCACAAGTAAACACCTCCAAACGTCTGAGCGAATAAGACATTTTACCCATTAAGCTGATTAAGTCACAAGTAAACAACCCCTAAATAAGCTATAAGGGTGGTGGCAATGGAGCGGTTTGAGGAAGCGGTTTGCCCCAAACCGCAGGTGAACACCGCCGCCATCTATGCGGTTTGAGTTGGAGGTTTGCACTAGCGGGGAAAATCAAATTCAACGGTTTGGTGATTGTGTGTTTATTCTTGTGACCGTTGGGAGCGTTGGACCACAAAATGTCAACGTTGGGAGAAAAGAAAATATACCCGTTGGGGTTTTAATGTAGAACAAAAAAAAAATTCCTTTATTAATACTACACTTTACCAATTCAAATAACCATTTCCAATTCAAATTACCACTTCATCCTATATTTCATATACTTGTGTAAAAAAAGTGTAGCATGGATCCAAGAAAATCAAGAGGTGTTTCAACGTCAACAAGAGGTCGTGGTCGGGGCTTTCGTCCGCAAGTTCCACCGATGAATCAACAATACCCTCAACACCAAATGAGTCCTCAATCGGCCTACTATCCCCAACCTCCACCACCGATGAATCAACAATACTTTCAACAATAATATTATACCCAACCTCCACCATCCATGAATCCAAGCCAATATAATATATCAATGACAAGTCAGTCAATTCGCTTAATGACTACCGTGAAGGACCTTCGCGTCGTGAACCAAGTGTTGAACGCAAACTACCTCTATATGGTGACGACGATGATGATGATGTTGATTTTGTTCCCGAAACGCAACCACAAACTCAAATCGGTATTAATTTTTAATTTTATACGTTATTATTTTTATTTGTTATAATTTTATACGTTATTATTTTATTTGTTATTTTTATATGTTCTAATTTTATATGTTCTAATTTTATAAGTTCTAATTTTATTTGATATACTAGATGAAGATGTTCAAGTCGTTAAAGGGAAAACAAAAACTAAAGCGGATAAAAAGTCTTGGACGTCGGCCGAAGAGGTGGCTTTGGCAAAAGCGTGGGTTTATGTCTCGACATGTCCAAAAGTCGGGAATGAACAAGGTAGAGATAGGTTTTGGGGTAGAATTGTTGAACATTTCAAGACAAATGTGAAAGGTAGTACTCGAAGTCATCATAGCTTGAACACAAAGTGGGGAACTATGAATACCGCCATGGGTGTTTTTAACGGGCTATACATCCAACAAGTAATTTTTTAACTATATATTTGTGTTAATTTATATGATTGTGTTAATTTATATGATTGTGTTACTTTATATACTTGTGTTAATTTATATACTCTTAATTGTATAATTGTAGAAGCGTATTCAGGAGAGTGGATGTGTCGATGTGGATGAATTGAAAAATGCCTTGGCCGATTATTAGGGGTGAGCTCGGTTCGGTTTGGTACGGTTTCTAGCTAAAACCGATACCAAACCGCATCTTATCGGTATCTAGCATTTGAGTACCGAAATAATTCGATTTTAAATCGTCTCGGTGTGATCGGTTTCGGTGTCGGCTCGGTAGCGGTTCGGTGTCAATGAGCTGATTAAATGGGCCACTTAAGTTGGGCTTGCGCCAGACCCAAATTGAACTACTTGGGCTAAATCAGACAATTGTAAGTTCAAATAGAAGGATTTAGACATAATTAATCCACCTCAAAGCTTGAATAAAAATAAAAATATACTTCAATAACATGATAATAACTAAGGATTCAAAAAGTCCAATATCAGATCAAACAAAAGTCTTGAATTTCCTCCTCAGCACAAGTCCATCAATTCATAACAACCTGCACAAAGAAAAAACAAAGTCTGCAGAATAGTCATCTGTTTTATCGGTTCGGTTCGGTTTTTAAAGTCGGGATCCATATCTGAAACCAAAACCGAACTGCATAATTCGGTTTTCAAAATTTTAAGAATCGTACCATTCCAATATATTATTGGTTCGGTTTTTCAGTTTCGGTTTTTTCGGTATTTTCAGTATTATCGATTTTTGTCGGTTTTTCTGCTCACCCCTACCGATTATGATAAGAAAAATAATGACAAGTCTTTTAATCATATTGATGCATGGGAGGTTGTTAAGGGAGAAGCGAAATGGTTGGAACAACCATGTGTTCAAGCATATTTGCCATCCAATTCCGACAAACGAAGAAAGTCGTCGGAATCTAGCTACTACGAGTCGGGAAGCAATGACAATGTCGAAACTATTATTCCCAATCTAAATGACGACACAACTCCTACACGGAAAAGAAAAGGGAAAAAGACCGATAGCGAGGCGTCGGCAAAGAATAGTGTTGTTGAGACTTTCGAGAGGTACACGTCAAAGAAAACACAAATGTTGGAGGAGGCGATGGAAAAAAAAGTGCAAAGGATGAATTGGCCAAACAGTTGATGTCGGCACAACTCGCAAATGCTCATGAAAAGGCTATGCTTCGGGCCTTGTGGTTCTTTAACGAACCGCATGATCACATAACGAATCCGGTTATGCGAGAGATCCATGTTGCCAAAAAACGTGAGTACGCGGCGAAATATGGATGACCTATCGATTTTTAGATATAATTGTGTTTTTTTTAATGTAATTTTCTTTTTAAGTATTATGTAATTTTCTTTTTATTATTAATGAAATATTATGTTTTTATTAAATTGTTTAATATAATTATGAAAATAAAAAATAAAAAATAAAATTAGTTAGAGGTTTGGGAGTGACCATTGCCACTAAAAAAATATGTAGAGATATGAAAAAAGTATGAGTGAGGTGGAATGATATCATTGGTGGGTTGAGAGCTATGGGGAAATTTGGGATTGACCACTACCACCGCCCTAAGCTAGCTTATGACAATGGAAATGTTGGTTTAACTTAGTCGTGAGATGTCGTCCTACAGTAGGGGCCCTACTCATGACTGATAAACCTTGGCCTTTTGATATGTAGGGCTCAAGGCTGACAGCAGCAGGCAACCTAGGCCTTTTGATATGTGATCCGCGGCTACAATCCCTTATTCTTGACCTATATATCTGAAAGGGTTTGACAAAACTAGTTGAAAAGGTGGCTGAAAAAAATACTACTATCTTTTTTTTTTGGCTTGCATGAGTTACACAATTTATATATCAAGTTTTGTTCGTACTTTTTTATGCTAATGTAAAATAAATGTAAGCATGTACAATGTTGTTGAATTGGTCTAAATGTCATTTTTAAAATATTATCATATCATATATACTAAAAGATTAAGTCCTAAAATTTATTGTTGAGTCTTAATGACTTCAATTTTTATGTATAAAGTTAAATGATGGGAATGTGAAAGATGTCTCTTCCTATCTACAAAAAGAGTTGCGCAAATAATTATTGCTAAAAACTCTTCCTACGCTCATATATATTATACTAAAAGATTAAGTCCTAAAACTTATTGTGGAGTCTTAATAACTTCAATTTTTATGTATAAAATTAAATGATGGGAATGTGAAAGATGTAGTCTCTTCATATCTACAAAAAAAGTTACGCACATAATTATTTCTAAAAACTCTTCGTACGCTCATAAGTTTGGTTAGTCTTTTCATGATTCTCATAAATTACATGGAGTATTCAACTTATGAGAAAGTATAAATAGCATGCGAATCAAGCTACCATTATGAGTCCTAAAGAAGAAGTAATTTTATCTTCCAGCAGTGTATTCCAATCACCATTCCATGTTCAGTTTGGCAATCAAAACCACCATGTTGTCAGTCGTGTTGCGAAAAAGATAAATACTTCAAAATTCACTACACCTCAAGACCATATCATGGCCGAAAGAAAGAGAAGAGAGAAATTGAGCCAAAAGTTTATAGCCCTCTCTACTTTGGTCCTTGGCCTTAAAAGGTACCCCTTTTAAAGATTTTATAATAAATTCTATCATGCATATATTCTTATATGGTATTATATTATGTTACTATTTATAGATGGATAAGGCTTTTGTTCTTGGAGATGCAACCAAGTACTTGAAAAACCTTCAAGAAAAAGTGAAGACACTTGAGGAACAAACCAAAAAAAAGGTCAAATGTAGAATCAGTGATTTTTGTTAAAAGATATGAGGTGTTAGATGATGGTGGTGAAATCTCTTCATCCAGCAAAAAATCTCAGGATCAATTGCCTGAAATCGAGGCACGATTTTCAGGCAAGGATGCTTTCATCAGAGTTCATTGTGAGAAAAAACCCGGTATAGTAGAATAAATACTAGTTGAAATTGAGAAACTTCATTTATATGTTATCAATACACTACCTTGACTTTTGCCAATTATGCACTCGATATAACTGTAGTAGCCACGGTAAAAAACAATTTCATATCTTTTCTTCGTATTGCTCATTGATGTTTAATCTTTTAAGATGAGATATAGGATATTGAAGTTTGTGGTTTAGCTGTTTGTTACTTGGTATATATGCACGTATTGGTATTCAGTTGCAAGATCTAACATCTTTGATTACATTTAAATGGTACGTGTGTGTAAGTAACATTACATGATGGCACGTTGGTATCATTGGTTCCACGTATATATGTTAGCCTTGCATGTTGATATTACATTGATACGCGTGTGGAGTGTGTACCATACACACATTAAGTGACAAGGGGTAATTATTAAATATGAGTTTAGTTGCATTTATCCGAATATTGGGTGATAAGTAACAACACAAACACAATTATAAACTTAGCTCCGACATAATGCAAATAAAAGAAGTCCAAAAATACTAAAGATTCACATTAGTAAATTTCAACCTTAAATAAAAAGAAACACAAATAAATATTTTTGTTACGATTAGCACCTTGAATAATGAATATAAAGAAAAAAGTACATAATTTTTGCTCGAACTCATTTATAAATTATAATAACAAATTAAAAAAGTTAACTTTAAAACATAAGCAAGAGTTTAATAGTTTATCGAGAAAAAACCCGATACAACGCACGGGTCTGAATGCCTCGTCTATATAAAAATTGAGTTCCATATCATAAATTTTAGTATTAATAGTTATAAAATTATAATATTAGTATATAATTGAGTTTCATGTCATAAATGTTAGTATTAATAGTTTAATAATCTTTTTACAAAAAACGATAAATATAAGAATTTAGAATTATATAAAAGAATTAAATACATAGGTTTCATATATAAAGATTGAGTTTCATGTCATACATGTTAGTATTAATAATTATATATTTATAATATTAGTATTAATATTTACAAAAGTGACAAATATAAGAATTTTGAAGTAATATAAAAGAATTAAATGCATAGGTTTTTGACACAAATTCATTTGCTAATATTTTGAGACGAAATCATTTATCACACATCTTCATAGAAAATCAACCTGTCAACACAAAACCAATTAATCAATATTCTTAAACAATTTTGAGTTATGTTAAAAGTGTTTGTTCTCCATTTATTTGTAAAGATGTTGTTATTAAACCGGATAAAAAATTAACAAGCGACGTACGTAATATTAAAAAAAAATGTATCACAAGTTATTAGTAAACACTGATTTAGTGCGACCCGACCCGACCCTGTCCCATCGATTAACAAGTTATACTCAACAGTTTGAACAATCCTTTTATCGATACTTGTAACCCTTTACGCTAAATATTAAGTACTTAAAAAAATTATATAAAATGCGTGCATTGTTGGGATTCGGTGCCTAAAACGAAGGCCCAGTGGAAGCGGTAAAACAAAAATTAATTCGATCCGAATCCCTACGAGGATCGATCGAGCTACGTATATACGAATATCAAAACGAAACACAAGAGATATAAGAAACTTACCCTTGTAGTCCGTTGATTAAATGGTATCCTTCTCTTGAGCTATTCCCCAAGCTTGAGTTGAATTCCCTACGATCCAATTTGCTCCAAGCTCTTGGATGATCCAACGCCGAAAGGACCGCGTCTCTACTTGCCACGCGTCGGAGAAACGACCGGAACGACTAAACCTCGTTATCCTCCAAGGATATGGCTAGAACAATGTTATAGAAGCTATGCAACTCAAGATTACAACACTCTAAGTGTTTAATCTAAAATCTCTCTATCTCACAAATATTTTCTCCAAGAAAAACTTATGAATGTTATGAAGATGATGATGAATATGAAGAACACCTTGAGAAAACTCTTTTCTCTCTCCTTTTCTTGCCTAAACCGTGAGTACATCTTTATTGCCAAGGAGATATGGTCTTCTCATTATATTATCCTCATATCATGCCTGTAACACCCCCAAACCACTTGGAAATATTACAGCGCCGTAGACCCTCTCCGTGAGGATCTACCAGGCTAGATATAGAAAACACCACGATACAGTACATGCCGATATGGCTAAATAATGAACTATTAGACCGATTTGGTCTTTTACCACAACATACACATCAATCCTACATTACTCTTTCTCACAACTCATACCCACACAGGGGTTAACATAAATCAACATCCCCATAAAACGGGAAAAATAAACACAACGGAAGGACAAAACAACAAGACATTGCCAAATACTCAACACCGGTCTCCATGTGATTAGTATCGTCGTCTTCCATCATCCTTCGTAATGATCCTGTGAATCGCTCTCCAACAACCTGCAAATATCTGGACGCAATACAGACATCCACCCTCGAATACTCGGGGTTAGCAAAACTCCACTGGTTTCCTAGTGCAAGTAAAAATACAAGGACAAGCCACACATATCATACTCCAAGAACATAGAAATCGTGAATATACTTCTCGAGATAATTCACTTGATCAAAACAGTTTGAATTATGAAAGATAGGAATAAAACCATTTTACATCTTACAAAACATTTACGATCTCGGGAGTTTTGAAAATATTTGGGGTTTAAGAATTCTTAAGTCTTTCAAAAAAGATTAGGGACACAACCCAAAAATCATTTATTTCAAATACGATTCCGATAACAAAATACGGGGTCCACAACCCAATCATAACAATCCAACCACCAGCATGGGGGGTCCGTGACCCAACTTATCCACATCACATATTCACAAGAATAACCCGACAAAAACTACACCGTGTCAAACATTACCATGACAACAGTCTCACAGAACGACATCAGAGAGCACAACTTTGCAACTTGACCATACAGTCGAACTGGACACACCACAGCGCTACAATACACACAACAACCACATGACTCACGTACCCATACCAAATTATCACAGCCAAGGTACAAATCACACACAACACATTTACTAGTGCCATTCCAGCCAAGTACGATACCATTTGGTCTGCCATTCTAATTAGATGAAATATGCGCCAAAAATCACAGTTCTCCAACAAAACATTTCAAGGTTAACCGTTGGTACGAGACTCACGGCCGCCGTACCCCGCAGAGCCCCGTCGGACATCCCTGAGTTGTTAACCCTAGTTCGCGATATGCATACTCACGGGAATACGTATCCCTAGAGGCCCCGTCAGACCGTACCTAGGTGAACATACACATATCATCCACAACGCCATGGGAAGCCATAATTCGAATACTAGAATATGCATACAAATGCTAGGTACTTCGCTAGAATGGCCACTTTAGTCGACGTATACTCACAACTAATGTCACACAACCACAAGTAATTACTAGTACCAAACAACACCAAGCGCCACAACCTCCTTACGAAGGAATAACAACTAATATCACACAACATCACATATTCATCGAACATTTACACATATCAATACACAATCCTCGGCAAATAATTTCGGTCTACTAACATTACTAAATATCATTGTAACATTACCAAACATCCGCAACCAACAAGCATATACCAAAAATACATTTGTTTACGAAGTATACAAGTTATCTTTTGTGAGACAACATTTACCAAGAACATACCGATACTTTTTAAAAGTTCATTAAAACATTCAAATTGTAATTTGGTTCTAATACCAACGAATACGTCAACGAAACACGAAATGTATGGGCATGATACTAGCCTCGATACCACAAGCAATGAAACGACGAACGGACACGATCGGGTAGCCCTCGAACCTCCAAAAAGGGTTAAGAACTCGACAACCTCACGAACGCTACGAAAACAACATCACCACGCATAAATAACGCTAAACAGAAACTGAATCAACCCAAAAACAACAAAAATCCGCGGGTTCTTCGAGGCAATCGAAAATCAAGTCCTGGGTTGGTAAAAACCGATAAACGAGTTAGAAAATCCGAAGATTATGGCCAAGACAACAAGAATACCATAACCAATTCATAGACCACGAATTAAATGGAAAAATCACGAAGAAACCCCCCAAAACTCAAACAACTAGGGTTCTAGGTGAGGAAATACCTTGATTCGATGAAGAACACGGATTGGATGATAATATAATCAACAAGAATCCTCCAAAACGCCTTGAAATTGAGTGGAAATGACCAAGGGCTCACCCCCTCATCTCTCCCGTCGCCAGCCGCCATAAAAGATGGAAAAAATGAAGTGGGTTCAAGTCTGGCCGAGCCAGGCCTATAAATAGCCGACAGGGTTACGACCGTAATCGGCAGTGCCTTACGGCCGTAACTCGGTCAACTCGCGTTAGCGTATGTAATGGCCAAACACTCTGCGTACGCAACGATCACCCTTACGGCCGTAATCGGCATAACCTGACGGCCGTAACCGAGCATCCCAGGCCACTGAATGAAATCTGCTGAATCCTTACGGCCGTAACCGGTCAGCGCCTAGCGGCCGTAACAAGCCTTACGGCCGTAATCGAGTATCCCAGGTTCAGGTGCTCGGAAGCCTTACGGCCTAAATCGGCCAGGCCTTACGGACGTAACTCGATCTAGCCCACACCCGACTATCTGGCTCGACACTCGACGACATATCGATCACGCGAACGCACCGGCTATGATCGAAAAAATAACGAACAGGCTACGAAACTCAACGTATCACAATACAAGCATGCGATTACAAAGACGCAGACGACAACAATCCATTCGACCGAAGATAATTCAACGAAATCAGAATGAAAATCTCGGTTATTACATTCTACCCCCCTCAAAAGAAGTTTCGGCCCCGAAACTTAAACATAGAACGAACAACACAAAACAAACTCAGATAGCACACCCTATCTATTGCCAACGACCTACAACGAACCACATGTAGCACGTGGCTGCTACCATCCATATCGCGATACTAGAATGATCACAAATCGTAAGGAACAAAGCCAATATGGTTGACCAACCCGAACAGCATGACAATCAAAACACGGGTTTATCGCTGAATAATTACAAAATTCGAACAATCCAAAGGTGTGGAAGATTGAATACGAAGATAATTTTCCGAACGTAAGGAAATTACGAAGTGATCTGAACGCTCAAAAAAATCATGATACTAGATCAACAAAACCGGACAACATACGATCGAACAACAATGATCGGAACAACAGCGGTCGAGACAACATACGATCGAGACAACATCGGTTGAACAACCATATTCGAATCACAGCGAATTACAAAAATCGAATAGCATTCCCGAAGTTCACAGCTCGACTCAAGACAATATATGATCCGGTGAAAACGACAAGATATGCATTTACGTAAGGTTCACAGGAATGGAACCGAATTTGGAAAGGTCACAATGACAAACAGGTTAGCCCGAAATAATACCACAACTCATTCGAGCAACAAAGGTGAAGGATAGAACAAGTTCAGAAAATATCAACGAATACAAACGTGTAGATAGAGTTGAAAATACAGAAGTTTAAAAATCCGATCCACTCCTAATAAAAGGAGTTCATCCCCGACCTTCGAAACAACAAAACAAGAAAATAACATAACCAACAACTGGTAGGCTACACCTCTCAGGGACTTCTCAGAGTCGATCCTGATGTCGGTGCTCGAGTCCGTGCCTCGGAAGGCTTGGAGACCAACTCGCAAAACTAAATCCGATGTCCATCGAGTCCGCACTTGTAACACGTTACTGGCGGAGAAGGGCAATGTGCACGAACATGCCCCAACACATTGCAGTTAAAACACCTCCTAGCTTTACCAGGAGTCAAAGCAGGCGACTTGGAACTCTCAGTCTCATGCATTGGGCGATGAAGCTTCACCGTAGAAAAATTACGACATTGCAATCCAGAACCACCAACTCCAGTGCTAACCAAAATATCATCCAACTTCCTCAGCTTTCTAGCTGGTTCCAAACAAAAACCCAGCTTCCAGAAGTTCTCGGAACTCCGCCCACATGACGACACGATTCCAAGGTTTAACCACTTCCCACCAATGAGTAGCATCTTCGCTAAAAAGGTACTGAGCAATAGGAACCTTCCGATCTTCGGGACAATCAATAGCCTCGAATATCCTTTCCAACTGAAGGAGCCAGCCATCCCAACCCAATGCATCCGCCATACCAACAAATCACGTAGGATTCATACTAACTACCCCTCGGAGCCATAGGTTTGTCCCGATCTTCTGAATCGCATCAGTGTTGCGTTGAACCACCTGGGTCAACTGAGTCATCCGTACTGCTACTTGTTGCAATATAGTAGCAACATCCATACCAATATCGTTCCCGACAATATCCTCTCGATACCGCGCCTGATCCCCGTGGCCATCAGTACCACAGTTGCGACCACGACCTCCGTCCATCGACATAATAATCAAGAAACAACCTAACGCAATGAAAGCCACATAATCACACACAACAATAATGTTGTGCACATGAAATCCATTCATAGCTGATCGACTGCAAAAGTTAGGCCTAACGGCAAAATGCAGTCTAAAACTTTCGCCCAGCTAGAAAGCGCGCTTTACGACAAAAGATGGCGTGCGCTAACTGTGCAAGTTGGTAATTCGTTCATAATCACCTTCCAGCAGTACTAGACCGGAGGTTACGAATAAGCAATAGCGTATAAATCTAAACAACAACAGTCCACATACTTATAACATTACACAAATAACCATCAAAAGTTAATTAACATTCCAAACCGAATTCTCACCTCTCGGTCAAAGGAACTACCACGACAATTGCATACCGAACGACTCAGCGTTCACACCACCACTCTAATCACAATTTTGAGCATTATTGAGCAAATAATAATGCCAACATCACTACATACCTCCGAACCGATGATCATGAAATCAAAAAGTCGAAAGCAAGAGCCACGTTTCGAGTAAGTTTTTGGTAGACCTCATTTGAGTTTTTAAAATCAAATTTTGAAAGGTTGCAATGCAAGAGGAACATGAAGTATAAGTAGTCAAGTTGTAATAAAAAAATCCGGATTTTTTTTTTCTTTCTTGAAGGATGTTTTAAAATAAAATTTTCATGCCTCCTCACAAATAATTAAACTTTGAAATATCATATTGACAAATTTTCCTTGCGGAATCACACCAAGCCATTACTCCAGTAAAACGATTTACACAATATATATACACATTTATACACCGATATCGTTTTTCATTCCAGCACACACGAGAATCAAGAAGCATGAATTACGTATTCACAATTCACTTTTAAACTCCACAAAATAACACAGAATCACACAAGCTCGTATAACACGAAATGCAACAAAGTAAGGAGACTTACATCCAAAGATCACACGAAGATGATGGCTGTACCTCGATACTAATCACGACCGACACCTCAGACGACGCATCGCGACACGACTCAGTCAGACAAAATCTGACAAGACAAGACAAGACAAGATATGACAAGACAAGGCCCGTCAACACAAAACTCGACCCAACAGCCTAGGTTTCCGCAACCTTGCTCTGATAACATATTCTGTAACACCCCCAAACCACTTGGAAATATTACAGCGCCGTAGACCCTCTCTGTGAGGATCTACCAGGCTAAATATAGAAAACACCACGATACAGTACATGCCGACATGGCTAAATAATGAACTATTAGACCGATTTGGTCTTTTACCACAACATACACATCAACCCTACATTACTCTTTCTCGCAACTCATACCCACACAGGGGTTAATATAAATCAACATCCCCATAAAACAGGAAAAATAAACACAACAGAAGGACAAAACAACAAGACATTGCCAAATACTCAACACTGGTCTCCATGTGATTAGTATCGTCGTCTTCCATCATCCTTCGTAACGATCCTTTGAATCGATCTCTAGCAACCTGCAAATACCTGGACGCAATACAGACATCCACCCTCGAATACTCGGGGTTAGAAAAACTCCACTGGTTTGCTAGTGCAAGTAAAAATACAAGGACAAGGCATACATATCATACTCCAAGAACATAGAGATCGTGAATATACTTCCCGAGATAATTCACTTGATCAAAACAGTTTGAATTATGAAAGATAGGAATAATCATTTTACATCTTACAAAACATTTACGATCTCGGGAGTTTTGAAAACATTTGGGGTTTAAGAATTCTTAAGTCTTTCAAAAAAGCTTAGGGACACAACCCAAAAATCATTTATTTCAAATACGATTCCGATAACAAAATACGGGGTCCACAACCCAATCATAACAATCCAACCACCAGCACGGGGGGTCCGTGACCCAACTTATCCACATCACATATTCACAAGAATAACCCGACAAAAACTACACCGTGTGAAACATTACCATGACAACAGTCTCACATAACGACATCAGAGAGCATAACTTTGCAACTTAACCATACGGTCGAACTAGACACACCACATCGCTACAATACACACAACAACCACAGGACTCACGTACCCATACCAAATAATCACAGCCAAGGTACAAATCACACACAACACATTTACTAGTGCCATTCCAGCCAAGTACGATACCATTTGAACTGCCATTCTAGTTAGATGAAATATGCGCCAAAAATCACAGTTCTCCAACAAAACATTTCAAAGTTAACCGTTGGTACGATACTCACGGCCGCCGTACCCCGCAGAGCCCCATCGGACATCCCTGGGTGGTTAACCCTAGTTCGCGATATGCATACTCACGGCAATACGTATCCCTAGAGGCCCCGTCAGACTGTACTTAGGTGAACATACACATATCATCCACAACGCCACGGGAAGCCATAATTCGAATACTAAAATATGCATACAAATGCTAGGTACTTCGCTAGAATGGCCACTTTAATCGACGTATACTCACAACTAATGTCACACAACCACAAGCAATTACTAGTACCAAACAACACCAAGCGCCACAACCTCCTTACGAAGGAATAACAACTAATATCATATAACGTCATATATTCATCGAACATTTACACATATCAATACACAATCCTCGGCAAATAATTTCGTCTACTAACATCACTAAATATCATTGTAATATTACCAAACATCCGCAACCAACACGCATATACCGAAAACACATTTGTTTACGAAGTATACACGTTATCTTTTGTGAGACAATATTTATCGAGAACATACCGATCCTTTTTAAAAGTTCATTAAAACATTCAAATTGTAATTTGGTTGTAATATCAACGAATACGTCAACAAAACACGAAATGTATGGGCAGGATACTTGCCTCGATACCACAAGCAATGAAACAACGAACGGACACGATCGGGTAGCCCTCGAACCTCCAAAAAGGGTCAAGAACTCGACAACCTCACGAACGCTACGAAAACAACATCACCACACATAAATAACGCTAAACGGAAACCGAATCAATCCGAAAAAAACAAAAATCCGAGGGTTCTTCGAGGCAATCGAAAATCAAGTCCTGGGTTCGTAAAAACTGATAAACGAGTTAGAAAATCCGAAGATTATGGCCAAGACAACAAGAATACCATAACCAATTCATAGACCACGGATTAAATCGAAGAATCACGAAGAAACTCCCCAAAACTCAAACAACTAGGGTTCTAAGTGAGGAAATACCTTGATTCGACGAAGAACACGGATTGGATGATAATATAATCAACAAGAATCCTCCAAAACGCCTTGAAATTGAGTGGAAATGACCAAGGGCTCACCTCATCATCTATCCCGTCGCCATCCGCCACAAAATATGGAAAAAATGAAGTGGGTTAAAGTCTGGCCGAACCAGGCCTATAAATAGCCGACAGGGTTACGGCTGTAATCGGCAGTGCCTTACGGCCATAACTCGGTCAACGCGCGTTAGCGTACGTAATGGCCAAACACTCTGCGTACGCAACGATCACTCTTACGGCCGTAATCGGCATAACCTTACGGCCGTAACCGAGCATCCCAGGCCACTGAATGAAATCTGTTGAATCCTTACGGCCGTAACTGGCCAGCGCCTACCGACCGTAACAAGCCTTACAGCCGTAACCGGACAGGCCTTACGACCGTAATCGAGTATCCCAGGTTCAGGTGCTCGGAAGCCTTACGGCCGAAATTGGCCAGGCCTTACGGACGTAACTCGATCTAGCCCACACCCGACTATCCGGCTTGACACTCGACGACGTCTCGATCACGCAAACGCACCGGCTATGATCGAAAAAATAACGAACAGGCTACGAAACTCAACGTATCATAATACAAGCATGCGATTCCAAAGACGCAGACAACAACAATCCGTTCGACCGAAGATAATTCAATGAAATCAGAATGAAAATCTCGGGTATTACATTCTACCCCCCTCAAAAGAAGTTTCGTCCCCGAAACTTAAACAAAGAACGAACAACACAAAACAAACTCAGATAGCACACTCTATCCATTGCCAATGACCTGCAACGAACCACATGTAGCACGTGGCTGCTACCATCCATATCACGATACTAGAATGATCACAAATCATAAGGAACAAAGCCGATATGGTTGACCAACCCGAACAGCCCGACAATCAAAACACGGGTTTATCGCTGAACAATTACAAAATTCCAACAACCCAAAGGTGTGGAAGATTGAATACGAAGCTAATTTTCCGAACGTAAGGAAATTACGAAGTGATCTGAACGCTCAAAAAAATCATGATACTAGATCAACAAAACCGGACAACATACGATCGAACAACAACGATCGGAACAACAGCGGTCGAGACAACATACGATCGAGACAACATGGGTTGAACAACTATATTCGAATCACAGCGAATTACAAAAATCGAATAGCATTCCCGAAGTTCACAGCTCGACTCAAGACAATATATGATCCGGTGAAAACGACAAGATATGCATTTACGTAAGGTTCACAGGAATGGAACCGAATTTGGAAAGGTCACAATGACAAACAGGTTATCCCGAAATAATACCACAACTCATTCGAGCAACAAAGGTCAAGGATAGAACAAGTTCAGAAAATATCAACGAATACAAACGTGTAGATAGAGTTGAAAATACAGAAGTTCAAAAATCCGATCCACTCCTAATAAAAGGAGTTCATCCCCGACCTTCGAAACAACAAAACAAGAAAATAACATAACCAACAACTGGTAGGCTACACCTCTCAGGGACTTCTCAGAGTCGATCCTGATGTCGGTGCTCGAGTCCGTGCCTCGGAAGGCTTGGAGACCAACTCGCAAAACTGAATCCGATGTCCGTCGAGTCCGCACTTGTAACACGTTACTGGCGGAGAAGGGCAATGTGCACGAACATGCCCCAACACATTGCAGTTAAAACACCTCCTAGCTTTACCAGGAGTTAAAGCAGGCGACTTGGAACTCTCAGTCTCATGCATTGGGCGATGAAGCTTCACCGCAGAAAAATTACGACATTGCAATCCAGAACCACCAACTCCAGTGCTAACCAAAATATCATCCAACTTCCTCAGCTTTCTAGCTGGTTCCAAACAAAACCCAGCTTCCAGAAGTTCTCGGAACTCCGCCCACATGACGACACGATTCCAAGGTTTAACCACTTCCCACCAATGAGTAGCATCTTCGCTAAAAAGGTACTGAGCAATAGGAACCTTCCGATCTTCGGGACAATCAATAGCCTCGAATATCCTTTCCAACTGAAGGAGCCAGCCATCCCAACCCAATGCATCCGCCATACCAACAAATCACGTAGGATTCATACTAACTACCCCTCGGAGCCATAGGTTTGTCCCGATCTTCTGAATCGCATCAGTGTTGCGTTGAACCACCTGGGTCAACTGAGTCATCCGTGCTGCTACTTGTTGCAATATAGTAGCAACATCCATACTAGAGATGTTAAATGGGCTCGGGCCCGTAGGGCTGGCCCGTTTAACCCGCCAAAAAACCGGGTTAGGGCCGATATTTCCTAGCCCGTTTAAATCCGGGCTTTTTTGGCCCGAACCGTTTAGCCCGAAGCCCGTTAGGACTAGCCCGAAGCCCGCTAGGTCTAGCCCGAAGCCCGATATATATATATATATATATAATATATATATATTATTACTGTATTTGTTAATATAGTGTGTATATATATATATATACATAAAAGTGTATTTTGTGTTATATTTATTATAGTATAGTTGTTACTATATATATAAAATATATTGTTACTGTTTTTTTTTGTTTATGACTTATACAAAAATAGAAAATAGATTTTTTAAATATTTAGCCCATTTAGCCCGTTTAGCCCGAAACCCGTTAGGGTTAGGGTTAGGGCCGATATTTCCTAGCCCGTTTAAATCCGGGCTTTTTTGGCCCGGACCGTTTAGCCCGAAGCCCGCTAGGGTTAGCCCGAAACCGCTAGGGCTAGCCCGTTTAACATCTCTAATCCATACCAATATCATTCCCGACAATATCCTCTCGATCCCGCGCCTGATCCCCGTGGCCATCAGTACCACGGTTGCGACCACGACCTCCGTCCATCGACATAATAATCAAGAAACAACCTAACGCAATGAAAGCCACATAATCACACACAACAATAATGTTGCGCACATGAAATCCATTCATAGCTGATCGACTGCAAAAGTTAGGCCTAACGGCAAAATGCAGTCTAAAACTTTCGCCCAGCTAGAAAGCGCGCTTTACGACAAAAGATGGCGTGCGCTAACTGTGCAAGTTGGTAATTCGTTCATAATCACCTTCCAGTAGTACTAGACCGGAGGTTACGAATAAGCAATAGCGTATAAATCTAAACAACAACAGTCCACATACTTATAACATTACACAAATAACCATCAAAAGTTAATTAACATTCCAAACCGAATTCTCACCTCTCGGTCAAAGGAACTACCACGACAATTGCATACCGAACGACTCATCGTTCACACCACCACTCTAATCACAATTTTGAGCATTATTGAGCAAATAATAATGCTAACATCACTACATACCTCCGAACTGTAATACCCGGTTGTAATTCATTAATTATCATTCAGTATTTATCATTCAGTAATTTCACTCATTATTGATCATTTGTCACTCATATTCAATCATGGTATTCACCGTTCAGAGTAATTGTATCGTGTATCAATCGTCGTTCATCACTAATCTAATTGGAGTTCCGTGCCGTGTTTATCATCATTGTCATTTTCATTGTGGGCTGTGCGTGAGGAGTAGCTCACGCTACGTACTCTTTCTAGCGCACGCTAATTGAGTACAGGTAGCGCACGCTACCACTCAGCATTAGCGCACGCTAATGCTAGCTGGCCGCACCCGTAAGGTACCGGACCGCAGTGAGCAGGCAGCGCACGCTACGAGTGGTAAGTAGCGCGCGCTAGTGGGTTGTAGTAGCGCACGCTAATAATTGCTGTAGCGCGTGCTAAGGACGGATCAGGTTGAGTCCAGTGGCTACTGGACTGCACTGGATTAATTTATAGCGCACGCTATGAGTTGTTTTTAGCGTACGCAATCGATATTATAGCGCACGCTAAATATTGGTTGTAGCGCACGCTACCGAGGTCAGATCAGAGAACAGACGGTTTTTGGATTCCAGTACTGGGCATCAAATAATTCGTTAGCGCACGCTAACCATGGGTATTAACGCACGCTAATGGTATGGTTGTAGCGCACGCTACAAAAGGTACGTAGCGCACGCTACCGTGTTCGGACAGTGGGTACTGGACTAACCAAAACACCCGTTAGCGCACGCTAAGAGCTGGGGCTAGCGCGCGCTAAACTGGGATTGCTATAAATAGGACGGTTCAGCCCTTACTCCGTCATTTATCATTTCTCTTCGTTTCTTCGGCGGTTTCGGGCGATTCTGGGCGATTTGGAGAGTGTTCTTCGAGGAGTAATCATCAATCATCATCTTCAAGCTTATCTTTTGGATTAATCATCACTTCATCACTCCTTAACATCAAATCTAAGGTATTAATCTCTTGGATCTAGAATTTCGGATTTTTGGGTTTTTTCTTCCGATTTCTTCGTGTAAGCTTGGATTATTATTGGAATATGTTAGATATGGATTATCTACCTTGGATAAATATATTCCTACGGATTTAATGACTATTTTCGGAATTATTTCAAGAACCATTGGGGTTTGACTTCGATTAATTTGGGGATTTTTCGATTGTTGTTGTTGTAAACTTGAATTGTGGATTCCTATGGGATTATTGATATCATTGAAAGTGTTTTGATGGTTTGAAATACTCATCGTGGAGTTGGTTTTGATATATTCGAGTTAGGATATTGTTGCATCGACGTTTGAGTCGGTTATGATCGTATTTGATTCGTGTAATGATCGAATTATTGGTAAATTGTGTTATTCAAGGTTGTTCGAGCGACCGACATTTCATTTAGGACGTTGTTCGTGGACAGACATTCTTATTCGGTGTTGTGTAAGTTAACTCTTACTCGGTTAAAAGGACGTTCATTCCTTTTGTTGTTGATTATTCATAATCATAATTCATTCATCATGGTATTAATCACATTGAGACTTGTAATTGTCGGATAATCATTTCATTCACGAGGAACGATGGTTCCAAATCATTTCATTGGGTTATCAATCACGTCACAATTATTTTCATCTCGGTGAGTCATCTTGGCCTTGTCGAATTATTATTCATTGATATTCATTGCGGTCATTCACGTTCATATGACCTTCTGGGTTCATATTGCGTGGCCGGGTGTGGCTGTGTGGAATTTTTAGTCGGGCATGCGATGGTCATGTATTGGGTTCACCGATATATTGGACCGTGCACACGGTAAAGCTTAACTCCGTGAGACTAATTAGGTACAAGTACGGGTGTGTCCGGTCATTCGTCTTGTACACTTGCACAGAACATTACGGGCGTACTATGATACTCCTCTTCAGCGTAATTCATAACTAGGGATATTTCATGACTTCAGTTAAATCATGATTGTGTATTTTCAACTCTTGAGGATTGTTGTTCTGTGTAACTGACCCCGTTGGGGGATTTTGGTTTTCAGGTCACGGCAAGGCAAAGGCACGGGAATAGCATGCTGACGGCAAGGAGTCCCAGTGATACTAGTAGGGGGCCCCAGTCATTCCGTTTGTTTCAGTCATTTCAGTCATTTCAGTTATTCCGTCATTTGTATTTTCCGCTGCAAAATTCCGTTTGAGATGTTTAATTGTTCAGGGTGGTGTATTTTATCTCCATATAAAATATACTAGTATTCAGTTTTGTCCTGGTGTGTTGTACTTAAACTCATCATCGGAGTACTTGGTAATATAATGTGGTTCGGTAATACAATTATATTATTTAATTCATCATTTTCATTTGCCTGGTGGGTCCCAGTCGGGGATTCACGGCACTGTAATATCCGCCTAGTTTGGGGTGTTACAGAGTTGGTATCGGAGCGTGGTTTTGAATACTACCCTCCAAGTCATGTCTCATTTGAAATCATCGTCATCGGACTAGTATCATTGGACTTTCGCATCACGTGTGACCTGTGCAAATGCCGAGCCAATCAGACCAAGAACTGTAAGATTTCTAACGCCATGGTATAATTTCTGGCAAGAATCATTCATTCATAATTCATTAGTTAACAATCCTCAACCATCATTTTCATTTGACCAGGACGGTCATGTTAACTCAATCACTCAATTCATTTCATTATTCAGTTTTTGATCAGGAAGATCAAATCATTAATCATGTTAACTTGTCCAAGATAATCATGTCACCTCAGTTAATCATTCATGTAATCACTGTGTTAGAGCGCGTATGCTCATTTTCATCATCTCATGTCATAATCATAACGTGATTTTCATGCGGGAAATATAATCATCATGTGACTTTCCTACTTCAGTATGGAGAGGGCAAGGAGAGGACGTGGAGGACGAGGCCGTGGAGCAGGCCGAATCCCAAGAGCTCGTGTGAATACACGTGCAAACGCGAGAAATAATGCTAATTCATCGAAAATGATTACCGACACTCATTCACCTGGACGCGATCATTCACTAACGGGGAGTCGTACCCGGGACACGGCTCAGTCAGAAGGTGTCCGGGTTGACCCACTCGCTTTTATGCAGGGCATGATGGCCCAAATGACCCAGATGGCACAGCTGATGGAGACGATGCATAACTCCGTCAATCAAAATCAACAGGCTCCTCCGCCGCCACCTCAGAGGCAAGAGAGGAATGTGAGCAATATCATCGGTGACATATCTCGCCAGAGACCACCTACTTTTGAGGGCTCGTCTGAGCCGGCGGATATTATTCATTGGCTCGAGCATTTCGAGAAGTTGTTTGCTATGGTAGAGTGTCCCGAAGGACACAAAGTTTCTGTTGCGGCTTACTACCTGGGTAAGAGCGCACATTCCTGGTGGTTGTCGTTGAAGCCCACCGAAGGATCATGTACTTGGGATCCGTTCAAAACTATCATGATGGAGAGGTATTATCCGGCCCCACTCAGAGAGGCCAAACTGTCAGAATTACTCACCCCCGACCCCTCAGCAGACGAGGATGTTCTCGCCATTGCCGAGAAATTTCAGGAACTTCTTCCGTTCGCCTCATCTATCATTCATTCCGAGGCAGATAAGATTAAGTATTTCAGCAAGAGGCTGAAACCCCGTATGAGACTACAGTTGCTTAATCATAATTGCACCACGTTGGCTGAATTCATTGAGAAAGCTCTTACCTATGAGCTTACTGCTAAGGAGATTGCTAAGCAGCAACCTTCATCTGCTAGGAAGAAGTCCAAGAACCGTAATCAGTCTGACGGCAGTCAGGCCACTTTCAAGAAACCTCGTGCGGGCTCTGCTTTTTCTGAGCGACCTCCTATGACGTCTAAACCCGCGGAATCTCAGTCTCGAGTGGCCAGTTCGGCCATCACCTGTTTTAACTGTGGGGATCTTGGTCATCTAAGTACCAAGTGTCCGAGACAGACTATCACGTGTCATAATTGTGGGATTGCTGGGTATAAGGCCTGTTTTTGCCGTAGGGACTCCAAATCTGCTCAGACGTCATCTCAGGCCCCTAAGCAGTCAGCCGTTCAGAATCAGGCCACTCAATCAGCATCGTTTAAAACGACAGGAGCGACTAAAGGTGGAGCCTATAGCCAGACGGAGCGTCGGTCGGGACTAGCAAGCCCAGATTTATGAGATGAAGAAGACCGATGATCCAGAGGCCCGAATGATCTCGTACACTCGATATTCTATCTCAACTCGTGTGTACCCTTTTGATACCGGTGCATCGCATTCATTCATTTCTCGAGTCATGTTTGAGTAGACTACGTGCGGGTAGTGCTACTAGCCGTGAGCCTTATGTCATTGGTCTACGATGGTAGACGAATTATCGAAATCGTGAGATTCGTAATTGTCCGATCTGGGCCATGGTCGTGTATGGCCAGCGGACCTAATCGTGGTAGATTTGCCGAGAGACGACGTCATCTTGGGTATTGATTGGATGGATCGTCATGATGCCATCATTAGTGTCCGTAAGCGTATGATCATTATCATTTCAGACGATGGGGTTGAGTGTGTGTTTCAAGGAGGTAATCCCGGCTGTTTTGGTAAGGTCATTAATTTGATGAAAGCAGTGAGATTACTCAATCAGGGGTGTGTTGGTTATTGGTGCTATATGACCAAAACCGAGAAATCATTAGTAATGTTGATGGACATTCTGGTAGTGAGGGAATATGCCGACGTTTTTCCAGACGAGTTACCTGGTTTGCCTCCACAGAGGGATGTGGAATTCACGATTGAGTTGGAGCCTGGTACGTCCCCGATATCGAAGGCACCGTACCGGATGGCCCCGACCGAAATGAAGGAATTAAAGAACCAACTTGAGGAGTTGTTCGAGAAGGGTTATATTCGACCGAGTGCGTCCCCGTGGGGAGCACCAGTGTTATTTGTCAAGAAGAAGGATGGTTCTTTTCGCTTGTGTATCGATTATCGGGAATTGAACAGGGTGACAATCAAGAATAAGTATCCTCTACCCCGTATCGATGATCTTTTGGATCAACTTCAGGGAGATTCAGTATTTTCCAAGATCGACTTAAGATCTGGATATCATCAGTTGCGGATTCGAGAGTCGGACATCGCGAGGACGATATTTCGAACACGCTATGGTCATTATGAGTTTGTGGTTATGCCGTTTGTATTGACTAATGCACCTGCGGTATTCATGGAGTTAATGAATCGGGTTTTCATCGACTTTTTGGATCAGTTTGTTGTTGTCTTTATCGATGACATTTTGATTTATTCTCGTGACCGAGAGGAACACGAGTTTCACCTTCATCAAGTGCTCGACGTGTTGAGACGAGAACAACTTTATGGGAAGTTTTCCAAATGTGAGTTCTGGATGTCCGAAGTGACGTTTCTCGGACACGTAATTTCATCAGACGGATTTCGTATCGATCCTCAGAAGACGGAGGCTATTCGATATTGGCTACCTCCGAAGAATGTTAAGGAAATCCGAAGTTTCCTCGGATTAACGGGTTATTATCGGCGATTTGTGGAGGGATTTTCTAGAATCGCTCAACCCTTGACGAACCTTTTGCGAAAGGATAAGAAATACACGTGGTCCGACGCGTGTCAATGGAGTTTTGAGGAACTCAAGAGCCGGTTAATGTCAGCACCTGTACTTTCCTTGCCGCAGGGGATGGAGGGATTTGTGGTTTATAGTGATGCGTCCGGGCAGGGTCTCGAATGTGTGCTCATGCAGAATGGAAAGGTTATTGCCTATGCTTCACGGCAATTGAGACCTTACGAGGTTAATTATCCGACACACGACCTGGAGCTAGCAGCCGTGGTGTTCGCTTTGAATATTTGGCGTCATTATCTCTATGGCGTTACTTGTCAGATATTCACCGATCATAAGAGTTTAAAGTATATATTTACTCAGAAGGAGTTAAATATGCGACAGAGACAGTGGTTGGAATTAATTAAAGATTATGATATTGAGATCCTTTACCACCCGGGCAAGGCGAACGTTGTCACCGACGCCTTGAGTCGTAAGTCCGTTCAGGAACAGATGCTTGCTCGTTTAACAATCCAGAAGGAGCTTCACCAGGAATTCCTTAGACCCGAGATCGAGGTTTGGCTTCAGTGAGTTCAGGGACAACTTTGTATGTTGGAGATCTCATCGTCACTTGAGGAGGCAATCAGAGAGAATCAGGGTTCGAACCCATCATTGTTACGCATCCGTGAGGATGTGGTTCAGGGGAAAGCCCCTGGATTTGTGGTCCACGAGGATGGACTTTTGAGGTTTAAGAATCGATTGTACGTACCGGCGAATGACGAGTTGAAAAACTTGATTTTGAAAGAATCTCATGCTACTCCTTATTCTGTTCATCCGGGGTCTAGCAAGATGTACAAGGACTTGAAACAAAATTACTGGTGGAGTAATATGAAACGAGAAGTCGCATAATTTGTTTCGAGATGCTTAACCTGTCAACAAGTTAAGATTGAACATCAGCGACCGGCGAGTATGCTGAAACCTCTTCCTATTCCCGAATGGAAGTGGGAAGACATTTCTATGGATTTCATCACGAGTTTGCCGACGAGTCGTCGTGGCATGAATACGATCTGGGTGATCGTGAACCGCTTAACCAAATCAGCTCATTTCCTTGAGATCAAGGATACGTGGGGTCCCGAGAGACTTGCCCAACTATTCATCAAAGAGATAGTGAGACTACACGGTACTCCTAAAAGTATCGTTTCCGATCGTGACGGACGGTTTGTGTCTTATTTTTGGAAATCAGTTCATCGTGCTATGGGAACTCAGCTTAATCTCAGTACCGCCTTTCATCCTCAGTCCGACGGGCAATCAGAGAGGACTATTCAGACATTAGAGGACATGTTGAGGGCATGCGTCCTCGATTGGAAAGACGATTGGGAAGCCCAACTACCATTGATCGAATTTACGTATAATAATAGTTGGCATGCTTCGATTAAGATGGCACATTACGAGGCCTTGTACGGTCATCGTTGTTGATCTCCTTTGTGTTGGGATGACCTATCAGAATCAATCGGCACCGAGCCCGATATGCTTATAGCCGCCTGTGAGAAGGTAGCTTTGATCAGGAGTCGTTTATTGACCGCTCAGAGTCGACAGAAATCATATGCAGATAACCGTCGTCGACCTTTAGAGTTCGAATCAGGTGACCATGTTTTGGTCAAGGTATCCCCGAGTCGTGGTATCTTCCGTTTCGGGAAGAGGGGGAAGTTGAGTCCGAGATTTATTGGACCGTTTGAGATTTTGGATCGAGTAGGCGAGTTAGCTTATCGACTGGCTTTACCTCCGGCGTTGAGCCGAATTCATAATGTGTTTCATGTCTCTCAGTTGCGGAAGTATGTTGCCGACCCGAGTCACATACTTCAGTTCGATGAAATCGAGATCGCCGACGATCATTTATATGAGGAGCGTCCTATGCGAGTTTTAGAGCGGCGAATCAAACAGTTGAGGAATAAGACGATTCCTTTGGTTAAGATTCAGTGGTCTAGGCACGGAGTCGAAGAGGCTACTTGGGAAACCGAGGATAGTATGCGGGAGAGTTACCCCGAGTTGTTTGACCCTTAGTTTCGGGGACGAAACTCTTTTAAGGGAGGGTGTATGTAATACCCGGTTGTAATTCAGTAATTATCATTCAGTATTTATCATTCAGTAATTTCACTCATTATTGATCATTTGTCACTCATATTCAATCATGGTATTCACCGTTCAGAGTAATTGTATCGTGTATCAATCGTCGTTCAACACTAATCTAATTGGAGTTCCGTGCCATGTTTATCATCATTGTCATTTTCATTGTGGGCTGTGCGTGAGGAGTAGCTCACGCTACGTACTCTTTCTAGCGCGCGCTAATTGAGTACAGGTAGTGCACGCTACCACTCAGCATTAGCGCACGCTAATGCTACCCTGGCTGCAGTCCAGAAGGTACTGGACTGCAGGTGAGTTATAAGTAGCGCACGCTACGAGTGGTAAGTAGCGCGCGCTAGTGGGTTGTAGTAGCGCACGCTAATAATTGCTGTAGCGCGCTAGGGCGGATCGAGGTTGAGTCCGGTGGCTCTTTGGGCTGATCGATTAATTCATAGCGCACGCTATGAGTTGTTTTTAGCATACGCAATCGATATTATAGCGCACGCTAAATATTGGTTGTAGCGCACGCTACCGAGGTCAGATCAGAGAATAGACGGTTTTTGGATTCCAGTACTGGGCATCAAATAATTCGTTAGCGCACGCTAACCATGGGTATTAACGCACGCTAATGGTATGGTTGTAGCGCACGCTACAAAAGGTACGTAGCGCACGCTACCGTGTTCGGACAGTGGGTACTGGACTACCCAAAACACCCGTTAGCGCACGCTAGGAGCTGGGGCTAGCGCGCGCTAAACTGGGATTGCTATAAATAGGACGGTTCAGCCCTTACTCCGTCATTTATCATTTCTCTTCGTTTCTTCGGCGGTTTCGGGCGATTCCGGGCGATTTGGAGAGTTTTCTTCGGTGAGTAATCATCAATCATCATCTTCAAGCTTATCTTTTGGATTAATCATCACTTCATCACTCCTTAACATCAAATCTAAGGTATTAATCTCTTGGATCTAGAATTTCGGATTTTTGGGTTTTTCCTTCCGATTTCTTCGTGTAAGCTTGGATTATTATTGGAATATGTTAGATATGGATTATCTACCTTGGATAAATATATTCTTACGGATTTAATGACTATTTTCGGAATTATTTCAAGAACCATTGGGGTTGACTTCGGTTAATTTGGGTATTTTCCGATTGTTGTTGTTGTAAACTTGAATTGTGGATTCCTATGGGATTATTGATATCATTGAAAGTGTTTTGATGGTTTGAAATACTCATCGTGGAGTTGGTTTCGATATATTCGAGTTAGGATATTGTTGCATCGACGTTTGAGTCGGTTATGACCGTATTTGATTCGTGTAATGATCGAATTATTGGTAAATTGTGTTATTCAAGGTTGTTCGAGCCACCGACATTTCATTTAGGACGTTGTTCATGGACGGACATTCTTCTTCGGTGTTGTGTAAGTTAACTCTTACTCGGTTAAAAGGACGTTCATTCCTTTTGTTGTTGATTATTCATAATCATAATTCATTCATCATGGTATTAATCACATTGAGACTTGTAATTGTCGAATAATCATTTCCTTCACGAGGAACGACGGTTCCAAATCATTTCATTGGGTTATCAATCACGTCACTATTATTTTCATCTCGGTGAGTCATCTTGGCCTTGTCGAATTATTATTCATTGATATTCATTGCGGTCATTCACGTTCATATGACCTTCTGGGTTCATATTGCGTGGCCGGGTGTGGCTGTGTGGAATTTTTAGTCGGGCACGCGATGGTCATGTATTGGGTTCACCGATATATTGGACCGTGCACACGGTAAAGCTTAACTCCATGAGACTAATTAGGTACAAGGACGGGTGTGTCCGGTCATTCGTCTTGTACACTTGCACAGAACATTACGGGCGTACTATGATACTCCTCTTCAGCGTAATTCATAACTAGGGATATTTCATGACTTCAGTTAAATCATGATTGTGTATTTTCAACTCTTGAGGATTGTTGTTCTGTGTAACTGACCCCGTTGGGGGATTTTGGTTTTCAGGTCACGACAAGGCAAAGGCACGGGAAGAGCATGCTGACGGCGAGGAGTCCCAGTGATACTAGTAGGGGGCCCCAGTCATTCCGTTTGTTTCAGTCATTTCAGTCATTTCAGTTATTCCGTCATTTGTATTTTCCGCTGCAAAATTCCGTTTGAGATGTTTAATTGTTCAGGGTGGTGTATTTTATCTCCATATAAAATATACTAGTATTCGGTTTTGTCCTGGTGTGTTGTACTTAAACTCCTCATCGGAGTACTTGGTAATATAATGTGGTTCGATACTACAATTATATTATTTAATTCATCATTTTCATTTGCCTGGTGGGTCCTAGTCGGGGATTCACGGCACTGTAATATCCGCCTAGTTTGGGGTGTTACACGAACCGATGATCATGAAATCAAAAAGTCGAAAGCAAGAGCCACGTTTCGAGTAAGTTTTTGGTAGACCTCATTTGAGTTTTTAAAATCAAATTTTGAAAGGTTGCAATGCAAGAGGAACATGAAGTATAAGTAGTCAAGTTGTAATAAAAAAATCCGGATTTTTTTTTTCTTTCTTGAAGGATCTTTTAAAATAAAATTTTCATGCCTCCTCACAAATAATTAAACTTTGAAATATCATATTGACAAATTTTCCTTGCGGAATCACACCAAGCCATTACTCCAGTAAAACGATTTACACAATATATATACACATTTATACACCGGTATCATTTTTCATTCCAGCACACACGAGAATCAACAAGCATGAATTACGTATTCACAATTCACTTTTAAACTCCACAAAATAATACATAATCACACAAGCTCGTATAACACGAAATGCAACAAAGTAAGGAGACTTACATCCAAAGATCACACGAAGATGATGGCTGTACCTCGATACTAATCACGACCGACAACTCAGACGACGCATCGCGACACGACTCAGTCAGACAAAATCTGACAAGACAAGACAAGATATGACAAGATAAGGCCCGTCAACACAAAACTCGACCCGACAGCCTAGGTTTCCGCAACCTTGCTCTGATAACATATTTTGTAACACCCCCAAACCACTTGGAAATATTACAGCACCGTAGACCCTCTCTGTGAGGATCTACCAGGCTAAATATAGAAAACACCACGATATAGTACATGCCGACATGGCTAAATAATGAACTATTAGACCGATTTGGTCTTTTACCACAACATACACATCAACCCTACATTACTCTTTCTCGCAACTCATACCCACACAGGGGTAAATATAAATCAACATCCCCATAAAACAGGAAAAATAAACACAACGGAAGGACAAAACAACAAGACATTGCCAAATACTCAACACTGGTCTCCATGTGATTAGTATCGTCATCTTCCATCATCCTTCGTAACGATCCTTTGAATCGATCTCCAGCAACCTGCAAATACCTGGATGCAATACAGACATCCACCCTCGAATACTCGGGGTTAGCAAAACTCCACTAGTTTGCTAGTGCAAGTAAAAATACAAGGACAAGGCATACATATCATACTCCAAGAACATAGAAATCGTGAATATACTTCCCGAGATAATTCACTTGATCAAAACAGTTTGAATTATGAAAGATAGGAATAATCATTTTACATCTTACAAAACATTTACGATCTCGGGAGTTTTGAAAACATTTTGGGTTTAAGAATTCTTAAGTCTTTCAAAAAAGCTTAGGGACACAACCCAAAAATCATTTATTTCAAATACGATTCCGATAACAAAATACGGGGTCCACAACCCAATCATAACAATCCAACCACCAGCACGGGGGGTCCGTGACCCAACTTATCCACATCACATATTCACAAGAATAACCCGACAAAAACTTCACCGTGTCAAACATTACCATGACAACAGTCTCACAGAACGACATCAGAGAGCATAACTTTGCAACTTAACCATACGGTCGAACTAGACACACCACAGCGCTACAATACACACAGCAACCACAGGACTCACGTACCCATACCAAATTATCACAGCCAAGGTACAAATCACACACAACACATTTACTAGTGCCATTCCAGCCAAGTACGATACCATTTGAACTGCCATTCTAGTTAGATGAAATATGCGCCAAAAATCACAGTTCTCCAACAAAATATTTCAAAGTTAACCGTTGGTACGAGACTCACGGCCGCCGTACCCCGCAGAGCCCCGTCGGACATCCCTGAGTGGTTAACCCTAGTTCGTGATATGCATACTCACGGCAATACGTATCCCTAAAGGCCCCGTCAGACTGTACCTAGGTGAACATACACATATCATCCACAACGCCACGGGAAGACATAATTCGAATACTAAAATATGCATACAAATGCTAGGTACTTCGCTAGAATAGCCACTTTAATCGACGTATACTCACAACTAATGTCACACAACCACAAGCAATTACTAGTACCAAACAACACCAAGCGCCACAACCTCCTTACGAAGGAATAACAACTAATATCACATAACGTCACATATTCATCGAACATTTACACATATCAATACACAATCCTCGGCAAATAATTTCGTCTACTAACATCACTAAATATCATTGTAATATTACCAAACATCCGCAACCAACACGCATATACCGAAAACACATTTGTTTACGAAGTATACAAGTTATCTTTTGTGAGACAATATTTATCGAGAACATACCGATCCTTTTTAAAAATTCATTAAAACATTCAAATTGTAATTTGGTTGTAATATCAACGAATACGTCAACAAAACACGAAATGTATGGGCAGGATACTTGCCTCGATACCACAAGCAATGAAACGACGAACGGACACGATCGGGTAGCCCTCGAACCTCCAAAAAGGGTCAAGAACTCGACAACCTCACGAACGCTACGAAAACAACATCACCACACATAAATAACGCTAAATGGAAACCGAATCAATATGAAAAAAACAAAAATCCGAGGGTTCTTCGAGGCAATCGAAAATCAAGTCCTGGGTTGGTAAAAACCGATAAACGAGTTAGAAAATCCGAAGATTATGGCCAAGACAACAAGAATACCATAACCAATTCATAGACCACGGATTAAATCGAAGAATCACGAAGAAACTCCCCAAAACTCAAACAACTAGGGTTCTAAGTGAGGAAATACCTTGATTCGACGAAGAACACGGATTGGATGATAATATAATCAACAAGAATCCTCCAAAACGCCTTGAAATTGAGTGGAAATGACCAAGGGCTCACCTCATCATCTATCCCGTCGCCATCCGCCACAAAATATGGAAAAAATGAAGTGGGTTCAAGTCTGGCCGAACCAGGCCTATAAATAGCCGACAGAGGTTTCACAGACATGTCAGCAGTGCCTTACGGCCATAACTCGGTCAATGCGCGTTAGCGTACGTAATGGCCAAACACTCTGCGTACGCAACGATCACTCTTACGGCCGTAATCGGCATAACCTTACGGCCGTAACCGAGCATCCCAGGCCACTGAATGAAATCTGTTGAATCCTTACGGCCGTAACCGGCCAGCGCCTAGCGGCCGTAACAAGCCTTACGGCCGTAACTGGATAGGCCTTACGACCGTAATCGAGTATCCCAGGTTCAGGTGCTCGGAAGCCTTACGGCCGTAACTCGATCTAGCCCACACCCGACTATCCGGCTCGACACTCGACGACGTCTCGATCACGCGAACGCACCGGCTATGATCGAAAAAAATAACGAACAGGCTACGAAACTCAACGTATCACAATACAAGCATGCGATTCCAAAGATGCAGACGACAACAATCCGTTCGACCGAAGATAATTCAATGAAATCAGAATGAAAATCTCGGGTATTACATTCTACCCCCCTCAAAAGAAGTTTCGTCCCCGAAACTTAAACATAGAACGAACAACACAAAACAAACTCAGATAGCACACTCTATCCATTGCCAACGACCTGCAACGAACCACATGTAGCACGTGGCTGCTACCATCCATATCGCGATACTAGAATGATCACAAATCATAAGGAACAAAGCCAATATGGTTGACCAACCCGAACAGCCCGACAATCAAAGCACGGGTTTATCGCTGAACAATTACAAAATTCCAACAACCCAAAGGTGTGGAAGATTGAATACGAAGCTAATTTTCCGAACGTAAGGAAATTACGAAGTGATCTGGACGCTCAAAAAAATCATGATACTAGATCAACAAAACCGGACAACATACGATCGAACAACAACGATCGGAACAACAACAGTCGAGACAACATACGATCGAGACAACATCGGTTGAATAACCATAGTCGAATCACAGCGAATTACAAAAATCGAATAGCATTCCCGAAGTTCACAGCTTGACTCAAGACAATATATGATCCGATGAAAATGACAAGATATGCATTTACGTAAGGTTCACAGGAATGGAACCGAATTCGGAAAGGTCACAATGACAAACAGGTTAGCCCGAAATAATACCACAACTCATTCGAGCAACAAAGGTGAAGGATAGAACAAATTCAGAAAATATCAATGAATACAAACGTGTCGATAGAGTTGAAAATACAGAAGTTCAAAAATCCGATCCACTCCTAAAAAAAGGAGTTCATCCCTGACCTTCGAAACAACAAAATAAGAAAATAACATAACCAACAACTGGTAGGCTACACCTCTCAGGGACTTCTCAGAGTCGATCCTGATGTCGGTGCTCGAGTCCGTGCCTCGGAAGGCTTGGAGACCAACTCACAAAACTAAATCCTATGTCCGTCGAGTCCGCACTTGTAACACGTTACTGGCGGAGAAGGGCAATGTGCACGAACATTCCTCAACACGTTGCAGTTAAAACACCTCCTAGCTTTACCAGGAGTCAAAGCAGGTGACTTGGAACTCTCAGTCTCATGCATTGGGCGATGAAGCTTCACAGCAGAAAAACTACGACATTGCAATCCAGAACCACCAACTCCAGTGCTAACCACAATATCATCCAACTTCCTCAGCTTTCTAGCCGGTTTCAAACAAAACCCAGCTTCCAGAAGTTCTCGGAACTCCGCCCACATGACGGCACGATTCCGAGGTTTAACCACTTCCCACCAATGAGCAGCATCTTCGCTAAAAAGGTACTGAGCAATAGGAACCTTCCGATCTTCGGGACAATCAATAGCCTCGAATATCCTTTCCAACTGAAGGAGCCAGCCATCCCAACCCAATGCATCCACCATACCAACAAATCACGGAGGATTCATACTAACTACCCCTCGGAGCCATAGGTTTGTCCCTATCTTCTGAATCGCATCAGTGTTGCGTTGAACCGCCTGGGTCAACTGAGTCATCCGTGCTGCTACTTGTTGCAATATAGTAGCAACATCCATACCAATATCATTCCCGGCAATATCCTCTCGATCCCGCGCTTGATCCCCGTGGCCATCAGTACCACAGTTTCGACCACGACCTCCGTCCATCGACATATTAATCAAGCAACAACCTAACGCAACGAAAGCCACATGATCACACACAACAATAATGCTGCGCACATGAAATCCATTCATAGCTGATCGACTGCAACAGTTAGGCCTAACGGCAAAATGCAGTCTAAAACTTTCGCCTAGCTAGAAAGCGCGCTTTACGACAAAAGATGGCGTGCGCTAACTGTGCAAGTTGGTAATTCGTTCATAATCACCTTCCAACAGTACTAGACCGGACGTTACGAATAAGCAATAGCGTATAAATCTAAACAACAACAGTCCACATACTTATAACATTACACAAATAACCATCAAAAGTTAATTAACATTCCAAACCGAATTCCCACCTCTCGGTCAAAGGAACTACCACGACAATTACATACCGAATGACACAACGTTCACACCACCACTCTAATCACAATTTTGAGCATTATTGACCAAATAATAATGCCAACATCACTACATACCTCCGAACCGATGATCATGAAATCAAAAAGTCGAAAGCAAGAGCCACGTTTCGAGTAAGTTTTTGGTAGACCTTATTTGAGTTTTTAAAATCAAATTTTGAAAAGTTGCAATGCAAGAGGAACATGAAGTATAAGTAGTCAAGTTCTAATAAAAAAATCCGGTCTCGAGGTCATCATACGAAATCAATTTTTTTTGTCTTTCTTGAAGGATGTTTTAAAATAAAATTTTCGTGCCTCCTCACAAATAATTAAACTTTGAAATATTATATTGACAAATTTTCCTTGCGGAATCACACCAAGCCATTACTCCAGTAAAACGATTCACACAATATATATACACATTTATACACCAGTATCATTTTTCATTCCAGCACACATGAGAATCAACAAGCATGAATTACGTATTCACAATTCACTTTTAAACAAGCATGAATGTGATCTTGCTCCCACTAACCCTCTTGTATACACAAGGCTCCTCTTCATTTTGCATGAAGTCAAACTCTTTGACCATCTCGTCAAAACGAAGGTCCCGACTACATGAAGACTGCTGCAGTCTATTTCATGGAGTCTGTTGTGTCGAGATTTATACGTCTCAATAGGCGATCGCCTCAGAGACCGGGCGACCGAGCCAGAGTCCAGCAGCCAAGGCAGATTGGCCGACCGAAGGTCCCAGGACAAGTCCCGGTGCCGAGCGATCAACATCTAAGGCGATCGTCTCTCGGTACTTGGCGATCGACCCCCTAGTGACCGACCAATGACGACCGCCTCATGCCATGCAAAGTCAACGATCGTCCAGTCGGCAAAGGCCTAAGCTCAAAGCAAGGACTCACGTGCAGATCCAGAAAAGGCGCCGCAGAACATGGATAGTTGACCATAGCCTGTCAGCATCTTTCCACCAACCGACAGACCCGCCGAAAGGTGTACAGTGGGACCTCCTGTGACAGCAACTCAGGACGCGTGCCGGCTCCTCATTGGACCGCACAGCTGGCTGCCAGCAGCAGCTGCGGACTTTAAGGCAGACAGCCCATGTGACATAAAGACGATCGCGCCTTTATTATATTACATGAAAGGCGATCACCCGTCAGTAAACAGAGCATCTCAGCTCCTAAATAGAGCATCTCAGCTCCTATAAATAGAAGGCTGCCTGCACTTGGAAAATGCTCTGATTCTCTGTCTCTCTCGGACACTCTCGGATTCAGCCCATAACTTGGCTTTCTTACTCTTGGCAACAGCTATCTCTCGGTTTTTTCTCCCTCTCAGCAGCTCTTACACGAAAGACGGTCGACAGAGACGAAACCAGAACTCCCAGCAGTTCAAGCACTCAACAGCTAGATAATTGGATCTTTTACACACATTGTAATTAGATTCTTACATTAATACTTGTATCCCCGAATATTTGTATTAATAACATCTCGCGAGAGCATTCAAGCCCGGGCCTAACAAACCCGGCAAATCTTGTGTTTTTCCATTCCCTCGGACGTGCTCTCGCAATTTGCTGTTGCTCGACCATTCCAGCAATATCTATCTTCGGATAATATTTCCGGCAACAACAATTGGCGCTAGATGAAGGGGAAATCTAACCCTCATTTTTATTCCTACCGTCTCGAAGAACACTCACTGTTATCCGGGGCATATACCTGAAGAAACACTTACTGTTCTTCAGAGAAAAGCTTTCAGAATCATGACTTCTGCCTCCACGTCGAAGAAAGCCGCTGGCCGATCCGCCAGACACCTCATTCCGTCTCAGTCCGAGCCACAGCCTATGGCGGAGGGTAGCCGCCGCAGTCCGAGACTCTCGATCTCGCCCCCGAGGGACAGCCCAAGCCTCTCGCTCGATCAGTTCCAAACCGCGGAACAGATCGAAGGAGCCCTGGCCACCCTATGGGAGCGACGGAGAGCTCTCGATTTGCCGCCCGCTATAACCCCCTCGGCCATCCGCCGTGTGACCAAACGGAAGTTCAAGGGGATACTGACCGAGCGATCTCCAGAGGGCCCCGATTCACAAGAAGAGGCACTCGCAAGTCGGGGCACCTCTGTTTTCGATCGCCTAGGCAGCGACCCATCATGGCGACCGGGGCAGTCCGGCCCCAGCCACGAGACGACGGTGCTCGAGTCCATCACTAGGAGTTAGGCATATCCGACTCCCAGAAGGCAGGCTAGCCATCTGGCTCCTGCTCGCCAAAGAATCGAGGTCGGCAACCGCGGAGCCACGAGATCGGTACACGATCGCCTCGGCTCCCGCTCCGAAAGCCGAGCCACGAGCGACCAAGCTGCAGCGATGGCCGCGATGCAACGCCAGCTCGACGACATGAAGGCGCTCCTAGAATCTGGGGCAGGCGCCAATAACAAGATCGCCGGGCCGAGCGAGCCGCTCGCGGTCCACATCGAGCTCGCCCCCGTGCAGCATAGGATCGCTCCTCCGCAAACACCTTTGTACGAGGGGAGGTCGGACCCCGAGACTCACCTGAGTAAGTTCTGCATCTACATGACCGGGTGTGGGGCATCAGACGCAACCAGGTGCCGAATGTTCCCACTGACGCTGGACGACCTTGCCCACAGGTGGTACACATTATTGCCGCCGCGATCCATCAATTCCTTCGATCAACTGGCCAGCAGCTTCACAGCTTACTTCGCCGCCAAGGTCGCTCGGCCGGAAGGTCCCCATCGCATGATGCAAATCAGGCAGGGAGAAGAAGAGTCCGACGCAGACTACATCGACCGTGTAGATGAGTTCATCCTCAACGGCATGCCCATAAGCGACGAGATCGCCCTATACTCGGTCCTGGGGGGATTCCATGGTCTTTCGCCTATGTTCAGGCATCTTACGAAGGACCATCCCCCGACCTATGCGGTCTTCTGCGCTAAAGCCGCAGACTTTCTGGCCAGGCAAAGGTTTCTTCTCAACCTATGAGCAGCACGATCGGCGACCGAACGACGATCACCAGTCTTCCAACCCGATCGCCATTATCAAGCAACATCACCAAAACTGGAGGACTCGCTCGCCATCTACAGTTCATCATCTAACATGTTGGACTAAGGCACGAGATCGCCTCCCCCGCACAACGTACACCGTCGAAGGTCGGCATTTAACATGATGATCCGAGGTGGAAGTGTGTAGCCATGGTCCTGGTGGTCGATGGAACCGACTGCTTAGGCCATGCAAGGTTCCTTTGGGCTTAGATCGCTCACCCTTCGTTTAAATACGAGGCGGGCGTAGTCGAAGGACCCTCCAAACAAATCAGTGGACACGATCGCCCGCCCTCAAAGGTTCATCATCTAACATGGTGAACCCGGAAAATGCGACGCATCTCTACCCCCGTCTCAACGTATACCGTCGAGGATTGCCATCTAACATGACGATCTGAGGTAGAAAAGAGATAACTAGCCGCGGACGTGGAGTTGATTAATCCGACGACGCCCCACGCAAGGACTCCTCCAGACCAAGACCGCACGCCCTTCGTTTAAATACGAGGCGAGGCGCAGCCTAATGGAGGACCCTCACAATAAAATGAGTCACGAGACAGACAATATCGCTTGCGCACAAGACATTGTCATGGAGTCGGTCCATCGAACTCCGCGACTGTGCACGATTCCTCAATGACGAAGCAATCAGCTCTCTACGAGGGATCGGAAAATTTTTTTAATGCAGGTACAAGACCGAAGATAGCTAGCCAATCGACCAGATCGCCAAAGTATGGAACCAAATTCCGCTCAACGGATCACCCGTCTTCATCCTACACGATCGCTAGCAAGAACCACCTCACCCCATGTCTTCAACATCGGAGCAAGCTGGGGGGAAATTGTTGTGTCGAGATTTATACGTCTCAACAGGCGATCGCCTCAGAGACCGGGCGACCGAGCTAGAGTCCAGCAGCCAAGGCAGATTAGCCGACCGAAGGTCCCAGGACAAGTCCCGGTGCTGAGCGATCAACATCTAAGGCGATTGTCTCTCGGTACTTGGCGATCGACCCCTTGGTGACCGACCAATGATGACCGCCTCATGCCATGCAAAGACAACGATCGTCCAGTCGGCAAAGGCCTAAGCTCAAAGCAAGGACCCATGTGCAGATCCGGAAAAGGCGCCGCAGAACATGGATCGTTGACCACAGCCTGTCAGCATCTTTCCACCAACCGACAGACCCGCCGAAAGGTGTACAATGGGACCTCCCGTGACAGCAACTCAGGACGCATGCCGGCTCCTCATTGGAATGCATAGCTGGCTGCCAGCAGCAGCCGCGGACTTTAAGGCAGATAGCCCATGTGACATAAAGATGATCGCCCCTTTATTATATTACATGAAAGGCGATCGCCCGTCAGTAAACAGAGCATCTCAGCTCCTATAAATAGAAGGCTGCCTGCACTTGGAAAACGCTCTGATTCTCTGTCTCTCTCGGACACTCTCGGATTCAGCTCATAACTTGGCTTTCTTGCTCTTGGCAACAACTATCTCTCGGTTTTTCTCCCTCTCAGCACCTCTTACACGAAAGACGGTTGGCAGAGACGAAACCAGAACTCCCAGCAGTTCAAGCACTCAACAGCTAGATAATTGGATCTTTTACACTCATTGTAATTAGATTCTTACATTAATACTTGTATCCCCGAATATTTGTATTAATAACATCTCGCGAGAGCATTCAAGCCCGGGCCTAACAAACCCGGAAAATCTTATGTTTTTCCATTCCCTCGGACGTGCTCTCGAAATTTGCTATTGCTCGACCATTCCAGCAATATCTATCTTCGGATAATATTTCGGGCAACAACAGAGTCTACATCCACCATTGCTAGGTCATTGGTCGCGGGTCGGTCTCTTGTTTATCACCGGGAACCTTGTGGAAACCCAGTTACTCCAAGTGCATAAAACTATACCTCTCAGGTAATTGAGACACCCTACTATACCTACGAGGTGTTTGTACTTGTGTTTCAGAAGTTCGGTTGCACAGGTGTCTCCTGAGGAGTTTCATTGTATTGTTCCAAAGAAATATTTCTACCTGCTCCGCCTTCCTGAATGAACTCATCTTCCAGGAAGTGTGCATGCAAAGCAACAATGATCTTTCGATCTTTGGGCATGTAGAATAGATAACCCATCACCTCAGATGGGAATCCAATGAAACATCTCTTCATGAACCTCACTTCCATTTTGTCCACCTTAGTCTTCTTGACATAGGCGGGACATATTCAAATCCTAATGTGATTAAGACTTTGGTTTCCTGCCCTCCCACATCTGGAGTTTTAGGAACGAATTTAGAAGGACATCTGTTCAAGATATATGCAGCAGTCAGGAGTGCATACCCCCACAGGTAAATCGGTAAGTCAGTATAGCCTAGCATGAAACGGACCATGTCCAACAAGGTCGGGTTACTTCTTTCTGACACACCATTTAACTGAGGAGTGCCTGGAGGTGTAAGTTGTGATACTATTCCATGCTCCTTAAGGAACTCCTCAAACTCTATACTCATATACTCGCAACCTCGATCCGACCGATGTGCTTTGATATGATTTCTAGTTTGTTTCTCGACTATGGCCTTAAATTCCTGGAATTTCTCAAAGGCCTCGGATTTATGTTTCATTAAGTATACATAACCATACCTAGTATGATCATCTGTAAACGTAATGAAGTACTTATATCCGTGACGTGAGCTTCCAAAGCACCACATACGTCGGTATGAATTAATCCCATTTTATCAGCGGCTCTTTCAAAAGTCCATGTGAAGGGGGACTTAGTCATTTTGCCTTTAAGGCAAGATTCACAAGTAGGAAAGGGATTTGATCCCTATGGACCCATAAATCCATCATTTTCCATTTTGTAAACCTTGGTCTGACCAACATGACCAAGTCTAAGATGCCATTTCAAAACTTGATTAGTTTCATCCCTACCACGTTTCCTAGCCATAGTATTCACAACGATTTGTTACTGAGGTTTAGATGATACACTCCCTTTAACAATATAGCAGTGCCCACTAGTTTATTCTTAACAAAAATTTTGCACGAACCATCACCAATGAAAAATGAAAAGCCTTTCCAATCTATGACCGAAATAGATACAATGTTTTTATGCCCTTTGGGCAAAACAAGTACATCTTCTAAAGTCAAAACAAAACCAGATTCTAAACCCAAAAGAAGTGATCTTATGTCGGTTACCTCGACACTATGCCCGCTTCCGACAGTGATCATAACTTCTCCAGCTCCAAGCTGCCTAGTATGTTCCAGATCCTGATTCACGGTACAAATATGAGAACTAGCACCAGAATCCAAAGATTCAGAAGTAGAAAATACAAAGAGCGAACAATTTGTTTCCAAAACTAAAAGTTCTGTACCTGAAGCGCCATGAAGAATTGGACAGTCTCTAGCCCAGTGACCCAGCTCACCGCACTTGAGACAAGCGTCCTTCTTCTTCTTGCCTTTTGGAACCATCTGGTCCTTGCCCTTTCCCTTAAGGTCCTTAACTTGTGGTCTCATACGCTTCTTGGTCTTTTTCTTCTTGTTCTTGGACCTCCGAGATCCAGAAGAAAATACAAGGGCAGACTCCTTCATCCGCGGAGTCTTCATATGAGACTGAGCGGTCACTAGTTTGTTCATTATCCCAGCTAAGTTACATGCAATCTCATTGCAGTTGAAATTCATAACAAACTGTGAGAAGGAATCAGGGAGAGACTGTAGGAGAAGGTCGATTTGAAGAGAAGTATCCATCTTAAAATCAAGAGCCTCCAATCTCTCAATCATGGATATCATTTTGAGGACGTGGTCCCCAACCTTCTCATCTTCCTTCATCCTTGCACCGAACAGTTGCTTGGATATCTCATATCTAGCATTTCAACTGTGCTCACTATAAAGCTCGGTTAAGTGAGATAGAGTCTGCCTAGCAAAAGTCATTTTCTCATGAGCTCTCTGAAGCTCATTAGACATAGAAGCCATCATGTAAGAACGGACTTTTACGTCATCCTTAACCCACTTTTCGTGGTTTTCAATCTCTTCCTGATTGGCTCTTGTCCACACTGGAGGTACCAGAATATCTGTCTCCAAGACGTATCTAAGTGCCTCTATACTGAGGACTATCATCAGATTGCGGAGCCAATCCACAAATTTAGGTTCGTTCAAGGTGTTCTTTTCGAGTAGAATTGCGAGTGGATTCATTAACATATTGAGAGTTATGTATGCATTAAGTACGACAGATTATTTAGTGACTCGTTTAATTATGATCTGAGTATAGAATTAAGGTCTTTTCTATTCTTGTTACCCAGCTCCCACTATTTTTATCGGAATAACACACTCCCATGTGAAATCCGGAAGTATTGTCGCTCTACTTCATAGTGGTGATCGAGTTCTTTATAAATCTTAATAGAGGCCAACCGAACAGGTTTCTATTCTATTAATTTTCATAAAGTGGTGTCCAACACCAACCCATCTAATGGATGATTCGATCTTCTTTTTCCCCTTGTTCACTCCCCTCAACCTATACAGTTTCTATGGTTCATGAACATGTTAAGTTAACACCATCGATGCAAATCAGTTTCACAATTGAATCTTATCCGGCAATCTATCAGGTTTCTAGGGATAAAATTTGCTCCAACCGAAGACATCCAATGCGCTCCCGAGAATTTATCCGTCCTCCCGGAATGACTACCCCGATAACTCGGAAGCATAGCACATCCGGTTTAGATTTTAATTTCCCGAAAGCTCGATGGAGGGAAGGAAAACCTTGAACTTAATAATTTGTCGTGGGAGAATTTTCGCGATTAATATTACACTTTGCACATTAATCCATTTAAGCGTGTTTGTGCATTCATACAATATGAACAAGCATTCACAACCTAGTTGCTACTAACATGTGGTTCATAGACCATTCCTAGAAACAAAAACTCCCTAATCTAATTACAAGTCTTCATCTTGAATCTTCATCTTTTCGAAACGGATCTTCCTCCAGTCTTCGTCATTACATATAAATTTTACATTAAAAATTGCATCCTAGATATAAATATTTCTAGTATAATAAATAGGCTCAAACGACCTTTACAACCCAATCGAATAAAACGAACGATTCAAAACTAAGTCCACGAACCATATCCCCATTTCAAAAGCATTCATACAATAAATACTATATAAATGGAAAGCGTAGAGATACATTGATCCAATCAACAATACGAACCGATCCATTCGATTCACACAATCAGAAATATGAAAACATTCAAAATAATTCGGTCACCCACAAATATTCCAATTAATCAAATTTCCCTTATAAAATGAAATACCATAAATCATTTTAATCATATTAAATCCAATTTAACATGCGGGAGAATAATTTTCAAGAAAATACGGAAAAATCGAGCCGGGGCGAAAACTGGACTGCCAGGCCGAGTCACCCTCGGCAGCCTGCCGGCATACACGCCCTGTCCCGCAAGGCAGGGTCGAGTCATGCTCGGTAGCACGGCCAGTGCACGGTGTCGCTGACACACTCGGTCGCCCCGCTGCACGGCACGGCCGTGTCACCAGACACGGCCGTCTCCGGGCAAGAGCTGCATCGCTGCACACTACGGTCACCAAGGACACGACCGAGTCACCCTCGGCCAGATTTCACTTTTTGACCGAAAAGTCGTCCGACGACGATTCGGGACTAGATTTTTGACCGGATATCCAATATCAATATTTTTCAACATTCAAATCTTCAATATAAATCATATTTCTCAGAAATTTAAGATTTATATTAGACATAAACTTACGAAAAATATAACTATAACGAACGTAAAACATATACCACGATTATGACTAAAATGATTCCAAATCATTTACCATCTAATCGAGCATTCCAAATGCCAATATCGTATATATGATCGCAAGACCTACGCTCCGATACCACTTGGGATTCGTGCCTAAAACGGGCGCCCAGTAGGCGGTAAAATGAAAATTAATTCGATCCGAATCCCAACGAGGATCGATCGAGGTACGTATATACGAATATCAAAACAAAACACAAAAGATATAAGAAACTTACCATTGTAGTCCGTTGATTAAATGGTATCCTTCTCTTGAGCTATTCCCCAAGCTTGAGTTGAATTCCCTATGATCCAATTTGCTCCAAGCTCTTGGATGATCCAACGCCGAAAGGACTGCGTCTCTACTTGCCACGCGCCGGAGAAACGACCGGAACGACTAAACCTCGTTATCTTCCAAGGATACGGCTAGAACAAGGTTATAGAATCTATGCAACTCAAGATTACAACACTCTAAGTGTTTAAATCTAAAATCTCTATATCTCACAAATATTTTCTCTAAGAAAAACTTATGAATGTTATGAAGATGATGATGAATATGAAGAACACCTTGAGAAAACTCTTTTCTCTCTCCTTTTCTTGCCTAAACCGTGAGTACATCTTTATTGCCAAGGAGATATGGTCTTCTCATTATATTCTCCTCATATCATACCAAATCACCTCCCTTTTGACAAAATCACCAAAGTGATATATTGTCCCCTTGAATTGTCACAAAGCTAGTGCCCCACCAAGTGAAGACCAAGACAATGGAGGGAGTAGGTGACTTGGGGCGGCCATCTAGAAGGAGCCGGACAAGTTCGGTCCATTTCGGACTCCCGAGAGTTCAAACAGATAAACTCTAATTCCGTTCCGATGTATTTATATCGATTAATTAATCCAATTAGTTAATCATATCAAATACATAATAATATAATTAATTTCTCCAAGAAATAATTATATTCATTAAATTAATCACCAGTGATATATTTAATTCATTAGGACGTAAATCAATTTATCTAATAAATCGATTAAGACATCTAATGTCCCAATTTTAGATATTCAATATCTAATATTCATAATGAGATGATAAGCTCGATTTATTCCGTCGTCAATCCTATTGCGCGACTCAGTAGGTCCGTCTCAGTCAGCAATTGGAGGAATCAAAGAGTAGTAGCACCACCTAGCCAGCCTGGCGGCCTACACTGTGCCCCAACTGAGAACGAATGATTGGGATCATTCAAGAACCATTCTGTCGTGAATACCAGTATATGTATAAACCCTTCTTTCAAATGTCCCGATCAAGATATAGGGTCACTGGCCACCAAACCCTATCTGTACTTGACGCTATGCATGCGTTAATGCAAATCGAGATCATCGAGCTCTCGTGTATCTAATACAACTAGCTCCAATGCTTTGGTCAAAGACTTATGATCTCATCTGCCAATAACAGCATAAGACATATAACCCACTCACTAACAGGAGAAGGAATTCTATCTTGGTATTCAGTAGGACCTGCTACTTGCCTATCAAGATGCACGTCGAGGTTGACCCCCGCCTTTCGATTTATAGGGTCGAACTACTCTAATGAAAATCTTGACTTCACAAGCACATCCCTACTAAATCCTCAAGTCGAAGGTTCACGAATACCTATCACAACCTTTTGATTCTGTCATTGACCGTCCCGAAGTGAAATCCGTGTGACGAATCGAGGGTGAGTCGATTCGAGTATACTAATCCAATTAGCATACCTATAACGTGTGCTCCCACTAACCATTAGTGTTCGACAGGCACTCTACATGTCAAAGAACACGTCATACAAGTCTTCACATAAACTTAACACCCAGTCAAGTTTCATCGACTTGCGAACGATTAAATATTTGAGTTATAAACCTTTCCAGTGCCGACCCCCTTATCTAATAAGGAGTGGAACGTTTTATTCTCAAATAAACGGACTAGTTTCTATATGTATATTTACGAGTTAGGAATGCCAGTAACTACCAGTAAATAAAGAAACATTCATTGCCTTATATAAATGATTTATATAATAACAAGTACAATGCCCTCACTCAACATCCCCTGAGTGGCATTCGAGGGCATGATGGATGACTAATTTTTTTTAATCTTCACTAGTATATAATTATACATATTAATTGCTAAAGAAGAGTTTGATCTTGGAACCTGCGACAGTCAAAGTTATATATTGAACGACATAATTTGACATGTATTTCAAGCAAATAAAAAAGAAAGTTAGTATAAACTACATGAAATGACATTTAATATAATATTAATGGAAAGAAAGGTTAAAAATGGAATTGAAAATGAAAACCTCATAGAACTTATCTGAGATGCTTGCAAAAATATATTATATTATAAGATTGAATCATTTGATTTAATATGGAGTAATCAAGAGACTCAAGATTACTCAAGATCAAGTCCCAGAATTTAATGTGAAGTATGATTGAGTTACAACATTCATGTGTGATCATTAATCGGAGGTACTGAACATTACTCAAGATCAAGTCCCAGAATTTAATGTGAAGTATGATTGAGTTACAATATTCATGTGTGATCATTAATCGGAGGTATACAAAGAGACATGGAGTTACACTGTGATCTTTAATCGGAGGTATACAAAGAAACATGGAGTTATTAAAACCTTTGGATGCCCTGAATCAACTGTCTGAATGACGAAATGACCATTTTACTCCCTCGATATATATAAAAATGTATTCAATATTTATATTCAAATTAGTTCAACAGCATACAATTATAAATTGCACAACATCATAATAATATAACACAATATCTAGTTATAATAGTCATTTAGTTCCATTAAGATGATAGCTTACCGAATAAGGAGCTGGGGGATCACTGTCCCATTAAGCTGCTATCTTATTGATTAAGCTCCTAGTAAACACATTATCAGCTGTCCGAAAAAGGTATAAGAAACTAATAAACTTCATTAAGCTGCTAGTAAATAGGCCCTTATTGTCAATTGTAAAACTTCATGTTTAAATACCATGCATGTGGATATGCCATATAATTAATTCCAACTAAACATTTTCTTAAAACCAAACTAAATATGGGCTGAAATGGTGGTGGAGGTGGCGGCAAAGGTGGTGGTGGAGGTGAAAGCAAAGGATGTGGTGGTGAAAAAGGTGGTGCGGCTCAGCTAAAGGTGGAGGTGGCGATTGCAGGGAAGGATCGGATTCCATGAAGGTACCAATGATTTGTGTTGCACAAGGAGGTCGATGACCTCAATGATCGTCTCTTCTGGTTACTGTCCACCATTGAGGATGATAGTCCTCAGGCTTCAATCATTAGGAGTTTACTTAATTAACTATTAAAGTACAAATATGTATAAGTACGTGTTCCTGTTATTTTTTTAATTATTTCATATAGATTCCCGGTGCTTAGCAGATTACTTGATCATATCTTTATATTGGATTAATTCTCATTTATTGGCAAGAAGGGCCTGAATTGAATGGTCCCAAAAAAAAGCTAAATGTAACCTATGAAGATTATCATGCGAGGTTGTTAATGACACATAAATATATATTGTAGTTCCATCTTCGCAAATGTATCATGCATGGCTTAAGTTATTGATATAAGTTATCTAAATATAGTTTAATTAGCTAGCTTTGTCATTATAGTTTAGAGAAATCTTATCTATTGTGTACTGAATAAATTACCAAGATTCCATCATCAACTTAACATACGTACCGAAGGGAATAGTAATTGGCTTTTATTATTTATTTTCACACGAAAAATGTATATATAGGTTGATTAGCAAAAATTGTTTAATGTTTGTGATGATCTTACATATGTTGAAATTTCAAATGTACGTGTTAGATATATTAGCTAATGCATAATACAAGTTTTCGATTTTATTTCACTTGCATTTGTCCGACGTGTTTAAAATTTTAACCAAATTTAAATTACTAATATAAAGACAACAACAAGAAATAAAATATAAACACAACAAAATGGTTACATTTACGCAAACATTAACAAATTCCATTCAACAATCAACAAATATCTCCCTCGGCGGCCTAAATTATAGATTGTCGTATATTTGGCAATTTATGTTGGGAAAAAACACGACTAACATCACAACGAGAAATGCGGAAACCCTCGTTTGACAACTTCCCACTCTTCAATTATAACTTTGTGGTTACCGACGAATAGAGCAAATCAATTACAACTAGATAATCAATACAAATGATATCCGAAAAACAATAAACATGAGACACAATATTTTAGCGTGGAAAACCCCTCAAGACGAGAGTAAAAACCATGGGACCGAAGCCGCTTAAATCCACTATCACCAATACACACAAATAACTCGTCCCTAATACAAACTAGGGGTATACACCAATAATCTTCAAATACTCGGTAATAAACGTTCTTCAAGTATTTGGAATACAACAACAATAACAAGATCGAGAAAAGAAGACACCGTAAATAGCTTACACAAAAGGCTAACGAAATACCCGAACTTCCGGACTCAAAATCTCGATTTACTCTGGTGAAAAGATTTGCCCAATAGCTACCAAGCTCTTGTCAAAATATCACGACGATCCGACCGATAAATCTCCGGGAAATTGAAGAAATATATTTCTCTCTCTTATTTCTCTCTCTATATCTCTCTTGCTTGCTCTCAAAATGTGTATGATGAAGTAGTGAAAAAATCCGCAGGGAATGCTGATAAAAAGAAAGAAAACCGGCCTGTTGACTTCGAGGGCCGCGGCCCAGCCACAGTGTGCCGCGGCCCGTAGTACAACCTACACCATCGCTAATTTGAAAGTTGAGTGTGCCGCGGCTCGGCCGAGGTGTGCCGCGGCACGTACAGAAAAAAAAGGTGCCCAGGGATTCGAGTAGGGGCCGTGGCCCGAAAGGAGGGTGCCGTGGCCCATATTACAGGAGGGTCAGTCTTGTTCCAGCAAAATAGACGAGCGCCGCGTCTCGGCAGGGATATGCCGCGGACCGGAGTACAGTCCACCCTATGTTTTGGAAATGTATCCTACAAATCTGCCCCTTTCCGGAATATAGGAAGAGTTCGCCATCCCGACGATCGAACAACACACTTTCACCTTCTCTCTACTCAACGCATTGGTTAACATATCGGAACCATTATCATCGGTATGAACTTTATCAAGTTCAAACAAACCATCCTCCAAAGCATCTCGGATCCAATGATACCTCACATCGATATGTTTCGTTCTCTTGTGAAAAGTCGCATTCTTAGCTAAATGAATCGCACTTTGACTATCACAAAGAACCACGTAACGTCGTTGTCGGAAGCCTAGCTCTCGTAAAAATATTTTCAACCATAATAGCTCTTTACTTGCTTCCACCGCCGCAATATATTCATCCTCCATTGTAGATAAGGCAACGCACTTTTGCAATCTTGATTGCCATGACACGGCTCCCCCTGCAAATGTCATCAAATAACCGGAGGTGGATTTTCGGTTATCTTCATTATCGGCCATATCCGAATCGGAATAACCAACAAGCATTGCTTTCCCATTTCCAAACGTAATCCCCAATTTAGAAGTACCCCGTAAATATCTAAATATCCATTTTACGGCTTCCCAATGCTTCTTTCCCGGATTCAATAGAAACTGGCTCACCACTCCCACGGCATGAGTAATGTCGGGCCTAGTACATACCATGTCATACATCAAACCCCCGACCGTCGAGGCATATGGAATTTTATCCATTTCTTCAATCTCCTCCTTCGTAGTAGGGCAATCCTTGGTCGTCAATCTAAAATTGTTAGTAAGAGGCGAACTAACAACTTTAGCTTTGTCCATGTTGAAGCGTTTAAGCACCTTCTCGATATATTGCTCTTGCGACATGTGTAATTTTCGGGCCGCTCTATTCCGAGTAATTCTTATACCAAGAATTTGTTTAGTCGCCCCCAAGTCTTTCATGGCAAAAGACTTATTCAATTCTTTCTTCAAGTTGCCAATCCTTTCGGCATTCTTGCCAACGATCAACATGTCGTCCACATATAAGTAATAAGATGATAAAATCATCATCTCCAAATTTCTTGAAAAATACGCAATGGCCGAGAGTCGTCTTCTGGTAGCCTTGCTCCCCCAAAACTAACTCAAACTTCTTGTACCATTGCCGTGGTGCTTGCTTCAACCCGTATAAACTCTTCCGAAGTTTACAAACATAATCCTCTTTGCCTTTGACCTCAAACCCTTTCGGTTGATTCATATAAATTTCTTTATCAAGGTCTCCCTGAAGAAATGCCGTCTTAACATCCATTTGCTCAACCTCAAGATCAAGACTAGCCGCAATACCAAGGATCAAACGAATCGATCCTATCTTCACAACCGGAGAAAAAATCTCGTCAAAATCAATGCCCTTCTTTTGACTAAATCCTTTCACTACGAGTCTAGCTTTGTATCGGGGCAACGAAGTATACTCCTCCCACTTCACCCTACACACCCATTTGTTTCTCAAAGCTCTCTTGCCTTTCAGCAACTTCACCAACTCGTACATGTTATTCTCATGCAAGGAACTCATCTCGTCTTGCATGGAATCCATCCACTCTTTCTTCTTTTCATCCTTCATAGCCTCCGCAAAATATTCGGGCTCTCCCTCATTGGTGAGTAAGACATACTCATCGTCCGAATAACGAGTGGAGGGATGAAGGTCCCTCGTCGACTGCCTATGTGGAACAAAAGATGGCATGTTCGTCACGGGTAGCTCGGGATGAGCTCCATCAGTGTCATCTTGTCTCAACTCATTTTTGTCAGCGGCATCATGTTGTTCATCATTTTGGACATCCTCTCCATCGGGTGTCTTAACATGTTGTGGAGGAACGGGATTCAAATCAATAAGATCATAGTCGTGTTGTGGAGCCGACTCTCCATTCTCAACATCTTTCATCATTTGATCTTCAACAAAAACAACATCTCTTGACCAAACAAGCTTCTTAGTAACCGGGTCATACAATCTATACCCGAACTCATCAAGCCCATAGCCAATAAAAATACACGGCTTCGTCTTGGAATCAAGCTTTGATCTCCCATCATTCGGAATGTGTACAAAAGCTTTACATCCGAAAACCCGTAAGTGGCGTATGAGATGTCTTTACCGCTCCACACTTTATCCGGGACATCAAACTCCAAAGGAACACACGGCGTCAAATTAATTACACGAACCGCTGTGTTCAAAGCTTCTCCCCAAAACGACTTTGGTAATCCGGCATGTGAGAGCAAACATCGAGCTCTCTCGACCAAAGTCCTGTTCATTCTCTCCGCTAATCCATTGAGTTGTGGAGTCTTCGGAGGCATCTTTTGATGTCGGATCCCTTGCTCTCGGCAATATTCATCAAAGGGCCCGGGTGTATTCTCCACCATTGTCCGTCCAAATACACTTTAGCTTCTTCCCGGTCTCTCCACCGAGGCATGAAATTGTTTGAAAACATCTAACACTTGATCTTTGGTCTTCAAGGTGTATGCCCACACCCCCCCTCGAGTGATCATCGATGAATGTGACAAAGTATCGGTAGCCACCGAGCGTCCTAGTCTTCATAGGACCACAAACATAGGAATGAACAAGATCAAGCACATTTTCCTTCCGTGAAGGAGTATGACTCTTAAAAGTGACTCTCCTTTGTTTCCCGGCTAGATAATAAGAGCATATTTTAAGGTGTACCTTGTGAACCCCGGACAACGCCTCCTTCTTTGACTGTAGCGCCATCCCTTTCTCGCTCATATGACCGAGCTTCTTATGCCATAGGTCGGCCATGTCATTATTGTCGATTGTGTTCACGGAATTAGTCGTGACCTTTAGAAGTGCCACGTACAATTTTCCTTCCTTTTCTCCTCTCCCGACAATCAAGGAACCTCGAGTGAGTTTCCACACTCCCTTGCCAAAACCACTATAATAACCATCATCATCGAGTAAACCAACGGACATAACATTAAGACTCATATCCGTAACATGTTTTACATTCCATAAAACAAGTTCCATACCAGTGTCGAATCTCAAGTGTACATCTCCCACTCCAAAAATCTTGGATAACCCATCGTTACCCATCTTGACTATACCATAGTCACTTGGAGTATAAGAGGAATAAAAATCTCTACATGATGTAACATGACACGTAGCTCCACTATCGACCACCCAACTCGAATCATCTCTCGCAAGGTTGACCATATCATAATCATAACAAACAAAGAATTCTTCGGTAGTAGTATTTATTTCGGCTTTATCATTACTACCGCTCTCCTTCTTTTTTGAATTCTCTCGGCCTTGGCGATTCTCCTTCTTCAATTGTAGGTAAAATTTCTTTGTATGTCCTTTCTTACCACAATGGTAACATTCAATATTGGCATACTTCCCCCGGGAATTACTCCTTTGTGGCCCTCTATTACTCGGACCTCTACTTTGACCTCTCCCCCGTCTTTTAGTAACGAGAACATCCGACTGTGACGAAGATCCCTGTGCTTTTCTTCAGACCTCCTCATTTAACATGTTCCCTTTAGCTAATTCCATCGAAATGACTCCATCGGGGGCAGAGTTAGACAACGATGTTCGAAACGTCTCCCAAGAACCCGACAATGTGCCTAACAACCACAAAGCTTGTACCTCCTCTTCGAATTTAATTCCCATTCCGGCAAGTTGATTAATTATGCCTTGGAATGCATTTAAATGATCCGATAGAAGAGTCCCGTATCGATACTTGAAATTCATCATTTGTTTAATGAGGAATAACTTATTATTCCCCGTCTTCCGAGCATACAATTGCTCGAGCTTGTGCCATAACTCTCGAGCATCCTTCTCTGCACTAATATGGTTCAAAACATTGTCATCAACCCATTGTCGAATATATCCGCAAACTTGGTGATACAAAATAGTCCACTCCGCGTCGGACTTGCCTTCCGGTTTATCTTTTCTAAACATCGGTAAATAATCATCCTTCATATATAGAAGGTCTTCCATCTTCCCCTTCCATACGTGGTAGTTCGAACCATTCAAGTTAACCATTCTACTCGTGTTGGCTTTCATCTTACAATTGAGATACTAAACAACCACGAAACAACAAACCCCGTGGCTCCGATACTACTTTGTTGGGAAAAAACACGACTAATGTCACAACGAGAAATGCGGAAACCCTCGTTTGACAACTTCCCACTCTTCAATTGTAACTTTGTGGTTACCGGCGAATAGAGCAAATCAATTACAACTCGATAATCAACACAAATGATATCCGAAAAATAATAAACACGAGACACAATATTTTAGCGTGGAAAACTCCTCAAGACGAGAGTAAAAATCACGGGACCAAAGCCGCTTAAATCCACTATCACCAATACACATAAATAATTCGTTCCTAATACAAACTAGGGGTATACACCAATAATATTCAAATACTCGGTAATAAACGTTCTTCAAGTATTTGGAATACAACAACAATAACAAGATCGAGAAAAGAAGACACTGTAAATAGCTTACACAAAAGGCTAACGTAAAACCCGAACTTCCGGACTCAAAATCTCGATCTACTCCGGTGAAAAGATTTGCCCAATAGCTATCAAGCTCTTGTCAAAATATCACGACGATCTGACCGATAAATCTCCGGGAAATTAAAGAAATGTATTTCTCTCTCTTGTTTTTCTCTCTATCTCTCTCTTGATTGCTCTCAAAATGTGTATGATGAAGTAGTGAAAAAATCCGCAGGGAATGCTGATAAAAAGGAAGAAAACCGGCCTGTTGACTTCGGGGGCCGCGGCCTAGCCACAGTGTGCCGCGGCCCGTAGTACAGCCTACACCATCGCTAATTTCAAAGTTGAATGTGCCACGGCTCGGCCGAGGTGTGTCGCGGCACGTACAGAAAAAAAAAGTGCCCAAGAATTCGAGTAGGGGTCGCGGCCCGGCAGGAGGGTGTCGCGGCCCATACTACAGGAGGGTCAGTCTTGTTCTAGCAAAATAGACGGGGGCCGCGGCTCGGCAGGGATGTGCCGCGGCCTGGAGTACAGTCCACCCTATGTTTCGAAAATTTATCCTACAATTTACACAAACATTACGCGGTGAATACTTAGATACAAATTTTGTACATAGCACGGGTTCTGAATACCTCGTAGTGTTATAAGATCAGCTCGAGCTTCTCAATTAAACTCATCTAATCAATTGGAACTTATTTGAATACAGTGAGCTTATAAGCTCTTTAGTTAAGTAAATTAATGGTATTTTTGGATGCATTAACTGATAATGTAACTGATTGTTGATAATCTAGCTGAAAACCAAAAATATAGATTATATCAGATAATCTAGCTGAAAATTGATAATCTAGCTGTAGTATGATAATTTAGATTATTGTATTGAAAAGTGTTTTGCAAAACTAGCTATCATACTAGCTTAAATTTATAAAATGACATAAAGGTACATCTTTTATATTTATTGTTATATTATAATATTACAAAACAACCTTAATATTTATATATTAACTCTTATGTTGCTTATTATTCTTTGACATTATGCAATATTATTATATATTTTGTTTTCAACTTCTAATGGTATTTTAAGGTTTTTTATGTTATCACTTATATTATTATACAAATTTTATACAAATATTTATTAAGGATAAAATCGGAATGAAAAAATAAAATTTGTATATTATATATATATATACACACATATTAAGGGTAAAATCGGAATGAACAAATAAAAATCTGGTAGCTTTGTGTTAAAAGCTATATTCGAAAGTAGGGATGTAAATGATGCGAGTCGAGCTCGAGTATTGGTATACTCGACTCGAACTCGATAGCCATTTCTCAAGCTCGAACTCGACTCGAGAACTCGCGAGTAGTTAAAATCCAAGCTCGACTCGACTCGTTAGTATGTCGAGTCGAGTGTTGACCGAGTCGATCTCGAGTAGCTCGTGAGTTGTCTCGTCTCATTTACACCCCTACATAGTATCCTTGGACGAGGGTCAATAGCCACGTATATTAAATGAGAACCTTCCAACGTTCTTTAATAGTCTCACTTTAGTAACAATCCTAATTACATGGGCGATGTCGGACAAGGGATTTGGCTTAAATTTATTACCTACCTGTGAGCCAAAATAAACAGCACCCAACCGATGTGGGAGAAGCTAGTTTGCTTTTAACTTGTGTAAACACTTCAAACACTCTTAATCAATATAGAATAATTTCTATTTTTTTATTATCTAACTAGTAATTTTAATTTTTGACCAATAAAATTATTATTTCTTTTATTTAAAATAAAAATCTAATATTTATTAATAATTTTTTATTTTTTTGACCAATTAATAATTTTTATATTATATTTTATAAATTATATTATAAAACTAATTATATATAAAATAATTTCAAGTATCTAACGAGCTTATCGAGTCGATTATTGGGTAGCTCGACTCGACTCGTTAGTATGTCGAGTCAAGCTCGAGTTCGAATCGAGTCTATTTGAGTCGAGTATTGACCGAGTCGATCTTGAGTAGCTCGCGAGTTGTCTCGTCTCGTTTACACCCCTATTCGAAAGCGCTTGAATTTAATCTAGATTAAGATTATAATCTAGATTAAATTAGCACCATTCAAACAAGATTTTGAAGGTCAAATTAAATTATTTGACCAAATTTAATGTAGATTAAGATTATAATTTAGATTAAGTGGTCATACAAATATACCCAATAAGTTAGCTTATTGTCCTTGCTAAATAATATATAGCACGTGTAAGAGCATATACGTTTTAAAATTTTATCTCGTAAGATTTTTCTGAGGCGGCTTATAAGATGAAAAAATAATCTCTTTTATTATAAACTTCGAAAAGTAAGTACTTCCACCCCAACTTCTTTGGGATTTTATAGGACGCTAGGGTTTATAATACCTATAAGCAAGTAACATTAGTTAATGATTTATAATAAATTAAAAAGGATAATTATCGAAATAATAAGTAAATAATAAATATAATATATTGTTACCCAAAAAATTATTCGGAATGGTTTGCTGGATATGGCTACAGGTGAGTAACAAACAAAATGCGAGAGTACGTACGAAGGAATGATAATAACACAAGATTTACCGAGGTTGTTAGTCCCGGGCTTGAATGCTCTCGCGAGATATTATTAATATGAATGCTGCTTTGGAGTACAAATATTAATATTAGAGTACAATTACAATGAGTGTAATGACCCTAGTTTTCTAGCTTCTGAGTGTTGATGATTGCCGGAAGAATCAGAGTTAATGCTCTGCAACTCCTTGTAACAAAGATGAAATGCTGTGTAGATTTCTATGAAGGATTCGACTGGTCGATCTACTGTGTTTTTCGTGTTAGATCACTGTGAAATCGACTGTCCTTCTCCAAATGCTGGAGGTCTCCTACTTATAGAAGATGAGGTAGTTGGGATGTCTTAATCCCGAACGGGCGATCGCCTTTCCTGTATTAAATTAATCGGGCGATCGTCTTAGCACGTGGGTCGGTTTCCTTAAAGTCCATAGCTGCTGCTGGCAGCCAGATGTGCGAACAAATGAGGAGGCAACACGCGTCCCATGTCGCTGTCTTGGGAGGTCCCACCTAGGACCTTTCGTCGGGTTTGTCGGTAGGTGAGGCTGTCCTTGTCACTGACAGCTGCTGATGGACTGGAGTCAAGCCTTTTCCTGCGGCACCTTTTGCGGATCTGCACGTGGGCCTTCATCCCGAGATTTGGTCTTCGTAGACTTGACGGATGTTGGTTCTACACGTGGCATAGAACGGTCGTCCTTGGTCGGGCACTGGAATCGATCGCTAGGTGCCGAGAGACGATCGTCCTGAATGCCGATCGCTCGGTACTTGATCTGGAACCTTCGGAAGGCCAGTCTGCCTTGGATTATTTGATGCTGACTTGGGTCGCTAGGCCTTTGTGCCGATCGCCGCTGAGGCGTATATATCGACGCACAACAATTGCCCCCCAGCTTGCTTCCATGTTAAAGACGTGGGGTGAGGTGGTTCTACTGGCGATCGCTTGCATTAGACGAGCGACTTATCATTTTATGGATGATCTACTTGGGCGATCATCTTCTCGAGCGGACCTCGATTTTGAATTTAGACGACCTACTCGGTCGCTGAAAAGAGCGGGAAGTGGAAGCGGCCTTTGAAACGTCACAGGGGCACGTGTCGCGCTCCTGTTGGGGGAGTCCGACGGTTCTGTCGGACTCGTCGTTTGGCGTGCCCTCAAAATGACGCACACGTGGGTTTCGAGGGCGGCATTAAATGCGAACTATCCGACCTTTGCACTTCGACCCCCGGGACTTTGCTTTATTTGCCCAGAAGCCCCTGCCTTCGCCTATAAAAAAGGGGCTAGGGTTTTTGGATTCACTTTTCCCACATTTTCGTCTGAGAAGAAGATAAAACCGAATTCCTTTGAAGCTTTGTGTGACGATCGTCGATCGACTCAGACTCTTTAGGTAAGAACAAAAGCCTTCTCTTTTTTCCCTTTCTTTTTTTCTGAAGATGTCCGGAGGAGTATCAAAGGTGTTTGAGACGGGTAGCACCTCCGCCGCCGGGGCTTCAACTTCCGCGGAATTCCATGTGGAGACAGCCGTCGAGGCCATTCGTGCTGGGATTGAGCCCACGGAGGTTGAGGAACTTTTCAACGAAGCTGATGCGGCCATGTCGGCGGAGGCGGAGCGAAATCGCTTGCTGGCCGAAGAGGAGATGGCAATAAAGGCGTATTGGGAGCAAAATAGCGCGTTCGGCAAAGCCTTCACAGAATTCGCCGAACTTACAGAGAAAATGGCCGGCCCACTCCCTAAGTTCGATTTTTGTGCATACTCGATCGCCCATCCCTATGAACCTGAAAGGCGATCGCTATTCTGGGCCGCCTGCCGCTCCCCATGGACCCTTGGCCAGATTAAAAGCTCGGCCACCAGGAAGGATTTGGCTCGTTGGAGGGCGGAGTTCCATGTCCCCTCTGATGTTTCCCTTTATGTGCCCGCCGAGAACCAACATGCCGACCAACCTCCGGAGGGTATGGTCACCATTAATGAGTCGATCATGGGGGCCAGACTGCGGTTCCCACTGCCGTTCGCCGTGTCCTACTTGTTGACCACTTAGAATGTAACGCCGCTCCAACTGACGCCGAACGCCTAGCTGCAGATTGTCTGCACCCTCACTCTGTTTGGCGGTCATCGGCTGTTCCGTCTTTCTTCTGCACTGTAGATGAACTATCTCTTTAAGTTGACGGCTCAGAAGGGTTCCGTTGGCGGCTACCACATTCAAGGTCGCTCAGGCCGGGTGATTCTTGGGGTGCTGAACAAGGTTCGGGGCGATCTGACCAAGTGGTTTTGGGTCGGCGGAGCGTGGAGGTCGGCCTCGAGTGACAATCCCAACGATGAGTTGGCTATCCCCACCGGCTTCCGGGAGAGGAATCCGAGTAAGGGTTTTGATTCTCCCTTTGTTCGGATATATCCTGAACTGATCTAATTTGGCTTTCTTTTTGCAGGTACCCTTGTTCCAGCGGCAGGCGAGCTTCCCTTTGATTTTGCGATCACCTGGGAGCGTATCCGTAGTCTTCCAGATTCTCATATCGACGCTCGCCAGATCAACAACGAAGCTCACTGGTTGGCCGCTCGTTTTTTCGTTTCCCCCGCCACTTAAGGGTCCCAGGTACGAATTTTTACGATCTTCTTTTGCATATCGATCGTTCTGAGGCTGAGAAAAGTAATTGGCCTTTGCCGATTGTTTCCTTTGTAGAAATCCACTTCCCTCGCTTCTTAGAGCCCCCGGCAGAGGTTGCTATGTCGAACCTCAGGCTCATGATTCGCCTGCGCCAGGGGAAGAAGACGAGTCGAGCTCCCCCTGCGACGCTCCGAACTGTCCCTGAGGCGAGGCCTCACCTGGAGCCGGTCGCAGAGGAACGAGAAACTCAGGAGGAGAGACTTCGGCTGAAATGCAAGAGACGGAGGGCGGAGGAGCCTTCGTACTCCGCGACTGTTTATGAGCAGCCGATCGCCGTGCCTCCGCGCTCCGCGGTTCCCCTGGTGGAGGGGTCCACGCCCTCATCGGCTTTCTTGCAGGCTATGGCGACCGCCGATGCCGAGACCCAGCGCGGGAGGCCGTTCTTCGACCGCGACCCAGAAAAGGTCGAAAGGTAAGCTTGGTTTCTTTGCTGGGTTATGATATTTCCTTGTTGGAAATATGCCAACTCCTTTGTTCTTGGTGCAGGGTCCGTCTCTCCGATCCAAACTGCTTGCCGATGGTGCTGGATTTCCTCACGAGCAGATCTCCTCTCAAGGCTTGCGATGTCCCTCATTACGTTGCTCGGGCTGTCGCCAACTTGCCGAAGGCCTGGACGACCGACCTGGATGCGATCGCGCGCTGGTGATCTGCTGACACGATGCAGGCGACCCTCGCCCTAGCCCTTCAGACGGCGATGATGGCTGCTCAGGCCGTGAAGGACTATGAGGGGCGACCCTCCACTACTCATCTTCAGGCGGACCTCGAGGCTGCTCGGAAACAGAATGCCAAGTTTGCCGACAGGATCGTGGCAATGGAGAAGGGTTCCGTGGAGGCGGCCAAGAGGGCGAGCGATGAGCTTGAAAGGGCCCGGGCGGCGACCGACTGGATGCGGGATCAGATGACGGAAGCCCCTAGGTCGCATGCGGCCGCGCAGAAGGAGATAGCCGAACTGAAGGTGGTTGTCGATCGGTTGACTAGCGAGATGGCATCGTCGAAGGGAGAGGTGGCTAGAAAAGTTGCCGAGCTCCAGGGCACACACCAGACGGTTGCGGAGTTGAGGGGAAAGCTGGAGGCGACTGAGACCGACCCCTTTCTTAACGTGGAGTACGTCAGTGAATTTGCCTATTATATGGCTTATGCTGACGCAATCCGCGCTGCCAAGAAGGGTGGGCTCGAGGTCGGCCCTTTGATTGACAACTTCAGAGCCTACGTGCTTGAGCACCCTCTGCAGCCGGCCTTCTTTGTGCCGATCCTCGACCTCTCTGCGGATCATGGGATCGACCTGAGTTGGTACCCGTCGCCGGAGAACCTTGTCCATCTAGGTGCCCTAGAGGACGGGGGTTCAGAGCCTGCTGCTGGCGAGAGAGCGAGCGACGATCTTGCGGCTGGGGGTGATGGCTCGGCAGGGGTAGCCTGAGTTATCCTGCTCTTTTTGTTGTTACTTGTAATTTGTTTAGCTTTTGTTGTATTTTGCCTCCGGGCACTTGTATATGTATTTCAAGTGAAATGAAATAAACATTTCCATCTCTGATTTCTTGTTTGTATGATCGTCTTTCTGAATCTTTTCCATGACTTTATATAAGTGTTTGAGGAACGATTGTCGTGTGTACAACTCCAAGTGAATTGATAAACTCATACTGGTAACTTTAAGAACAAAGTCGATCGTTGCATATATATCTGAACAAAGCCGATCGTCGTATGTATAGCTTCGCTCTCCCCCTTGTTTTTGTTTACTAAGTGAAAGTAAGGGAATGAAAATAAATCGTTTAGCGAGCGATCTTCAATTTTGCAGATTCCTCGAGGAAGGCCGACCATCCCGACCTAGAGGAACCGTGCACACTCGTGGAGTTCGATGGAACCGACCTCCGCGACCATGTCTTGTGCGCAAGCGACATTCCGTCGGATGGTCTACGTTCTCGTGACTCACTTAGTTGTGAAGGTCATCAGTAGGCTACGTTTTGCCTCGCAATGTAGCAATGGGGAGGACGATCTCAGCCTGGAGGAGTCCTTGCATGGGGCGCCGTCGTATTAATAGACTTCGCGACCGTGGCTTGTTAGCACTTTTCTGCCTTGGACCGACATGTTAGATGACGAACCTTCGAGGGCATACGTTGTGACGGGGGGAGGGACGCGTCGTATTGTCCGGGTCCACCATGTTAGATGATGGACCTGAGGGCGGGCAATCGTGTCCACAGATCTATTTTGGAGGGTCTTTCGGCTACGCCCGCCTCGTATTTAGACGAAAGGGCGAGCGATCTTGGCCCAAAGGAACCTTGCATGGATAGTCTATCGGTTCCATCGACCTCCACGACCATGGTTGCACTTTTCTTCTTTGGATCATCATGTTAGATGGCGATCCTCGACGGTATACGTTGTGCTGGGGGAGGCGATCGCTTGCCTAGTTCCATTATGTTAGATGACGAACTTTGGAGGGCGAGCGAGTCATCCTATTTTTAGATGACGAATCACTTTGGGGGAATTGGGAGATCTCACCTGTAGGTGGATTTAATCCCGATATAATAAAAAGGTTCGAGTGGTACTACTCTTGGATAAGATATTAATTAATTAAAGCTGTTAGTAGCTTATAATTAATTAATGGACATTCAATATCTTAAACACGGAAAATAATATATTTAATAAGGAGTCCAATTTCGTAATTTGGGATTTTGGTAGGAAGTGCAATATCAACCTTTTAGTGGACTAAGTTGATATTAATAGATTCATTATATTAGGAAGAGTCCTAATAAGGTAAGATGAATTTATTGGGAGTACTTCCATAATTCTCTTTAAGATCTCTACTAGTAGTCCAAGAGCCTATCTATAGGACTTATGGGGGGAGGCCGGTTTTTACATGTCTTGGTGAGGTTGTGAGATCAAATTTTTTCTCTTGTGTTTAATTGTAGATCTAGACTTGTGTCTTTGATTCCACAATTTAGATAACACATTAATTTGCTAAGAGTGTTAATAAAATACTAAAAAACAAAGAAAAATTGTGTGACCACATACAAGAGAATTTCGTCTGATCCCATTAGTGTCCAAGCAAGATCCGGTAGCTCGTTGCCCACACAACGTCCGGGTTAAGGTGGATCATACTTTAGAAGGTATAAAGGTAGAAATACAAGGTGATCAAGACGAAAGCAACCAATTCGCTTCAGAGGTAATATCCTATGATCTTTTAGATCTAGATTAGGATATTTTAATAACCAACATATTTATTTAATAAATAATAAATAATATTTAAATTGCTTATTAGTCTTAGTAATTAATGAATTAGCATGCCTAAATAGATCTTATGCTCGTGGATGCGTAAAACGCGATTATCAACTTCTCCAAACTTCGCTTCCGCTGTGTTTTTACTTCCAACTATTTGTATCGGAGCCGGATTTTTAGGCTTTTTGCTATTTTAATTAATTTTGGTGATTAATTGATAGCAATTTAAATATTCATGTATTTTGATATTGGAATATTTGGTTGATGTGTTCTTGCAGGTGATATGATCCAATTATCATGGATTATGTGAATGGTTTATTTATTTTTATTATTTATGCTATTGTTGGTTTGACTAGTTTTGAGGCATGCTGCTGTCCTATTTATATTAACTCGAACTGATGTTGAAAATGCAGTAAGAGCCAGTGATGAACGGGGAGGAAGGGTCAAAATTTTCAGTAGAAAAAAAGAAATCCACAGTTTGTAACTCATGTAACATAAAACATAAATAAGTAATGTAGTTGCATCAATTAATGGAAAACAACAGTATGTAGCGGAGGAACCTCATGGGGCTGGGGGCTGCCGGTGGTGACAAATTTCTTCTTCTCCGGCCGGGGGCTACCAGATTTACCTGTTTGCTTCTCCCTCTCGTTCCCCTTCTTAACGGCTCTCTCCTTCTCCTTCTCCTTCTCCGACGTGGTGCTGGGGTCAGTGTTGCCAAGCTGGAGAAAGCGCATTAGCACAATCAGAATCACCATTATCGCTAAATTAGAATCACCATTTCTAATCTAATTCATGAGAATTTATAACAACTGTGCAGAAAAAAGCAATTGATCTACTCGATTGGCTAGAGCAATAGCCGAGAGTATCTTCAACCATAAACAAATCAGTTCAGTCTATCGAAACCCCATCGCACTTCTTCAATAAGTAATTCAGAGCAGGAGCAGTTCATTCAAAATTGACTAAATTAGATGAAACATTTGAAAACTGCATGGATTAACTTGAATTGATGTTGAATTGCAGAAAAGAGCAAGTGATAAACGTGAGGAAGGGACAAAATTTTCAGTAGAAAAAAAAAATAAATCCACGTTTGTAACTAATTGGAGACAGTATTGAATAGAGGAACCTCGTGGGGCTGGGGGATGCGGTGGGGACAGATTTCTCCTTCTCCGGGTGGGGGCTACCAGATTTACCCATCTGCTTCTCCCTCTCGTTCCCCTTCTTAATGGCTCTCTCCTTCTCCTTCTCCGACGTGGTGCTGGGGTCAGTGTTGCCAAACTGGAGGAAGCGCATTAGCACAATCAGAATCACCATTATCCTAAATAGTTAAGATCATTTGTTCCTTTTCTATTCTAACTTATGGGAGTTCATAACAACTATATGTAGAAGGAACTAACCAGAAACAAATAAGTAATTATCGCCACAAATCATATTATATCTTAGTCAATCTTTTGAAACCTCAGCGGAGCACTTCTTCAGTAACTAATTCTCCGCAAATTGGAACAGGAATAGCAGTTAGAGTTGATTTGATTCAAAATTGACTATTAGATAAAATATTTGTAAGCTGTATGAATTAACTTGAACTGATGTTGAAAATGCAGTAAAGAGACGGTGATGAACGGGGAGGAAGGGTCAAAATTTTCAGTAGATAAAAAGAAATCCACAGTTTGTAACTCATGTAGCATAAATCATAAATAAGTAATGTAGTTGCATCAATTAATGGGAAACAACAGTATGTAGTAGAGGAACCTCGTGGGGTTGCAAAAATAGATAAAAATCTGATCAAGTCTCACCAACCTGTTGGTGTGAATTAAGATGCAGTTAATCGATCGAAAGAACTATGTGAGATCGATGATGAGGTCACGAGCAAAAAGACTTAGAAATATGTTGTCAACACTTACCATCAATAAATTAATAAAAAATGACAACATTTTTAGGGACATGAAATTTATCTTGAAGTTGCCGGATGGTAGATCAGCTTTTATATTCTTAGTATTTCAAATTTATAATGAATATAGTTATTGTATTATTTACATAATTTAATGTAAGAGTTAAGACGTGTCTGAAACGAACGGACGTAACTATAGAATTTCACGCGTAAGGCCAATATGCAGCAGTTCCATATTCTGGTCATGATTCTCTCATCCGATGTTTGATTGAGGTCGCTCAAGTAGCTACGGAATCTTGAGAGACAGAGCAGCAATTATATGAAGTCATCAAGAATAAATTCTGAATAATTTGAGCCCATGTTCGATCGGATTGAGAGGCGATTTTCCCACTTATTTTATTTAATTTTTACTTTTATTTTTGTAATTAGTTGTTAAATGCTTTTGATAAAAATAACCAGGAAGTTTCCCTTTTGACCATTTTTATGGACATACTATCTTCCACACTTTATTCTTGTTGGTTTTTTTATTCTTTATTAGGTAATGAATGGTCTTAGTCATTGTAAGAAAGAATTAGGAAGTTCCATTTTCTATTTTTGGCTATAAATAGCCTTCATCATCATTTGTAACAGACATCTAAGATATATGAAATTTGAGTGTGTTTGTACTAACAAACCTTTGTCAGTTCCTTCTTGTTTTGTTGAATGTGTCCCCAAAACACCCTTTTGTGATTCAGTTATTTATCAAGCTTCAAATCCTTGTTTAGTATTTGAATTTAATCCATGTGTGGCTACGAGAAGTCGCATAGAGATTCGAAAGTAAAATCCTTACTTTATTTTGAAAAGATCTTGCGACCTTAATCCATAAATATGTGTCGGCCACGACATGTCATGTGGGTGTCATTAAGAAATAGCCGAATGAGGGATACACGAGCGAGAGTGATCGAGCGATACACGTGAGGATCTTGTGAGGATTTATTTTTGTGTCCATGTAAAAAAAGAAAGAAAAAAAAGAGAGAAAAAGGGAAATAAATATATAAAAATAGATTTTTTTTATAAAGATGTGAAACCAAAAAGGAAATGCCAATAAAGAAAGATGGAGAAAATGAATCTGTACAGAGAAGGACAAGAGTAGAACCCACTAAATTTGGGGGTTTCGAAGATATGATGGACTCCGGGGAGGAAACTCCTAGGTATGCACATCAAGAAGGAAGAGATCTAGGTGGTAGGAGAGGATATGAGGGACGAGGAAAAAGATTTGGCCAAAACAAGGAAGATCGAAGTATGGAAAATATCAAAATAAAAATCCCATCTTTCGAAGGGAGGTGTTACCCATACACCTATCTTGATTGGGAATAAAATTAGAACAGTCTTCTGTTGTTATCGATATTCTGATGAAAATAAAACAAGGTTAATAATAACTGAGTTTTCATAATATTCGAGCATTTTGTGGGGATGAACTTGTGATGGAGAGACGGTGGTACGACCCCCACGCTACTTGGTGCAGTAACCAACACCGCTATATTATTTTAGATCACAGGATATTTTCTAAATTAAGTAAAAGGGCTTTACTTCTGAACTTCTAACGAGATATGCTGTAGCAACCCGTAAGTGGTGAAGTTCAAACACGCTATAAGGGGTGTTAAACCTTGATAAGTTAATTAAAATCACAATTATATTTTCGACACACGCTCAACAAAATAATATTTTGGAAACACATTCAACAAAAATAAAAAAGAAGTTTGTTAACACAAACAATCACAATTTTCTTCAAATTCAAGGTGTGGCATACAAATGAGATTTCAAGGCTATTTATAAGCAAATTCTACACCTAACTTTAATGTGAACAAGCAAACAATTAGGAAGCTTACAAAACAGTAAACTCAACATTTTTTTTTTTGAAAAGTAACCATATTCATTCATTAGATGAAATAAAACAAGTTACAACTCAGATAATCAAGGGCATTCCCTATCCACACCTTAGAGGTGATCCTAATTGTCTGAGCATCAAAATTAATTAGATCATTACATAGAAGTTTAAGCCAAAGTAAAATTACATCAAACCAAACATCGAATATTCTCAACAAAGCAAAGCTTCTTCCACACAAGGTTGGACTAATGCAGGCACAAATCGACTATAACAGGTCTCAAATTGGCCCACCACCAACACAAGCATGATAGTTGCTTGCCCGTCACAAGAAAAAAGGAGGTTGACGAGAATCCTAGCTTTGACCTTGCTCTTCATAATTGTTAACAACTCCTGATAGACAGACCGACAACAGAACCCTAACAACCAAACAAGATTCATCCACACACGAGCAACAACAAGGGGCCATCAGTCTTTAATTTTATCCAATTACAGATTTTTTTGACTTCTACAAGCACATTTCGACTATAAGAAATTTCAATATTAGCCAAATTCAGCACCTGTGTAAAACTCACTTGAGAAGCTGAAAGGATAATGAAATTAATTGTCATCAAAATGGTTCCTAGTTGTAGCAAACCAGTCCCAAACAACAAAGGATGCACAGTCATTTCTACAAACACCCTTAAGGCCACCCCAACACAGGCTACCAGAGACCACAAAACAACAACACAGAACACTGATAATACCATCCAAACATAACATAATAGACCACAAGGTAAAACCAGATCTACAATAAACATAAAGACATCACCTTTAACACGTAACCAGATCGCTAGCGGGTCAAGCCACAAATTTGCCATGGAGGTTCAGAGCAGGGCGATCCTTAGGCAGATCTACAGTTGGGAGAGCTTCAGTGACGTTGAAGATCGGAGACTGGGCCAACATCAGAGGCTCTGGCGGTGGTCGCAGAACTGGAGGAGGAGCTGTCGTGAAAAATGAGATCTCTGCACGTACAAAGCGGATGCAGTTGAGATAGGGAGCAGATCACGAGAATCAGAAGGGTTATGGTGGTGGTTTCTCGTGAAGGTCAGTGGGAAGAGAGGTGGAGGAATCGGTGAAGGGGTTTTGGTGATTCGACGGTGGTGGGTTGTGGCGGCGTTGCAGGAACGATGGTGGAGGAGGACAATGACAAGACCCAACCGGTGTGTTGTTGCCCGAAATATTATCCGAAGATAGATATTGCTGGAACGGTCGAGCAACAGCAAATTGCGAGAGCACGTCTGTGGGGGTGTAAATAACACAAGATTTGCCGAGTTTGTTAGGCCCGGGCTTGAATGCTCTCGCGAGATGTTATTAATACAAATATTCGGGGATACAAGTATTAATGTAAGAATGCGATTACAATGAGTGTAAAAGATCCTATTTATCTAGCTCTTGAGCGAAGCTCTGCGTGTTTCGTCTCTACCGACCGTCTTTCGTGTAAGAGGTGCTGAGAGAGAAGAAAGGCCGAGAGATAGCTGTTGCCAAGAGTGAGAAAGCCAAGTTGTGAGTTGAGCTTGTTCAGAAGCAGAGAGCTTTCCAAGTGCAGGCAGCCTTCTATTTATAGGAGCTGAGATGCTCTCTTTTTCGACGGGCAATCGCCTTTCATGCAATATAATAAGGGGCGATCGTCTTTATGTCACATGAGTTGTCTGCCTTAAAGCCTGCGGCTGCTGCTGGCAGCCGGCTGTGCGGTCCAATGAGGAGCTGGCACGCGTCCTGAGTCACTGTCACGGGCGGTCCCACTGTACACCTTTCGGCGGGTCTGTCGGTTGGTGGAAAGATGCTGATAGGCTGTGGTCAACGATCCATGTGCTGCGGCGCCTTTTCCGGATCTGCATGTGGGACTCCATCCGAGCTTCGGCCTTCGCCGACTGGACGGGCGATGGCTTCGCGTGGCATGAGGCGGTCGTCATTTGGTCGGTCACCAGGGGTCGATCGCCAAGTACCGAGAGACGATCGCCTTAGATGTCGATCGCTCGGCACCGGGACTTGTCCTGGGACCTTCGGTCGGCCAATCTGCCTGGGCTATTGGACTCTGGCTCGGTCGCTTGGTCTCTGAGGTGATCGCCTGTTGAGACGTATAAATCTCGACACAACAATTGCCCCCCAACTTGCTCCGATGTTGAATACACGGGGTGAGGTGGTTCTTGCTGGCAATCGTGTAGGATGAAGACGGGCGATCCGATGAGCGGACTTTGGTCTCGGACTTTGGGCGATCTGGTCGATTGGCTAGCTATCTTCGGTCTTGTACCTGCAATAAACAATTTTTCCGATCCCTCTTATAAACTTGATAGTTTCATCGTTGAGGAACCGTGCACAGTCGCGGAGTTCGATAGACCGACTCCGTGACCATGTCTTGTGTGCGAGCGACATTGTCTGTCTCGTGACTCATTTTATTGTGAGGGTCCTCTATTAGGCTGCGCCTCGCCTCGTATTGAAACGAAAGGCGTGCGGTCTTGGTCTAGAGGAGTCCTTGCGCGGGGCGTCGTCGGATTAATCGACTCCACGTCCGCGGCTAGTTAGCTCTTTCCTACCTCGGATCGTCATGTTAGATGGCAATCCTCGACGGTATACGTTGAGACGGGGGTAGTGACGCGTCGCATTGTCTGGGTTCACCATGTTAGATGATGAACCTTTGAGGGCGGGCGATCGTGTCCACTGATTAGCTTGGAGGGTCCTTCGACTACGACCGCCTCGTATTTAAATGAAGGGCGAGCAATCTCAGCCCAAAGGAACCTTGCATGGCCCAAGCAGTCGGTTCCATCGACCACCAGGACCATGGCTGCACTTTTCCACCTCGGATCGTCATGTTAAATGCCGACCTTCGACGGTGTACGTTGTGCGGGCGAGCGAGTCCTCCGTTCGGGTGATGTTGCTTGACTTTGGCGATCGGGTTGGAAGACTGGTGATCGTCGTTCGGTCGCCGATCGCGCTGCTCATAGGTTGAGAAGAAACCTTTGCCTGGCCAGAAAATCTGCAGCTTTTGCGCGGAAGATCGCGTAGGTCGGGGGATGGTCCTTCGTAAGATGCCTGAACATAGGCGAACGACCATGGAATCCTCCTAGGACCGAGTATAAGGCGATCTCGTCACTTATGGGCACGCCGTTGAGGATGATCTCATCTACACGGTCGATATAGTCTGCGTCGGACTCTTCTTCTCCCTGCCTGATTTGCATCATGCGATGGGGACCTTCCGGCCGAGCGACCTTGGCGGCGAAGTAAGCTGTGAAGCTGCTCGCCAGTTGATCAAAGGAATTGATGGATCGCGGCGGCAATGAGGTGTACCACCTGTGGGCAAGGTCGTCCAGCGTTAGCGGGAACATTCAGCACCTAGTCGCGTCTGATGCCCCACACCCGGTCATGTAGATGCGGAACTTGCTCAGGTGAGTTTCGGGGTCCGACCTCCCCTCGTATAGAGGTATTTGCGGAGGAGCGATCTTAAGCTGCACGGGAGCGAGCTCGATGTGGACCGCGAGCGGCTCGCTCGGCCCGGCGATCTTGCTCTTGGCGCCTGCCCCAGGTTCCAGGAGCGCCTTCATGTCGTCGAGCTGGCGTTGTATCGCGACCATCGCTGTAGCTTGGTCGCTCGTGGCTCGTCTTTCGGAGCAGGAGCCGAGGCGATCGTGTACCGATCTCCTGACTCCGCTGTTGCTGACCTCGGTTCTTTGGCGAGGAGGAGCCTGATGGCTGGCCTGCCTTCTGGGAGTCGGATACGCCGAACTCCTGGTGACGGACTCGAGCTCCGTCGTCTCGTGGCTGGGGCCGGACTGCCCCGGTCGCCATGACGGGTCGCTGCCTAGGCAGCTGAAAACAGAGGTGCCCCGGCTGGCGAGCGCCTCCTCTTGCGAATGAGAGCCTTCTGGTGATCGCTCGGTCAGTAGCCCCTTGAACTTCCGTTTGGTCACGCGGCGGATGGCCGAGGGGGTTATAGCGGGCGGCGCGTCGAAAGCTCTCCGTCGCTCCTGTAGGATGGCCAAGGCCTTTTCGATCTGTTCCGCGGTTTGGAACTGGTCGAGCGAGAGGCTTGGGCCATCCATCGGGGGCAGGATCGAGAGTCTCGGACCGCGGCGGCTACCCTCCGCCATAGGCTGTGGTTCGGATTGAGATGGAATGAGGCGTTTGGCGGGTCGGCCAGCGGCTCTCTTCGATGCAGAGGCAGAAGTCATGATTCTGAAGGTTTTCTGTGAAGAACAGTGAGTGTTTCTTCAGGTATATGCCCCGGAGAACAGTGAGTGTTCTTCGAGGCGATAGGAATAAAAATGAGGGTTAAGATCCCCTCCTTCTAGCGCCAATTGTTGTTGCCCGAAATATTATCCGAAGATAGATATTGCTGGAATGGTCGAGCAATAGCAAATTGCGAGAGCACATCCGTGGGGGTGTAAATAACAAAAGATTTGCCGGGTTTGTTAGGCCCGGGCTTGAATGCTCTCGCGAGATGTTATTAATACAAATATTCGGGGATACAAGTATTAATGTAAGAATGCGATTACAATGAGTGTAAAATATCCTATTTATCTAGCTCTTGAGCGAAGCTCTGCGTGTTTCATCTCTGCCGATCGTCTTTCGTGTAAGAGGTGCTGAGAGAGAAGAAAGGCCGAGAGATAGCTGTTGCCAAGAGTGAGAAAGCCAAGTTGTGAGTTGAGCTTGTTCAGAAGCCGAGAGCTTTCCAAGTGCAGGCAACCTTCTATTTATAGGATCTAAGATGATCTGTTTTTCGACGGGCGATCGCCTTTCATGCAATATAATAAGGGGCGATCGTCTTTATGTCACATGGGTCATCGCTTAAAGCTCATGCAGCCGATGTACTGCCTCAGGCGGTCCAATAAGGAGCTGGCACGCATCCTAAGTCGCTGTCACGGGCGGTCCCAGGGTCTGTCGGTTGGTGGAAAGATGCTGACAGGCTGTGGTCAACGATCCATGTGCTGCAGCGCCTTTTCCGGATCTGCATGTGGGACTCCGACCGAGCTTCGGCCTTCGCCGATCGGACGGGCGATGGCTTCGCGTGGCATGAGGCGGTCGTCATTTGGTCGGTCACCAGGGGTCGATCGTCAAGTACCGAGAGACGATCGCCTTAGATGCCGATCGCTCGGCACCGAGACTTGTCCTCGAACCTTTGGTCGGCCAATTTGCTTGGGCTGTTGGACTTTGGCTCGGTCGCCCGGTCTCTGAGGTGATCACCTGTTGAGACGTATAAATCTCGACACAACACGGTGGGGGAAAAAGAGCCTCCATGGTGGAGGGAATAGGAGCCTCCATGGTGGAGGTGAAGACCAATAACCCTAGGGTTGGGAGGAGAAGAGAGTTTTCTAGAGAGAAGGAGGAGCTTCTCTCTCATCGAAAACTAACTATATAAATATAGTAAACTCAACATTAAAAGGCCCTAAAATATGATAAGAAAAGTCAGCACATATTTTTATATGACAAGATATCAAAGACCAAGATCTTAAGTGTGAAAACAAGGATTGAAAGTGAGAATAAATAGGTAATGCCTGTACGGTCAGTTATGGGTTCCAAAAATTCATAATCGATCTGGGTGCCCTCGTATAATTGTACCTCTATTTTTTAGATTTATGTAGCCACTTTAAACACCTCATTGGACTTCAAACGAGAAATTTATGATCAAAATACGGAACTACTGCATATTCTCCTTACGCGCGGGAATTTATAAGTTTGTCCGCTTGTTTTTGCTCACATCTGAACTTGACTTTGTTTCACATTAAAATTAAAACTCAAAATTAAAACATTGGTACAATTAAACGACAATGAAGTAAAAAAAAAATTAAATAACAACTCAAATTCTATGTGATACAAAGATACTTTGCAACAACATTCACATACTAAATATATAGTATTACTATGTTTCATTTCTATTGATAAAAATTGAAACAAGGGCGAAAAAATTCGTCCCCTATCCTTTGATCACTTGCAAGCCTGTAAAATTCTCGTATTATACTCCATCCGTCAATAAAAAATTTTCCACATTTGGGATTATACGGATTTTAATAAAATTGAAAGAAAGTTATGTAAAGTTGGTAAGAGAAAATTATGAGCGTGGAATTATGGGCCCAACAATGAATAAATAAGTTGTATCGGGTCTATTACTAAAAAGTGATTGTGGCAAATTTTTGTGGACGGTCCGAAAAGAAAATTGTGATAATTTTTCGTAGGCAAAGGGAGTAGAGGTGCCCACAGAACCTGGAACCGGCAGGTCGACCAATCGACACAGACCCACCAGACTCGTGGACCCAGACCTGTGGTCTACACGGGTGGGGTCCGGGTCCAAGGTTTAGTGACCCACTGACCCATCGAGTCGGACCCATCGACCCATTTCAAATTCAAAAAAATCTAAAAATGTGACCATTGGGACCGGACGGGTCGGACTCGGGACCCAGCGGGTCCAACGAAAAAATTTCAAAAAATAAAAAAGTATACCTATAATCTAATATCTCTCAACCTCTCTCATTTTTCACACTCATTCTCAATCTAGTCTATCAATCTTTCAACTCTCATTTCTATAATCTAATATCTCTCAACTCTCATTTCTATAATTCAAGACGACGATATCGACTTCGACTAAAGGTAAGTAAGGTAATCCAGTTAAGTAAAAGAACTACGTAGGATTTTGATTCCTCACGAGGATTACGTATGCAATTTAATTTTAAGTAAACACGTAAAATTAAATACAAGCCATTTTTTTATTTTTTTTAAGTAAAAGAAATACGTAGGGCTTTGATTCCTCACGGGGATACGTAGTCAATTTAATTTTAAGTGAAAACTTAAAATTAAATACAAGCTCATTTTTTTTCAATCATTTCCTTTGTCCATTAGTTGCTTTTCGTGTATAAAATGATAAAAATAAATTTAAAAATATGTTATAAAAAAAATCACGGGTCGGACCCGGGACCCAAAAGGTTGGACCGGGACCCATGGCCGACCCGTGAAGACCCGAACCCGTACATTTTGATAGTTCGTAAGCTGCCATTTTGATAGTTCGACATATGATATTATTATTTTATTTTATTTTTCTTTTTGTTCGCTTTTTATTTTTATTTTCTCTCTTTTTTTACGGGAAATATAAATCCTTACAAGATCCTCACATATATCGCTCCATCGCTCCCGCTCATGTATCACTCGTTAGGCTATTTCTTACTAACTACAAACTCTTGTCTTTTTGCACTCGGCTTAAAATGTCAGTCAACTCCCAAGATAAATTTAGGTGATTTAATTCAAAGTTTTTCTTGAGAGAATTCAAACTCCACGATTCCGCAAAGTTGCAATTGACAAGAAAGAAAGAAAGAAAACTCCAAGAAGTCGGGAAGAACTTACAAGAATAATAAAATCGAAATAAGAATAATAGAAGGAAATAAAAGAAGTGCGAAAGTAAAGCATCAATTTGGAATTTATATAGGTACTACTGATACTTAGAGAATTTTATTTCCGCGCGGACGAATGATGCCAATCACTAGCTTTATATGTTTATACCGACGGATGAAGCCGATCACTAGCTTTATATGTTTGTACGAATGGACGAAGCCGAGCACTATCTTTAGATGAGCTTTTTACTGTATTCAATTACACATCTAATTAACCAAACGCCCAAAGACTATGGATTATAAAGCCCTTGGCATACACTTGATGATTTGTATCAAATGTTATATATTGATTTTTTCCACTGTGGTGGTAAAACCAATCATTATGACTTTTTTTTATATATATTAAGAAAAAGAGAGGTTTATAAGATGAAGAAAATGATAGGATGGTAAGATAAGAAGATTATGGAAATGAAGGAAGATAGATGATACCGTTTATATAGAATAATAAATTTCTGAAGCCAATTGGTGCGACCCCACATGACTTGCGGTGGTAACAGACACGCTAGATGATTTTAGGTCAGAGGATATTTTTTAAATTAAATAGGGGCTTTACTTCCCAACCTCTAAGGAGACATGTAGTAGCAAACCGGAAAGGGATACCACAAGGAGTTTTAAACCTTGATAAGTGAACTAAAATCACTATTACATTTCTGAGATACACTCATCAAAATACCCCCTCCTATTTTATATATAAGTCGTTTTATACATTTGCATACAAATTAATGACAAAGGTATATACCCAGATTAGCCTTAGTTAATGATAATTTACCTTAATGACAATAATTATTTGGTGTAAGAAGGAGGAATACAAGCGCACATAACTCTTCGTCTTCTCCTCTCCTGCTGCAGAAACTACTGTGAGTTCTCAATTTCAAATTAGCCAAAATTCAGAGTTGGAGCAAAAAAATCAAACCAAGAGGCAATTCATAATGCCACTGAAATTTGAAATTGTCACCAATTCTTTTTGAAATTTTGCTTCTTCTATTCTACAAATATGGCGGGTAATCTTCACATTCGTATACATGGATTCAAAACTTGCAGTCGATTTGAGCCAACCTCCTCGAATAATATACCATGAATTACACGAAGAAGAAGGAGAAATCTCTACTTCAGTGACGTCTTCTTCATCAGGAAACTTCATAATGGACTTAAACTGAAAACCATGAGATTGGTTGCCAAGTTGTAGAGCTCGAATTACATGAATTTAGAGAAGACCATATGAATCGTCTTCATATTCTTCATCAGATGAGGAGATGGTTGTCCAAAAAGCAACGACGATTACAAATGGCGAAACAAGGGGAACCTTAGATGGATTGCAAATTAGACAAGGTACGGCTTGATGCTTTGATTTTGGACAATGATAGTATGTTGATGATACCTTGTTTTTCTATTGATAAGGCAATTAATTTTGTTCTGGTACGTTTTTGGAGGAGATGAATTCTTTTTAGTGCAGATTTGTTGGGCAGTGGGTGTGTAGATTTTATAATAAGAGGGGAAGTCTAAGGGCATAAGTAATTCAGTCTAGCTGGGGGGTCTCTTAGATTCCAGGTTTAATTGTGGGTGAGAAAGTCGAATCCTATGAGGTGGTGGGATAAGATCTTAAAAGCACCGTTGAACAAATCAATTTTGATGATATATTTTCTCAAAACAAACATTTAAGTAAAACAAAGTATCAAGACTCATGAAGACTCGCTCAGACAAAATCGACGCGTATTGCATTAGTAAAAAACTCTAAAAATAACATGATTTAAGCACGCTATTTATATGCAATAGTGTACGCTATCGGGCTCATAGTGGCTAGTATTTTGAAGTCAGTAACGCACGCAATCTGCTACTCCGAGCTTCAACATGACTTCACTAGCGCATGCCACTTCAGGCAATAACGCACGCTACCTGTTGCTTCGATGAAACAAACCAGTAAGGACAATAAGGTTTGATAGAGTTAGTAGCACACGCTATACTCTCATCTAACGGATGCTAATAAATCGAGACAGTAAGATCTGCAAATTTCAAGAAGATCGTTAACGCACCTAGCATTTCTTGTAATGCACGCTACGGAAACAAGTCAGTAAGGTCTGACATTCTTACACAAAGCAGTTAATGCACGCTAAGGTATGAAACAACGCATGCTAAAATATAACTGTTGCATAAGATATAGATAACGCACGCTAATGGCTAATATTAGCGCACATTATGCTTGAAATTCTACCATTGAATATACAACCGTTGGACAACCTTTTTCAATGCGAAAATCACGCAAATATGGGAAGCAAAGATTGACCATATAGCGCACGCTATGAAGATGAATAACATAGGCTAAGTTCAAATTAGATCCGTTGGACAGAAGACTTTCAGTATCAAGTCCGTTCTTTTTTCAAAGTCAAAAGTAAATACGCTCCGATAACGCACTCTAAAGCACACATTAGCGCATGCTAATGATATCAGATGACAAGAGGACAAGTCTTGGTCAAATGCTACAAGTACCCACACATTTGGGTACTTCAACACACAACTACAATACGATTGATATACATTTTGAGCTTTGATTATCGATATAAGATATTTGTGCATTATCTAGTTGTGATAAAAAAGATATGAGTGTTGTATTTACATTTTATTATCACTTATACTCCGTGTCTTCTTTGATTGGTGTGCTCGAGTGTTGTATCACTCCTACACGATCTTTTTAGAAATGAATCAAGAACTTCAATCCGGTGTTATTAGGATCATGGATCCGGTATTGTTAAGATTGAATTTTGAATATTTTAAGTGAGGTTTATCTATCTCCGATAGAATACTAGAGAGAAAATATTTATTGTTTGGTTGGTTGTGTTTGGTCCAATCCTTCACAAGCTGTGTAACGATTGTGCCCGTATCTATGTAAGTCGAGGCAAAATTGACTGTGGTTCTTCTTGACCCAATAGAAAAAGGAATGAAAAGAGGATGTAAGCAAATTGCTGAACCTCTATAAATTTTTGTGTCTTTTACTTTCGGTACTTCCGTTTAAAATCATCGAAGAAAAATCAGATTTTATTATCTCCACTATTCAACCCCCCTTCTAGTGGAATTATTCACTCTTAAGTTGGAATCGGAGCACCGGGTTAATCACCAAAGGGAAAAAGATCTGCAAATAGCTCTTATGGCTCAAACTGAAGGCAATGCTCTCAACCATCCACCATTTTTTGACGGTTCCAACTTCATGACTTGGAAGAAGAAGATGGCTATCTTTGTCCAAGCTTATGACATCAAGATTTGGAAAGTCGTTGCTCTTGGTCCGAAAATTGCCAAGAAAGAAGATGGGTCGTTAAAAAAATCTGATGAATATAACGACGAATACTAGAACAACATAGACATTAACTCTCGTGCTACTCAACTCTCATAATGCGCTCTCAATCCCAAAGAACTTAATCGCATTTATGCATACAGAAGTGCTAAAGAAATATGGGAGATTCTCGAAGTTACTCATGAAGAAACGACTCAGGTCAATGAAACCAAAATCAACATGCTTTTTCATGACTATGAATTATTCTCCATGAAAGACGATGAAACAATTACAAACATGTTGGATTATTTCTCGACTATAACCAATGATCTTTCTTCATTCAGAAAACCGATATCAAGCAGTGATAAGGCCAAGAAAATTCTTTGATCTTTACCTCGTGAATGGGATGCCACAGTCACAGAAATTATGGAGTTCAAAGATCTCAACAAACTTGAATATAGTACTCTTATCAGATCACTTAATAGTTACAAGATTGTGCTCAAGTTTAAAGAATCCAAACCTAAGCCACATGAAAAAGTGGTCGCTTTCAAAGCCGATAGCGACATTGAGGAAGAAGGACTGGAAGATGAAGATGACGAGGAACTTGCCTTATATGCTGGGAATTTCAGAAGATAAAAAAAAAATTAATCCAGAAAAGGCGAAACTTCCTTGCTTGGTATTCTAGAATGGAACAATAGAGAAATATGTGTGTTCCTACCAAGAAATTCGACAAAAATTATCAAAAGTGCGGTCAACCCAAACATTATGCTAAAGAATGCCGATGGTCTACTTCCAAACCTCAAGCTGAAAAATATAAAAAGAAAGAAGTATTAATTGCTTCTTGGAGTGATGACTAGGAATGGCAATGGGGTGGGTTTGGGGCGGGGCAGGCTATCTCTGTCCCCGAAATCGAAATCTGAAATCTGCCCCATCCCCGCTCCGTTTCCCGTCGGGGATCTTATCGGAGCGCCCCATTGGGGCTACAGCTTACCCCGAACCCTGCCCCATTCCCCATTTTTGCCCCGAAACCCGAAATTGCTAGGTATCAATTATCAAAATCTAAACACAATATGTAGCTAAAAATAAAGATGCATGCTGGAATATATATATATATATATATATAAATAAATATAAAAAATATATATAATATAATATCGATGCGGGGCGGGGCGGGGCACGGTCACCCCAGTCACTACCCCGAATCCCGAAAAAATCCCCGTTAATGCCCCGATTCCCGCCCCATAACCCAATAATGCCTGCCCCACCCCGACCCCTTAAGATCGGGTTTCGGGTTTCCCCGTCGGGTTCGGGTTTTCTTTCCATCCTTAGTGATGACGAGGAAGAAATCGAAAGATCCATAGGCGAAAATCATGCATTATGTTCCTTGAATCAGAAAACGCTATCAAGGTAAGTTCTAATTCCGACAATGATCTTTTAGATAGTTTTGACTCACAAGATTCGAATCATGACGATGAAGTTTTAAGTGCATTTGAATCTTTAAACATCGAGTATGACGAGATGGTAAAGCTTAATATGTCGTTGAATAGTGAAATAGATCACACTTCTTGCCTTAATAAAGAAAATAATTTGAAGATATAATTGACTAAAACTCAAAAATAATTAAAATATATAATGAATAAATTTACGCTTGGAAACGAGAACTTTGAAAGACTATTATCTATCAAATACGAATTCCATCTCAGGACACGCATGTAAGAAAGTCACTAAACACAAGATATAATAGATGAGGCTTGCATCCACAAGTCCAATGAATATGATGGTTGCACCATGATACTAATCACGACCGACATCTCAGACGACGCATTGCAACACGACTCAGTCAGACACAATCAGACAAGACAAGACTCAACAATACACGACTCCACCCGACAGCTTAGGTTTCCGCAACCTAAGCTCTGATACCATATTCTGCACCACTCCTAATCCACTCGGGAATATTAAAGCTCCGCAGACCCTCTCCATGAGGATCTACCAGGATAGATACCAAAATGAGATATCACATTAAATGTCAACATGGCTGACTAACGACTTAGTAGATCGATTTGGTCTTCCATCGATAACATACAACTTACTTCATATATATCTCTACCTCAACTCATACCCATGCAAGAGTCAAAACATTTTAATACTCCCAAACAATGGAAAAAATACACCAGCGGAATTAGAATACACTCGACTATCCAAACTATACACAGGCCCTCATGTGATTAGAAATATTTGTCTTTCATCATCGTTCGTGCCGAGTCTGTATTTTGCTCCCCAAGAATCTGCACGTACCTGAACACCATGAAGGGCATCCACCCCCAATTACTCGGGAGTTAGCAAACTGGAATTTTTCTAGTGCAAGTATAAAGTGCAATTACGAGCCACACACATCATACTCCAAGAGTATAATAATCTTGAATAATCGAAAAGTCAATCACAACGAAAGACTTCCGAGATATTTCATTTGAGTAAAATAATCCAAAATCGTGAAAGACATTAATAAAACAAGTAAACACCTTTTAAAGCGTTTTAAAGATCTCGGAAGTTTTTAGAGAAAAATATTCAGGATTAAAGAATCCTTATATTTTCAAAAATCATTTAGGGTCACAACCCAAAGATTTATTTCCCAAAATACTAATCCGACAATAAATCAGGGGTCCACGACCCAAGCATCCACATCAATCATACCCCCAAGGGTTATTCTTGTTCCATGCTAGCAAGCATGAACCTCGGAGTTTCCTCGAGCATACCCGAGTGAATTAAACCCATAACGAACATGTCATATGTCCAAATACACACCCATAAGTTATCGTGGCATCGTGCTAACAAGCCACGAACCTCGGAGTCTCCTCGAGACGTACCCAGTTTGGATAACCCTATGGTCAAACTCGACCCGTACTAACAAGGATGGATCACAGAAGTTTCAACGAACCCTACCCAGCAAAACATCACTTTACAAACAGTCACATACCACAAGAAGATATACTTCTCGTACAACATCGAATAGCACCACCACCTTACAAAGGAGTCAACAAAACAATACAACATAACAACCCACATTTACCACACAGATATGTATATCCAACACTCAATCCCGACAAAGGAAAGAGAGATTTTAATTCTCAATAGTAATATCGCCCACATCAACACCAAAACAATACATCTAGAAAACTCATTCATTCACAAAGCACACAAGTGTTTGGAAAGAAATTCGTTATTGAGACTATATCAATTCTTTTGAAAGTTCATTATAAGCACGCATGAGCAAGATACTTGCCTTGAAACCACGAGCGAATGAAGTGACGAATGCACGCAACCAAGCAACCACGGAACTTCCAAATTCAAATGAGTATGCGATAACTCCAAAATACTATGGGAATAACTCCACAACGAACTAATAATACTCCTCAAAACCCGACTCTAACTCGCTGTGAAACAAAGAACAACAACAAGAGTTCAAGGGTTTTCTCAAGGAAACCAGAATCATCATCCGTGTGAAACGAAATCTATAAACAGAATTCTAAATTGTAGATTACAACCAAAACAACAAGAATTACATAACTGATTCATCGATTATCTAAATAGAACACAAGAATCACAAAATCCCTAAAATATCTTAAGTAGGATTTTAAGAAGGAAATACGTTGATCCCGAAGTAAGACAGTTAGATGATGATGTTAAACAGGAAGAAGACTCACCAAGATGAAGATTGATGAAGGAAATCATCCCAGATCGGCAAAAATGAAAGGAAGAAGTGGAGGAAATTATCCCGTAAATGGGCCGGCTCTCTCTCTCTCTCTCACACACACACACACACACACACATATATATATATATATATATATAGATGGACAGAGGCTTACATCCGTTAGGGGCACAACACTAACGTATGTTAGCAGCTTAATGTACGTAAGGTGGTAAACCTTATGTACGTAAGGGTCTTACATGAGCTACTGCCCGAAAGCCTACATATGATAACGTACACAATGGAATGGGAATAACGTACGTAAGGCAACCTTAGCTAACATACGGTATTTGCTGAAGCAAGCGCACGTAAGCTTCATGCAGTACAAAGCTGCTGCAGTCCGATTTACTATGCAAGGGTATTTACGGAACGCGACGAACACGAGCCACCACAGCTAAATAACCCGAGCGGTACAACAGTCAAAACATGAGAGCGCCAAACAAACATGTGATTCCGGTAGCCCGAAGGTTGAAAAAATGAATACGGAAACAAACGGCCGAAACATCACGATACGAGATCAAATGACAACTCCGAAATTCACAACATGACTATCAACATTAAACAAACTTGTAGGAACTACCATACGTTAGTTTTGTACCAGATTCACAAGAACAGAACCCGAACACGGAAAAGTCACAACAATAAGTGAATTAATCCAAAACAATATCAAAACTCGTTCGAATGACAAAAGGCGAAGAACAAAACAGGCTCAAAATGTCTCGACGAACATAATCAAGTCGCTAAAATAAGAAATATATGAAACAAAAATAATGGGTTTTACAAGAACAAGGCTTGACATGTCAGAAAATAAAAGCAGAGCATCAACGTCAAGCAGGAACTCTACAACCTTTGTTTATACCAGAATGGAAGTGGGAACATATTAATATGGATTTGGTTGTCGGATTACCAAAGACCATCAAAGGCCACGATGCTATTTGGGTTATCATAGACCGATTAACTAAATCTGCTCATTTTAGACCAGTATGCTCTACTTATTCCATGGACCAATATGCTCAGGTATACATACAAGACATAGTCAGAATTCATGAAGTACCAATGTCCATTATTTCAGATACAGATTCGAGATTTTTATCTACCTTTTGGAAGAGCCTACACAAGGCATTGGGGACAAAATTATCTCTCAGCACTGCGTACCATCCACAAACCGATGGACAATCAAAGCGAACTATACAAATGTTGGAGGACAGGCTCAGAGCCTGCGTATTAGACTTTCAAAGATAATGGAGCAAATTTTTGCCCTTGATAGAATTCTCTTACAACAATAGTTAACAATATACCATAGGAATGGCGCCATATGAGGCATTGTATGGGAGAAAATGTCGATCCCCAGTACATTAGGATGAAGCTGGGGAAAGACAGCTATTAGGTCCAGAGATGATCCAAGAAATGACTGAAATTATTTCACAAATTCAAGAGAGGATGAAAATAGCCCAAAGTCGACAAAAAGCTATGCAGACAAAAGAAGAAGACCCTTGGAATTGGCAGTAGGAGATCAAGTGTTTATAAAGGTAGCTCCAATGAAAGGTGTCATGTGGTTCGGTGAAATAATAATGAAATGAAATGAAATGTCAATTGTTTAGTGTCACTTGTTTAGTGTTGTATATGAAATAATAATGAAATGAATGATAGCTCATTGAAATGATTGGAACCGTCGTTCCTTGTGAATGAAATGATTGTTTGACAATTACAAGTCTCAATACGGTTAATACATTATGAATGAGTTATGATTATGAATAGAAAACAACGAAAGGAATGAGTATCCTTTTAACCGAGTAAGAATTAACTTACACAATACCGGTGGTGAAAAGTCCTCTCACGAACAAACGTCCTTAATGGAGATATCGGTCGCTCGAACAACCTTGAATAACAAATTACCAACAACTTGCTTAATATACGAATCAATAGCGATCATAACTAGTTCAAGAGGTCAATACAATAAATCCAAACTCATTGAGGCATTTCGACAAACACCTTGAAAACAATCTCCTATCCTTAACAACTAATCCCAATTGTATCGAAAACCAACCTCTAATGAATGATTCAGTCCACCAAAACACCATCAATACAATTGATAATCCAATAGGAATACTCAAATCGAGTTTACGATAACATTAAATTGCAAATCCCAATTCCAAGTCAACCTCCAAAGTGTTCTTGAGTAAAAACTCTAACAATCCGATGATAACTCATAAAAACTTATAATCATACATATATCCATCACAAATCATGATTATATCATCCAAAATGTCATGCTACAACTCAAAATCAAATCTAGGGTTGAAGAAATTATCTTGGATTATGATGAAGAATCCATAAATATGTTGTTAATCCACACCACCACTTGAAGAAGATGAAAATCTCTGAGTTTTGATGATGTTAAAACACCCAAAAATCGCCTACTAAATCTCGCAAGAAGAGGAGGAGGAAGGAGGATGATGAAATGAGGTTTCATCTCTCAAAACCCGTTGAAATAGGAAAATCTGTACTGTGTGCCGCGGCACAGGGCAAAAAATCTGCCCAGGGCATCAGCTTAGTGCGGTGGCCTGGCCAGCAGTGGCCGCGGCGCACGATACAGGTGGTTCCACCACCAATGGCACAATGTGTGTGCCGCGGCGCACACTCCCTTATGCCGCGGCGCACACTATTCGGGCCCAAAAATGACGAAAAATGACCCGGGAAGAGAATAAAAGCAATAGGATTCAATACTTGGGAACAATAACACGAAATGGAAGTGCGGAAACCCCAAAACGGTGGTTCCAAGCAATGATTACAAGGGTTGCCCAACAATAGCATGATTCGAACAAGGAGTAATTTTGAAATGGTATGAACTCCAATATCATCATCGACTAATGAAGCAATAATAACAATCAAGATAATATTCTCGTCTCGATTCCCAAGCAAGGTAGAACAATGAACGATATTGACACAAGACTCAAAAATGCTCCGAATGGCGAACACGAATGAATGAATGTGAATGATGAACGGTTATTAATAAGTGAAAAAAATTTACAGAGTGGTAATTACTGAATGGAAATAAATGAGCTCACATCCGGGTATTACATACTCCCCCCCTTAAAAAGAGTTTCGTCCTCAAAACTAAGGGTCAAACAAATCGGGATAACTCTTCTGCATGCTATCCTCGGTTTCCCAAGTAGCCTCTTCGATTTCGTGTCTCAACCACTGAATCTTAACCAGAGGAATCGTCTTGTTCCTCAACTGTTTGATTCGCCTCTCTAAGATTCGTACGGGACGCTCCTCATACGTATGATCATCCACTATCTCGATTTCATCAAATTGAAGTATGTGACTTGGGTCGGCTATATACTTTCGCAACTGAGACATGAAACACGTTATGAATTCGGCTCAACGCTGGAGGTAAGGCCAATCGATAAGCCAGATCGCCCACACGATCCAAAATCTCAAACGGTCCAATGAGTCTTGGACTCAACTTCCCCCGCTTCCCGAAACAGAAAATACCTCGACTCGGGGATACCTTGACCGAAACGTGGTCACCTGCCTCGAACTCTAATGGTCGACGACGATTATCTGTATATGATTTTTGTCGACTCTGAGCAGTCAACAAACGACTCCTGATCAAAGCTACCTTCTCGCGGGAGGCTATAAGCATATCGGGCTCAGTGTCGACTGATTCTGATAAGTCATCCCAGCATAGGGGAGATCGAAAACGACCGTATAAGGCCTCATAAGGTGCCATCTGAATCGAAGCGTGCCAACTATTATTATACGTGAATTCGATCAATGGTAGTTGAGCTTCCCAATCATCTTTACAATCGAGGACGCATGCCCTCAACATGTCCTCCAACATCTGAATAGTTCTCTCTGATTGTCCGCCGGACTGAGGGTGAATAGCCATACTGAAATTGAGCTGAGTTCCCATGGCACGATGAGCAGATTTCCAAAAATGCGACACAAATCACCCGTCACGATCCAAAACGATACTCTTAGGGGTACCGTGCAATCTAACGATCTCTTTAACGAATAACTGGGCAAGTCTCTTGGGACCCCACGAATCCTTAATCTCGAGGAAATGAGCTGACTTAGTTAAACGGTCCACCACAACCCAAATTGTATTCATGCCACGACGAATCGTCGGCAAACTCGTGATGAAGTCCATTGAAATATCTTCCCACTTCCACTCTGGAATAGGGAGCGGTTTCAGCATACCCGCCGATCGCTGATCTTCTATCTTGACTTGCTGACAGGTCAGACATCTCGAAACAAATTCTGCAACTTCTCGCTTCATATTACTCCACCAGTAATTTTGTTTCAAGTCCTTGTACATCTTGCTAGGACCCGGATGAATAGAATAAGGGGTAGCATGATCTTCTATCAAAATCGAGTATTTCAACTCGTCATCCGCCGGAACACATAACCGGTTCTTAAATCGCAAAAGTCCATCCTCGTGGACCACACATCCAGGGGCTTTCCCCTGAGTCACATCATCTCGAATGCGCAACAAAAATGGACCTGAACCCTGTTTAGGTCTGATTGCCTCCTCAAGTGGTGATGAAATCTCCAGCATGCAAAGCTGTCCTTGTACACGCTGTAACCAAACCTCGACCTCATGCCTGAGGAATTCCTATTGAAGTTCCTTCTGAACAGTTAAACGAGTAAGCATCTGCTACTGAACGGACTTACGGCTCAAGGCATCGGCGACAACATTCGCCTTACCCGGGTGATACTGTATCTAGATATCATAGTCCTTAATCAGTTCTAACCACCGTCTCTGACGCATATTTAACTCCTTCTGAGTAAATATATACTTCAAACTCTTATGATCGGTGAAAATCTGACAGGTGATGCCATAAAGATAATGACGCCAAATCTTCAATGCAAAAAGCACGGTCGCTAAATCCAGGTCATGGGTCAGATAGTTGACCTCATAAGGTCTCATCTGCCGTGAAGCATAGGCAATCACTTTCCCGTTCTGCATTAGTACAACGAATCCCTCTGTCCCTTATGGTAAAGAAAGGATAGGCGCTGAAATTAAACGACTCTTGAGTTCCTCAAAACTCCACTGACATGCATCATACCACGTGTATTTCTTATCCTTCCGCAAAAGGTTCATCATAGGTTGAGCGATTTCTGAAAATCCTTCCACAAATCGCCGATAATAGCCAGCTAATCCGAGAAAGCTTCGGATTTCCTTAACATTCTTCGGAGGTTGCCAATCTCGTATATCCTCCGTCTTCTGAGGGTCGACATGTACTCCGTCTGATGAAATCACATGCCCGAGAAATGTCACCTCAGACATCCAGAACTCATATTTGGAAAACTTCCCATAGAGCTGCTCCCGTCTCAACACGTCGAGAACCTGATGAAGGTGAAATTCATGCTCCTCTCGATCACGAGAATAAATCAAAATGTTGTCTATGAAAGCAATCACGAACTGGCCTAAATAGTCGATGAAAATTCAGTTCATCAACTCCATGAATACAGCAGGTGCATTAGTTAACCCAAACGACATTACCACAAGCTCGTAGTGCCCATAGTGTGTTCGAAACGCCGTTCTAGCAATATCCAACTCTCGAATTCTCAACTGGTGATACCCAGATCTTAAATCGATCTTAGAAAATACTAAAGCTCCCTGAAGTTGATCCAAAAGATCATCGATGCGGGGTAAGGGATATTTATTCTTAATCGTCACCCTATTCAACTCTCGATAATCAATACACAAGCGAAAAGAACCGTTCTTCTTCTTGAAAAATAACATTGGTGCTCCCCACGGGGACGCACTCGGTCGGATATAACCTTTCTCGGACAATTCCTCCAGTTGATTCTTCAACTCCTGCATTTCGGTCGGGGCCATCCGATACGGTGACTTCGATATTGGAGACGTACCAGGCTCCAACTCAATCATGAATTCCATATCTCTCTGTGGAGGCAAACCAGGTAACTCGTCTGGAAATACATCGGCGTATTCTCTCACTACCGGGATATCCGCCAATGACACTAATGGTTTCTCGGTCTTGGTCATATAGAACCAATAACCAACACAACCCTGATTGAGTAATTTCACTGCTATCATCATATTGATAACTCTTCCGGAGCAGCTGGGATTACTCCCCTGAAATACACACTCGACTCCATCGTCTGAAATGACAGTGACCATATGCTTACGGACACTAAGGATGGCATCATGACGATCCATCCAATCAACACTCAAAATGACATCATCTCTAGGTAAATCCACCACGATTAGGTCTGCTAGCCATACACGGCCATTAAGCCGAATCGGACAATTCTTAATCTCATGCTCCTCGATAATTATTCTACCATCTAGTAGACCAATGATATAAGGTTCACAGCTAGAAGCACTATCCAGGTGAAGTCTACTCAAACATGACTCGGAAATGAATAAATGCGATGCACTGTTGCGATATTTCCTACACGCAAGTGCACGTCATCGTTTACAAGTAATAAAGTGATAAGTAGAGTATCGTTCCCACGAGGATTGAATCTCTAACTACCGATGTTTTCGTATTCCAATTTTATTTGAACAGTCGAAGTTGGGTTTTTGCGATTAATAACTAAAAGAATTTCTAAAAGACTAAGCAGTAGAAAACAATATCTTGGATAAAAGAAATCAAATGATAAATAAGTCTAGGGTTCCGAATCCACCTTAGTTTATCCGAATTTACTCTCGATTATCCGTAATAAATAATTTTCCCAATTTACTGAAGGCGGAGATTGCTAATATATTCTACCGCCTCTCCCGAGGTCAATAGATTTATCTAACGGCGACTAACGCACTCTATCCCTAGGTGAATTATCTCGTCGATAGGCAAAAAGCATGAAATCTCCTAAAGGCCACGTAGTTCCTGTGAGTATATTCCTATCTCACAGAATAAAACGGTCCTCACCAATAGTTCCTCACCAAATCTCCTCTCCCGATTCGAAGTGAATGATTAAATCAATACAACTATTGGCCATATAATTGCAAGCATTAAACATAATTGGGAAAACTCAATAAAAAGGTAATAAATTGGATAATCTCAATCAATTCGTCAAAACAAAGGTTTCATCAAAACCCTAGATTAGGGCTTTAGCCTGACATACTAAAAACTGAAAATACAGAATAAATAAACGAAAGCATAAAATTCAAACGCAGATGATGCTCGGATTCCTCCGTTCTTCAGCTCCCGCCTTCTGCCCTTGAATTCTTCTGCTTTCCTCCTCTTCTGCCGTCTCCAAGATTAAGCTCTCCAAGGTATTAGATTCAATGATTCCAAGATAATTAAATTAGGGTCTTAAACCCTATTTATAGCTCAGCACATCCACAAATCGCGTCCGTATTAGTTGGTCGAAAACTGGCTTCGAAACGGCCCAAAATCCGCGCAGACCTACCAAACCCGCTAAGTGTGCCGCGGCTCACTAAACCTGTGCCGCGGCACATCACAAAAAGCTGAATGCCTGGGCGTTAATTAATTCTTCTGTGGCGCGGCTCACCTGGGCTGTGCCGCGGCACATCTGACTTACTCGCCCTTGGTGGTGTCTTCTGTGCCGCGGCTCGATTCCTTGTGCCGCGGCTCGAGTCGATTTGCCGTCTTCGCCGTTTTGCCTCGTTTTAGCTTCCGGACTTCAATTTCCTGTCAATCATACAAAATTAAGGCATTAAAAGCTCATTTAGATGATTTCACTCACCAAAACACTACAAAATAATGATGAATAAGCGTATAAAAATACGCCTAACAAATACCCCCAAACCTAAGCCTTTGCTTGTCCTCAAGCAAAAAGAATTAAATTCAATAAAAGAATGTCGTGAATCATCATGCAACTCATAGTGTTCAACCTAATCAATACTATCCTGCCATTCTCTCTAAGTAATACGAGTGTCATAAAAGCGAGCTGCACTCAGAATAATGATTCCGCAAAGTAATCAAATTCAGTCCTAATCACTCGTTCATGAAGAAAATTTCAGCTCAAAGATTAACAAAACATGAGTCAAATCGACCGTCAATATGAAAGGCTAACACAACCAAACTAGTTCGTCCCGTTCCACAGTTGAAAGGCACAAATTTTCACGAGTCTCATAACAAATAAACCTCGGACAGTATTCCCTTATATATATATGCTCAAGAATTTGATTCGAGTTGACCACTAGGTTAGGATCTCGGGATGTTTCATCGGGATAATCCTAGGGTGGAACTTCCATTCTCATGTATTAGGAAACCGTTTGACGTAAAAGACACTCATGGGGCACATGGATGCTTCTAGTTACTAAGTTCCCGTCTACAGCGGAGAAACAACTCGAATACATAATTTCCCCATGTCCGAATCAAGGTTGCCGTTTTACGCGAGAGTAAACAGCGGGTCACGCGAATACCCCCGGTTACTAGGCTCCCTTTTCTTGGCACATGTGAAATAACTAGATCACTCGTCTAATCGGGGTCGTCGTTTTACGCGAGAGTAAACAACGGGTCACGCGAATACCCCCGGTTACTAGACTTCCCTTCATAGAACACTTTATCTCGACTTTTGGGAAAAACTGACCGACTCTAAACTCAATCTAAGTGCCAACACGACTAAAGAAACAGTACGACTCACTATCCGGAAAATGTAGCCAAACGTATTGATGGGGATTTAAAAACAAGTATGTATCGTCTCTTATCTGCCAAGACCTCTACAATCACGAAAAATTTCGGACCTAATTGAATACTAAGCAGAACAGAAATAACTGACTACAACTCGACTAGAACTCGCCCGTTTCTTCAAAGAGAAAGACAGTGTCGTAACATCAGTATCACACAAATAGAAGCACGAAAATTCACGAATAAAGAAAACTAAGACAAGCAAGGCTATCTAAAAAAAATTTTACGCAAAGAAATGAAAAGTGCAACGAAATAATGTACAGCAATAAAATAAGGTACAGCAATGAATGTAGAAACTGAAAGTAAATCCCCCCCCAAACTTAGGACGTACATTGACCTCAATGGACAAAAATGAAATGCAAGAAAAGTAAAAGGTCAAGTACTCCCCTCCAGTCTGCTCAGGAGCTGGTGCCGGCATCGTCCGGTGAGCTTGCATGCTTCTTGACTACATCATGCGGAATGTGAATAAACGAGCTTGCATCATCAAAAAGGAAGTTAAGTACGAGCTCTCAAGTTGAACATGATGTAGGGGTTGGGGATAATGTAATTGGACAACATGATTCATTGCATATAAGTTTGAAAATGCCTAGCTTACCCATTTTTCATTGCTGCAATTTATCAAACACCTTGTGTGCACAAGTTAAAATGAAGAACAAGAATTTTGGTGGTTAATTCCAAATCCCAAAAATAATAACACAGATTATAACCCTGAATCACAACAACTATCATCAACAGTTCGTTCATAAACATCAATTCCATCACAATATCAAATTCCCCATATTCCAACTCCATTTTAGAAACAAAAGTGAAGAACAACTAGCAATATAGAACTTCAAAACTTTTCACATCAAGAATCACTTATGATTTAGAAATCAAAAATTACCTGGAGAATTTGAGAAGGAGACTAATAGAATGGAACCAACTAACCTCATCGTGTGAAGGAAGGAAGAAAGGGAGGGAAGAAGTATCCTATGCAGGCCGATCGACTGAATGAGCCTTACCTGGCTGTTCTTATTTTGCGACGGGGGCCGCGGCACAATATAAGTGAGCTGCGGCCTAAAGTACAGTCGGACTGGGACGTTTTGTAAGGTCGTCGGGTGCCGCGGCTCAGTTTCCGTGTGCCGCGGCTCAATGTGTTAGTGTGCCGCGGCTTAAGTTTAGTGTGCCTCGGCACAAGGTACAGGCTCCCTGGGCGTTTCTTAGCCATTTAGTGTGCCGCGGCTCAGCTTTAGTGTGCCGCGGCTCAGCGACCTGGTGTGCCGCGGCTCAGTAAGATCATGCCGCGCACGAGTGCGCTTTGATCGGCCATTTTTCATCACCGTGTGTGCCGCTCACTGGAGGCCGCGGCCCATCATTGAATTTCTCCCCTTTGCTGATTCCTGCACAGAAATTTTACACGAAAACATTAAGACGAGAGGGAAGGATGGATCAAAGAAGAAAGAAGACAAAAAGAGACTCTAAAAATGCAAGCAAACAACAAAGAATCTACAACTAATACTCGGGTTGCCTCCCGAGGAGCGCTAAGTTTATAGTCTTCAGCCGGACTTTTCTCGCATTCATCCGGCGGTGGATAAGGTGACGCTCGTTTTCTGCGTGTCTATTGGATTTCCCAAGTATGCCTTCAACCGTTGTCCATTAACTTTGAATTTTCGGCCATCTCTTTGAACTTCTACTGCACCATGTGGAAACACTTGAACTACGGTGAACGGTCCCGACCATCGTGAACGCAATTTCCCAGGAAATAACTTTAAGCGTGAGTTGAATAGCAACACCTCTTGACCCGGGACAAATTCTCTCTGCGTGATGTGCTTATCATGCCAAATTTTTGTCCGCTCCTTATAAAGTTTTGCATTTTCGTATGAGTTGTGGCGAATTTCTTCCAACTCGTTCAGCTGCAAACAACGCTTTTCCCCAGCGGATTTTAGATCAAAGTTTAGTTTCTTTATCGCCTAGTAAGCACGGTGTTCCATCTCTACGGGTAGATGGCAACCTTTTCCATAGACCAATCTGTAAGGCGACATTCCGATAGGTGTTTTATATGCAGTCCGGTACGCCCAAAGTGCATCATCGAGTTTAAATGCCCAATCTTTTCGAGACGAGCTGACAGTCTTTTCTAGAATCCACTTCAGCTCTCGATTTGATATCTCGACTTGACCACTCGTTTGCGGATGGTATGCTGTGGCAACACGATGAGTGACTCCGTATTTTCTCAAAACCGCATCAAGAAATTTGTTGTCGAAGTGTGACCCACCATCACTTATAATAGCACGTGGAGTCCCAAAGCGTGAGAAGATATGTTGTTTAATAAACTTGATTACGACATTGGACCCATTCGTAGGTAGTGCCACCGCTTCAACCCATTCTTGGCCCCCCCTGGATACTCTGGAAGATAGATCGGACCAGAATGGGGGCCACATCGAAACGCAGCCCGGAAGTGATAGCAAAAAGTATCCGGGCGCGGGAGAGAAAAACTGTACGGATCTGGGAGGTGGGGTCAATGCGTGCGCAGATAAAGTAAAGCCAGGCTCGCCCGAGCCGGCTGAGGCGCGAGCTCCTGAAGTGAAAAGTGGAAGAGCTCTGTGCTCGCTGCTCCCAGTCGGTACCGGGCTGTGCAATGGTCTCAAGCAGGGCCTCCTTAGTGAGGCTGGTCATCACTCGGGTATAGGCTGACTCATCAACCGCCGGAAACCCAAAAATCCTCCGAATAGTGGTCGGAGAGAAATCAACTGTGACCCCTCGGACGTCAACCTGAGTCCGAGACTCTAAAGACGGCAACGTATGCCCTGCCCGGATATGCTTCAGCAGAGCCCTGGCGTAAAACTCCTGGACAATCGAAATAACCGCTGGCTCGGGAGGTGCGGTAAATCTGGCCCACCCCATCTCGTCAATCATGGTGAGCAACTCCCCGTCCTGAGGAGCTGGAGTAAAACCTCTCTCGGGAATAAGTGGTCGCGGCCGGATCTTTTCGTTGAATATCTTGTGAATTTCGGGGTCCGAAAATTGGTGCCCCTCCGCCTCGGCCCGACTGCGAGAGGTCTCCCCTCGAGTAGGGGATGACTCGGTCCTAGCATGCTTACTCAGCTTCTTTGTGCGCGCCATAATCAGTCCTGAAAAGTGAAACACAAGGGTTTATTCACGCAAAAATAATAACAATGATCAATGCTCGGCTAAGGATGTCCAGCCAGAAATTCCGAATTTAAGAAAATGACGCATACGCGAGAGAAGGATGAAATTGGACTTAAACATGTAACCTTGATGTAAGGGTTGGGCTTGCTGTAAATTCAAAACATATATGTTGCACGAAAATTCAAAACGATTGCCTTTTCAAAGAAAATTTTTCATTCAGGCAATTTATCAGACACCTTGAGGGCACAAGTTTACTTGAAGAATAAACATAGTTCTAGCTCGATTCAACCCTCAAAAATCAAAGCATAAGTCAATCATCAGTAACTCTGCACATTCAACTCATTTACATTCCAATTTAACCAAGAAAATTCGATGAAACTACCATGCTATTCTCTAAACAATCCTAAAACTTTTAAAGGAGAATAAGCATGTTCCATTCATTCAAAGCATAAACAACCTCCAAATATAAACCATAAGCAAATAAAAATTAAAGATTGAAGCGTACCTTTTTTGAAGATTGCAAGAAAAATCGCAGGGAAAAATTGGAAGAATCGCTTCGGTCGATCGCGCTGGGGAGGGTAGGCAAAGGAGAAGGAAGGCGTACCTGGTAATGCCGGCCGAATGCGAGTTAAATGCTGCCTGGCCTTTCAAATTCCGCATAGTGTGCCGCGGCACAGCTAAAGTGAGCCGCGGCACAAGGTACAGTCCCTTTTACCTGTGTTCTCGTTTTGTCGTGTGCCGCGGCACAGATTTCGTGTGCCACGGCTCATTGCTCAAGTGTGCCGCGGCTCATTTATGCCGTGCCGCGGCTCATACTCCAGTTTCTTCCCTGGGACTTTCCTGCACAGAATTTTGAGAAGAAAACGTTAAAAACGAGAGGCAGAAGCAAATTGAAGCACAAAAATGATGAAAAATAAGAATCACGAATACAAAAAAAAAATTAAAGAAATGCAAAAATCTACAACTACGAACTCGGGTTGCCTCCCGAGAAGCGCTAAGTTTATAGTCTTCAGCCGGACCTATTGGACAACATTAGTTCGCTTTCCGCAAACTCCATTTGGTTTGGAAACAGCCCCAATCAAAACGGACTCCAATGGATCGGGTGGATAATTTTCTCGAAAAGTTCTACTCACGCACGAATCAATGACGTCAACTTGGAAACAATTTTCAGCGTCACTTGGATATTTTACGGATCGAAAATATTGAATGTTACTTGTTTCTCTTGAACACGCAAAGTCAGCTTTCCCTTTTCCACATCAATCAACGTTCGGCCTGTTGCCAAAAATGGTCTTCCCAAAATAATTGGAATATCTTGGTCTTCTTCCATGTCAAGTACGATGAAATCGGCCGGAAAGATGAACTTATCCACTTTGACTAAAACGTCCTCTATCACACCCCTCGGATATTTGATGGATCTATCGGCCAATTGTAGAGAGACTGTCGTCGGCTTGGCTTCCCCAATCTCCAGCTTTTTAAAAATCGAAAGGGGCATAAGATTTATACTGGCCCCGAGATCGCATAGGGCTCTTTCAAAAGATGAATTTCCGATGATGCAAGGGATGGTGAAACTTCCGGGATCTCTCAATTTAGGTGGGAGTTTCTTTTGTAAAATAGCGCTGCACTCTTCCGTTAAAGCGACCGTCTCATATTCCTCGAGCTTTCGTTTATTGGATAAGATCTCTTTCATAAACTTGACGTAATTCGGCATCTGTTCCAATGCGTCGGCGAACGGAATGTTTATGTGCAATTTCTTGAAGACGTCGAGGAATTTTGAAAACTGCTTGTCCAGTTTTTGCTTTTGAAAACGCTGTGGGAATGGAATTTGAGGAGTGGGCTGAGTAGTCGATACTTCCTTTGGCTTAGGCGTCTCATCCTTTTCCTTCTCGCTCGCTCGATCGGCTGCTCTTTGTCATTAATAGGCTGCCCTTTCAACTCCTTTCCGCTTCGTAATTCGATCGCTTGCACATTTTCCTTGGATTTCACTTCGGCTGCGTTGGGGGCTGCACCTTGAGACCGAGAGGACAATAAATTAGCAATCTGCCCCATTTGTGTTTCTAGATTTCGGATGGAGGTCGAATGATTTTGGAGGGTCGTCTCGGTGCGGGTCATGAATTGGCTTGTGTTAGCTGCCAATTGAGCAAGAGCATCTTCCAAGGATACCTTTGGTGATTGAGGGGGCTGCTGTGGGGGTTGCACGAAGTGAGGTTGTGGAGGCTTCATAGCTTGCCCATTTCTCCATGGAAAATTTTGTTGATTCCTCCACCCTTGATTAAAAGTGCTGGGGTAAAAATTGCTTTGTCTATTTCCATTGGCCACGAATTGAGCTTGCTCCATCTGATTTTGCTCGAACGGATTTCCAAATTGACATTCCGCACTCGGGTGTGATCCGTTACACCAATTGCATGTCTCTATGGTAACGGGGGCTGGTGCGTGCGAAAATGTCTGAAGCTGTTGTGTCAAAGCGGCGACTTGAGCTGACAAAGTGGAAATCAGGTCATTGCTTGAAACTTCCATGACTCTCTTCGGTGTCAATCTTTCTGATGGCCATTGGTATGCGTTTTCGGCCATATCCTCCAAAAGCACGTGTGCCTCGGCCATAGATTTTCCCATGAATGTCCCACCAGAGGCCGCATCCACTAGAGTACGTGTAGAAGCACTCAAACCATTGTAGAACGTATGCAGCTGAAGCCAATCAGGAATGCCGTGATGAGGGCATCTTCGTAGCAATTCTTTATATCGCTCCCACGCCTCGTGGAGCGTTTCCATATCGTACTGGGCAAAAGTGGTTATCTCGTTTCTCAACCTCGCCGTTTTAGCTGGTGGGAAAAATTTGGCAAGGAAGGCTTGCGCCAACCTCTCCCATGTTGTAATCGACCCCGGCGGTAAGGAATTTAACCATAATTTTGCTTTATCCCTCAAAGAAAAAGGGAAAAGCCTCAATCGGATGGCATCGTCGGTGACACCATTAGTTTTGAAAGTATCGCATATCTCAAGGAAAGAAGCAATGTGGGCATTCGGGTCGTCCTTCCGATCCACGAATGGGCTACTTTGCACCATCTGAATAATGGCGGGCTTGATCTCAAAGTTATTAGCTTGGATAGTGGGACACCGAATTCCCGAAAAATTAGCGTTGACCTGCGGCATGGCATAATCCCGAAGAGCTAGTTCCGGTTGAACTTGCCGCACTTGGTTGTCTCCTCCCTGGATTTCGATATTCTCGGCCATGATGACCGTCGTCTGCAACTCGCTTTTCTCCTTTTTGTTCCTTCTTAGAGTGCGCTCGAGCTCGGTGTCCAAAGGTAGTAGGCCTTCGTTACCGAGTCTTCTCATGCACTACACGAAAGGTCCTGAAAGGAAAAAAAACAAATAAACAAAATTAAATACACAAAAATAAAAAAATAAAACGTTCAAATTAAGACTGGAAATACTTAAATCGATATTAAAAAAATTTCAGTCCCCGGCAACGGCGCCAAAAACTTGTTCGATATTTCCTACACGCAAGTGCACGTCATCGTTTACAAGTAATAAAGTGATAAGTAGAGTATCGTTCCCACGAGGATTGAATCTCTAACTACCGATGTTTTCGTATTCCAATTTTATTTGAACAGTCGAAGTTGGGTTTTTGCGATTAATAACTAAAAGAATTTCTAAAAGACTAAGCAGTAGAAAACAATATCTTGGATAAAAGAAATCAAATGATAAATAAGTCTAGGGTTCCGAATCCACCTTAGTTTATCCGAATTTACTCTCGATTATCCGTAATAAATAATTTTCCCAATTTACTGAAGGCGGAGATTGCTAATATATTCTACCGCCTCTCCCGAGGTCAATAGATTTATCTAACGGCGACTAACGCACTCTATCCCTAGGTGAATTATCTCGTCGATAGGCAAAAAGCATGAAATCTCCTAAAGGCCACGTAGTTCCTGTGAGTATATTCCTATCTCACGAGAATAAAGCAGTCCTCACCAATAGTTCCTCACCAAATCTCCTCTCCCGATTCGAAGTGAATGATTAAATCAATACAACTATTGGCCATATAATTGCAAGCATTAAACATAATTGGGAAAACTCAATAAAAAGGTAATAAATTGGATAATCTCAATCAATTCGTCAAAACAAAGGTTTCATCAAAACCCTAGATTAGGGCTTTAGCCTGACATACTAAAAACTGAAAATACAGAATAAATAAACGAAAGCATAAAATTCAAACGCAGATGAAGCTCGGATTCCTCCGTTCTTCAGCTCCCGCCTTCTGCCCTTGAATTCTTCTGCTTTCCTCCTCTTCTGCCGTCTCCAAGATTAAGCTCTCCAAGGTATTAGATTCAATGATTCCAAGATAATTAAATTAGGGTCTTAAACCCTATTTATAGCTCAGCACATCCACAAATCGCGTCCGTATTAGTTGGTGGAAATCGGCTTCAAACGGCCCAAAATCCGCGAGACCTACCAAACCCGCTAAGTGTGCCGCGGCTCACTAAACTGTGCCGCGCACATCACAAAAAGTCAATGCACGGGCGTTAATTAATTCTTATGCCGCGGCTCACTGGGCCGTGCCGCGGCACGAGTACACTTACTCGCCCTTGGTGTACACTGTGCCGCGGCTCGATTCCTTGTGCCGCGGCTCGAGTCGATTTTGCCGTCTTCGCCCGTTTTGCCTCGTTTTAGCTTCCGGACTTCAATTTCTTGTCAATCATACAAAATTAAGGCATTAAAAGCTCATTTAGATGATTTCACTCACCAAAACACTACAAAATAATGATGAATAAGCGTATAAAAATATGCCTAACATGCACCAGTATCAAAAAGGGTACACACAGGTTGAGATAGAATTTAGAATGTACTTGAGATCATCCGGGCCTCTGGATCGTCGGTCTTCTTCATCTCATAAATTCGGGGCTTTCCGGCCCCCGAACCAGACACTTCCCTCTGATAGCTATTGGCTCCGCTTTTGTTTGCTCCCATCGTCTTGAACGACGTGGACTGAGTGGCCTGATTCTGAACCGCTGACTATCTCGGGGCCTGAGATATCACCGGAGTGGGTTTAGACTCTCTTCAGCAAAAACGGGCCTTATGCCCAGCAATCCCACAGTTATGGCATGTGACAGTCTGCCTCGGAAACTTGGTGCTGAAATGACCCTGTTCTTCACAGTTGAAACAGGTGATGGCCGAACTGGCCGCTCGGGACTGAGATTCCGCGGGTCTAGGCACCATAGGAGGTCGTTCAGAAAAAGTAGAGCCCGTACGAGGCTTCTTGAAAGTGGCCTGACTGCCTTTGGACTGATTACGCTTCTTCGATTTCTTGCCGGAAGATGATGTCTGATTCTTGGAAATTTCCTTAGCAGTAAGCTCATTAGCAAGAGCTTTCTCGATGAATTCGGCCAAAGTGGTGCAATGATGATTAAGCAATTGAAGTCTCATACGAGATTTCAACCTCTTACTGAAGTACTTGATCTTATCCGCCTCTGAGTGGATAATAAATGAGGCGAAAGACAGTAGCTCCTGAAATTTCTCGGCAATGGCGAGAACATCTTCTTCTGTTGAGGGGTCGGGACTGAGTAACTTCGACAGCTTGGCCTCCCTGAGTGGGGCTGGGTAATATCTCTCCATCATGAGAGTTTTGAACTGGTCCCACGTGCAAAATCCGTCGCTGGGCTTCATAGATAGCCACCAAGAATGAGCGCTCTTACCCAGATAGTAAGCCGCGACTGAAACTTTGTGCCCCTCGGGACACTCCACCATAGCAAACAACTTCTCAAAGTGCTCCATCCAGTGAATAATGTATGCCGGCTCAGATGAGCCCTCAAAGGTAGGTGGCCTCTGGCGAGAGATGTCATTGATGATGATGCTGACACTCCTTTCTTGCCTCTGAGGTGGCGGCGGAGGAGCCTGCTGATTCTGAGCCGTTGAGTTCTGCATCGTCTCCATCAGACGTGCCATCTGAGTCATTTGGGCCATCATGCCCTGCATAAAAGCGAGAGGGTCAACTCGAACACCTTCTGATTGAGCCGTGTCCCGAGTACGACTCCCTGACAGTGAAGATTATTTCCAGGTGAATATATGGCAGCATCACTACTTGATGAGTTAGCATCATTCCTCGCGTTCGCACGAGTATTCACTCGAGCTCTCGGGTTTCGGCCCGCACCGCGGCCTCTTCCCCTGCGTCCTCTGCCAGCTCGATCCATACTGGAAGGTAGAAAACATATGATAATTATAGATCTCGCATGAATATCGCATGAAAGATCAACTGAGGTGACATGATTATCCGATGAAATTATTGAAATGATTGTCTTGAACAAGTTAACAAGATTGATGATATGATCCACAAGATTAACAACTGAGCAATGAAATTAACTGAGTGATGAATGAATTAACATGATCGACATGACCAAAAATGATAATGATGATTGAGGATTGTTGACTGATGAATGATGAATGAGTGATTCTTATTGCCAGAAATCATACAATGGCGTCAGAAATCTTACAGTTCTTTCGGTCTGAGGGGCTTGGCTTGCACATGTCACACGTGATGGGAAATTCCAATGTTACTAGTCTGATGAACAATGATATAAAATGAGACATGACTCGAAAGGTAGTATTCAAAACTACGCTCCGATACCAACTCTGTAACACCCCAAACTAGGCGGATATTACAGCCATGGACCCCCGACTAGGACCCACTAGGCGAATGAAAGTCAATGAATTACACAATACAAATGTAGTATCGAACCACAGTAGATCATCAATTACTCCGATGAGTAGTTTCAAATACAACACACCCAGGGAACACTGAATACATGTATATTTTATATGAAGATAAAATATACAACACTGAACAAGTGATAATCCAAAAGGAAGTGCAGCGGAAAAATACATAACAATAAAACATGAATAAAATAAAGAGACTGGGGCCCCTACTAGTATCACTGGAACTCTCGCCATCAACGTTCTCTTCTCGTGCCTTTTCCTTGCCATGACCTGAAAAAAATATCCTCCAACGGGGTCAGTTACACAGAACAACAATCCTCAAGAGTTGAAATAAACACAATCATGATATATCTTAATTATGAAATTAAGCTGAAGAGGGGCATCATAGTACGCCCGTAATGATATGTGCAAGTGCACAAGACGAGTGTCCGAACACACCCGCCCTTGTACCTAATTAGTCTCACGGAGGTACGTTACTGTGTGCACAGTCCATTGTGTCGGTGAACCCGATCACATGACTATCATGTGCCCGACTAAAAATTCCACACATCCCCCACCCGGCCATGCAATATGTACCCAGAAGGCCACAAGAACGAAAGTGACCAGTGAGTATTAGTGAATAACAATACGACAAAGGTCAAGAAGGACTCACCGAGATGAAATAATAATGAAATGAATGATAGCTCATTGAAATGATTGGAATCGTCGTTCCTACCGAATGAAATGATTGTTTGACAATTACAAGTCTCAATACGGTTAATACATTATGAATGAGTTATGATTATGAATGAACAACAATGAAAGGAATGAGTATCCTTTTGACCGAGTAAGAATTAACTTACACAATCCCGGTGGTGAAAAGTCCTCTCACGAACAAACATCCTTAATGGAGATATCGGTCGCTAGAATAACCTTGAATAACACAATTACCAACAACTCGCTTAATATACGAATCAATAGCGATCATAACCAGTTCAAGAGGTCGATACAATAAATCCAAACTCATTGAGGCATTTCGACAAACACCTTGAAAACAATCTCCCATCCTTAACAACTAATCCCAATTGTATCGAAAACCAACCTCTAATAAATGATTCAATTCACCAAAACACCATCAGTACAATTGATAATCCAATAGGAATACTTAAATCGAGTTTACGATAACATTAAATTGCAAATCCCAATTCCAAGTCAACCTCCAAAGTGTTCTTGAGTAAAAACTCCAACAATCCAATGATAACTCATAAGAACTTATAATCAGACGTATATCCATCACAAATCATGATTATATCATCCCAAACATCATGCTCCAACTCAAAATCAAATCTAGGGTTGAAGAAATTACCTTGGATTAGGATGAAGAATCCATAAATATGTTGTTAATCCACACCACCACATGAAGAAGATGAAAATCTCTGAGTTTAGATGATATTAAAACACCCAAAAATCGCCCACTAAATCGCTCAAGAAGAGGAGGAGGAAGGAGGATGATGAAATGAGGTTTCATCTCTCAAAACCCACTGAAATAGGAAAATCTGTACTGTGTGCCGCGGCACAGGGCCAAAAATCTGCCCAGGGCATCAGCTTAGTGCCGTGGCCCGGCCAGCAGGGGCCGCGGCCCACGGTACAGGCGGTTCCACCACCATTGGTACAATGTGTGTGCCGCGGCGCACACTATTCGGGCCCAAAAATGACGAAAAACAACCCGAGAAGAGAATAAAAGCAATAAGATTCAATACTTGGGAACAATAACACGAAATAGAAGTGCGGAAACCCTAAAACGGTGGTTCCAAGTAATGATTACAAGGGTTGCCCAACAATAGCATGATTCGAACAAGGAGTAATTTTGAAATGGTATGAACTCCACTATCAACATTGACTAATGAAGTAATAATAACAATCAAGATAATATTCTCGTATCGATTATCAAGCAAGATAGAACAATGAACGATATTGATACACGACACAAAAATGCTCAGAACGGCGAACACGAATGAATGAATGTGAATGATGAATGGTTATTAATAAGTCAAAAAAATTTACAGAGTGGTAATTACTGAATGGAAATAAATGAGCTCACATCCGGGTATTACATTTATTGCCATAATTATATCATGTTGGTAAATGAGTCGTTTCTTATCTATAGTGTTATATATATATATATATATGATGGCCACTAAGTATACTGGATACAACTTGGAAAGTGTTTTAAACAACAAGCTATATGGTTTTTAAATCTGAGTGCGTAGCGGAAGTCTTTAATACAGTAAGTTGCTGAGGATACAACAACTCGGTGTGCAATGTATACTTAAATAATCACAGTTAATAAAACAATAAAGGCAGAAGGTAAATAACACAATATTTAAAGTGGTTCGAGGTAAACCCCTCTACGTCTACTGGTCCTCCACACAGGAGTAAAAAGTTCATTATAATTACTGCGTACACAACTACATAATTATAACAACACTTAATCAATATATCCTTCATCTAGATTGATATAAAGATCTTAGCTTTCAACCGTTCACACAGATTGGTTTGAGCTAACACTTGACTGACTTCTTCACACACAGTTCTTAACCTTCGTCTTCTTCAATACAAGTCCGTCACACACAGTTCGGGAGTAGCAAGGATTCCCCAGTCCACACAGGCTGATATGAGTTTGTTCAAAGATAGAACAGGGTTTGAACAACAGCTATGACTTTCTGGGCTTTAAGCTGATAATGTGTTGTTCAAGGTTTGAGCACCGTATATCTCTTCTATCAGAATAGCAGAAAGCTTAGGGAGATATACTTTGCTCTGAATATTTCTTGTAAGCTTTGTTCGTTTGTAAGTCGTGAATATTCTGTATATATTCTGTGTATTTTCTGTAGATCTTGATCTTCAAACTCTGGAGATATATATAGCCTCTGAAATATATTCATTGAGCAAGATTCCACGACAACTTGATATTTGACTGAGATCCGGATATTGCGGGATTTGAAGATCTTCTGATGACTTACAGTATTTAAATACTTTGTCCGTTAGTATTTAAATACTTCTTTATCGAACGGGACTTGACTTCGAGCGAATACTGAAGATTCCTTCTTGTCCTGTTTGAGGGCTGTATGGAAGGATCGCAGTATTGATATTTCGAGACAGCTTCCATACTTAGCTTTGCGGGACTCTTTGCTGTATGATAGATTTACTGTATGGTTGGGACTGCGAGAAGTCTTCGATACAGGTTGATACTTGATCAGCTTTTCGATACAGCTATTGGCGGTATTCAGGATTTGGCATATTGTCAAAACATTCTGACAATACGATCGATACAGGGATTGTTTATCCCAACAATATATATATATATATATATATATAAAGTCTTATAACGTTTGACAGTAAACTACTTCACTAGCATTTTCAGCACTGTGTGCATAAGTAACCGACTTTCAACAATAAAAACACACCCTAAACTTATACAAAACCCATAGTCCGGCCATCCACACCCTAAATATGGTTCATTTATACAAGGAACCTATTAAAATCATCCAAGAACGGGACCATAACCACCCAAACCACTCTGTTCTTTCAAACTTGATTTCTAGAAGCTATTCAGGGGTATTCTTGATATTTCACACCCTAAACCGACTTAACTCACTTGTATGAGGGATAAATCAATCTTAATCCCTCATAAACAATCTAAACTTCATCAAGAAGCCTAGAACTTCAAAAATACAGCAAGAATTCAAGGAGAATTCACCAAAACACCAAAACCTCATATCCTTTGCAATCAAGGTGAGTTTCCTTTGTTTTCTTCATGTTCTCGCAATATTTCGTGATTATTTCAAAGAATGAAGGGTTCGTTCAAGCCCTTAGACATGCTATAATGATGTTTAGAATTCAATCATGGCTTAACCTTATGTTTATTGTTTATAGAGCTTAAATCATCACTAGGCAGCAAAGAACTCAATTATGCCACCTTTCAGAAACCTCTATAAATTATACGTGATTCGGGTGATTTAGCGGTAAAGGTTTCCACATATTTGTTCTTAGTATGTTAGGGATATTATATCAAAATTTGGTGCAAATCCAACTTATATTCAATGAGTAATGAGCTATATAAATTCAGGTTCTTGTAAAGGGTTAGGCAACTTCCTCGGGTGAACTTATTATTGCATTAACTCATAGATAAAAGGGATGTAATGAGGAAGGAAACCATTTAATAAGAATGTATGCAATCACTTAACATATTTAGGATGTGTATTAATTGAGTTCATAGGCTGAAACATACCAAAAGTTAGCATAAAACCAGTAGATACCTAATTCGTGCCTATAAAGAAATCAGTAATCTTAGAAGTTTATAAGAGGTGTTGAACTAAATTAGAACTTTTTGTAACCTTAAATTTATTTTATGGAACAATTATTAAGTTTATAAGATCAGGTTCACCACCAGTAAGCCAAAGGTTTGAGCATTTCCAACTCAAAGTAAGTAAAAGTCCATCTGATGCACATGACATTACATGCCATACATTTAATGAGCACGTGCATGCATACTATGTAGTCAAAGAAAAGATTTTATTAATTGACCACTGCTAGTATACTGAGGAAATTTAAGGCATATTTATGTGATATATGAGCCAGGTGCCCTGTGAGATATTACTTCGGGCGTGTGAGACAGTCGGGCGTGGCTCTTGCTTTTATGCTTTGTGCCCTGTGAGACATTATTTCAGGTAAGTCGGACTGAGCCATTATTGATTCCAGTGCCCTGTGAGACATTACTTTGGCTGTGTGAGACAGTCGAACGGGAAGTTATGATTATTGACGATGTATAGAGCTCTTCTCGGTGTATAGCAGTTGAGTCAAGGGCCCAGAGAGATAAAACGATTTTAAGTGATGAGAATTAAAAAATGTGTTCATGCCAAGCATTGAAACTCATGTTGAATTGCATATAAGTAATGATATTGTTCCATTGACATGCATGACTTTTACGTACTGAGCTTTAGCTCATATAGTTTATGCTTTGTAGGTGAGCCTGCTGACACCTGATCACTAGCAGGCTGGATTGTTGGAGTTCCCACGGGTTTTGAGGGGTGATGTACATAGATGACGACCTGCTAGGCTAAACCATGGGCTTATCATGTCTTGGCTGCTTTTTCTGAACCTTGTATTATAGATATGTACTATGTTATCAAATTAGTTTACATATATATCTTAGTATGGCTAATGATGTGGTTTACTACCTTATGTAATGTTAATAAGGTTTGGGAACTTAATAGTTTGTTTAAATATGGAATCTATGTATGTGAGATGATTAGACTTGGGTGACTATTGGTGTTTGATCTTATTGATATGCGGTTCTAATTCTATTTCAAGGGGATGAGTTTGCTTCGGGTTGAGATGGGATGTCTCTAAGGGGTGGTGATGTTCTTTTATCATTGTTGTCACAAGTTTTCGGATAAGTCCTATGTTAGATGAAACTCTGTCAAAATTCAACCATGTCTTATGAATATTGTTATGGTATTAGATAAGTTGTATCACGAGTTAGAAGTGGTTCATGTCAGAAAATGCTGCAAAATTTGTTGTCTAAAATAGTGCCCACTACATCTCCTCCTTTCCAAACATTTTCACCTTGAATCTATACTTGGGGCTTTAAAATCAATAGACTCTAAGACTTGATGAATAACACAATTAGGGCTGTTAGTGGTTCGAGTGAACCCGATACCCTCCCGAAGTTTGGACCGAAATACCTGAGACCGAAACTCACCCAAAATTAACGAGTCCAGATACTAGTACTAAAATTTGGACGGAACCGATAGGACCCTGACTGGTGAAACCGAAAAACACGCGATAATTATTCATTTTCTATCTCAACTCTCCCATCTTTAATCCTTCATTTTATTTGTTGAACAAATATAGGGATGAAAGGAAGGATGAAGTTTTCAGTGAGAATACCACATCAATGAGGAGACAAAAAGATAAGGAAGGGGATGAGGATAAAAAAGCGGAAGTTTTTATTGGTCACCTATCCCATATCGGCCCAAAATGTAAAAAGCAAGAAAGGGGGTTGAATAAAAATAAGAGGGAGCTAAGGCTCACTTATATGTGGTTAATATCATACTTGTTTGGTGTGCTGTGGTGTGCCCATTATAGCAACCAACTTATTTTCGACACCCGTGAACCTTGGGTAAATCGATTTATTTTGGTTCGAATACTCATAATACAAAAAAATGTTCAGGTTTTGGTTTCCGGTTCCGGATTTCGGGTTCTGGTTCAGTCCGGGTTCCATATTCCGTCTGGGTTCCCACCCGGTAGGACTCGGTCCGATCCTGGGTCTAAAATTGACCCGGCAAACTTACCGGTCCGGTCCAGGTCTATTCGTTAAGTGATTGGGTTGACCCCGGTTCTGTTGAAATCCGATCCGACCCAGTCCGGTAACAGCCGTAGGCGCAATGCTCTAAAAATTGCAATGCTGGAGAAATAGATTAAATATGCTTGATGGTTCCTATCTTCATAAGATCAAGTTTATTCCTTCACATTTATACATATGCACATATATTCCATGTATTTCTTTTCCTATTTTTTGTATTAGCATAACATTACTTCAAGAGTTCATTATGATTTTGCTAGCAAATGCAAGGGACTATTTTCTATCCTGATAATAAATTGCACTTAGCAATACATCAAACAAGTGAATCCCATAATACATTAGTCAACACCTCAACATACTACTACTAGTGAAGCAAGAAAAAAACAAACATAATCGAAATAGCATAATCAAAATCTGAAAATCATATAAACGAAAAAACCTCCAAATCACAGAATCGCGAAACCTTTAAAATCGAAAAACAAGAAAAAAATCCTACATGAATTCAGTCTGAATCACGATCCGATTACTAGCAAGGCGAATCGAGATACGCCAATCCCAAAAAATGGAAAAAACTATTAAACTTGGAGATGGATGTCTAGGCTGAGAAAATGTAAGCCCGACACTGTTTAATTATTGTCCCGCCATCGTTGGTCCTCTGTTGTAGTGACATCACCATCGATTCATCATTCATGGTGCTCTCCTTCATCCTCATCTTTATTTCTACTTTTTGTTGTCGTGAGAAATGGTAAGACAGGTTGTGTATATGTGTGTTTACGGTAGATTGTCAAGAAGGGAAGAGAGAGAGAGAGAGAGAGAGAGAGAGAGAGAGAGAGAGTCTAGAGAGGGAAGAAAAAAAGAAGAGAAGCTAGGGTTCGCCAGAGTGCATTATATAAATCGAAAATCATCATTTTGTGTAAGAATTATGACAGTTAATGGCAGTGACAAAGTTACTCTAATTAACCTGAATGTCTTATCATTGTCGAAGTCAGTCACAAGTCTTATGATAGTTACAAAGAGTCACAAATATTTTAATTTATCACTGTTTAATTATTGTAACTATTATTTACAGTCACAAAGTTATGACTGCCATTGGCCTCCAGTATCACAAAATACTATTTTTGGTGTAGTGCCGTTAGACCCTACCTGGCATCAAAAAACATTGTTCGTACTCCTCAAGTAACAAACTCCAGAGGCCCCGTCAGACCCTACCTGACATCACACAAAATACTGTTCGTACTCCTCAGATAGCAAACTCTAAAGGCCCCGTACGACCCTTCCTGGTTGGCCACAGAGCCTAAGCACTACATAACACAAATCAATGATAGCACCATAACTATCTTGAAACAATACAAGATCAATCACCATGTTACACACTGTCGACTCCACACATATTGGGAAAATTTCTCTTGAAATTCGATAAGTGCAGTAAAACTACAGCAACATCCTACAACCCCCTTTATACGGCTAAATCCAACAGCAATCGATCATATATCGCATTGAAGGGAATTCACTCTACAACATAATTACCTTATTGGCTACAATATTATTGTTGTATGCACTTTACTTAGAAACAATAAAGTGTAGACACAATAAAGTGTAAAACCTAACAGGATAAATACTTAAGACTTTAAACAAATTATAAGTAATTTTATATCGACAAATATTCACAATTTTGAAGACCATTTAATGCTAATAGAGATAAAATTTTTGTGATCAAATACTATGGCATACAGAGTATTTAATGAAGGCCAAAAGAATATCCGAAGCATTTAATGCTGACACGATGGATTCTTTAATTCAAACATTCATCATCCACTAAAGAGGAAGCTCTGTCTCTCTTGAGCCTACAATGAAATTCTACAGTGTAGAAATTGATAAAATCCTTAACGAAGTGAATAGTACAATACATCCAAGAGTCTTAAAGCCTACAATCATTGTTCGATATTTATTCTACCTTTATATATGTTGAGAATTAGCCATGTGTGAGACGAAGAAAGCTTAGACGAACCGAGCTTCTAATCTATGTGAAAAGAAGGCAGAGTTCAGGCAACCTACAGCTAATCTCTATGGACGGCTCAAAATGAAAGTCTCGGGTATTATATTCTATCCCCCTAAAAAAAAGCTTCTTACTTGAAACTTAAAATGAAAACCAACAAGCAAAGAAAACAAGCCAAAAGCAAAGAGATCCAACATAAAGGATCTCTACGAGTCAAACTCTACACCGGTGCTGAAACCTGGTTCTCGAATGATCTAGAAACTATCTTACAGCGCTGGACTCAGTGTCCCTCACGTCCATAATTGTAACAAGTCATTAGTGGTGCCTTACAATTCGCATGATCGTGGCTTAGAACATTATAGCTGAAGCATCTCGCTATGTTACCTAAAGTTAGCGATGCCGACCTGGAACTCTTAGATCTACCGACTGGTTTTTAAGGTCCCCCATATGAATGGTATGAGGGTTGAGGTTTATAAACCTCGGTTTCCTTACTCCTTAATGAGTTACCAGAAATTTGCTACTTCTTCGACATTGATACAGACTCTGTTAGCCACAGAGTCATCTCGTATGCCAAAGATAGATCCTGATAATCTCACAACGTAGCACAACAAGAACCAGCCATATACTGACGAATCTGTGGTTTCATTCGCATATCGAAAAAATAGAACTTATCTTCCCATCCCTCACTTGCTTCCTCACATAATTAAGATGCCGGCTCTAATCAACAATATCCTCACATGGGAAAGCTGCATCAGTAAGCCATTGAGCCGAGAAAAACTCTCAGATCGGACCTGGACAACACTCGACCTCCATTAACTGTTTGAACTCGTTTCAAGTGATGGCACAATCCTTAGGCTTAACAGCCTCCCACCAATTAGCAACATCTTGATCGAGAAGATATTGTGCAATAGATATTGTCCGTTCCTCGAGGCAGTCAACAACCGCAAATATACTCCCCAACTGAAACAAACAACTATCCCATCCTAAAGGATCGGTCGAACCAGTGAAACAAGGAACGTGTATATTAATCACCTCTTGAAGCCACTTACCCTTCCCAGTAATCTCGGTTGGAGCTGGGTTACACTAAACTGCCATTTTTTGAAAGATTGTAATGACACCAATGTTCATATCAGTCCCAATTGAATCCCTTTGATTGAGTGATCGGTCCCCAGGCCATTTGCACTAGACCAGCTAGCGCTATATAGTGAATGATTTGCCTCAACACAACCACCGCTGCGACCATGACCTCTACGCCGCGACCACGACATCTGTCTCTCAGCATGCTAAACAAATAACTACTCATCATAAAACATAGCAACATATAACAACACACTAAAATTATCTACTCAAGACATCAAAATGAAAAGCAAAAGTCGTGATAGCAATGGATGGAGCTTATGGCCGTAACTGAAAACTCATACGGCAATAACTTATGAACACTTATGGCCATAATCATGTAATACCTGTGTTTTTCAACTCTACAATTTTTGATTTTAGTGACTGATTGTGTTCATTGACATATTTTGAGCATGTTTTGTTCTGCACCTTTTGTCATTCGAGTGAGTTTTGATGTTGTTTCGGATTAATCGACATACTATTGCGACTTTTCCGCATTTGGGTCCGATTCTTGTGAATCTTGCTTGGAGCTGTTATTTTGTCGTTCCTAGAAAGTTCATTTATCATTTGTGGTCATGCTGAAAACTTTGGAATCATTATTCGATCTCGTATCGTGATTTTTCGGACATTTAGGCCATTTTGTAAATTTTCCAAAGTTTTGGGTACTCACTTACGTGCTCATTTTTACTTACCTTCTGTTTTCGGAATCGCATGTTCGTTTAACACTTTTGTTCATTGTTGAGAATCCTTTGTAAGTGCTACATTGAATTTTCTGAATCATCGCATTTCGAAGTCGTTCGGGGCTGGTCGGGCAGCAGAATGGGATCTGCTGCCAGAATGCAGGTTACGGCCGTAACCTACAATATGTTACAGCCGTAAGGTGGTGGGTGTTACGGCCATAATGGCTTATTGGTAATGGACATAACATACCCTTGCATTTTGGGCAGAAAACCTGAGAGCTAGGTTACGGCTGTAATGCCCTATGTGTTACGGTCGTAGCACGTCCAGCTATTTAATAATTGGCTGACGGGTTTCACCTCATTTTTCTCCCTTTCTTCTCCTCTTCTCACGGTGGACGGACGAGTGAGGTTAGGTTTTGGATCCTTGGTTAATTATACTCAATTCCAACATGTTTTGGAGGATCTTAGGTGATTGTAACATCATCTAATCGATTGTTCTTCATCGGATCGAGGTATTTTCTTGATTTCCCTAAAGTTGACCTTTTTGGGGATTTTGTTCTTAATCTCATTTCTAATCCAGTTTTTATGAATTGATCATTGTTAAACATTATTATTGATCACGTTCTATGGATTGCATATTCATAGTTCTGATTCGTTCAACCCAGTTGATGATTTTGGTGTTCTTGAGGAACCGTGGACATTTAATGTTCGATTAAATATCTCAATGGTTTTCCCTTCAGGTGGTGGGTGCGTTTCCCGTTGTAATTGGTTTCTATATGCATAGTGATCGTGTTATCGTTGTTTCTTCGGAGGTTGTAGGTTGTCGTGGTTCACCGATCAAGCTGTGTTCACCAAAATATTTGCGTGTCAATTTTCGAGGCAAGTATCTTGCCCATACACTTCGTGTTTTGTAGATGTAATAGTTGGTAATTTACTATATGTAAAATTTGAATGTTTTTATTGAACTTTCAAAAGAATTGGTGTATTCTCGATAAAGGTTTTCTTCAAGATCAACTCGTGTGTTTGTGAACAATGTGTCGGTCAGAGAATGTGTATTAGTGTTGTATAATAGAATGCCTTGTTTTTCGTGTGGTACCGTTGTGTGCGACTATATCGCTAGTGGACTTAATGTTATATCCTTCGGCAAGGGGTGTGTGTGTGTATTCGTGTGATATTGTTTTTTGACTCTTTTGTAAGGAGATGGTGCTGTTTGTTGTCGTCCGAGAAGCTTATCTCCTTGTGGATTGTGAATGTGGTGTTGTTGATATGTGTTGTGTTGTGAATGTGGTGTTGTTGATATGTGTTGTGTTGTGAATGTGGTGTTGTTGATATGTGTTATGGGTTGTGAATGTGGTGTTGTTGATATGTGTTGTGGATTGCTTTGTTGTTCTGTGGAACCAGGTAGGGTCCGACGGGGCCTCTGGGGTTTGTTACTTGATGAGTATGAACAGTATATGTGTGGAACTAGGTAGGGTCCGATGGGGCCTCTGGGGTTCGTTACTTGATGAGTACGAACAGTATATGTGTGGAACCAGGTAGGGTCCGATGGGGCCTCTGGAGTTCGTTACTTGATGAGTACGAACAGTATATGTATATACCAGGTAGGGTCCGACGAGGCCTCTGGAGTTTGTTACTTGAGGAGTACGAACCGTATTTGTGTGACGCCAGGTAAGGTCGGTTGAGGCCTCTGGAATTTGTTACTTGATGAGTACGAATAATGTTTTATTGTCGAAGACCCGTGATTATATTCTAGTTGCCGATAACCGAGTAAATCTTTAGGTTGTGACCCTAAGTGATTTTTGAAAAGATAAGGACTCTTTAGTCCCAAAATATTTTCCCCTAAAAACTCTCGAGACCTGTATAATGCTTTACAAATTGTTTACTTACTTTATTCCTACATTTCATGGCTTCGGATGATTTTGATCAAGTGAATTATCTCAGGAAGTCTTTTGCTATGTTTAACTGATTGGATGTTCCCGATTATTATGTTCTCGGAGTATGTTGTGTATGGCTCGTATTTACACTTTATACTTGCGCTAGCAAAATAGTAGAATTTTGCTAACCCTCGAGTAATCGGGGGGTGGATGTTTGTATTGCATCTAGGTACATGCAGGTTCTTGGGGAGAAAAACACAGGACCGGTACGAAGGATGATGGGAGACAAACGATACTAATCACATGAAGGCCAGTTTTGGGTGCAGTTAGTCGGAGTTCATTGTATTGTCTTTTCCGCTGTCGTATTTTCTGTTGTATGAGTTTGTGAGTGTGTCTGACCCTTGCATGAGTATGAGTTTTGAAAGAAAAATATATGTGTATGTGTAAGTTGTATGTTTGTCGTGAAAGACCAAATCGGTCTAATGGTTCGTTATTCAGTCATGTCGTACGTAATGTGATGTCTTGTTTCTGTATTTAGCCTGGTAGATCCTCACAGAGAGGGTCTATGGCGCTGTAATATTCCTGAGGGGGATCAGGGGTGTTACAAATCACATGCTCGTTACGGCCTTAACATACTGCTACACAGCAAGACCCAGTTCAACAGCTACGAAATGACCCTGAATGATAGCGACAATGCAAAAATATAAAGAGTCCCGAAATACTTATGTATGTATGTAACATACGGGTCTAACCATTATTGTTACACACGGAGACAACATCATATGAATTACGAAACAACTCCAAATGACACAATACCACATTATGACACGAATCAAACTTTTTCGACAAGAACAATAACATAACGAATATTATTAAAAGCAGTTGCGCTCATGTTGGCGCGCTAGTCACAAATTAAAGCGTTATCTCCTCAAGCCTTAACATCATATTATGCAAACATTACATCTAAACTCGATTACAAAAACAATAATGTCAAAAACGGGAGTCATTTTGCAAATTAGATGATTTTCCATATCTGAACTACAAAATTTACATTAGATAGAATTTCAAAACACTTTTCGTCCAGTATTGTGGATTATCATCATTCTTTCATAACTAAAACACCGTCACTAGCTAAAACTTTAAAAGTTTTTACCTTTCACCATCTTCAAAAAATTTAAAATTATAATTTCTTCTTAAAACACAAAAGTCCATTGTGTGAAAGATTTCCAAGTCGTATACCTGAGTCAAGATATGAAAAATATGTCTAAAACAAAACCCACTAGGATGGAAATGGTTTTATCTATCATTTCAAGCATGCAAAAAGACTAATGACGATAATAACTTTCAAATATTCAAGGATCTTCCAAAATTTATTTTCCAAATACGGTCATAAGAATCTATTAGAAAATATACGACCAGATTTCCAAAACTCAATCAATCTCCAAAATGGATGTTAAGCTACCGCTTACACGTACCGACGAGATATTTTAGGAAATCGGTTTTCCAAATTTATACTCAAGCTCGTAAAATATAGAAAATCATTTTTAAATACACACGTAGCGGATATAATTGATAGTGAGCAACAATCAGCCAAAATACTTGATTCCCAAACACATACTTATCTGATATCTCAGGATCACCAGTTCAACAAACACAATTTCATTGATACCAAATTCAAATAAAGATCAGCGTGATCTGACTTAGTTCTCAACAAGCTCTACCGTAGGTAAGCCCTTTTAAAATATATCAATGTTCATAAAATTCATCAAGACATTCTTCATTACTCATGGTCCGATTTATCACTACATCCCAAACACTTAATGCTCGATGCACCACAAGTATCAAGTATAAGTCTCATCCAATATCTTACATATGCACAAATTTATGCAATACAAAATATAACGTGTAAAGAGGGAGACTTACATCCACATATCGCATGAAAATGATGACCGCGTCACAATATTAATCACAACCGGCAACTCAGGTGCATAAACAGTTGATAACTCAGACGACACAATAAGGACGGACTCAACAAGATATGACTCGACTCGACCCAACAGCCTAGATTTGCACAACCTAAGCTTTGATAATGTATTCTGTAACACACAACCTAAGCTTTGATAACCCTTCTCGCAAGGATCTAACAAGATGAATACCAATTAGTAATCATAATGTTTGACCAATAGGGTCAAACAACACAATAAATACAGACTAATAAGTCAACAATTTAAATAAGTGGGTTGCCAATGCCACCCGACGACATAATAACAACAAGTTCAATGAAACTTTATTACATCTCATTCCCACGAAGGGGTACAAATACAACTCTGTACCCGTACAAGGATCGGAATTATACAACAAAATGATATACAACTCAACAAATAAAATCATTCGCGACTCTTGTGCGATTAGCATCGTCGCTTTTCTGCATATTTCGTGCTGAACCTGTGAATGATCATGCAGGAAAGGAATTCGTCCCCAGATTGGGGGTTAGCGCTCGGGATATATAGTGCTGGTAGAGTATTCTAGGTATACAAAATATACCATGCAAATATCAGTTATGAATAAACAACGACAATCATTTAAAAGAAATTCCCGAGGGGTTTTAAAATTGAGAAATCAAACTCAAGTCTCTGAAAATATTTCATCACTTCAGGAGTTCAGAAAACAAAATCCTTTAGGACCTCGGTTCTAAGTTATAAAAAATCTCAAAATTATTAGGGTCACGGCCCAAAAATTTATTACATAACAACATAATACTATAAGTTGTCTCGGTACCGTACTCATGAAGTACGTAGCCCAAAGATCCTGCATCGTACGTGGTTAAACAACTCATGACTAAAAATTGCTCGTACTCCTCAAGTAACAAACTCCAGAGGCTCAATCGGACCTTACTTGGTGCTACAACAAAATACTGTTCTACTCCTCAAGTAAGAAAATCGAGAGGCCCGTCGGGCCCTATCCGGCATCACACAAAATACTATTCGTACTCCTCAAGTAACAAACTCCAGAGGCCCTGTCATCACACAAAATACTATTCGTACTCCTCAAGTAACGAACTTTAAAGGAGTCATAAGACCCTACCTAGTTGAACATAGAGCCAAAGCACTACATAATACAAATCAATAGCACCACAATTATCTTGAAACTATACACGATCAATCACCATTCTACACATTATCGTCTCCACACATCATCACGAACCATACTCAATCAATATAAGAAATTCAATGCTAAAAAACACAACAGAGTACACATCCAGGTGTACAAGAAACAAATACAATCACTACCACATTTCCATGATAAGATATTTTGAAGAACATTAATACAATGAAGTATCAATGAGGAACAAATCATATCATCTCCAATCAACGAGAATGAATGAACCATCACAAATCTAATACACAACCTCAATTCACAATAAACAATTTATATAAACTAGATACTTGCCTCGATAACCAACACACGAACACTTTGAAAAACACAGCTTGATCGAAAAGCCCCGAAAACTACAACCTTCGTCAGAAAACAACAACAAACATAATTACTACCCGAACAACAACCAAAAATGACAGAAACACGCCCAACACCCGAAAAACTTATTGAGACATTTAATCAAATATTAAATGTTCGAGGTTTCTCAAGAACACCAAAATCACCATCCAGGTTAAGAGAATTCAAAATATGGATATACATTTCATGGAATACAATCAGTAACATCATGTAACACTAACTGATTCATCAAAATCAGATTAAGAATCAAAATCAAGAAAATCCACAAAAAGTCTACTGGGGATTCAAGAAAAGTACCTCAATCCAATGAAGAACAAAAGATTAGATGTTTATGCACATCAAGAGCCCTTTAATATATTTGGATGGAGTAAAATCGGTCCATGGACCCAAACCCACGTCAAAACACCACAATATTTGTGCCAAGGGAGAAGAGTAAATGAAAAACAGGGTGAAACCTATTTGTCCTGTTTTTTACCCATTGAAACGCACGATTGGTCATGCACAAAACTGCTCATGTGTCTGGCTGTGCTCAAGACCAATAGTCTGAACAAACATGGACGCAAGACCATATACTTGTGCACCAGACTGTGTATCTGGTTGTGCGCTGCTCTCTGCCCGAACACTTGTGTGTTGCACGAGCATCTACACATGTGCAAGCTCGTGTGCTGCACACAAAGGCTAGAATCAAGCCCCATATGGTTCCAAAAAGACCCTGAACGCAATTGACTCAAAAGGAAAGGATACCACGAGCCAACAACACATTATCTGCCATATCATATATGCATGCACACGATCCGTATGATATATGTGAAAAAAAGTCTTAGTCAACGAATATCATAGCAAGATCACCACAAGCAGTACCCAGTATAAAGATCGATTCCAATTAATTATTCAACAAACAATGATAAAAATTCAAGACTAACGTAAAGAAATCTCGAATATTACAGACCAAACCTTGGGTAGATCTCTATTTGAACTTTGCTTCAATATTACCATGGACTAAATTCGGATGTGACTTTATTTTTGTCATTATTGATAAATTTAGAAAAATGGCACATTTTGGTGCATGTCACAAGACATAGGATTGTTAGGAATACTTATTAGATTTTGATGATGTCATCTTTATATATTCAAATGTATGTTTATTACTTGGTAAAATGTAATGAAGAATCAAATGAGTATCTTCCATAGGCCAAATTGTATTAAGTTAGATACTTGGCAAAATATAATAAGAACCAAATGAGTATCTTCTATAGGCCATATAAGTTAGGCTTTAAAATCGGCTAAGAACAGATAAGTATCTAACAGTCGAGTCTTGGTCAACTCAACTGATCAGACAAGGTTGACTACAGGCGAGCTGCATTAGGCAACCTCTAACAGAGAAGTTCTGGTCAAACAATTTAATCAGCGAAGTTGGACTAGACTGCAGTCAAGAAGAAAAGTCAAGTCATCTGAATACTGACCATCAGATCAGTGAAGTCATCGGAAGTCTGACCATCAGATCAGTCAAGTTCAATCAGGTTAGAAGACTATAGAAAAGTCGGCACATCAGAAAAGTTGACATCGGAGAAGGTTGACTGCACATCAGACTAGTTGACCACAGAGAGATCAGTTAAGTGATCAGCCAAGTCCTCCAGTCCACGTCAGCGTGCGTTGAATAGTCAATATTTACGGAAAGTCACATGCGGGCGATTAGAGACAGATTGGAGAGATTCCCGGAAGGATATGATTTAAATAAATCATCCTGACCAACCACTGGAGACTTTAAGCATATTATATTCAAAAGATTCGGCGCCATCACAAGGAAGTCTTCACAACGGTCGAAATTGGATTAAAATATGGGAATCCAGCCTTGCAACATTCAGAAAAAAAACAAAGAAGTCTATTTCTCCAACGGATGGATTTGTTACAGATTTGCAATGGATATGAAGAAATGCTCAAGAATCGACACCTATATATATCCGAAGATTTGAAGTTGAGCAGTACGATGCGAACAACACTCTCGAGCAATCAAAAGCAATTAAAAGCAATCATAAAACTATAGCACGAAGAAATCTCTTTAGTTGGAGAAGACAAAACACTCTTGTCTTAAAACCTGAGTAAGGGGTACTTCACTGGTTGAAGTTTCGCGACTGATAGGCATCCAAGGATTTGAAGAATCAAGTGGTGCTAGGCAGTCAGAAAGGAGTTGCAATGATAGGATTTCCACTGGTTGGAAGTTATTGTAGCTAAGTTGTAGAATCACTGTAATATTTATCACTGGTTGATAATTATAGTGGATTCATCTCCAACTGGTTTGGATAAAGTGGATTAGTAGAGGATTACCCCACCATTGAGACCACTATAAATTGTCTGCGTACTTTATTGTTTTTAGCATCATATTTAACTATTGTATTCATACTTGAGTGTTCCATTGATTATTTCTGTATACGTCAGCAGCTGACTTCCGCACTTACATTGACGACTCTAAGTGATCTGTATCATCAGATGAGAAACTCATCCTTTGTGGAAAAGAGTTTCAATAAGTCTATTCACCCCCGTAGACGTATTTCTGGACGACTTGTGACCTACAAGTGGTATCAGAGAGGTTGGTTCAAAATTTCAAGAACCAGATCCATATATCGAGGATATATTTTAAGCTCATTTTAAAAATGGAACACAAGCATTCTAGATTACCTGTATTTTCAGTTGACGAGTATGATCTTTGGAAGATAAGGATGCAGGCGCACTTATCTTCTATCCATGATGACATGTGATGCATTATCGAAGATGGTCCTTTCATATTCGAGAAGGACAACACTCCTGAGGAGATTGCAGCCGGGAAGCCAGAAAAGATTCCAAAGAAAAGTACGGAGCTGACCATTGAAGAAAGAAAGCTGGCCAACCTTGATAACCAGGCCAGAGACGTGCTGTACCAAACTCTTGACAAATCAACAATGGTCAAGATCAAGAATTGCAAGAATGCAAAAGAAATTTGGGATACTCTAGTTGTGATGTACGAAGGAACTGAGCTAATTAAAGAGAACAAGTTGTTAATCGCTACCCAAAAGTTTGACAACTTCAAAATGAAGAATGGAGAGTTTATCGACCAAGTAGACACAAGATTCATAGAGATTATTAATGAAATTAATTCTCTGGGAAAAACATATGGCAACAGGGAAATGGCATTGAAGGTTCTAAGATTTCTCAATCCAGAATGGAATATGAAGGCAGTGGCCATGATAGAATCCAAGGATCTTAACAAAATAAAGATCCAAGAGATGTTCTCTGATCTAAAGGCTTATGAGTTTGAGATTCCAAGTTCATCATCAATCGAGCCTACATAGAAGGGAATAGCGTTTGCATCCGAGTCCCCCGCCAAGAGCTTATCTGAAGTCAAGCCTCCAAATCCCCTAGATTTTGAGGAAGAAATGGAGTTCATAATGCTAAGGTTCTTCAAGGCTAGAAGCTGGAAGGTGGAGTGTTATAATTGCCATAAGACAGGACACATCCAAATCGACTGCCCTGATCTCAAGAAGGACGAGAGCAAGAAGGAGGTGAGCAGAAAAGAAGATCGAAGGAAGGCCCTCATTGGAGAAGACCAAGAGCATGTAGAATCAAGCAGCGGATTCTTCTCTGATGATGATGAAGAATATGGTTGTCTGATGGCCAACCTAGTTGATGAAGAGGTAACATCTAAACCCTCAGTTTCAAATAATAACAGCTCAGACATGTCACAAGACATGGACTTACACGAGTCTGTAAATCAGCTTCTCAAAGATTTTGAGAGATTAAAATCTGCACACCAAACTGTATCAGCCGAGAGAACCCAGCTGCAAGATGAGAATGGGCAGCTGAAAAATGATTTTGAAAAACTCAGCCTAGAACTAAATAAAACCAAAGCTGATCTTGAAAAACAGGCTGCAAACAACTCTACAAACCAGGTTGATAATACCACAACTGAGATAAAACGATTAACTGTTTTGAATAGTGAAAAATCAGCTGCACTTGCTCATGTCAAAGCTGAGTTTACTAAACTGACTCAGCTAACTAAAACCCAGGCGAATGAAATAACCTCCCTGAAGGCAACTCTAACCCTGGACGAATTGTGTACGAATAAAAGGCATTATATTCCATATCAGGCCTTGGATATGACCCCCACACTCCCTCTAGTTCTAAAACCACTTTCATCAAGGGAGAAACAATTGTCTCGTCTGCTGAGCCATTATACAAACATGTATTTCAAAATAGGCAGCAGTCAAGTCACAGGTCTAGGCTGCAGCCAAGGTATACAAGGCAGCCACCTAGACATGAGACTAGGCAATGGCCAAGGCAGAAGCAGCAGCCCAAACAACATGCCCATTATTATCAAAGACTCCCTAAAAACAGATTTCAAAATGGGAGGGGCAAATGGAAACCTCAAGGTTATCCTAATTTTTAAAACGAACAGGTATTGAGACCTCAAGGATTTAATAAATGGTCTCAGCCAAGATGTAGGTATGGCCCACACCATCAGTTTTATGAGGCATATCCAGTATACAATCCTAACAGAGGATATGGGCCTAGACCTTACACACCTCTTAGGGGTAATAACAGCAACTTTCAAAACCCCAGGAGAAATTAGTTCTCCAGGAAACTAACTAACCCCCGAGGACCCACACAGATTTGGGTACCTAAATCTCTGCTTGTCTGATTGCAGAAAAGATGGAAGGACTACTGCCACATCTCCACAAATTCAAATATAGGAGGTGAAGAATGGTTTGTAGATTCCGGATGCTCAAGGCACATGACCGCGAACAAGAAGGTGCTTTCAAATTATACCAAAGAAAGAGGTCCAGATGTAACCTTTGGAGATAGCTATAGAGGGCATACTAAAGGTTTTGGAGAGCTGCACATAGGAAAAATCACCATATCCAAAGTTCATTATGTCAAAGGACTCAAGTATAATCTTTTGAGCATAAGTAAGTTTTGTGATGAGAAGAACCTAGTAGTCTTCACCATTTGGAAATGCATGGTGATAGATATCATATCTGGAGAAGTGAAGCTACAAGTATTCAGAAGAAGGGATGTCTATATGATAGATTGGAACACAGGAACTCCTAATACCTGTTTTCTATCTAAGACAATAGCTGAGAATGGGTGGCTGTGGCACAAGAGACTATGTCACCTAAATTTCAAAGCCATCAACAAGATTAGTTCTCAGAAGCTGGTCAGAGGACTTCCAGAAGAAGTATTCAAGAAGGAAGCTCTCTGTAATGCATGTCAGAAAGTAAAGCAAACCAAAGCATCATTCAAGCCAGTTCAACCTAACACTCTCACAATAAGGATTTTAGATCTACTTCACATGGATCTATTTCCCATCAAACCAAGGACTTTATGTGGCAGAAAGCACGCTCTAGTAGTAGTAGATGACTGCTCAAGATACACATGGGTGGTTTTTCTCTATAAAAAGAGTGAAACACTAACCAAGTTACCTGAGCTGCTAAGGAGGATCCAGAATGAGAAATCTCTCTCAATCATCAAGATTAGATTAGATAGAGGAGAAGAATATCTCAACAAGGCTATAACTGACTACAGTGATCAGAATGGGATCCATCATGAAGTCTCTGCGGCCAGGACCCCTCAGTAGAATGGTGTTGCTGAAAGAAGTAACAGAACCTTGAAGGAAGCTGCCAGGTCCATGATTGCAGAAGTTGACCTACCCAAAAGGTTCTGGGCTGAAGCTGTCAACACAGCATGTCACACTCAGAACAGGAGTATGATAGTAGGGAGACATGGCAAAACTCCCTATGAGGTTTGGAATGGCAGAACACTAACTGCTTCATATTTTCATATTTTTGGTTGTAAGTATTTCATCCACAACAACGGTAAAACCCAACTAAATGCCTTTGATGCTAAAATTGATGATGGTCCCTTTATGGGATACTCACAAAGAAGCAAGGCATATAGAGTCTTTAATAAAAGAACCTTAGTTGTGGAGGAAACACCTCATGTTGTACGTGATGGACTTCTCGAAGCAAATATGGAAAACAATGTGTACGACATCATCATATCTATGAAGATGAATAGGATCTACCCATTTTTTAGCATCAGCCCCAAATATCTCTACAAGGAGGCTGTTATCGCATTTTTCAGGGAAGCCAGAGTTTTGGAACCGGGCATCAAAAGCTCGGTTTTTGGATAAGAAATGGAAATCAATACGCGAGTGATCGAAAAAGTTTTCGGAATGAAATCTAGAGGCATGGTCGTAGAGGTACTAAAGCAGGATGCAGCCGACATCTGGCTGAAAATCAAGGTTGACGACCAGCCGACGAAGTTGAAGCTAACTGCGAAGAGGAGTGAGATTCGGAAGGAATATCGCTATGTGTTGGATATCACCAACAAGATAGTGATGGGTATGGATGGTAGTTACGATCAACTGTCATCAGCCAATTTTGCTGTTCTGGGAGAAATAATTCAGTATGAGCCAATTGATTTGATAGATTACATCTACAAACAATTGGTTCGTGAGGTGAACAAGGCTCAGTAGGTAGCTGATGAGAAGAAATTCAAGACCAAATTAGCCTTTGGAACCCAAGTCAGTTGGATTCTGGAGTAATTGGGTCTTGCAAAAGGGAATGCAGATCACTTCCATATCAACAAACGACTTGGTCACCTAGACCAAGAAACTTTGAGGAAATTGGGGAGTTTAAGGAAGGTAACCAAGATTCTGGAGGAAATACCTATCAAGCCTACCCCCTACAGTTACCCCTCTAGCTCAGACGAGTCTGATGAGGACCAAGCTGCAAATCACGACCAACCTGCAGACAAGTCTGACTCAGACTCAGACAGCACACCCATAGCTGTCCATTTCAAAAGAAGTGGACCAGCCCCTGGAGAGCTATTAATAATCTAATCCTCACCAGAACCATCCCAAAAGGCCCAGGCGACTAAACTTTGAAGAAGAGGAGCAGCCAGAATACTTGTCTACACCTGCACCAGATCATATGGAGGATCAGCCTGCTCCCTCCAGCCTGGAAACCCAAATGGTTCCTGTCCTAACCCCTCATTTTATATCTTAAAAAGAAGAGGCAGGTTTGATTATCCTCATTCCAGAAGCAAATTATTCTTTCAATCTGCTTGAAAACAATTCTTTCAACCCGTCTGTAGAGCAACTTTTACTTGTTAAACAACATGCTCTCAAACACTCTTTTATCGAGATTTTTGAATAATGGAAAACCCTTAAATCTGTTACATTTTCTCAACTACAAGCCTTTAAAAATTGAAGGGAGTAGCTGGAGTATCCCCAGGCTACAGAGGATCTACTCATTCATTTTTGCAATGAGTCAGATCTATTTTTGCTACTTCAGGAGGGCTGGTTCATGTCCCATTTCAAAATCAACATGGACCAGCTCCTCCATATAATAATGGGAAGTGTTTTTGATGGTACCCTCAATGAGGATGGAGAAGTAGTTGAAAAGGAAATTAGAATTGAATAAATAGTAGAAGAAGAAGTAGTAGAAGTTGAAGAAGAAGAAAAAATATTAGTTGAAAAGCAAGAAGATGAAGAGGAAGAGAAAGGAGAAAAAAAGGAAGAGGAGGAGGAATTGGAAAAGATAGGGGAGTTGGCAGAAGAAGATGAAGAAGAAGGAGAAGAAGTTGAAAAATAAAATGATGATGATGATGGTGCTGATGATGATGATAAAAAGGGTGATGAGGAAGAGAAGAAGGATGATGAAGAGGAAGAGAAGGAAGAAGAGAAAAAGGAATAAAAGGAGGAAGAGGAAGAAGAGAAAGAGAAAGAGGCTGAAGAAAAAGAAGGCAGAAATGAAACCAGAGCAGAAGAGGCTGGGGCTCTTGCCCGTTATACCACCCTAGATGGAGATGTAGGTCACAAGTTGTTCAGGAATAAGTTTAGGGGGGTGAATAGACTTATTGAAACTCTTGAACTCTTTTTCACAAAGAGTGAGTTTCTCAGCTGATAGAAATGCGGAAGTCAGCTGATGACGAAAGCAAATTGCAAGTAATGGAACAGTATGGTATGAATACAACAGTTAAGTATGTTGCTGAAAACAGTAGAACACACAATCAGTTATAATGGTCTCAGAGGTGGGGTAATCCTCTACTAATCCACTTTTCTCCAAACTAGTTGGAGATGAATTCACTATAATTCTCAACCAGTGATAAATATTATAGTGATTCAACTAATTACAATAGCTTCCAACCAGTGGAATTCTTTGCCGTTGCAACTCCCTTTGACTGCCTTGCACCTCTTGATATGCGATCCTTGGATGCTTTTACAGTCTCTTGAACTTCAACCAGTGAAGTACTCCGAACTCAGGTTTTAAAGACACGAGTGATTATCTTCTCCAACTAAGAGCTTCTTCAAATAAGAACTTTTGAACTCTTGCTCTTTTACGATGCTATTGTTCGATTTGATTGCTTTGTTTGCTTTGATTGCTTGTAAGTGTTGTTCGCATCGTTGTTGCTCAGCTTCAAGTCTTCGAATATATAGGTGATGATCCTTGAGAATTTCTTCAAAGCCGTTGCAAATCTGTAACAAATCCGTCCGTTGGAGAGATAGACTTCTTTGTTTTTTCTTTTTGAACGTTGCAAGGCTGGATTCCCATATTTTAATCCAATTTCCGACCGTTGTGAATACTTCCATGTGAATGCGCCAAATCTTGTAATTTTACTATGCTTAATGTCTCCAGTGGTGGGTTTGGATGATTTACTTAATTCATATCCTTTCCGGGAATCTCTCCAGTCTGTCTCTAATCGCCCGCATGTGACTTTCCGTAAATATTGACTATTCAACGCATGCTGACGTGGACTGGAGTACTTGGCTGATCACTTAACTGACCTCTCTGTGGTCAACCTATCTGAACATGTGAGTTGACCAAGACTCGGCTGATGGATACTTATCTGATTTGAACTTAGCTGATTTTTTAACGCCTAACTTATGTGGCCTATACAAGACACTCATTTGGTTCTTCTTTACATTTTCCCAAGTATTTAACTTATCATAGTTTTTGGCCTATGGAAGATACTCATTTGGTTCTTCCTTACATTTTGCCAAGTAATAAACATACATTAGTGATGACATCATCAAAATCTAACAAGTATACCTAACAGGAGATTTTGATGATAGGTCGGGGACACCAGAGCAGACCCCACCTGATCAGCCGCCTGCAGACAGGTAGGTCCACTGCAAACCTACCTGCAGGCACAGAAAGTGTCGGTGAACACTCTCCTCATTCATCACCCATCTCCCCTGTGATGACTGAGCTGATCCGCAACATTGTCAGAGAATCCTTTGAAGAGCTGCTTACCGCAAAAATCTCACCTGACCTGCAGTCCATAAACGCAAAAATTGACACCCTACTGCAGAGGAACGCCCCTCAACCCCCTCCTCCCAACAACTCCAGAATGCTACTTGGCATATCTGACTGGATGTATCGAGTGGAGCAGCAATTAACTTTCCTGGTTGATGCTGGCAAAAAGGGGGAAGGAAAGCAGGGGGAAGTAAGAGAAATGCAGGCTCAGGAGCTCAGAACGAAGAAAAGGCAAGATGTTCCATTAATTGAAGCTGGGACATCAAGTCAGAAGAGGAAAGAAGTCGCTGATCTTGAAGATCAGCCTGCAGAGAAGAAGAGGAGATTAAGGCAAGGAAAAAAGCCTATATTAGAATGGGAAGGCGAAGAGCTTTGGTTTGTTGAGGATTTCCTACTTGCTGAAGCCGGTCAAATGTGGGGAACTGCAAAGAAGCAATTCAATGAAAAATATTATATCTAGGAACTACTCCAGGAGAAAAACTGCTTCCCACAGCAGTTATTTATCGACTTTATGGAATCATCATGGCCAACTCTCTGGGCCATCTTAGTGAAACATGCAGATGCATGGAATGCCTACCCCATGATTCCTCCCTTCAGAGCTGAAGAACCTCCAACTTTGCAAAACAATGAATTGGATGAGCTAGCTTTATAGAGCGAGATAAGGAAGTTATGTGAAGAGCATAAATTCTCATCCAAAGAAGATCAAGATTTTGTCGCCCTTGTTATCAGGAGGAAATATGGTCTTGCACCCATCAAGAAGAGACCAATTGGTGCAAAGCCTTTTAGGCCTCCCAAACAAACTGTCCGCAGAGGAAGGGGCAGATAGGATTTGTATGTACTTTTATTTTCTGTAATCAATTTTCTGTATTTGTTTGTTCATTCAAAGCTGATGTACTTGTAAAACAAACTCAGAAGAATTTAATATAAAAAGTCATTTGAATGACAACCTCTAGTTGTCTCAAAAACAAGACTGATTTTAGTTTGTGTCTTGCACTTATGTGCAGACCTCTTCTTCATTTGAATAAGTTGCTTAAGTTTTGCCATCATCAAAATAGGGGGAATTTGTTAGGAATACTTATTAGATTTTGATGATGTCATCTTTATATATTCAAATGTATGTTTATTACTTGGCAAAATGTAAGGAAGAACCAAATGAGTATCTTCCATAAGCCAAATTGTGTTAAGTTAGATGCTCCCTCTGTCCCAGCTAATATGAGCATTTTGACTTTATATGGTCAATAATTTTCAAGTTTGACTATAAATTAATCTCAAACTATAATGGTAAAATATTTAACAAAATTATATTATGAAACTTTAGATGGTGAAGTTTCATAATATAATTTTGTTAAATATTTTACCATTATATTTTGAGATTAATTCTTAGTCAAACTTAGAAATTATTGACCATATAAAGTCAAAATGCTCATGTTAGCTGGGACGGAGGGAGTACTTGGCAAAATGTAAAGAAAAACCAAATAAGTATCTTCTATAGGCCATATTAGTTAGGCTTTAAAATCGGCTAAGAACAGATAAGTATCTAATAGCCGAGTCTTGGTCAACTCAACTGATCAGACAAGGTTGACTACAGGCGAGCTGCATCAGGCAACCTCTATCATAGAAGTTCTGGTCAAACAATTTAATCAGCGAAGTTGGACCAGACTGCAGTCAAGAAGAAAAGTCAAGTCATATGAAGACTGACCATCAGATCAGTCAAGTCATCTGAAGTCTGACCATCAGATCAGTCAAGTTATCTAAAGTCTGACAATCAAATCAGTCAAGTTTAATCAGGTCAGAAGACTACAGACAAGTCGGCACATCATAAAAGTTGACATCAAAGAAGGTTGACTGCACATCAGACTAGTTGACCACAGAGAGATAAGTTAAGTGATCAGCCAAGTACTCCAATCCACATCACTGTGCGTTGAATAGTTAATATTTATGGAAAGTCACATGTGGGCGATAGAGAAAGATTGGAGAGATTCCCGGAAGGATATGATTTAAATAAATCATCCAGACCCACCACTGGAGACTTTAAGCATATTATATTAAAAAGATTCGGCGCCATCACATGGAAGTCTTCACAACGGTCGGAATTGGATTAAAATATGGGAATCTAGCCTTGCAACGTTCAGAAAGAAAAACAAAGAAGTCTATTTCTCCAACGAACGGATTTGTTACAGATTTGCGACGGCTATGACGAAATGCTCAAGGATCGACACCTATATATATCCGAAGATTTGAAGTTGAGCAGTACGATGCGAACAACACTCTCGAGCAATTAAAATCAATTAAAAGCAATCAGAAAATTATAGCATCGTGAAAGAGCAGTACTCTAAGTTCATACACAAAGAAAGCTCTTTAGTTGGAGAAGACAAAACACTCTTGTCTTAAAACCTGAGTAAGGGGTACTTCACTGGTTGAAGTTTCGCGAATGATAGGCATCCAAGGATTTGAAGAATCAAGTGGTGCTAGGCAGTCAGGAAGGAGTTGCAATGACAGGATTTCCACTGGTTGGAAGTTGTTGTAGCTAAGTTGTAGAATCACTGTAATATTTATCACTGGTTGAGAATTATAGTGGATTCATCTCCAACTGGTTTTGAGAAAGTGGATTAGTAGAGGATTACCCCACCTTTGAGACCACTATAAATTGCCTGCGTACTTTATTGTTTTTAGCATCATACTTAACTGTTGCATTCATACTTGAGTGTTTTATTGATTATTTCTGTATTCGTCATCAGCTGACTTCCGCACTTACATTGACGACTCTAAGTCATCTGTATCATCAGATGAGAAACTCATCCTTTGTGTAAAAGAGTTTCAATAACTCTATTCACCCCCCTCTAGACTTATTCCTGGACGACTTGTGACCTACAAGGATACCACACATATTGCAAATCTATATTTTAAAAGAAATTGTTCATTTGCGTTAAATGCCCAAATGTATAGTATTTGACAATAGATTTCTTAGTCATTTCTAGAGAGCTTTATGGACCAAATTGGGGAGAAAATTACTTTATTCGACAACTTGTCAATGTTAGGTATACTTGTTAGATTTTGATGATGTCATCACTAATGTATGTTTATTACTTGGCAAAATGTAAGGAAGAACCAAATGAGTATCTTCCATAGGCCAAAACTGTGATAAGTTAAATACTTGGCAAAATGTAAAGAAGAACCAAATGAGTGTCTTCTATAGGCCACATAAGTTAGGCGTTAAAAAATCAGCTAAGTTCAAATCAGATAAGTATCCATCAGCCGAGTCTTGGTCAACTCACCTGTTCAGATAAGGTTGACCTCAGACAAGCGTTATCAGGCAACCTTTATCAGAGAAGTTCTGGTCAACGAATTAATCAGCGAAGTTGGACCAGACTGCAGTCAAGAAGGAAAGTCAAGTCGTCTGCAGTCTGACCATCAGATCAGTCAAGTTCAATCAGGTCAGAAGACTACAGACAAGTCGGCACCATAAAATTCGACAGCAGAGAAGGTTGACTGCACATCAGATAGGTTGACCACAGAGAGGTCAGTTAAGTGATCAGCCAAGTACTCCAGTCCACGTCAACATGCGTTGAATAGTCAATATTTACGGAAAGTCACATGCGGGCGATTAGAGACAGACTGGAGAGATTCCCAGAAAGGATATGAATTAAGTAAATCATCCAGACCCACCACTGGAGACTTTAAGCATAGTAAAATCAAAAGATTCGGCGCATTCACATGGAAGTATTCACAACGGTCGGAAATTAGATTAAAATATGGTAATCCAGCCTTGCAACGTTCAAAAAGAAAAAACAAAGAAGCCTATCTCTCCAACGGACAGATTTGTTACAGATTTGCAACGGCTATGAAGAAATGCTCAAGGATCGTCACCTATATATTCGAAGACTTGAAGCTGAGCAACAACGATGCGAACAACACTTACAAGCAATCAAAGCAAACAAAGCAATCAACGCGAACAATAGCATCGTAAAAGAGCAAGAGTTCAAAAGTTCTTATTTGAAGAAGCTCTTAGTTGGAGAAGATAATCACTCGTGTCTTTAAAACATGAGTTCGGGGTACTTCACTGGTTAAAGTTCGAGAGACTGTAAAGGCATCCAAGGATCGCAGATCAAGAGGTGCAAGGCAGTCAAAGGGAGTTGCAACGGCAAGGAATTCCACTGGTTAGAAGCTATTGTAATTAGTTGAATCACTATAATATTTATCACTGGTTGAGAATTATAGTGAATTCATCTCCAACTGGTTTGGAGAAAAGTGAATTAGTAGAGGATTACCCCACCTCTGAGACCACTATAACTGCGTGTGTGTTCTACTGTTTTCAGCATCATACTTAACTGTTGCATTCATACTTTACTATTCCATTACATGCAATTTGCTTTCGTCATCAGCTGACTTCCGCATTTCTATCAGCTGAGAAACTCACTCTTTGTGAATAAAGAGTTCAAGAGTTTCAATAAGTCTATTCACCCCCCTCTAGACTTATTCCTGAACGACTTATGACCTACAAGTGGTATCGGAGCGGTTGGTTCAATATTTTAAAGAACCAGATCCATATATCGAGGATATATTTTAGCTCATTTTAGAAATGGAACACATGCATTCTAGATTACCTGTGTTTTCAGTTGACGAGTATGATCTTTGGAAGATAAGGATGCAGGCACACTTATCTTCTATCCATGATGACATGTGGTGCATTATCGAAGATGGTCCTTTCATATTCGATAAGGACAACACTCCTGAGGAGATTGCATCCGGGAAGCCAGAGAAGATTCCAAAGAAGAGGATGGAGCTGACCACAGAAGAAAGAAAGCTATCCAACCTTGACAACCGGGCAAGAGACGTGCTGTACAAAACTCTTGACAAATCAACAATGGTCAAGATCAAGAATTGCAAGAATGCAAAAGAAATTTGGGACACATTGGCCTTAATGTGTGACGGAACAGAGCTGATAAAAGAGAACAAGTTGTCAATCGCTACCCAAAAGTTTGACAACTTCAAAATGAAGAATGGAGAGTCTATCAACCAAGTAGACACAAGATTCATAGAGATTATTAATGAAATTAACTCTCTGTGAAAAACTTATGGCAACAGGGAAATGGCATTGAAGGTTCTAAGATCTCTCAACCCAGAATGGAATATGAAGGCAGTGGCCATGAGAGAATCCAAGGATATTAACAAAATAAAGATCCAAGAGCTGTTCTCTAATATAAAGTCTTATGAGTTTGAGCTTCCAAGTTCATCATCAACCGAGCCTGCAGAGAAGGGAATAGCGTTTGCAGCTAAGTCCCCCACCAAGAACTTATCTCATGTCAGACCTCCAAATCCAGTTGATTTTTAGGAAGAAATGGCATTCATCATGCAAAGGTTCAGCAACTTCAGAAATAATTACTCCAAGTACAAGAAGAATTATAAAGAGAACCACAGGAGAAATCAAAAGGCTGGAAGCTGGAAGGTGGAGTGTTATAATTGCCACAAGACAGGACACATTCAAATCGACTGTCCTGATCTCAAGAAGGACGATAGCAAGAAGGAGGTGATCAGAAAAGAAGACCGAAGGAAGGCCCTCGTTGGAGAAGACCAAGAGTGAGTAGAATCAAGCAGCAGATTCTTCTCTGATGATGATGAAGAATATGATTGTTTGATAGCCAATCTAGCTGACGAAGAGGTAATATCTAAACCCTCAGTTTCAAATAATAATAGCTCAGACATGTCACAAGACATGGACTTACACGAGTCTGTGAATCATCTTTTCAAAGATTTTGAGAAATTAAAACCTGCACACCAAACTGTATCAGCCGAGAGAACCCAGCTGCAAGATGAGAATAGGCAGCTGAAAAATGATTGTGAAAAACTCAGCCTAGAACTTAATAAAATCAAAACTGAATTTGAAAACCAGGCTGCAGACAAGTTGAAAAACCAGGCTGATAATACTACAGCTGAGATAAAGAAATTAACTGCATTAAATAGTGAGAAATCAGCTGCACTTGCTCATGTCAAAGCTGAGTATACTAAACTGTCGCAGCTAAGTAAAAATCAGGTGAAGGAAATAACCTCCCTAAAGGCATATCTAACCCTAGACGAATTATTTACGAATAAAAGGCCATTATTTTCCAGGTCAGGCCTCGAATATGACCCCAACACTCCCTCTAGTTCTAAAACCACTTTCATCAAGGGAGAAATAATTGTCTCATTTGCTGAGCCAATATACAAACCTGTATTTCAAAATAGGCAACAGCCAAGTCGCAGGTCTAGGCAACAGCCAAGGTATACAAGCCATCCACCTAGACATGAGACTAGGCAATGGCCAAGGCAGAAGCAGCAGCCCAGACAACACACAGACAACATGCCCATTATTATCAAAGACTCCCTAAAAACAGATTTCAAAATGGGAGGGGCAAGTGGAAACCTCAAGATTATCTTAATTTTCAAAATGAACAGATGTGGAGACCCCAAAGAGTTCATAAATGGTCTCAGCCTGGATTTCGAAATGGCACACATCAATTTTATGAGGCATATCTGGTACACAATCCTAACAGAGGATATAAGCCCAGACCTTACACATCTTATAGGGGTAATAACAGCAACTTTCACAATTCCAGGAGAAACCAGTTCTCCAGGAAACCAACTTACCCCCGAGGACCCACACAGATTTGGGTACCTAAATCTCTGCTTGTCTGATTGCAGAAAAGATGGAAGGACTACTACCACATCTTCACAAATTCAAATATAGGAGGTGAAGAATGGTTTGTAGATTCCGGATGCTCAAGGCACATGACCGGGAACAAGAAGGTGTTGTCAAATCATACCAAAGAAAGAGGTCCAGACGTAACCTTTGGAGATAGCTCTAGAGGTCAGACTAAAGGTTTTGGAGAGCTGCACAAAGGAAACATCACCATATCCAAAGTTCATTATGTCAAGGGACTCAAGTATAATCTTTTGAGCATAAGTCAGTTTTGTGATGAGAAGAACCTAGTAGTCTTCACCATTTGGAAATACATGGTGATAGATATCATATCTGGAGATGTGAAGCTACAAGGATTGAGAAGAAGGGACGTCTTTATGATAAATTGGAACACAGGAACTCCAAATACATGTTTTCTATCTAAGACAATAACTGAGAATGGGTGGTTGTGGCACAAGAGACTATGTCATTTAAATTTCAAGGCTATCAACAAAATTAGTTCTCAGAAGCTGGTCAGAGGACTTCCAGAAGAAGTATTCAAGAAGGAAGCTCTCTGTGATGCATGTCAGAAAGGGAAGCAGACCAGAGCATCATTCAAGCCAGTTCAACCTACCACTCTTACAACAAGCATTCTAGATCTACTTCACGTGGATCTATTTGGTCCCATCAAGCCAAGGACCTTAAGTGGCATAAAGCACGCTCTAGTAGTAGTAGATGACTACTCAAGATACACATGGGCTGTTTTTCTCTATAAAAAGAGTGAAACACTAACCAAGTTACCTGAGCTGCTAAGGAGGATTCTGTAACACCCCCAGATTTAACCGGAGATATTACATCGTCGTGAGCCCCGAGATGGAACCCACAAGGCTAAAAGAAATTTTCGCAAACATTTACAAATGCCCAAGAGACCAACGATGGTACTACCTTTAAAAATTCACAAAGACTTAAAAAATCCATTTATCAAAAACCATCGTAAAACTCATTTGAAATCGCAAGGCCAAACAGCCGATACTCAAAAGTTTAGAAAACGATTTCCAAAGTAACCTCAGTTACTAGATACCAAAAGAGCATTTCAAAATACTCACGCAGCGGAAAAAGACCAACCAAAACGATACTCTAGCAGCGGAATACAAGAACCAATCAAGAAACTCAATGCACAGAACATGTCCTAGCCAGTATCCTCCGGGAAGCTCATCTCTTCACGACCGCTACAAGCTCGATACTCCGAGAACCTAAAAGAAATCCCACGACGGGGTCAGCCATAATATCCAACAATGATAACCGTCACATCACATTAATAATAACATACCAATGAGAATACAACATAAGAATACGACCAACGAAATCTTGCCGCCATAACTTTACTTACTCAAGAAATTCTCATCAGAATAACTATTATCACATTTCACATCCTGTACTCGATTAACCAATAAACTCGAACATAATATCTGTATTGTACCTCAAACAATACTCAAGATCCTCAAACTATCATATCCATCTCACGATACGGAAATCTATCATTTCTGACCAATACGATCCATCGAATAATATCATCAAATCCCTAGACGATAACCGATTGTCCACCAAAGACAAGACCAAAGACAATATGGAACATACCTTGAGATATGATGTGCCATGATAATCATATCAGTCTAATCCGAGATCAGAACAATGCAATACGGACAAGGTCCTAACACAAGACTTACAAATGCATACTCATATGACAACGTCAATATGCTCAAAAACAATAACAACTACGCATACTCAATGGAAATCCCATGATCCAGCGCCCTCAGCATAGATCCCAAGATGATCCTACAAGATCAACACGAGGTGGATAACCAACAATATAAATAAGCAAAACAACATAACACTGGGTAATCCAACGATCCAGCGCCCTCAGCATTGATCCCAAGATGATCCCGTCGGACCAACACGAGGTGGAAAAACCCGTCCAATGATCCAGCGCCCTCAGCATAGATCCCAAGATGATCCCGTCGGACCAACACGAGGTGGACATTCGATCCAGCGCCCTCAGCATAGATCCTCATAATCCCATTGGATTATTTACACAACATAAACAACACAAAATGCATACACATATGCAAATCAACACGTTCATCAACATGAACAACATAACATGCACGACAACATGACAATTTACTAGGACGACTTCATGTTCAACAACATGAAAGAAAATGTACGAGACCAAAATAAATAACATTAAACCATAATCAATATGGAATACTTGCCCCGAGTCCTTCGGGAGCAACCTCGATGTCCAATCATCACCGACGATTATCCTCAATGCTCGGCGATCCAAACGTACAATGAACTATAGATACTCATATCCTCGTCTTTACCATAATGTAACCTCGACACTCGAACATACCAATAACTGAGATAAAGCATATACATTATGATTTACCTCCCAAATTCGAAAGAACGATATGCGATCCGAATACCCAGAGTTCACAATAATAATCATCGCTATATGCATTATAAACGAAATGAAATTGAAACCATTCATTAAATATTATAACTGAGCAAGTAATAACTTGCCTCGATACCGATACCACGAAGCTGCTGCCGAACACATTGCCTTTGTCTACGAGCTCCTCAACCCCGATCAAAAGCAATACAATGGACATACACGAACACGACTGCAATATCCAGTTATAATCACCGATCAATAATCTCAACCTATCGAAGAAATCAAATAACACATATCCGATAACAATCAACAACTGACAAAACTAACCAATCGAACTCAACGGTTCAACACAACCTCGAATAAACACAGTCAGAACCAACCAAGTCAAACCATCACGAATTCATAATCAAAACACAAAAATACTGCACTGTCTGCCTACTTAGCGCACATTAAACGCATAACGTAGCGTGCGCTAAGTTGTCCCGTTAGCGTGCTCTAGCCAGTAAGCTTAGCGTGCGCTAATGCTGTACAGTGGCATGCATTCCAAACATCGACTCACATCTTGCGACTACGAAACCGAATGAAGGAAGACATAAATCTCCATATCTCTTGAAGATAAACGACCCCATAATTATCACCATGATCATGTCAATGTCCATATATCAATAACAACATCAACAATCAAACCGACTCGATAACAAGGATCGTATCATGCTAAATCTGGAATTCAACCTACTATCATGATTCACCTCATCTAAATCAACCAATATAATTACCAAGATTCAGAAATCCCTGTTAGATCGGGTTACATGAATCAACATCCTTACAGTATGAAGAATCTTAACTAACATCCGAAACTCTTATCAAAATTCCATTGAATCTCATATAAAATCATCATATGATTATCCAACATGCTCCTAACATGAAATCATCCAAGAAAAACGAACCATTAACAAAGGAATACGAAGATTACCTGGTTTAGACGAACCAAAAAGAACAGTAGAACTCCATCCAAAGAATCATGAACATCTTGAAGAACAAGGCTTGAATCCAAGCTCTCAATCTAATGTTGTCAAAGATTATCATTATACAGTGTTTGGGGACCTCAAATATATCCCAACTCTCTCTCTCTCGCTCTCTCGTCTGAAAGAAAAAGAATGACGAAATGCTTCTCAGCACCCTTCTGTCCCCTTTTATAATATTCATTATTAGCGTGCGCTAACATCTCATGTTTAGCGTGCGCTACCGCCTTAGCGTGCGCTAACTGACTTTGTTAGCGTGCACTATCGAAGCCCATAGGCTACTGCCTCGCTTCGTAAACTAGCTTACGTACGTAATGCCCATGCATTAACGTACGTAAAACATACTGCTTAGCGTACGCAAGTCATTTACCTTAGCGTGCGCTATCAGAAGTTGACTTGCTACAGTCTGCACCTACCCCGAATATGCTCGAGACCCCACATGCCGAAAGCAACCAATAAAGCCAAGATTCCCTGTTGACCGACTGATATTAGCATGCGCTAACAACAAGCATTAGCGTGCGCTAATCCTTTACGACAAATATCATTTGACTAATCAGAACATGCGCCGAAAGTGGCCTGGTCCATGCGTAGATTCCCTCTGAGCTGTTCTTCACTAGCATACGCTAAGTTATGTCCGTAGCGTGCGCTAAACCTGCACGATAGCGTGCGCTACTCGTTATTATTAGCGTGCGCTAATAATGTTACACTTAGCCATTTCCAACGTTTCTCGTCCGTCTCGACATACTGGATACATATACATGACACACTATATCCTCTAATACAATTGTTGACCAAGTACGACAATTATACCGATACTGACATCTCAGGCCTTCATTTATTTTATCTATATTGTACAGATTCCACGCTGTACAATATAACTCGGATAAAATAATATCAAACAACAGTAGTAGAAATTCCGGATATTACATTCTACACCACTTAAAATAAGTTTCGTCCTCGAAACTTGCAATCCGTCATAAAACAAACAAACATACCTTTCAACCCGAAATATCCCAAAACCATCACGACAACGATCAATTATCGTCATCACCGAATAACCAAACGAGCATACTTACAAATACGCAGGTCGACGATCTCCTGAGATACTAGCAAGCGATCTCACCGCATGCGTCTCAATACGCTACGATCACAATTCCACGAGTCCCAACAAAATATATCATCTTCGGATGAAACAATCTGCCCGAATCAAATCCTGTCTGCCTGATTCCATAATCAAGTCCCAATTCCGATAAGACGAATAATACACAATACATCTGCAAAACAACTGCCCAAAACAACGACACGAATCCCGAAACATCAACACAAAATCCGAACGCTCAGATGATCACCAACAATGATCAACAATCAACCGAATTTATCATCGACATGATAAATTCCAATATGACCAACCCGAGGTCAAAACACAATCGAGAATATCATCAACGTGATAAACTCCAATATTACCAACGAATGATCAACGAAAATCGAGAATACCTTCACACGGTAAACTCCAACACGATCAATCACAGAACCACAGAAACAGATATACGAAGGAATAACATTCTCAAAACGACAAATCAATCACGTACAGTAGATCTCAATAAACATACCCAACTGGCGAACATTTCCCTCGGCATACGAACAACGAATCGCAAATCGACGAACATACCAATTCATACAAGGAGTGGGAACGACCACTCAATATCCAAGACAACCAGCATGGGGTCACCATCCCCAAATTTACACTTACAATGAAATCATTCAAAGATCACTATGGTAAGATTGCGCTACTACCGCACCAATGAACTCACATAGCACATACGTCCCGGTTTTACAAAGTCCAAAGTTCCAAAATTACATCCTGCACATGAATCTACAACACGCAGTATATTTCTCTTATCTGATCAATCAACCGATTATCCTTGCATAACCAATCTACCATACTAAACTTCGAATCTCTTTTCCTTGTACCATCGATATGATATGACCGATGCACTAAATGCGTATGTACATCAATCACATTTTCAAAACCAGTTTGAAATCATATATCTCGTCAAGAAGACAAATTTTCAAAAATTCTTTCGAAATTTTCACAACTCAAAACATAAATTTTCGTAAGACCACGAAATCAATTTTAAAATTTAAACCGGCTCGCTGGTGCCAAGTTCTCGATAAAAATTCTTTTCGAACACACACGATTAAATAAATGGAATTTATGCAAATTCTTGACCATATCCATACTCGTGTATGCCAATTCGGCTCGTCACCAAATTCACTGATATTCCATCGGAAAACCACACGATGAAATTCCAAAATCTCAATATATAAACTCTGATAAAAACTCCTCCTCCACATACTACTTGCAACGTCAATCCTTAATCCATCATGGATCGCCTCGAATATGATATGACAAAATATTGAAACAAATCAACAAATCAAACACAACGAAAGACTTCCCGAGAAGTTCCATTTGAACAAGTAAACCAAAAACCTCAAAAGGTAGGAACAAAATAGATAAACGATTGATAAAGAGTTTTACAAATCTCAGGAGTTTTAGAAAACAGGAAAGCTTTCTTTTGAACATTAGGGTCTCAGCCCGTATCTTGTTCCGCATTACAAGAAGTTTAAGAAGTAGAAAACTCTTTTCGGACTCCAAGTCCTGAGTTACAAAACTATTTCAAAATCGATTTGGGTCTCGGCCCAAAAATCATTTTCCGTAAAACATCTGTGAAATATTCATTTTGAAAAGTATCATTTTCAAATGCTCAAAACAGTTCATATATATCACAAAATGAACTAACATGACTACATGTTCTTCTCAACAATCCATAGTCCTTCTCCCGATTACACAATTCCGTTCCAAATCTAACCAACATACTGATTCTCAAAATGATAATTCCTCAAGATCATCAATCCTGTCCCAACTCTGACATCTCATACAGTAACGCATGATATCTGCTGAATCTCAAAACATATCAACTGAGAACGGCAATAAATCTCAATGAAATTCAAAAATCCAAATACTTACAGATCGTGAAGCCGACGATTCCCCGTGATACTGGCACATGTCTCGACTCTAGAAAATACTCGACATGGATATTTTCAAAACACACGTTTGCCAAATCAGTTCGACTCAAGAACACAATACATCTCATTCCAGAGAATCTCGTTAACACCATTTGGAAAAGTTATAACAAGCCCAGTACGATACTGGCAAATCCGATAACGCACAAGCCTGAGTGAACAACAAAGACTCACGGCTCTAATATTTGTCAATCGACAACTCGAATGACGCAACAAAAACACGACCCAACTCGACCCAAATGCCTAGGTTTTCTCAACCTAAGCTCCGATACCATATTCTGTAACACCCCCAGATTTAACCGGAGATATTACAGCGCCGTGGGCCCCGAGATGGAACCCACAAGGCTAAAAGAAATTTTCGCAAACATTTACAAATGCCCAAGAGACCAACGATGGTACTACCTTTAAAAATTCACAAAGACTTAAAAAATCCATTTATCAAAAACCGTCGTAAAACTCATTTGAAATCGCAAGGCCAAACAGCCGATACTCAAAAGTTTAGAAAACGATTTCCAAAGTAACCTCAGTTACTAGATACCAAAAGAGCATTTCAAAATACTCACGCAGCGGAAAAAGACCAACTAAAACGATACTCTAGCAGCGGAATACAAGAACCAATCAAAAAACTCAATGCACAGAACATGTCCTAGCCAGTATCCTCCGGGAAGCTCATCTCTTCACGACCGCTACAAGCTCGATACTCCGAGAACCTAAAAGAAATCCCACGACGGGGTCAGCCATAATATCCAACAATGATAACCGTCACATCACATTAATAATAACATACCAATGAGAATACAACATAAGAATACGACCAACGAAATCTTGCCGCCATAACTTTACTTACTCAAGAAATTCTCATCAGAATAACCATTATCACATTTCACATCCTGTACTCGATTAACCAATAAACTCGAACATAATATCTGTATTGTACCTCAAACAATACTCAAGATCCTCAAACTATCATATCCATCTCACGATACGGAAATCTATCATTTCTGACCAATACGATCCATCGAATAATATCATCAAATCCCAAGACGATAACCGATTGTCCACCAAAGACAAGACCAAAGACAATATGGAACATACCTCGAGATATGATGTGCCATGATAATCATATCAGTCTAATCCGAGATCAGAACAATGCAATACGGACAAGGTCCTAACACAATACCTATAAATGCATACTCATATGACAACGCCAATATGCTCAAAAACAATAACAACTACGCATACTCAATGGAAATCCCATGATCCAGCGCCCTCAGCATAGATCCCAAGATGATCCTACAAGATCAACACGAGGTGGATAACCAACAATATACATAAGCAAAACAACACAACACTGGGTAATCCAACGATCCAGCGCCCTCAGCATAGATCCCAAGATGATCCCGTCGGACCAAGACGAGGTGGAAAAACCCCTCCAATGATCCAGCGCCCTCAGCATAGATCCCAAGATGATCCCGTCGGACCAACACGAGGTGGACATTCGATCCAGCGCCCTCAGCATAGATCCTCATAATCCCATTGGATTATTTACACAACATAAACAACACAAAATGCATACACATATGCAAATCAACACGTTCATCAACATGAACAACATAACATGCACGACAACATGACAATTTACTAGGACGACTTCATGTTCAACAACATGAAAGAAAATGTACGAGACCAAAATAAATAACATTAAACCATAATCAATATGGAATACTTGCCCCGAGTCCTTCGGGAGCAACCTCGATGTCCAATCATCACCGACGATTATCCTCAATGCTCGGCGATCCAAACGTACAATGAACTATAGATACTCATATCCTCGTCTTTACCATAATGTAACCTCGATACTCGAACATACCAATAACTGAGATAAAGCATATACATTATGATTTACCTCCCAAATTCGAAAGAACGATATGCGATCCGAATACCCAGAGTTCACAATAATAATCATCGCTATATGCATTATAAACGAAATGAAACTGAAACCATTCATTAAATATTATAACTGAGCAAGTAATAACTTGCCTCGATACCGATACCACGAAGCTGATGTCGAACACATTGCCTTTGTCTACGAGCTCCTCAGCCCCGATCAAAAGCAATACAATGGACATACTCGAACACGACCGCAATATCCGGTTATAATCACCGATCAATAATCTCAACCTATCGAAGAAATCAAATAACACATATCCGATAACAATCAACAACTGACAAAACTAACCAATCGAACTCAACGGTTCAACACAACCTCGAATAAACACAGTCAGAACCAACCAAGTCAAACCATCACGAATTCATAATCAAAACACAAAAATACTGCACTGTCGGCCTACTTAGCGCACGTTAAACGCATAACGTAGCATGCGCTAAGTTGTCCCGTTAGCGTGCGCTAGCCAGTAAGCTTAGCGTGCGCTAATGTCTGATGGCATGCATTCCAAACATCGACTCACATCTTGCGACTACGAAACCGAATGAAGGAAGACATAAATCTCCATATCTCTTGAAGATAAACGACCCCATAATTATCACCATGATCATGTCAATGTCCATATATCAATAACAACATCAACAATCAAACCGACTCGATAACAAGGATCGTATCATGCTAAATCTGGAATTCAACCTACTATCATGATTCACCTCATCTAAATCAACCAATATAATTACCAAGATTCAGAAATCCCTCTTAGATCGGGTTACATGAATCAACATCCTTACAGTATGAAGAATCTTAACTAACATCCGAAACTCTTATCAAAATTCCATTGAATCTCATATAACATCATCATATGATTATCCAACATGCTCCTTACATGAAATCATCCAAGAAAAACGAACCATTAACAAAGGAATACGAAGATTACCTAGTTTAGACGAACCAAAAAGAACACTAGAACTCCATCCAAAGAATCATGAACATCTTGAAGAACAAGGCTTGAATCCAAGCTCTCAATCTAATGTTGTCAAAGATTATCATTATACAGTGTTTGGGGACCTCAAGTATATCCCAACTCTCTCTCTCTCTCTCGTCTGAAAGAAGAAGAATGACGAAATGCTTCTCAGCACCCTTCTGTCCCCTTTTATAATATTCAATATTAGCGTGCGCTAACATCTCATGTTTAGCGTGCGCTACCGCCTTAGCGTGCGCTAACTGACTTTGTTAGCGTGCGCTATCGAAGCCCAGAGGCTACTGCCTCGCTTCGTAAACTAGCTTACGTACGTAATGCCCATGCATTAACGTACGTAAAACATCCTTCTTACCTTAGCGTGCGCTATCAGAAGTTGACTTGCTACAGTCTGCACCTACCCCGAATATGCTCGAGACCCCACATGCCGAAAGCAACCAATAAAGCCAAGATTCCCTGTTGACCGACTGATATTAGCGTGCGCTAACAACAAGCATTAGCGTGCGCTAATCCTTTACGACAAATATCATTTGACTAATCAGAACATGCGCCGAAAGTGGCCTGGTCCACGCGTAGATTCCCACTGAGCTGTTCTTCACTAGCGTACGCTAAGTTATGTCCGTAGCGTGCGCTAAACCTGCACGATAGCGTGCGCTACTCGTTATTATTAGCGTGCGCTAATAATGTTACACTTAGCCATTTCCAACGTTTCTCGTCCGTCTCGACATACTGGATACGTATACATGACACACTATATCCTCTAATACAATTGTCGACCAAGCACGACAATTATACCGATACTGACATCTCAGTCCTTCATTTATTTTATCTATACTGTACAGATTCCACGCTGTACAATATAACTCGGATAAAATAATATCAAACAACAGTAGTAGAAATTCCGGATATTACATGAGCTGCTAAGGAGGATTCAGAATGAGAAATCTCTTTCAATCATCAAGATCAGATCAGATAGAGGAGGAGAATTTCTCAAGAAGGCAATCACTGTTTATAGTGATCATAATGGGATCCAGCATGAAGTTTCTGCAGCCAGGACCCCTCAGCAGAATGGTGTCGCTGAAAGAAGGAACAGAACCTTGAAGGAAGCTGCCAGCTCCATGATTGCAGAAGCAGACCTGCCCAAAAAGTTCTAGGCTGAATCTGTCAACACAGCATGCCACACTCAGAACAGGAGTATGATAGTAGGGAGACATGGCAAAACTCCCTATGAGGTTTGGAATGGCAGAACACCAACTGTTGCACATTTTCATATTTTTGGTTGTAAGTGTTTCATCCACAACAATGGTAAAACCCAACTAAATGCCTTTGATGCTAAAACTGATGATGGTCTCTTTATGGGATATTATCAAAGAAGCAAGGCATATAGAGTCTTTAACAAAAGAACCTTAGTTGTGGAAGAAACACCTCATGTTGTATTTGATAAAACTACTGCTGAGTACAGGAAAAAGGTGGAGCTGATAGAGAATAAGCTCAAATCTGCCACCCTAGAAGAAGTCAATGTCCATGACACAGGAATGGTGGACTCGCCTGCAGATCAATCTGAAGACCCAGCTGTAGCTGATGAAGACCCAACTGCAGATCAGACAGGACCACAAAACCTACCTGATCCAGTTGCTGTTAATGAAGACCAATCTGTAGCTGTCAAAAACTCATCTGCAGACCAGACAAATATCCCACCTGCAGATGACAAGGCCAAAGCTGATCCAGTTGCAGACCAAGGATATCAGAACCAAGCTGATGCAGAGAGAGAAAAAACCCACCAAAGCAAACCTACAGAGGGAACAGACCCTGAAGAATAAGACATTCCTAAGTGGCTCAAAGATCATCCTATCCAACAGATCATTGGAAAGCTAATTGATGGAGTCAAGACAAGACAGTCTACTCTACCCGTAGGAATGGCAATATTTTCATGCTTTATGTCTCAAATTGAACCTAAGACAACAAAGCAAGCCCTGGAAGACTATTCTTGGATCAACACTATGCAAGAAGAGCTTAATCAGATGGAAAGGAACAATGTCTGGGAACTAACAGACAGAGCAGATCATAAGAAGGTTATTGGCACCAAATGGGTGTACAAGAACAAATGCGATGAAGACGGAGCTGTTGTTAGGAATAAAGCCGGACTTGTTGCTAAAGGGTATGCGCAATGTGAAGGGATAGATTTTGATGAAACCTATGCACCAGTTGCAAGATTAGAATCCATCAGACTATTCCTTGCATATGCTGCATTCAAAGATTTCATAGTCTACCAGATGGATGTGAAGAGTGCCTTTCTCAATGAAATTCTAGAAGAAGAAGTCTATGTGGAGCAACCCCTTGGTTTTGTCAAAGGAGACAAAGTCTACAAACTTCTAAAGGCCCTATATGGGCTCAAGCAGGCACCAAGGGCATGGTATGAAACATTATCCGTGTTTCTTGAGAAGAATGGTTTCACCAAAGGAAGGTGGATAAAACCCTATTCAGAGTGGAGCATGAAGGCCACATATTACTAGTTCAGATATATGTGGATGACATCATATTTGGCTCAACCAACCCAGAGCTATGTGAGAAGTTCTCAAATCTCATGCAAGGAGAGTTTGAGATGAGTATGATGGGAAAACTTAATTCCTTTCTAGGATTGCAAGTTAAGCAGACGAAAAATGGAATTTCATCAACCAAACCAAATACACCAGAGATCTAATCAAGAGATTTGGAATGGAATCGGCTAAGACAGCAAGAATTCCTATGAGCACAAGTACACACCTTGAAGCAGATGAAGAAGGCATATCAGTAGACTCAACCCACTACAGAGGACTCACTGGATCACTTCTTTACCTGACTACAAGCAGGCCAGACATTTCATATGCTGTAGGAGTATGTGCACGATTCCAGTCTAAACCCAAGCAGTCACACCTGGAAGCAGCTAAGAGGATCATCAAATATCTTAAGACTACCATTAATGTCGGTTTATGGTATCCAAAAGATGACAACTTTGAGCTGTCAGGATATTCAGATGCAGATTTTGCAGGATGTAAAATCAATAGGAAAAGCACCAGTGGAACGTGCCAATTCCTAGGAACCAGAATGATATCCTGGTTTAGCAAGAAACAGATATCTAACTCTATCTCAACAACAGTGTCAGAATATCTAGCTGCAGGTAGTTGTTGTGCCCAAATCTTGTGGATCAGACAACAGCTAAGGGATTACAACATTATTTCTAATGAAGTTCCAATTTGGTGCGATAACAATAGTGCAATTGCAATCACCAACAATCTGGTATTGCACTCAAGGACGAAGCACATTGATGTTAAGCATCATTTCATAAGAGAGCACGTGCTTAATAAAAGAGTCAGAGTTGAAAGAGTTAGCATATAATATCAAATTGCTGACATTTTCACCAAATCTTTACCCGAAGAAAGATTTTTGGAGCTGAGCAGGGAACTTGGATTACTAGATTGGGAATCTAGTACAGACGAGAAAGCCATCTGAAGACCAGATCAGACGAGTAAATGAAGTTACCTAATCAGTATAGACGAAAAGACGAATGACAGACTAAGCTGATCTCAGAATCAGATCCTATCTGATGCAGACAAGAAGGCGAAGGACAGACGAAGGAACCTAGCTGATCGAAACCTCAGGCGAGAAGTCAAAGAAGTCAACTCACCTGATGCAGAGCAGTCAAACGGTCAACCAGCTAAGTGTTCTATTCCTGACCGACTTATGAATATTATATCATTATCATATATTATCAATATAATATAATACTACTATTTGGATTTAATGTGGGAGAATATTTTATTAAACTACACGACCTCCACAGTATCCAATCAAATCCAACCGTCATTTTTTCAAATATCAAAAGCTGGACCACCGATTAACTTAATTTTTTAAAATCTCAAAAGGTGGACCACCGTTTAAATTAAATAATTTAAATATTCCAAACGTCGCTTCAATTTTCCTTATAAAGGCAGAAAAGCCATTTCACTTTACTTCTTCAAACTTACAAAACCTTAATTTTCGAAAAGCAGAAACCACTTCGAGCTTTCAATACACTAAAATCGTTTACTGTGCAGAAATGGAATCTTACTTTGAAGGTGTAAACCTGAAAGCGGTAAAAGACCAGATCATTCTCCCTAGTCGTCGATTTCGAAGGATTGCTTGAAACCAACCTGGAGAACGACGTGCGCTACCTTATCCAAGCGATGAAGACAAATGGGCTACCCATTTCTGGAAATCAGCCCCAAACATCTCTATAAATAGGCTGTTATTGCATTCTATAGAGAGGCTCGAGTTCTTGAATCGGGCATAAGGAGCTCAATTTGTGGTGTCCGAGTGGATATCACTCGAGAATCAGTTGGAAAAATCTTTGGGATGGAGTCTCACGGCGTGGCTGTCGAAGCCCTAAAGCAGAACAGAGCCGACACGTGGCTGAAAATCAAAGCCCATGACCAGCCATCAAAATTAAAGCTGACTGCCAAAAGGAGCGAATTAAAGAAGGAATTTCGCTATGCGTTGGATATAACCAACAAAATAGTGATGAGAATGGCAGGAAGCTACGACCAACTGTCATCAGCCAAGTTCATGGTGCTGGAAGCACTAATTCAAGACGAACCAATTGACTGGGCTAACTACATCTACAGACAATTGGTGCGAGAAGTAAACAAGGCCCAATGGCTTGGCAACGAGAAGAAGTTCAAATCGAAGCTTACGTTCGGGATGCAAATCAGTTGGATGCTGGAGCAGCTAGGTGTGGCAAAGGGAAGTGTTGACCCCTTCCACATCAACAAGAGACTTGGTCACTTAGACCAAGAGACCCTGAGGAGTCTAGGCGGAGAGAGGAAAGCAGCTCACTTGCTAAAGGAAATACCTGTAGAACGAACTCCCTACAGATACCCGTCTATCTCAGACGAGCCCGACCAAGCTGCAGCTGCAGATCAGTCTGAGGCAGAGTCAGACAATACCCCTATCGCCCTCCATTTCAAAAGAAGGGGACCTGCCCATGGGGAACCATCAATCATTCACTCGTCACCAGAACCATATCCAAAAAGGCCCAGGCGTTTGGAGTTTAGTGAAGAGGAGCAGCCAGATCAGTATTCCAGCCCTGCAGCCAGATCACCCATTCATATGGAGGACCAGCCTACTTCTGCCAGCCTAGAGACCCAGATTGTCCCTCTTCTCACTCCCCAATTCATGTCAGAAGAAGAGGAAGCAGGATTGATCATTCACATACCCGAGGGAAACTACACCTTCAATCTGCTTGACAACAATGTTTTCAACCTGTCCATAGAGCAGCTAAAATTGGTCAAACCTCATGCTCTAAAACATTCCTATGTACATATCTTTGAGGAATGGAAAATTTTAAAATCATTTTCATTTACTCAACTGCAATCTTACATTGAGGTGAGTAGCTGGGAGTATCCCCAGGCTATGGAAGAAGCGCTGATGCAGTTTTGCAACGAGTCAGACGTGATTCTGATGCCTCAGGAAAATTGGTTCATGTCCAATTTTAAAACCAACATGGACCAATTTATCCATACTATTATGTACAGTATTTTTGATGGATCTATTGATGAAGATGGAGTAGTTGAAGAGAAAGAGATAAAAATAGAAGAATTAGTGGAGGAAGAAGTTGAAAAGGAAGAAATTATTATTGTTGAGGATGAAGAGGAGAGACAGGAAGGAGGAGAAGAAGAAAATATCTGAGTTGAAAAACAATCTGAAGAAGGAGTCGAAAAAACCGAGGAATTGGTGGATGAAGGAGAAGAAGAAGGAGAGGAAGTTGATCAAGATGAAGAAGAGGAAAAAGAAAAAGATGATAAAAAGGATGATAATGATACAAATGATGATGATGATGAAGACAAAGATGATGATGATGATGATAAATAGGATGATGATGAGGAGGATAAAAATGATGAAGATGATGATAATGATGATGGTAAGGATGTTGGAGGAGATAAGGAGGCTGAGAAAAGAGAAGAAAAGAAGGTTGTTGAAGAAGAGAAGGAAGAAGAAAAGGAGGATGCAGGAAAAGAGAAAGAGGCTGAAGAAAAATCAGCCAAGGCTGGAGCAGACAAGGCTGGGGTTCCTGCCCGTTACACCCACCTATATGCAGATTTAGTCGAAAAAGACAGATCGGGGACTCCAGAGCCTACCCCATCTGATGATCCGAATATAGACATGAGTCTGCAGACAGGTCGGTCGTATGCACACCTACCTGCAGATGCAGAAGGCTCGGGTGAGCACTCTCCTGAGACATCACATATTTCACCTATGATGTCTGAGCTGATCCGAAGAATCGTCAGAGAAACTGTTGGAGAGCGGCTTACCACTGAGATATCACCTGACCTGCAGACCATAAACACAAAACTTGATACCCTACTACAGAGGAATGTCCCTCAACCACCTCCTCCCACGAATTCCAGAATGCCACTTGGCATGTCTGATTGGATGCAAAGAATGGAGCAGCAGTTGACTATATTAGTTGATGCTGGCAAAAAGGGGGAAGAAAGGTTAAATGGGGAAGAAAGGTTGCAGGGGGAAGGAAGAAGGCAGGAGGAAAATCCAAATCTTGTTCAGGCTGAAGAATCAAGACAGGAGCTAATATCTAAGAAGAGGCAAGATATTCCCCAAATTGAAGCCAGACCGTCAAGTCTAAAAAGAAAGGAGGTATCTGCCCCGGATCAACCTGAAGATCAGCCAACAGAGAAGAAGAGAAGAACAAAGGAGAGAGAAGAGCAAAGATTCGAATGGGAAGGCAAATAGCTATGGTACGTTGAAGAATTCTTGCCGATAGAATTCATGACTAGTTGGGCGGATGCCAAGAAGCAATTCACAGAGCAGTTCTACATCTGGGAAATTCTCCAAGACAAGGAATGCTCCCCTCAACAGTCATTTATCAACTACATAGAGACAAGATGGCCTACTCTGTGGAAAATCATGCTTAGATATGAAGCCAAATGGCTTGCCTATCCTATGATCCCTCCATTCAGAGCAGTAGAAGTGCCGACCCGTTTGGATAATGAGTTGGATGAGCTAGAGCTACAGAATGAGATAAGGAGGCTGTGTGAAGAGCATAAGTTCTCTTCCAAAGAAGATCAAGATTTTGCTGCCCGTGTCATCAGGAGGAAATATGGTCTTGCACCCATCAAGAGAAGACCAATCGGTGCAAAGCCCTTTAGACCTCCCAAACAAACTGTCTGCAGAGGAAGGGGCAGGTAGAATTTGATTGTAATTTTATTTCTGTAATTGATTTTTCTGTATTTTCTCTATCAAAGCTATGTACTTGTAATCAACAGAAAATTAATATAAACAGTCATTTGAACGACAACTCCTAGTTGTCTCAAAACAAGACTGATTTTTAGTTTATGTCTTGCACCCAAGTGCAGACCTGTGCATTTGAATAATTGCTTAAAGTTTTGCCATCATCAAAATAGGGGGAATTTGTTAGGTATACTTGTTAGATTTTGATGATGTCATCACTAATGTATGTTTATTACTTGGCAAAATGTAAGGAAGAACCAAATGAGTATCTTCCATAGGCCAAAACTTTGATCAGTTAAATACTTGGCAAAATGTAAAGAAGAACCAAATAAGTGTCTTCTATAGGCCACATAAGTTAGGCGTTAAAAAATCATCTAAGTTCAAATCAGATAAGTATCCATCAGCCGAGTCTTGGTCAACTCACCTGTTCAGATAAGGTTGACCTCAGATAAGCTTTATCAGGCAACCTTTATCAGAGAAGTTCTGGTCAATGAATTAATCAGCGAAGTTGGACCAGACTGCAGTCAAGAAGGAAAGTCAAGTCGTCTACAGTCTGATCATCAGATCAGTCAAGTTCAATCAGGTCAGAAGAATACAGACAAGTCGGCACATCATAAAAGTGGACAGCAGAGAAGGTTGACTGCACATCAGATAGGATGACCACAGGGAGGTCAGTTAAGTGATCAGCCAAGTACTCCAGTCCACGTCGGCATGTGTTGAATAGACAATATTTACGGAAAGTCACATGCGGGCGATTAGAGACAGACTGGAGATATTCCCAGAAAGGATATGAATTAAGTAAATCATCCAGACCCACCACTGGAGACTTTAAGCATAGTAAAATCAAAAGATTCGGCACATTCACATGGAAGTCTTCACAATGGTCAGAAATTGGATTAAAATATGGTAATCCAGCCTTGCAATGTTCAAAAAGAAAAAACAAAGAAGTCTATCTCTCCAACAGACGGATTTGTTACAGATTTGCAACGGCTATGAAGACTTGAAGCTGAGCAACAACGATGCGAACAACACTTACAAGCAATCAAAGCAAACAAAGCAATCAAAGCAAACAATAGCATCGTAAAAGAGCAAGAGTTCAAAAGTTCTTATTTGAAGAGCCTTTTAGTTGGAGAAGACAATCACTCGTGTCTTTAAAACCTGAGTTCGTGGTACTTCACTGGTTGAATTTCGAGAGACTGTAAAGGCATCCAAGGATCGCAGATCAAGAGGTGCAAGGCAGTCAAAGGGGGTTGCAACTACAAGTAATTCCACTGGTTGGAAGCTGTTGTAATTAGTTGAATCACTGTAATATTTATCACTGTTTGAGAATTATAGTGAATTCATCTCCAACTGGTTTGGAGAAAAGTGGATTAGTAGAGGATTACCCCACCTCTGAGACCACTATAACTGCCTATGTGTTCTACTGTTTTCAGCATCATACTCAACTGTTGCATTCATACTGTGTTCCATTACTTGCAATTTGCTTTCGTCATCAGCTGACTTCCGTATTTCTATCAGCTGAGAAACTCAGTCTTTGTGAAAAAAGAGTTCAAGAGTTTCAATAAGTCTATTCACCCCCCCTAAACTTATTCCTGAACGACTTGTGACCTACAGTCAACCCCAAATTGATGGCCAAACGAACATTGTTAGCCAAACTTTTAGCCAATTGTTAAGAATCATTGTCATTAAAATTTTAAAAATTGGCAAATATCTTTGCTATTTATCGAGTTTGCTTATAACAAAATTGTATATTCTACTACAACATTCAGCATTTGAAGTTTTGTATGGTTTTAGTCAGTAACTTCTTTAGATGTGTTGCGTATTCCTATAGATGACATGAGTGGTATCAATGGCAAGAAAAAGGCTGAAATTATCACAACTGCATAAAAAGGTTCGAGAACGAACCGAAAAATGAAACGAACATAATGTACGAAGAAAGAATAAGGGACAGAAGCAAGTATTCTTTAAACCTGATGATTGAGTTTGGATTGACTTGAGGAAGGAGAGGTTTCCGGCACAAAGAAAGTCGAAGCTGATGCAGAGGAGATACGGACGGTTTCAAATTTTAGAACACATCATTGATAATGCCTACAAAGTGTATTTACCTGGTAATCGTAATGCTTATACAACCTTTAATGTTGCTGACTTAAATCCTTTTGAACTTTCAGATTCGAGAAAGAATTGTTTTGAGGATAAGGGAATGATGTGAATCAAGGTGAAAAAGAACTATACATTCATGTGCGACCAATGACGAGTCACGATAAAAAAGATTTACCAATATGTTGTCAACACTTGTCATCAATTAATTCACCAAAAATTTCAACATTCATCGACATGAAATTTATCTTGAAGTCGTCCGACAATAGGTCACCTTTTAAGTTCTTAGTATTTCAAATCATAAATAGAGTAATTATATTATATTTATAATAAAACCTACAATATGTAAGAGCAAGATGTATATGAAACAAACGGATATAAATATAAAATCCCGCGAGTAAGGCCAATATGCAGCAGTTCCATATTATGGTCATGACTCTCTCATCCGATGTCCGATTGAGGTCGTTCAAGTGGCTATGAAACCTAAGAGACATAACTACAATATACGAAGTAAGCAAGAATAAATTCTAAAAAAATTGAGTCCGGATTCGATCGGATTGAGAGTGATGATTTCCCTCTTATTTTACTTAATTCTTATTTTTATTCGTTTTAATTGAATGTTGAATGGCCTTGATAGAACATAAATAGGAAGTTTCTTTTTTGACCATTTTCGTGGACATGTCTTCCTCACTTTATTCTCGTTGATCTTTACTTATTTTTTTATTAGGTGTTGAATGATCTTGATCTTTGTAGGAAAAAATTAGGAAGTTTTATTTTTTTTATATTGTAATAGTTGTAGTTTTTTTGGTTTATAAATAGCCTTCATCTTCTTTTGTAAGAGACATCTAAGATATATGAAATTTGAATGTGTTTGGGTTTATAAATCTTTGTAAGTTCCTTCTTGTTTTGTTGAGTGTGTCTAGAAAACGCCATTGTATGATTTAGTTACTTATCAAGTTTCAAACTCTTATTTAGCATTTGAATTCTGCCCCTTCTGGGTTGCTAGGGCAGGTATAGAGGTTCAGAAGTAAGATCCTTTTACTTATTTTGGAAAAATCTTGTAACCTTAATGTGGGGTACCACGACGTATCATGTGGGGTCACATCACCTATTAAAAGGGTGTTTCGTTGAACTTATCTAAAAATCTTATGAGTTTGTAAAATGTATAAAATATTTTGAAAACAATTGGTCTTTGGATAAGAAAAAGGTGCTTAAGCTTCTGTATGGGTAAAAATCCGTCAATCCAGTCCAAGCCCAACAAAGTCTTTCCAACCAGCCCAACAAACCCAACAGACCAGACAGTCTATCCAAGATAAATTCGTTGGGCCCTTGGCTTGTTAAGATTCGCCAACCAGGCCAGATCCAGGGGTTCGCCACATCAGCCACGTTTATCTGAACGGTCATGTGAGGTGACTTTTGAGAACGTGTCAAAATCCACGAGCTCCGCAAGAGTAGGAACAAACTGGTCAACGTAATAGACGGATACGGTTGAGGAGAGAAACTCTAGAGACCCCAATCTGTCATATATAAATACGAGGCTACTGACCCAATGAGATCATGGAATTCCAAGTCATTCTCCATTCAACTTACGCTCTTTAATAAGTCTATCTAATTCTCCTGCGCTCTCAACCGCCGTCTCACATCCACCAGTCACTGGACATACTGACCGTCCAATATCACCATTACGGCCGTTCAAAACCTCTTTTTCACCCTATGACGCTCTTGATCACCGCATCATCAGGATCACTCGCCGTACGTGCCTGACCGTCCGATATCATCGACATCATCAATTGCTCCATTGTTTATTATATTTACATCATTTATTTCAATATATTCAATATAAAATTATTTACCGACTTGAGAGCCGGAGGCTCTTCGACTGACACCCCACCGGTGCTTCATAAGGGCTCTTACATGTTTTGTGTTGACAGGTTGCTAGTGCCCGATTCAACCGACTTGACCGACGTGCCTGACGTCATCAAAATTAATTGTAGAGTTTACCCCTATAATTTAGCGCCCACCGTGGAGCCTTATCAATCGAGTTAATCAACAGCCATACCGTAGAGACTTTTAATACCAGCCATGTCTAATGGATCTTATTCGATGATTTTGTCCGACCCGACGGCCTAGTTGGATCTCAGTGCCCAGATCACTGCTCTGACCGAGCAGATGAACTAGGTGCGAGAGAGTAGGCAAAAGCTGAAGAAGGAAAATGTCGATCTACTTGTCCGTCTTGAGCTAGCGGCATCCAAGATCCAGACTAACACGACCAACCCCACTTCTCACTTCAGAGTTTCGATCAACCCGATGATATGTCTTGATGATGACATCATAGCTCCTCATGCGGCGGATCTGAGCAACAAATGCCGAACCCGACCTCGTCGGTAAAGAATTCTAACATTTCTAATGCACAATCTAACACAGGTCATGTTACCTTCCTTGCAGGTGAACATATCAAAACTCCCGAACAACCTATTACGACAAAACAGAAAGCTACTGAAGGACAAACGGTCGATGTGTTCCCCACTACAACTGGCGCCAACAATGCCACAACTGAATCTGGACAGGCAGGTATAAGTTCGAGTAGGGCACCAAGGATCGAACCTGGGGCTTCCTGCGCCTGAAGCGAGAATCTTGAAATCACATGCGAGCCAACTCAACCTTCCATGTCAACTTCTTACACAATCAAAGAAGCAGACTTGTAAGTTGGTTGAGATGGAGGCCCTCATTGTAAGACCCCGAGATATCCAGGATTATTACAGCACCGTAAATCCTTGATGTAAGGATTTACTAAGCTAAGAATTTGAAAACGACATTATTAAATACCAATTATAGAAATAATTATTACATCACGAGTCTAAACATACAAATCCATCCACATCCGAATACAAACTTCAAAGACGACAAAACAACAGCGTACTCGAGTACTTTATTAAAACAAAACAAATATCTCACAAATATTCTGGCCGTAACATCACTTTGAACCCTCGTCGTCATGCAACTCTAGTGGTTGTTTTCCTGCCCTCCTGGATCCTGAACATAAAACAAATATTCACTCCCGAAGGGGTTAGCACAACGATGCTAGTACAAGTACGATAAATATACAGGAATGATTTATTCGGCAATCCCTGAATAATAACGTCAATAACATCAACAATAATCAAAACAAGTCTCTCCAATGAGAAACAGTAATAATGTACAACACAACATGTCAATCTCAGCATACTCGTGGATCTCCGAAAAAATTCCTCTCGTCCCCCCCCCATATTTGCTCCACACATACACCGCTACTTCGGTCTCCTACCGCGCCACTGCCTGGCCACTTTTTCTAGCCACCGCCACCACCAGCCGACTCCCCATCACCTGCCGATTCTTCGCCACCAATCCTCACACAAATCCGGCGCCGGCAGCAGTCTTCGTAACTCAGGCAATTTTAACACACTCAAAGTTTAAATCGCCCGTCTTGTCGCCTGCACTTTCCGGACAACCCCGATGTCGTTAACATTATCAAGCCACATATTCATTACCAGCATCGTTCGCCACACTTACGTGCAATATTTTTTCATGCCCGTCGTCGCCTTCGCCCCCGCCGGCGACTAGGTATGTTCTGGTTATGTCTCGTAAAAAATGGGCGTCGCGGATGCCCGATAAGTCATATCCGTCATCGCCAGGATCCTCCGATGCTGAACGTTCATCGCCAGCATGCTCCGATACTGAACGACGCCAGCAGAAGTCTCTGCCTCATCGTGTAGTTGTTCAACCTCCGTCGCCCTTAAACTACTCCAGTTTCCTGATTAGCAAAGGTATACCTATTGTCGGAAATCAGTTTTTGACGGTCTATCAAGCTGCATCGGACGTCCTATTGCGGTCTCTAGCGCTGCGTTCTCCAGCAACACCTCAGATTATCAGATTTCCATAAGTATACATTGGTGAAGAAAATCCCCTTCTAACTTGGTTATATGCTTGGAAACATGGATTTGAGGCTTGGATATGAAGATATCGATGATCCTTGATGTGTTTGATGGTGTTGTTCATGTTCTTGAGGTATGTTGATGAACTCTACACCTTAAATTCGGTTTTTGATGTTATTGTTGATGAATGATTCGTATGAAGATGATTATGGTGTTGTTGTTGTGATTCTTGAAGTTATCTGAATTGTATGTTTAACAATACGATAATATGTGACTTGAATTATGAGTTGGATGATTATCAACATGTCAAAGGATATCGGATTATGTTGTTTTGATGGCTATGAACATGGTTTCGAATCACTTAGTGTTCTTGAAGAACTTTTGATAAATAGAACATAGCAAGACGATTGTGTGTTGAATTATCGGTATTTTTAGATATTTTGATGAGGATTATTACGAGTTTGGTAAAGTTACGGTGGTAAGATTACATTGGTCATATTTTTACTTAGTATATTCATTGGTATGTAATTATTGACGCGATGTGATCGTTATCATTATTGGATATTATAGCTGGCCCCGTCGTGGGCTTTCTTTTTAGGTTCTTGGAATATCAAGCTTGTAGCGGTCGTGAAGAGATGAGCTTCCCGGAGGATACTGGATATGGCTTGTGTTTGTAGATCGAGTTTTCTGATTATATGTTGTATTCTGCTGCCATAGTATTTTTAATTGTTGTCCTTTCCGCTGCATGAGTACTTCTTAAATGCCCTTTTGATTTTTGGCAACTTGAGTTATTTTGAAAATGGTTTAAGTATTTTGATGTTATTGTTGATGAATGATTCGTATGAAGATGATTATGGTGTTGTTGTTGTGATTCTGAAGTTATATGAATTGTATGTTGAAGAATACGATAATATATGACTTGACTTATGAGTTGGATGATTATCTACATGTTAAAGGATATCGGATTATGTTGTTTTGATGGCTATGAACATGGTTTCGAATTACTTAGTGTTCTTGAAGAAATTTTGATAAATAGAACATAGCAAGATGATTGTATGTTGAATTATCAGTATTTTTAGATATGAAGATGGAATGTTTGTTAAGTCATGTTGATTGTAGTGGTAGAATTCGTATGTTCTTGATGAAATACGAATCATGATAAAAATTTGGAATCCGGAAAAATTGTTATTGATCATCGAATATGTTTTCCTTTACATTCGTATCCATAATCGTATTGTGGTTGTGAATTCATAATTGTTTGAGTTGGATTGTTCGGACTTGTGTTTAATCGAGATATTGTGAAATCGTTGGGTTTTTTGATCGATTATATTGATTGTTAATAACGATTATCGGATTTCGGTTCATATTATGGATATGAGTTCGTGATGGTTTTAGTTATACTATTTGATTTTGTATGTGATCGAGGAATTTTTGAGCCATTGAGTTTGATTAATTGGTTATATCGGGAATTGATTATTATCGAATGTGTGTTAATTGATTACTTCAATAGGTTGTGATCATTGATCGTTGGTTATAATCATCCACTAGAAAAGTGTGTTGCGGTCGTGTTCGATAATGTTCGTGAATTGCTTTGGTCAGGGCCGAGGAGCTCGTAGACGAAGGCAATGGAATTGGTAGCGGCTTCACCATCGTCGTGTCGGTATCGAGGCAAGTTATTACTTGCTAAGTTTATAATATTTAATGAATGGTTTCCATTTCATTCGTTTATAATTCGTATAACAATGATTATAATTGTGAATATAGGAAATTTGGGATTGTAAGTTGTTTTCAGATTTTGGGAATTAAATCATAATGTATATGATTTACTTTTGTTATTGGTATACTTGGGTATCGAAGATACATTGTGATACAGATGAAGATATGAATTATCTACAGTCCGTGGCATTTTGGATCGTCGAGTATTGAGAATAATGGTTGGTGATGGTTTAGACATCGAGATTGCTCTCGAAGGACTCAGGGCAAGTACTCTAATCATTTTTATCATTTTGTGTCGATCATATTATGATACATTGTATATTCTTATTGTCATGCATCTGTTTATTTGTTGTTAATATGCATTTGTGCATTGTTGTCGTATGTCCACGATGCGTTGGTCCAACGGGATCATCATGGGATATCTATAGCTGTGTGTGCTGGATCGTTGGACAGGTATTTTCACCACTAGAGTTGAGACATGTGCCAGTATCACGGGGAATCGTCGGCTTCGATCTGTAAGTATTTGGATTTTTGAATTGCATTGAGATTCGTTGCCATTCTAAGTTGATATGTTTTGAGATTCAGAAAGATATTATGCGTTAGAGTATGAGATGACAGAGTTGGGACAGGATTGATGATCTTGAGAAGCTATGATTTTAGAAATCAATATGTCGGTTAAACTTTGGAACGGAGTTGTGCATTTGGGAGAAATGTTGTGGATGGTTGAGAAGAACATGTAGTCATGTTAGTTCATTTTGAGGTATACGAAACGACTTTTGAGCATTTGAAAATGATACCTTTCAAATTGAATGTTTTACTGATGTTTTACGGAAAATGATTTTTGGGCCGAGACCCAATCGATTTTGAAATAGTTTTATAACTAAGGACTTGGGGTCCAAAAGGGTTTTCTACTTTATAAACTTCTTGTAATGTGAAATAGGATATGGGCTGAGACCCTAATGTTTCAAAAACGCTTTTCTGTTATTTTAAAACTCCCGGGATTTTTAAAACACTTTACCGATCGTTTATCTATTTTATTTCTGCCTTTCGAGGTTTTGGTTTACTTGTTCAAATGAAACTTCTCGGGTAGTCTTTCGTTGTGTTTGATTTATTGATTATTCAATGTTTTGTCATAGCATGGTGGAGATGATCCAGGATGGGTTAATGGTCGACCTTGTGAGTCATATGTGGAAAAGGAGTTTTTATCGGAGTCTATATATTGAGATTTTGGAACTCTATCGGGTGGTTTTCCGATGGAATATCAGTAGATTCGGTGACAAGCCGAACTGATATACAAGAGTATGTATGTAGTTGAGCATTTGCATAATTCCATTTTACTTAATCGCGTGTATTCGAAAAGGATTGTCATCGAGAACTTGACATAAGCAAGCCGATTTAATTTTTCGAAAATTGATTTCGTGGTCTTAGGAAAATTTATGTTTTGAGTTTTGAAATTTTTGAAAGTACTTTCGAAAATTTGTCTTCTTGACAAGATTATATGATTTCAAACTGGTTTTGAAAATGTGATTGATATACATACGAATTTAGTGCATAGTGCATATCATGGTGAATTTATGAGTGTGACTCACAAACTGGATAATACATCAGTATGGTACGATGAAAAGAGATTCGAGCTTTAGTATGGTAGTTTGGTTATCTATGGATGATCGGTTGATTGATCAGATAAGAGAAATATACTGCGTGTTGTAGATTCATGTACATGATGTGATTTTGGAACGACAAGTTTTGTGAAACCGGGACATATGTGCTATGTGATTCCATTGGTATGGTAGTAGTACGATTTTACCATAGTGATTTTTGAATGATTCCTTTGTAAGTTTGGATTTGGGGATGGTGACCCCAGGATGGTTGTTTTGGGTATTGATTGGCCGTTCCCACTCCGTGTAGGATGGAGTATGTTCGTCAGTTTGCGGCTTGTTGTTCATACGCCGAGGAGTATGTTCAACAGTCGGGTGTGTTCCTTTGAGATCCATTGTATGTGATTTGTGTAACGTTTTGAGAATTTTATTCTCTCGTATATCTGTCTATGTGGTTCTCTGTTGATCGTGCCAGAGCTTACCGTGTGAGGGTATTCTCGGTTAATTTGTTGGTTGATCATTGTTAATGATCGTATGAGTGTTCGAATTTTGTGTTGATGTTTCGGAATTTGTGTCATTGTTTTGGCAGTTGTTTCACAGATATATCGTGTATTATCCGTTTTATCGGAATCGGGGCTTGATTGTGCGATCAGGCAGACAGGATTTGACACGGATAGATTATTTCATCCGAAGATGATATATTTTGTTGAGACTCATGGAATTGTGATTGTAAGCATATTTAAGCTTTATAGTGGAGTCACTTGCTAGTATCTCAGGAGATCGGCGCATTTGTAAGTATGCTATTTTGGTTATTCAGTAATGATGTTGATTAATCGTCGTCGTGATGATTTCGGGATATTTTGGTTGAACTGTTTTTTTATGACGGATTGCAAGTTTCGAGGACGAAACTTATTTTAGGTGGTGTAGTATGTAATATCCGGGATTTCTACTACTATTGTTTAATGTTATTTTATCCGACTTATGTTGTGCAGTGTGGAATCTGTACACTATGGATAAAATAATTGAAGGACTGAGACATCTGTATTGGTATAATTGTCGTACTTGGTCGATAATTGCATTTGAGGATATAGTGTGTTGTGTATATGTATTCGGTATATTGAGACGACGAGCAAGATCAGTGTAAATGGCTAAGTATAGAAGCCATAACGTATGTTAAGCATATGAGCTTGTGTACATTAATCTCCAAAGGTTACGTACATTAACATTAAGTTATTACGTACGTTAAAATATCAGGTGAGATATAGTTGGCTGATCAGAGAGGACCTTGTCAAGCGTAGCATGCGTTAAGCATATGAGCTTACATACGCTAAGACAAAGACGTAATGTACGTTACGTAGAGTGCATAACGTACGTTATGAGAGGAATCTGACGGGATCCGGATATGATCGACCGGTGGGCCCGTGGTCGGCAGCTTTCGGCGCAGAACGTGCATGGGTGAGTCAACTCCTCGATAACGTACACTAAGATGCTAAGTGTTACGTATGCTATGTATAACGCATGACGTACGTAACGAGAGGAATTGGACAGAGGAATCAATACCTGCCATGTGGAGGCTAGGTATCGACTGGCGTGCCAAAAGATAAGTCAACTAGGTATTACATATGCTACGCAGAGCATATTACATACGTAATATGAGCATATACTGTAGCAAGTCAACGTACGTATTACGTACGCTATGGAACAAGTGTTACGTATGTTATGCAAGATACGAAACAAGGCAGTGAGTTCTGGAATGATGTTACGTACGCTATGAAGGACCTGTGGCGTACGTAAGGAGCATTACGTACGTTAACGTGGATTGGTAACGTACGTAATTAGCACTGCTGATTATAAATAGAGGATCGGTTTTTCATTTCTTCACGAGAACAAAACCATTTCTTCCACCCAGATTCGTCCCCCTTCATATGTTGGTGAAGAAAAGCCCATTCTAACTTGGTTATATGCTTGGAAACATGGATTTGAGGCTTGGATATGAAGATATCGATGATCCTTGATGTGTTTGATGGTGTTTTCCATGTTCTTGAGGTATGTTGATGAAATCTACACCTTGAATTCGAATTTTGATGTTATTGTTGATGAATGATTCGTATGAAGTTGATTATGGTGTTGTTGTTGTGATTCTTGAAGTTATGTGAATTGTATGTTGAAGAATACGATAATATATGACTTGACTTATGAGTTGGATGATTATCTACATGTTAAAGGATATCAGATTATGTTGTTTTGATGGCTATGAACATGGTTTCGAATCACTTAGTGTTCTTGAAGAACTTTTGATAAATAGAACATAGCAAGACGATTGTATGTTGAATTATCGGTATTTTAAGATATGAAGATGGAATGTTCGTTAAGTCATGTTGATTGTAGTGGTAGAATTCGTATGTTCTTGATGAAATACGAATCATGATAACAATTGGAAATCCGGAAAAATTGTGATTGATCATCGAATATGATTTCCTTTACATTCGTATCCATAATCGTATTATGGTTGTGAATTCGTAATTGAGTTGAATTGTTTGGACTTATGTTTAATCGAGATATTGTGAAATCGCTGGGTTTGTTGATCGGTTATATTGATTGTTAATAACGATTATCGGATTTCGGTTCGTATTGTGGATATGAGTTCGTGATGGTTTGAGCTATACTATTTGATTTTGTATATGATCGAGGAATTGTTGAGCCATTGAGTTTGATTAAATGGTTATATCGGGAATTGATTATTATCAAATGTGTGTTAATTGATTACTTCAATAGGTTGTGATCATTGATCGTTGGTTATAATTATCGACTAGAAAACTGTGTTGTGGTCGTGTTCGAGAATGTTCATGAATTGCTTTGGTCAGGGCCGAGGAGCTCGTAGACGAAGGCAATGGAATTGGTAGCGGCTTCATCATCATCGTGTCGGTATCGAGGCAAGTTATTACTTGCTCAGTTTATAATATTTAATGAATGGTTTCCGTTTCATTCATTTATAATTCGTATAGGAATGATTATAATTGTGAACACAGGAGATTTGGGATTGTAAGTTGTTTTCGGATTTTGGGAATTCAAATCATAATGTATATGATTTACTTTTATTATTGGTATACTTGGGTATCGAAGATACATTGTGATAAAGACGAAGATATGAATTATCTGCAGTCCGTGACATTTTGGATCGTCGAGAATTGAGAATAATGGTTGGTGATGGTTTAGACATCGAGATTACTCTCGAAGGACTCGGGGCAAGTACTCTAATCATTTTTATCATTTTGTGTCAATCATATTGTGATACATTGTGTATTATTGTTGTCATGCATTTGTGTATTGTTGTGAATATGCATTTGTGCATTGTTGTCGTATGTCCACGATGCGTTGGTCCAACAGGATCATCATGGGATATCTATAGCTGTGTGTGCTGGATCGTTGGACAGGTATTTCCATCATGCGTTGGTCCGACGGGATCATCATGGGATATCTATGCCGTGTGTGCTAGATCGTTGGATTACCATGTGTTGTTGTTGTGCATATGTATATTATGGGTTATCCACTTCGTGTTGGTCTTTCAGGATCATCTTGGGATCTATGCTGTGTGCACTGGATCATCAGATTTCCATAAGTATACATTGTTGTTATTGATGTGAGCATATTGATGTCGTCATGTGAGTATGCATTTGTAGGTCTTATGTTAGGACCATGTCCGTATGTGGTATTGATCTGATCTCGGATTAGACTGACATGATTGTCGTGGCATTACATAGCTTGAGGTATGTCCCGTATTTCCTTTGGTATTTGTCTTTTAATGGACAGTCGATTATCGTGTTGGGATTTGATGATGTTATCCGATGGATCGAATTGGTCAGAGCTAGTATTTTTCCGTATCATGAGTTAGTGATGATATTTTGAGAATCTTGAGTATTGTTTAAGGAACAATACATATGTTATGTGTTGAGTTTATTGGTTAATCGAGATTACGAGATGTGCAATATGATAATGGATATTTTGATGAGGATTATTACGAGTTTGGTAAAGTTACAGCGGTAAGATTACGTTGGTCGTATTTTTACTTAGTATATTCATTGGTATGTAATTATGGACGCGATGTGATCGTTATCATTGTTGCATATTATGGCTGACCCCATCGTGGGCTTTCTTTTTAGGTTCTTGGAATATCAAGCTTGTAGCGGTCGTGAAGAGATGAGCTTCCAGGAGGATACTGGCTATGGCTTGTGTTTGTAAATCGAGTCTTCTAATTATATGTTGTATTCCGCTGCCAGAATATTTTTAATTGTTGTCCTTTCCACTGCATGAGTACTTCTTAAATGCCCTTTTGATTTTTGGCAACTTGAGTTATTTTGAAAATGGTTTTCTAAACTATTTTGTCGATACGTGTAAGCGATAGCTTAACATATGTTTATTAAACTGTTGAGTTTTGGCATTTCGGGCCTTGTGTTTTCAAATGAGATTTTTACGACGGTTTTGATAAACGGATTTTATTAAGTCTTTGGGTATTTTTAAAAGATAGTACCGTCGTTAGCCTCTTGGGCATTTGTAAATATTTACGAAAATGTCTTTTAGCCTTGTGGGTTCCGTCTCGGGGCCTACGGAGCTTTAATATTCTTGGATGGCTCTGGGGTGTTACAAGCCCAAACCTTTCACCGATCCGCCTAAACCTGCCCACCCTACCATCATACCGAACCCGCCACTTCCGAAACTAACCTCGGCCCCGCCCGGAGCATCCTCATGAAGCACGGCCCACTAGGCCAGTTTTATACAACCCGGCCCGGTAGTCTGACCTGGCCCTAAATGACCCGACCCGGCAGAAGACTTCGTACGCTCAAATGGTTAACAATTTTTTCAGCTTGGTCCAACAGCCCAGTTTCTCCCAGCAACCCGGCTCGGCAGTGAGATCGTTTAATTTTGACGGAGCGAAGGTATGTCCTTTTGGTTCTCTCTCCTCCGTAAATGAGAAATTGCGTTCGTATTTCTCTACTTCTGATATGAGTACTTTAGCTGTGTCATGGGAACGTACCTTAATTCTTAAATTTTCACATGCTATTCCCACCCCTCGGGATGTGTCTGCTGGATTGATTGATATGAAACTGACGGGTAAATGCAGTTGGAGTTGGCTTAGTTATTGTCATATTGCTATTAAATTTGAAAATGAAGAAGACTATAGACGAGTGTGGCTAGGCTCTAGTTGGAACTTTTCAGGATGTCCTTCTCGTGTATTTAAGTGGACCCTTAGATTTTCAGTTAAGACCGAGACTTCGATTTGCCCGGTTTGGATTAGGCTTCCGGGCCTCCCTATTCATCTATCCCATCCACGAGCTCTATATACGATTGCCAAGGCTACTGGCAACCCTATTTTAGTGGATGTGCCGATGGCTACACACTCACGACTATCTATCGCTCGTGTGTGCGTCGATATTGATCTCCTGGATCCTAGAGTTCTTGAGATTGAGATCGAGTTTGATGACCACGTTCTCACACAGCGTGTGATTTATGAGAGAGATCCGTTATATTGCTCTCTATGCTCACATGTGGGGCACAAGCCCTCTAGTTGCTACATAGCTAGAAACAAAGAACGGCCTCCGCCGCCCCACCGTAAGAAGCCTTCTGCTGCTCCCCCTCAGCAGCAGAAAGCGCAGCCGGCCCCTCCAAAATACCCTGAGGCTCCTACTTTACCGGTAGCTACTAAGGCCTCTAAAGGCAATGAGACTACCATTTGGCAAGTAGTGACCAAAAAAGGACCTAAAGTAACGGGGATTATCCCTAAGGGTATGGTTGGCACTAGCCAACATTCCTATTTTGCATCTTTGGCCTCCTCTTCTTGAGAGGAGGAAGATTTAGTAGGGACTGATGACATTATTAGTGTGGGTGATAAAGAGAGTGTTTTGGGGAGCGATGATAGTGGCCACAGTATTGATGAGGAGCTTGCTATTGATGAGGACACGGAGTCGTCCACTGTTCCTTTACCGTCTAGAATCCATGAGTCTTCCCCCCCGCGCCATGCCAGTGAGGGTTGCCCCGATAGGCCGATCATCATGGAGCCTGATACCTTGTCCATGGTAGTCCATGAGCCTCCCCCTCCCCCCATTTCTTCTTTCCCCTCTCATCCCCCTCATCCCTCTCTTTCACAAACTGAGTGCGCTCTTATCCACACACAACTTGTAGTTTCTGACTCCAGTCTCTCCTCATCCGCTATGGTGCCCCTCCCGAGAGCACCAAAGCCCCCTATTAAGAGACGAAGGTTGCCTTCTTCTACTGCCCCTGGAGTCACGACCAGGGGTAAAGCTGCCTCTGACTCCTCGATTTCCACACGAGGAAGGGCAGCTTCCCGTGGATCCTCCCCCTATCAAGGTGCGATCTGCATCGCCCTCGAAAGGGGGCACATCCACTTGGCAGGGCACTCCCCAGAGATAGGGGCGCTCCAGTTAGCGTCCTAGGCCTTCGTCTGAGTCTGTTGGATAGTTATGTCGATCCCCATGTGACATGGAATGCTCGTGGTCTAGCTAACACCGGAGCACAGAAGCGTATTCGACATATCCACCGTTCTCATAGATTTTCTTTCATTAGCATTCTGGAACCAATGGGTTCCAATGCTAACTTTTATTTTATACTTGTTCCCTAGGTTTTGCATCGGGACTTTTTAATCGATCCAATAAGATTTGGTTCTTCTCCTCTTATGGTTTTCAGCACCAGGTTTTGTTGGATACTGATCAAGTCCTTCATCTTTCTATTTCTTCTCCCCTTATCCCCCAGTATATTTATATCACTTATGTCTATGCCAGCACCGCCCGTGCTGGCCGTTACGCCCTTTGAAACACCCTCCATGAGATTGCTTTGGAAGTAGATGGGTTGCCATGGTTAGTTAGTGGTGACTTCAACATCTTCCTGCATCCGCATGAACGCGAGGGTAGTTCCACAGACCGTACTCCAGAGATCCTTGACTTCGCATAGGCTATTGCTGACTGTGAGTTGATTAACGCTGGCTGTAAGGGCGATATTTTCACTTGGGAGCGTAATGGTTTGAGGGAAAGACTAGACCGTGCTTTATTCAATGAAGAATGGTCGAACGTGTTTACAGTTTCTACTGTTACTCACCTGCCTCGACTTTGTTCTGACCATGTACCCCTTCTTATCCATTGTCGATTTTCCTCAACTCGTCACAAGTCGTCATTCCATTTCCAGAGTATGTGGATCTGTCATCACACATTCTTGGACAATGTTAGGGAGGTCTGGCTTACCCCGACTAGATTAGTTGGCATGTGTAATCTACAGGCCAAACTCCTGAGGGTTGAGAAACAGTGGAACTGGTATGTTTTTGGAAATCTTCATGCGAAGTTGGATGAGGACTTGAGGGCTACTGACAAGGCTGAGCGGCGATATGATTCGGACCCTACTCCGGAGAATCGAACCGCCATGCACCGTTTTCGTGCTGAGTAACAACTTCGTCTCTCCATGGAGGAAGATTTCTGGAAAAAAAAGGCTGCAGTTCATTGGATTGCTGAGGGCGAGCGCAACACCTTTTTCTTTCAGGGTTTTGCAAAGCATAAGTATTGCCAGTCACATATTCATAGCATCGAGAATGATGGTACGACACTTGTTGTAGAGTCGGACATGCGTTCATCTGCTGTGAATTACTTTAGGACTCTGCTTACATTCGATGGTGATGTTCTCGCCCCCCGGATGACACTTGTTTCCCTTCTATCCCCCCTTCTTTTGACTCTGATAGTTTATGTGTCCCCCCGTCCTCCCAGGAGATTCGTGCTGTGGTTTTGATATTGATCCTCACAGCGCTTCTGGGCCCGACGAGTTTTCTTCTTTATTTTTTCAGCATTGTCGGGGGATTGTATCTTCCGATGTGGAGGGGGATGTGCTCGAGTTCTTTGATGATCATCCCATGCCTCCGGATTTTACGGCGACCACGGTCGTCTTGATCCTGAAGAAGCCTGTTCCGAGCGGTTGGTCAGATTACCGGCCTAGTCTGTGTAATGTGACCAATAAGATTATCACAAAAATCCTCAATGCTCGGAACGATTCCGTCCTTCCTCTTATTATCTCTCTGAACCAGAGTGGATTCGTTCAGGGTCGGGTTATTATGAATAATATAATTTTCGCTCAAGACCTCCATGTCTCGGACATTCATGGTGTCCCGAACCTTGCGCTGAAGCTAGACATGGCTAAGGCATATGATTTGGTTCACTGGCATTTTTTACATGAGGTTCTGGTGAGGATAGGATTCCCGACTATATAGATTCTGTTCATCCGTCACTGTGTCAAGAGTTGCACGTTCTCCATTCTGGTGAACGGCAGTCCGGTCGGCTATTTTGCCTCTAGTCGGGGTTTGCATCATGGCGACCATATTTCTCCGCCGCTCTTTGTGCTTGCCGCTGATTATTTATCGCGCTGGTTGGACCGATTCATTCGTGACCATCCTTTGATGAGGTATAGGACAGCCGGACGGACTTTCTCTGTCTTGCACCTCTCATATGCTGATGACATCATTATATTCACACGGGTTGTGGATGATGGTCTTGTTGACCTTATGTGACTCCTGGATCACTATTCCATGGCCTCCGGGCATATAGTTAGCATCCAGAAAAGCACTTTTATTCTCGCTTCGAAGCACGTGCCTTGTTGGCATTAGAGAGTTCATGATATTACTGGTTTCCGCCAGGGTGATCTCCCCATCACCTATCTTGGTGCACCCCTTTACAAAGGCTTTATGAGACGAGAGCTCTTTTCTGGGGTGAAGCAACGAATGTTGGATAGGATCTCTGGTTGGTCCCATTGCCACCTTGCTTTTGGGGGACGCTTGGCTCTTATTAAGAGCACTCTCAGCACGATTCCTCTGCACCTTCTCCAGGTGTTAGACCCGCCCCAGTATGTTATCCAAGAGCTCGAGCAGATTATAGCGAGATACTTCTGGGGTGTTGTTGGTCCTAAGAGGAAGACGTACTGGGTCCGTTGGCGGCAGATCTATTGCCCGGTATCTGAGGGAGACCTCGGGATTCGGATCCTTTCAGGCATGGCGAGAGCTTTTAGTTATAAGCTCTGGCGGCGCCTTCGTGCAGGCACGTCTTTGTGGGCGCAGTTTATGCTCCGCAAATACTGCTTTGCTGGCCTTTTTATGCCTATACGTACTGCTCTTAAAGCTTGTGCCATCCACCCTTGGCGCCGTCTCCTCCGCGTGGGTATTCAGGCTCAGGATTTCATTTGTTGGACTCTTGGTAGTGGCGGCGGGGAGGTCAGTTTTTGTGATTGGGGATAGGCCTATTTCGTCTTATTGTCAGATTACTGGTAGACCCCACCTTAGGATTAATGAGCTCTAGGTTGATGGGAGCTGGGACAGGGGTAAGTTATAGTCCATTGTGGGTCAGGAGCTAGGATTTACCACTCAGTTCATACAGGAGATTCTCGCGACTCCCATTGGCGAGGACGATTCGGATAGCATGTGCTGGACTCTTACATCTTCGGGTGCTTTCTCACTGTCGTCAGTTTGGTCTCACATCAGGGTGAGGGATTAGGATAATCTCATTTTCGGGGCCATCTAGACTGTCTTTCTTACACCTACGATATCGGTGTTCATTTAGCGACTTCTACTGCAACGGATCCCAACTGATGATGTCTTACAGAGGAGGGGCGTTTCCTTGGCTTCCAGATGCTCATGTTGTACCCTTACCCTTACCCATTCCTACCATTCCGATACCCTAGCCCACCTTTTCTTGGAGAGTGACGTGGCTCGTGACGTGTGAGAGTATTTTGGTGCATGGACACATTTATCCTTACCCCATACAGATAATATCTTTGAACTCCTGAGTTTTTTATCACATGGCACACACTTTAGGCACGCAGGTTTCATTATTCCTTGTCTGATCCTTTGGTTCATATGGACGTAGAGGAATTGTGTAAATCATAGGGCGATTACTTTTCTTGATTCTCATGTTATTGTGAGGTGGAGCGCCATGTTTCTTTATTAGATGCTGTGGGTCTTATTTCTTCAGAGTTATGGGCGGGGTGCTCGCCTCGTGACCATTTTCAGCGAGCTTCTCCTTCCCCCGCTCAAACACATCACCCCATTCCGGTTGTTTGGCTTCGACCGAGACCCCTTGGATTAAGCTGAACAAGGATGGCTCCTTTGATAGAGATACTCAGATTGCTGGTGGTGGGGGTCTGATTAGAGATCATCACGGAGAGCTCCTTCTTGCTTTCCATTACTCCTTTCAGGCCTCTTCGAGCTTTGATGCAGAGATCCAAGCGCTTGCTATAGGACTAATTTTAGCTTCCCAGAGATCGAGACATGTTTGGATTGAGATTGATTATGCTGCTGTGGTGACCCTGCTCTCATCTGTCCATCGGGGCTCTTGGCAGATTCATCACAGCCTCATGCGTATCCGACACATTCTCCGAGACATTCAGTACAGAGTCACTCACATTTTCCAGGGGGGCAATAGGTCGGCTGATTATCTCTCTAAGCTTAGCATGTCGTCCCTCGGTATTCAGACTTATACATGTGATACTGCTCCTCCGTTTATTCTCTCTCTTATACGGATGGATCAGCTTGGTTACCCTTCTTTTATTTAGGTAGTATTTTATCATTGGTTTATTTATTACTATGGGTCCACACATTAGCCCACAATTTCAGTGGTGCACCTTGTATTTCACTAGCAGGCCGCTCGCATTTTAGTTTCTAGGATCCGGATTATGGCCCAATTTTGGTCTTAATTTGGAATTGCTTTTTTACCTATCGGTCCCCACATTAGCCCACGACTCTAGTGGTGCACTTTATATTTCTTTAGCGGGCCGTAGATTCCTCATCTTTAGATTTAGGATCCGGAATATGATCGATTTTTTGTCATCATCCGGGACTGATTGCTTGTATTTCTCGATATTTTCTTTATCTCACAGGTTGGTTGGTCCCGCCTCAACCCCCCGTCCACTATGGACGCCCCCCCCCCCCCCCTTCAAAAAAAATCTCAACATACTCGTGGTATTCCAACGATCCAGCACACACAACTATAGATTCCCATGATGATCCCGTCGGACCAATGCATGGTGGAAATACCTGTCCACCGATCCAGCAGACACAGCTATAGATTCCCATGATGATCCCGTCGGACCAACGCATGGTGGACAAAACAATCACAACACATATGCACGACACACAACAACATAACCGACATTAACATGAACAAATATAATTAAGGTACTTGTCGTAGAAAGGTGGCAAGAGATAAATACTTCAACAAGTCCAACAAACTCGAAGGTCAGCCCCTTCGATCAACTGTTCGTAAAGCTCTAACCTTACAAAAAAGGAAATAACGACAACTCAACTCACGTAATAAAACTAACGTACAAACATCTACTATCTACTACAGCCGAGTTACATATTATGTTAGTCGGTTCACGGTTCAACTACTCGACGAATGCTCGGCCGAACTAAAGACATACCTCATGCGAATCAAATGACCATAACGGAGATGAAAAGTCGACGTCTACGAATTCAAGGATATTCAAATTATCATCATTTCACTCTGCGATTCCTGATTATCAATTCCAATACTTGGTTCGGTCATTTAACATATTTCAATCGAGTTCTAGCTTAGTTCATCCCCAAGGATTCGTTCTTCCGTGAGTAATACTTCTTGCCAAAGTTCTATGTTCAAAACCATTAACACCAACCTAATCACTACGTTCTAACCATCAATATGACGATTTATCGAGAAATTTCTACAAATCATGAACTATACATGAAGAACACTCTCCACCTTAATCTTGAATTCATCTAATGCATGTGATAGCCTAAACAAATTGTTCCCCAAAAGAGTGTTTCAAAACCATTGTTAAAGGCATGTTATGAATTCAATAGATTCCATCTTGATGTTTAACAAAATCAAGGCGTAACCCAAATTCCATTTAACCATGAACATCTTAGTACAAATTCCCTCAATTATCCTAAAACATGGTATACGATTCGCTAAGTTGTCAAATAAATCTTAATAACTCCAGTAGCATGCTCATAAGTAGTACAAGAATACGAATTCTATGCTGGGATAGCTTCACATACCTTATTTCGGAAGAGAATGATGAAACACTCGGCGGAACTCAACACCCGGAGCTTTAATACCAAATCAAGATGCTTCCCAACTTCAACCACCAAGTAGAAAGGCTAAACAAGGCTTATAGTATGGGGGAAGGCTCCATGGACTTGCAAAATCGGACAAGGAACGAAGGAAAATGATTGTGAAATGAAATGGGGTGGTGTCCTATATATAAGGTTCTGAACTTTACGTACGTTATCCCCAAAGTATTACATACGTTATCGTCTTAACGTACGCTATTTGCTACGCTTTACGTATGTTAACGTCTGGCAGTAGCTCACTATCTCATTTCTAGCCTCTCTTACGTACGTTAACAAATACCTTTACGTACATAATCTGACCAACATAGCATTTGTTATCGTCCATATATAGCCTATGTTATGTCTCGTTGACTTGTTTTATCAGAAAGCCGTCCATGTTCACGCGGGGAATCTCTTATCCGATCATGTCCCCAACTGGCCCATGTGCTGACCAGGCTCAACTGTCGTTGACTGCCTCACGTACGATACACTTCGTCCATAACGTACGCTTTCTAAAGGTCTTAACGTACGTTATGCTCACATAATAGCATACGTTATGACGTAGTTGCATGCATGAATTTGCAAATTCTTCCTAATATGATCATGAATGTTGGAATATGAATACGAGAAAACTCACAGTTTGATTATTGATACCACAAAGTCGAATATTACAAGATTCAAATACAGATGAAAATACCCAACAATTATCCGGATATTACATACTCTCCCTCAAAAATGAAGTTCCGTCCCGAAACTTAAGATGAAAATAATTCTGGGTATTTTGACTTCATACTATCCTCCGTCTCCCAAGTGGCTTCTTAAACTTCGTGCCGCGACCATTGAACTTTAACCAAAGTGATTGGTTTATTCCTCAATTGTTTGACTCGACTCTCGAGTATCTTGATTGGTTTCTCTTCGAATGTGCCATCATTAGCTACTTCGATCTCGCCGAAATCGATGACATGTCTGGGATCCAGTATATACTTCCGTAAGTGAGATATGTGAAACACATTATGAACATGACTAAGTGATGGCGGCAAGGCCAACCTGTATGCCAACACCCCAACTCTTTCAAGAATCTCAAACGGTCCGATATATCTTGGACTCAACTTTCCTTTCCTCCCAAAATGAAAGATTATTCATGTATGAGAAACTTTCAGAAGTATGTAATCCCTAATTCCAAACTCTAACGGGCGACAGCGCATGTCTGCATAAGAAATTTGCCGACTCTGGGCAGTCAATAGCCTTTCACGAATCAGATCTACCTTATCTTGAGTCCGTACTATCAATTCTGGTTCTATCCCAATTAAGTCAGACGAATCATCCCAACGCAGGGGTGATATGCATCTTCTTCCGTACAAGCCTTCAAAAGGTGCCATCTTGATCGAAGCATGCCAACTATTATTACATGTAAACTCGATCAACGACAGATGAATTTCCCAATCAGTCAACCAATCTAAAGCACAATCTCTCAACATGTCTTCTATTGTCTGAATGGTCCTCTCGTATTGTCCATCGGTCTGAGGATGATAAGATGTGCTGAAGTTCAGCTCGGTTCCCAAGGCTCGATGAACCACTTTCTAAAAATATGACATGAAGCGACCATCTCGATCTGAAATAATGGTCTTCGATGTCCCATGCAAGTGGACTATACTCGTGCTAGTCTCTCAGGTTCCCAAGTATCTTTAATGCCTAGGAAATGAGCCGATTCAGTTAAACGATCAACTATCACCCAGATCATATTCATCCCTGTCATGGTCTTTGGCATGTTGGTGATAAAATCCATCGATATATCTTCCCACTTCCATTCCGGGATTGGAAGCGGCTTCAACATTCCGGCGGGTCGCTGATGTTCGATCTTAACCTGCTGACAAGTTAAACACTTTAAGACATTCCGCCACATCTCTCTTCATGTTGCCCCACTAAAAATTCTGTTTCAGATCCTTATACATCTTACTGGTGCCTGGGTGAATAGAATAGGGCGTACTGTGAGCTTCCTTCATGATTGTCTGCTTCAAAACATCAACATCGGGAACACAAAGTCGACTTTGAAATCTCAAAACTCCATCTTCATGAATTACAAATACGGGGGCCTTTCCCTTGCTCACTTCATCACGTAACCGAATTATCAGAGGATCATCCAATTGCTTAGATTTGATTTCTTCGATTGACGATGAAGTTAATTCCATCACACACAGTTGCCCCTGGACCCCTTGTAACCATACTTCAATTCATTCACAAATCAACTCTCGTCAAATGCTGGACTGGGACGTGAGCATTTCCAGCATTCTAATAGAAACGGGTTTGCGCTCAGTGCATCAGCCACTATGTGTAACACCCCCGATATATTCAGGAATATTACAGCGCCGTAAATCCTTTACATAAGGATTTACAAGGCTGAAGAATTGAACAAACATTAAGAGGTACTAACGAATGGAAATAATGGAATTAATATCCAACAGTTCTGACCAAATACTGAAAAATACAAATGTTCAACAGAAACTTATTAATACATCGCCAAATTCAAATTCATCATAAACGACTTTGTACTCGAGTACTTATTGAAATAACCAATAAACAACAGACAAATAAACCCGGCCGGAAGATCACTCTGCACCTTCGTCGTCATGCAGCTCCAGTGGTTATTTTTCCGCTCTCCTGGATCCTGAACATAAACAAAATGTTCACCCCCACAGGGGTTAGCACAACGATGCTAGTACAAGTACCACAACATATTATTCATATTTCACGAAGAATAATAATGTAAATGACAAAAATACCAACAAGTCTTCTCCTACGAGAAACTCATAAATGACCTACATAACTGATAATCACAACATGATATCACAACATACACATGGTAATTCCGACGATCCAGCGTTCACTGCCTAGAACCCACGATGATCCCGTCAGACCAACCCGTGGTGGAAAAATCCGTCCGATGATCCAGCGCACGCTAGCATAGATCCCCCGATGATCCCGTCGGACCAACACGAGGTGGACATACAACAACGACATACATGCATGACAATATGTATAACATCAATACATAAAACAAATAAGGTACTTGCCTCGATTCGAAGACAAGAACAATACTTCCACGAAAACGAACACTCGAAGGTCACCCCCCCTCAATCAATCATGTAACAAGCTCGAACCTTAACAAAAGAAATAATATGGAATTTATCTCACGTCGTACGAATGTCTAACAATTCGATTTACGGCCAAAAGCTCATAAAATGTAATCTGCCTGAACTTCTTAGCGCACGTTAAGTACTTTGTGTAGCGTGCGTTAAGTCTGCTCGATAGCGCACGCAAACAACAAAGCCTAGCGTACGCTAACTATGCATGGGCAGTACTTCACTGATCAGCCGACTGACTCGTCTGATGGCCTAACGTACGTTACGTACCGAACGTAGCGTACGTTAACTCATGCTCGATAGCGCACGTTAATCTACATAGCTTAGCGTGCGCTAACTGTGCATGGCAGTTTACTACTGGGTAGTAGACTGATATCAGCATGATCAAACCAAATGAAATCTTCAGTGTTAATTCATGTTACCTCCATGAATATCATGTTCATACGGTTATGAATGATCTTACGGATAACAACAACTTCGGATTCAAGAATATGTATACTATTATGAAACCATATTCCATTTCAATTACAATTCCTCATGCGATAATTCGGAAGGCTTAACGGTCGATATCAACACCATTATATCAATCAAAAACTATCATTTTGTAGTTTGATTAACATTCCATCTTTACAAGATAAATCCTTCCATGATCAATCCTTTAGATTCTTCTAACAATAATGATGTTAAAGTCAAGTTCATGATTGTTATGAAGACACTTACTAGATTCGGATTTATCAATAATAGAAGTTTCCTCTACTTGTTCAATGTAATAAGATTCTAATCATGATGTTCATAATCAAGGTACTTAAGGCATAATCATCTCAATATTCCAAACATGGTGTGCTTTAGACAATTCACCCAAGAAGATCAATATTTGCTAACATGACTATCTTATTTTCCATAACACGAATATAGAGTTGAAGATAGAATCAACATACCTTAATATGACGAAATCACTGAACCACAAGGTAGAATCCGACTCCGGTTGGTTATATGCCACTCCAAGGAGTTACTTCTCTTCAATGATCACTCACAAGTAATATCCAATGTTCAAGGATCAAATAGATGTGTTCTAAGTGTGTTAGGAGGATAATTATTGCTCTCTGGTCTCTCAAGACTGAAGAATGAACGAAGGAATAAAATGGAGTGCTGGCCCATATATAAACTTTCTGCACAAAGCAGATTAGCGCACGCTACTAAGCATTCTTAGCGCGCGCTAATAAGGGTTGACTCCAAAACTGTCCAGGTTCATCCGCGAAAATCTTATCCGGTCCTACGTCCTGCTGGCGCATGTGTTAGTCGCCTAGCTCAATAATTGATTTCCTAGCGCACGCAAGTCCTACATTCATAGCGTGCGCTAGTAGTAGCCGATAACGTGTGTTAAGCTACATTCTTAGCGTGCGCTATTACGAGTTTGCATGAGAAAATTTGCATGATGATATACTTATGTACAAAGATACCAACGTGAGAAATAACATATTCCGATTATCGAGATCATAAATCCGAATAATACATGGTTCGAATACAGATGAAATACACAATAATAAATCCGGATATTACATACTCTCCTACTAAAAAGGAGTTTCGTCCCGAAACTCAAGACGAAAATAACTCTGGATATTTGGACTTCATACTATTTTCCGTTTCCCATGTGGCTTCTTCCACTCCATGACGTGACCATTGAACTTTGACCAAAACGATTGGTTTGTTCCTCAACTGCTTAAGTCGACTCTCGAGTATCTTGACCGGTCTTTCTTCAAACGTCTCATCTTGAGCGACTTCGATCTCCCCGAAATCAATGACATGACTAGGGTCTGGTATATATCTCCGTAACTGGGATACTTGGAACACGTTATGAACATGGCTCAACGACGGAGGTAATGCCAATCTATATGCCAACTCTCCAACTCTTTCAAGGATCTCGAATGGTCCGATATATCTTGGACTCAGCTTTCCCTTCCTTCCAAAACGAAAAATTCCTCGAGTAGGAGAAACTTTTAAAAGTACGTGGTCTCCCGTACTGAACTCCAAAGGGCGACGGCGTACGTCTGCGTAAAATTTCTGGCAACTCTGGGCGGTCAACAGCCTTTCACGAATCAAGGCTATCTTCTCTCGAGTCTATACGATCAACTCTGGTTCTGTCCCCATCAAGTCTGATGAATCGTCCCAACATAGGGGCGATCTACATCTCCTTCCGTATAATGCCTCAAACGGTGCCATCTTAATGGAAGCATGCCAACTATTATTGTAGGTAAATTCAATCAACGGTAGATGAACTTCCCAATCAGTTGACCAATCTAAGTCACAAGCCCTCAGCATATCTTCCACTATTTGAATAGTCCTCTCGGATTGCCCATCAGTCTCCGGGTGATAAGATGTGCTGAAGTTCAATTCAGTTCCCAAGGCCCTATGAACTGCTTTCCAAAAGTGAGACACAAAACGACCGTCTCGATCAGAAACAATGGTCTTCGGCATACCATGCAATCGAACTATCTCCAAAATAAATACTTGTGCCAGCCTCTCTGGTCCCCACGTGTCCTTAATGCCTAGAAAATGAGCTGATTTGGTTAGACGATCAACTATCAGCCAAATCATGTTCATTCCTGTCTTGGTTCTCGGCATACTAGTGATAAAGTCCATCGATATGTCCTCCCACTTCCATTCAAGAATCGGGAGCGGCTTCAACATCCCGGCAGGTCGTTGATGCTCGATCTTAACCTGATGACAAGTCAAGCATTTTGAGACATACTCCGCTACCTCTTTCTTCATGTTGCCCCACCAAAAGTTCTGTTTCAGGTCCTTATACATCTTACTGGTGCCCGGGTGGATAGAATAGGGCGTTCTGTGAGCTTCCTTCATAATCGTCTGTTTCAGAACATCGATATTAGGAACGCAGAGTCGGTTCTGAAATCTCAAAACTCCATCATCATGAATTGCGAATCTGGGGGCCTTTCCCTTGATCACTTCATCACGTAATCGAATCATCAGAGGATCATCCGTCTGTCTAGATTTGATTTCTTCGGTTAATGATGAAGTTATTTCCATCATGCACAGTTGTCCTTGGACTCTTTGTAACCACACTTCAATTCCTTCTCGAATCATCTCTCGCTGAAGGCTAAGTTCGGAGGTCAGAGTCTCCAGCATCTGAATAGAAACAGGCTTGCGGCTGAGTGCATCGGCCACTACATTCGCTTTACCTGGATGATACAAAATCTCCAAGTCATAGTCTTTAATTAGTTCTAACCATCTTCTTTGCCGCATGTTCAACTCTTTCTGACTGAAGATGTATTTGAGACTCTTGTGATCCGTAAAGATCTGACAGTGAGTCCCGTACAGATAATGCCTCCAGATTTTCAAAGCAAAAATCACTGCTGCCAGCTCCAAATCGTGCATTGGGTAATTCACTTCATAAGGTTTCAGCTGTCGCGACGCATAAGCGATCACCTTATCATTCTGCATCAATACGCATCCGAGCCCTTGGTTCGAAGCATCACTGTAAACTATAAATCCTCCAGTTCCCTGTGGAAGTGATAGAATCGGCGTCGTCGTCAATCTCTTCTTCAATTCATCAAAGCTAATCTGACATAACTCGTTCCACTCAAATTTTTGAGTTTTATACAGGAGTCGAGTAAGTGGGCGGGAAATTTTGGAAAACCCTTCCACGAACCGACGATAATACCCAGCAAGTCCTAAGAAACTTCAGACTTCTTTCACGTTCTTTGGAGGCTTCCAATCCAAAACCGCTTCAATCTTCTGAGGATCTACTCGGACTCCTTCAGCTGATACCACATGACCGAGGAACATTACTTCCTTTAGCCAGAATTCACACTTAGAGAGTTTGGCGTACAGTTGCTCGCTTCTTAAAAGTTCTAATACAATCCGCAAATCATGCATGCTCTTAGGCTCTTAGAATACACCAGAATGTCATCAATGAACACGACCACAAATTTATCCAAATATTCGATGAACACTCGGTTCATCAACTGTATGAATACAGCAGGTGCATTAGTGAGACCAAACGGCATCACTACAAACTCATAATGTCCGTAACGAGTTCTGAACGCTGATTTCGGAACATGAGATTCCTTAATCCTCAGCTGATGATACCCTGATCTCAGATCAATTTTAGAAAATACTGTTGCTCCTTGCAACTGGTCGAATAGATCATCAATCCGTGGCAACGGATACTTGTTCTTAATCGTCATCTTGTTCAGCTCTCGATAGTCAATACACAGTTGAAGCGATCCATCCTTCTTTCGGACAAAAAGAACCGGCGCTCCCAGGGCGAAACGCTTGGCTGGATATAGCCGTTGTCTAGTAACTCCTCTAGTTGCTTCTTCAGTTCGTACATCTCAGTAGGTGCCATACGATACGGCACCTTAGAAATTGGTGTAGCTCCGGGTTCCAGCTCAATGGTAAATTCTACATCCCTTCGTGGAGGTAGTCCAGGTAACTCATCAGGAAATACATCTGGAAATTCGTTCACAACAGGAATGGATGAAAGTTCCACAATTTCGTCTTCTTTTTTCATTGCATAGCACCAGTATCCAGTGCAGCCCTGTTTCAACAATTTGACATCTTTCATCGCTTTGATCAACTTTCCTGAGCTTCCCGGTTTCCATCCCTCAAATAGTATTTCGGAACCATCGTCAGCGATCAGCGAGATATTCCTCCTTCGGTAGTTTACAATTGCTCCATATCGATTAAGCCAATCGTCTCCGAGTATTAGGTCGTCTCCTTGCATTTCTATCACAATCAGATTTGAGGGCCACTCCCTGCCCCCAAATGATACAGGGAAATCTCTAGTCTCTAAGTGTAATATCCGCAATTTTCGATTTTCGGTAAATTTCTTTTTTCGGCCGGAGTCCGTTTTGACGACTCGCTCATGACCGTTCCGTCATTCTGAGAATGATTAATTCTACACTGTTTATCATCCGAGTTCGTTTCGGTGTTGTTTTGTTGAGTTCCGTGCTTTTTAGCGACTTTTCCGCACTTGAGTTCGATTCTTGCGAATCTCGTCCGAAACTGATGTTTCGAGTTTCCCGTAAGTCTGTTTAACTTTGTTAGATGTGTTGTGAACTTCGGTTTGATTATTCGATCATGTATCGTGATTTCCGGGCGTTTTGGGCCATTTTGTAATTTCTTGAAAGTTACGAGTATCCGTATCTGTAATTGTTGTCTCGACCCTTTTCTTGGTCGCGTATGATTAATTATTGCATTATGTTTTCATTTCGGGTCGTTGATGTCGTCCGCGAACTTTTCGTCGTGTTCGTTCCGTGCATTTTCGGAAATCGAGGCGTCGGGTCGTGGCGGCTGAGCAGCTGGCCGGACCAGTGCGGCACAGTCAGAAGTGCTGGGCACTGGCCGAGCAGGCACGGCAGGAACCGGCGTAGCGCACGCTACGGCCGGGATGCTGCGCGCGCTAGCTCGGCAGTGTAGCGCACGCTGTTGAGTCAGCCCAGGGTACGCTATCGGGCCTGGGCAGAGGGAATCTGAGGTTCTGGACTCGGGTAGGATCGGCTGGTAGCGCACACTACCGTCGGTCATGGCGCACGCTAACCGGCAGGTGTAGCGCACGCTGTCGGCCGACTAGCGTACGTTACCGGGATGAGTTTTTTAGTCCAGAGGCTACTGGACAGGTCGGCTAGCGCGCGCAGGCTTCCGGCCGTAGCGCACGCTAGCAGGAGTCGGGCGGACAAGTCGTGGTCGGCAGAATTGGTCGGTGGTGCCGGGTCATGCGGGCCATGGCCGAGAGTGCTGGGCCGATACTGGCCGATAGCGTACGCTAGTCCGGGAAGGCTACAGTACGCTAGTTCCGGCCCAGTATATAAATGACAGACCAGCCACTTTTTCATTCATTTTTCATTTCCTTTCTCTTCGATCCGCGGCTGGAGCTTTGGAGGAGATGAAGCCATATTGTTAAACAACAAATCCATGAAGTTTCTGAGTTTATATCACCGATAAATCATCCTATAACATCCTTCGATCCAGGGAATCAAGGTTAGATCTTTAAAACCCTACTTTTGGGTAGATTTGGGGGTTTTCGCGTTTTTGTCCGATTCGTTCCGTTTTGTTGATTAATTCATGATGAATATGATTAATCTTGTTGGTATTCTTAGTTTCCCTACGGATTCATGGTATATTTCGTGGTTTTTACGGAATCGAGAGGGTTTGGTTGTGGTCCGCCCTCGTTGTTGTTTATATACGAATATACATGAATCGTAGGCGGGTTTTCGGGTGTATTCCAATTCCGTATTCATTTAGAAATGGTTGTGATTGTATTCTTCGAATCGTTAGGTTCGGTATCGTTGGTTCCTAGCGTTTGTCGGTGACTTTCCTTTCCGTTCGTTGCGTCGTCAATAATTCAAGGCAAGTATTTTTGGAAACCTTTATGCTTAACGTGGAATGGTAATGTATTTTGTGTGTGATTTGCTCACCTCGTGTTGGTCCGACGGGATCAAGGAGGGAATCCAAAGGGTTGAGTCCTGGATTCATGAGTTTGTTTAGCTAGCCAGCTCGGGAGGGTCCTTAGAGGCCTCGGGCGGGACCTATGATATTACTCTGTTCCAAGGCGATGCACGTGCGTGTTTTGTTTTATAATATGGCCAGCTCGGGAGGGTCCTTAGAGGCCTCGGGCGGGATCTATGATATTACTCTGTTCCCAAGGCAAATTGTTTGACTGTTTGTTTCCGGAAAAGACATGTCTAGTTTTGGTTTTTGAAATGATATTGGTGCATGTACTATGAAATGTGTAAGTGATTGGTTTGCCTTGAATACTTGTACTAGCGTAATTGCTAACCCCTTTGGGGACCCGTTTTGGGGAAATTCTTGTTATGGATTTCAGGTTATGTTCAGTCAGACGATCGGGCGCTGGGATGGTACGAGGATGTCGGTCAAGGTTGTTGACATGTGCAATTGAGTCTTGTTATTTCCTACTGTCTCTTTTGATGTGGATGTTTTCCAAATTGTAAACTTATAGATTGTACTCGCGAGTACTTAGGCTTTTCCTTTCGGATTGTGATTGGTCTTCGTTGGAGTTACTGTATTTGTCGGTTGATGTTTATTATGCCGGTCGTACCGGACATGTCGTTTTATGTTCTTGTTGTTAACAATTGTTTCCTTGCTAACCGAGACGGTTAGTCGAGTGGTGTTTTGTTGTGTTAGCCTGGTGGGTGTTGGGATTCCACAGAAAATAAACGCAGCGGAAGTATAAACGGAATCCCTAAGAGGATCGATCAAGTAACGTATATACGAAAAGAAAAATACGAAGATCAAGGAATCAAAGTCTCATACCTATGATGTCTCTGAAAAACCTTCGTATGATGATGATGATGATGAAAAGCCCTTCGTTCCAAGCACCTAAAGCAAGGTGCCTCTACTTCACACGCCGGAACTTGACGGAAAAATCAGCAAACTTCCTTTCTCTAAGAATGCGGCTAGGGAAGCTTGTAAGAATTTTTTCTCTCGATCTTTTCTACTAATAACTTGTCTCTAAGATCAAGCATATGCTGTAGAAAATTTTTCTCACTCTTGAAACTCTCTAAAAAACGAAATTAAACACTTGAGGAAGGAAGGAGACTTTATAATTGAAAAGACTTTCTTTTCACCATTATTTCTAGCCTCACATGTAGAAGATGCTTTTAAAAGCATCTCTACACCTTACATAACCCCACAAGTGTATAATATAATGAGAGAGACAAAGTAGAGTTGAGGGGGGGGCCTTATAGGGAATCTTCCAAGAAACGGGTCGAGTTAATTCGGCTCGTGTATTGGATGTTCGTCAAACGAATCCCTCGTGAATCGGATGTCCGTCAAACGAATCCGTTTTATTTCCAATGTGTTTATACTAATTAATTAATCCAATTAATTATTTATATCAAACACATATATACATTTCTCTAAGAAATATAATTTATGAATTAAAGTAATCACCCAGTAACCTACTTACAATTCATAAGATCGCTATTTGATTTATCCGATAAATCACTAATATCTAATATTATAAGAGAGATTATTAATTCATATTTATCCATCAATGATCCTATTGCGCGACTCCGTAGGTTCGTCTCAGCCGGCATTGGGAGGAACCAATGAGTGCAGGCGGACTTAGCCACCTAGCGGGCCGCCTTTGTAAACCCGATGAGAACGAATGAACGAATCATTCCGAACCATTATGTCGTGAATACTATATACGTATAGACCCTTCATCGAGATGTCCCGGTCAAGTCTTCGGGTCACGGTAAAGTCAAACCTTCGTTGACTAAACTCTATACTGTGTTAATGCAAATCAAGACCGACTGATTAATAGTGTATCTAATACGACTATATCAGAATGCTTTGGCCAAAGACTTATGATCTTATTTACCATTAACCGTATAGGACATTCGCCTGCTCACTAACAGGAGATAGAATCCTTTCTTGGCGTACAGCAAAGACTGCTACCTGCCCGTATAGTCCGCACTTCGAGGTCGACTCAGCAATTAAGTAAATGAGTCTAACTACTCTAATGACAAACTAAACGTCACAGACACATCTTCTAATGAACCCTCAAGTCAAAGGTCCACGTATACTATCACAACCTTTCGATTCATCATCGACTCTCCGAGAGTGAATACCGTGTGACTGAATCGAGTATGAGTCGTGTTCGAGTATACTGGTCCCACCAATATACTTATAACTATTCTATCAAGACGTGCACACATCCTAGCATCAGTTATACAAGTCTTATTAAAACTTAATGTCCTGTTAAGTTTTATCGACTTGCGAACTAGTTAAGCATTCGAGCTCTAAACACTTCTAGTGCCTATCTCCTTATCTCTATAAGGAGTAGAATGTTCACTCTCAAATGCAAGGACTACTATTCTGTATATCAAATCACAATGCCAGTGATACACAATAATATAGAAATAATAATTGCCTTATTAAATATAATATTCATAATTACAATACAATCGCTCTCACTCTCTCATCCTCTGAGTGGCATTCGAGGGCATATTCCTAACAATCTCCCAGTTGCACTCAATGCCACAAACTATGGTATCTAATACCCATACTCTCCAGATGTCTCTCTAAGACCTTCTAAGAGAGTGGCTTGGTAAGCGGATCAGCAACGTTATTTGCTGTGTCTACTCTCTGCAGTGTAACATTCCCATCCCGAACCATTTCTCTACCAAAATGATATTTTCTCGCAATATGTTTGGTGTTGTGGTGAGCCCTAGGCTCCTTAGCCTGTGCAACAGCTCCGTCATTGTCACAAAACAGTGTCACGGGCTTCTCTGCGTTAGGAACCACTTGAAGTTCCTCAGTGAACTTCTTTATCCAAAAAGCTTCTTTAGCAGCCTCCGTGGCTGCCTGATATTCGGCTTGACATGTGGAGATAGCAGTCGAACTTTGATTGGCACTTCTCCAAGAAACTGCCCCACCATTCAGAGTAAAGATATACCCTGATGTGGACATCTGAGCATCCATGTCCCCCGAAAAATCTGAGTCTGTATAACCCATCACTCTTAGTTCTCCACCGCCGTATGTAAGAACCAAGTCTTTAGTCCTCCTTAGGTACTTTAGAATGTTCTTTACAGCAGTCTAATGTTCCTGCCCTGGATTTGACTGAAACCGGCTTACTACGCTCACAGCATAGGCAATGTCCGGTCTAGTGCAAATCATTGCATACATAAGGCTACCTACTGCTGAAGCATAAGGTACCTTGCTCATTTCCTTTCTATCTTCCTCACTTTGAGGACACATCTATAAGGAAAGTTTTGCACCATGTTGCATAGGTAGAAACCCTCTTTTAGAATCTTCCATCCTAAATCGCTTTAGGATCTTTTCTATGTAGAGGGCTTGGGAAAGACCTAACATTCTTTTCGCTCTATCCCGGTAGAGACGAATACCTGCAATATAGGTAGCTTCTCCCAAGTCTTTCATTGAGAACTCTTTAGAAAGCCAAGCTTTCACAGAATCGAGCATTCTACGCTGTTTCCTATAAGTAGAATGTCATCTACATATAGTATTAAGAACGCAATTTTGCTCCCACTAACCTTCTTGTAAATACAGGGCTCTTCTTCGTTTTGGACAAAATCAAACTCTTTGACTGTCTCGTTAAAACGAAGATTCCAACCCCGTGAAGCTTGCTTGATCCATAAATGGCACGCTGAAGTTTGCATACTTTATGAATATTGGTTTGAGATATGAATCCCTTAGTACATTCCATATAAATCTCCTCCTCGAGGAATCCATTTCGAATGCCGTTTTCACATCCATTTGCCATATTTCATAATCTAAGTGGGTGCTATAGCAAGCATCATGCGAATAGACTTAATCATAGCTACAAAGTAGAAGGTCTCAAGTAATCGATTCCTTCTCTTTGGGAATAACCCTTTGCCACAAGCACGGCCTTATAGGTATCAACCTTGCCATCTCCATCAGTCTTTCTCTTATAGATCCATTTGTTTCCAATAGGCACTATGCCTTTAGGACGATCTACTAAAGTCCAGACTGATTAGCATGCATTGAGTCTATCTCGGCTTCCATAGCTTCTTGCCACTTGGTGGAGTCAACGTCTACCATCGCTTGGTCGTATGTAGAAGGATCATTCTCTTGACTACTTTGTCATCTCATGGACACCCGGTTCCTCTTGATGCGAGATAGCCATACCTCTCGAGTAATTGAGAAATTCTACTAGACTTGCGAGGTTGTATTTGTATTTGAAGGTTCGGTTCTTGTATCTTGCATAGGTGTCTCATTTGGTGTTTCTTTTATTTCTTCCAAAGAAATATTTCTACCGCCCCTCCTTCTGAATAAACCGATCTTCCAGAAGTGTGCTTGTATAGCAACGATGATCCTATGATCTTCGTGCATGTAGAATAGATATCCCATGGAATCCTGGATATCCTATGAAACGACCTTCACTGCACCTAGTTTCCAATTTCTCTACTTTAGTCTTCTTGACATAAGCGGGGCATCCCCAAATCCTAATGTGATTAAGACTTGGTTTCCTACCTCTCCACATCTCATGGGGAGTCTTAGGAACGGATTTGGAAGGACATCTGTTCAAGATATGCACAGCAGTAAGGAGCGCGTAACCCCACAGATAAATCGGTAGATCAGTATAGTTAAGCATGGAGCGAACCATGTCCAACAAGGTTCGGTTCCTTCTTTCCGATACACCATTTAATTGTGGAGTAGCCGGAGGAGTGAATTGTGACACTATTCCTAGTTCTTTTAAGAACTCATCAAATTCGTACTCATGTACTCACCACCTTGGTCCGACCAAAGAGTCTTAACAGTTACTGCTTGATTTTCAACTAGGGCTTTAAATTCCTTGAATTTATCAAAAGCTTGACTTATGTTTCATTAAGTACACGAATCCATACCGGTATGGTCATCGAATGTAATGAAATATCAAAGCCGCCTCGTGCCACTTCAAAAGGGCCACAGACGTCGGTATGGATCAATCCAAGTTTTTCACAGCTCTTTCAAAAGTCCTGCGAAGGGTAACTTGGTCATTTTGCCTTGAAGGCAAGATTCAAAAGTTGGATAGGATCTGATCCCAATGGACCCGTAAGCCCATCTTTCTCCATTTTATGAACCTTGGTCCGACCGATATGACCAAGTCTAAGATGCCACTTAAGTGCTTGGTCTGCTTCATCCCTACCACGCTTCCTAGTTATAGTGTTCACAGCTTGTCTTATTCTTTAAATTTAAATGGTATAAACCATTTAATAATGTAGCAATACAACCAATTTATTTCGAAATAAATACGACAGACCCATCTCCAATAAAGAAGTGAAATCCCTTTCGGTCCATGACCTAATTGATACAATATTCTTGTGCCCCTTGGGCAAAACAAGTACATCATCTAAAGTGAGAATAAAACCAGATTCTAAATCCAACATAAGGGATCCGATATCGAAGCCTCGACACTATGCCCACTTCCGACGGTGACCATCACCTCCCCGAATCCAACTTCCTACTTGCCCAGATCCCGATTCATTGTACAAATGTGAGAACTCGCACCGAATCAAGTATCCAAGAAGTAGAATATACGATTCTGAACAATTTGTTTCTAAAACCAATAGTTCCGCACAAGGCGCATTACGGTCAAGCTTTGGACAATACCTCTTCCAGTGGCCTAGCTCACCGCATTGAGGCATACATCCGCTTTCTTGGCCCCTTTGCTCTTTTGAACCATTGGGGCCTTGCCCTTCCCTTGTCGATCTTGGCTATCGGACCTAATCGCTTCTTGTTCTTTTTCTTCTTATTCTTGGACTTCCAAGTCTTAGAAGAAATCACAAGTGCCTTTCCTTTCCTTTGTCTTCATCCGAGACCGGGAAGTCGCTACTTGTTCATTAGCCCAGCTAAGTTACATGCAATCTCATTGCAGTTGAAGTTCATGACAAATTGGGAAAAGGAGTCAGGAAGTGACTGCAGGATAAGGTCAGTTTGGAGAGATGCATGCATCTGAAAATCAAGAGCTTCCAATCTCTCAATCATCGAGATCATCTTGAGGACATGGTCCCCAACCTTCTCTCCTTCCTTCATCCTGGCGCCGAATAATTGCTTTGATATCTCATATCTAGCAGTTCGGCTATGCTCTCCATAGAGCTCAGCCAGGTGCGCTAAGATGGCTCGTGAAGACGTCATCTTTTCATGGGCACGTTGAAGCTCATTGGTCATTGAGCCTAACATGTACCCTCGCACTCTTATGTCGTCTTTTACCCATTTCTCATGGGCATCGACATCTTCCTGATTGGCTCGGGTTCTTGCAGGAGCCGCTGGGATGTCCGCCTCAAGACGTATCCCAAAGATCTCCATAGTTAGGACAATCCTCAAGTTCCGGCTCCATCCATAGTTCGGACCCAGACGTTCTTTTCAAGTAGTATAGCGAGTGGGTTCTTTGTCATATTGAGAGATTTGTTAATCGCAGAATAATTTGAGATTCGTTAGTGATTGTTTAATTATGATCCGAGTAAAGAATTTAAGGACTTTCTTTATTCATAACTCGGCTCCCACTATTTTATCGGCATTTACACACTCCCATGTTAAATCCTAAGTCTTGGGTGACTTCATAGTGGTGATCGATTTCTTTACAAAGTTTAATAGAGGGCAACCCATACGGTTTATATTCTATTATTCTTTATAAAGTGGTGTCTAATACCAACCCATCTAATGGATGATTCGATCTTCTTTTACCCCTAGTTCACTTGCCCTCAACCCATTCGGTTTCTATGGCTCGCTGAACTATCTAAGTTTAAACCGTCAACTCCTATTAGTCTGACAATTGAATCTTACCCGGCAACCCATACGGTTTATAGGGGTTTGATTTGTCACAACCAAAGGCATCTAATGCACTCTAGGAATTTATCAACTTTCCCCAAAAATATTACCCCGACATACTCGGAAGAATAATATTCCGGTTTAAATTTCAATTTTCCATGAGTTTGACGGAGGGTAGGAAACCTCGTAACCTTTATAACTTAGTGTTTGTAAGTGGGAGTATTAACGCGATTATATGTTTCACTTTGCACATTAATCCGTTTATAAGCGCGGTTTGTGGTTTGTCAATCATTCAAAATGAAAAACAATAAATAGCAACCTAGTTACTACCAACATATAACTCATGGACTTTTTCCTAAGTATTGGGCCAAGCCAAATAACGAAAAGAAAAATTCAGTATTGATTCTTCGTCTTCCAGTCGGTCGTCTTCGGTCTTCGTCATAGCCATATGAATAATTACATCATTGAACAATACGTCCTTTTATACATATTTTCTAGTAAAAATAAATAGGCTCAAAATGGCCTTTACAACCATATCGAATCGAACAAATCAACAACTAAGTCCACGAGCTATATCACCATCACATAAGACATTCCATACAACATGTAACGGTAAATGAAATTAAATAATCAATTAATATATTAATCCAATTAATATAAAAATTAATTTATTTAATTTCTACAATATTAATCAAATTAATATTTATAATCGTCATTTTAATCCGTTCAAAGTAATCCGGCCAAAACAATATTCTCGTCTAATAATTTCCATAAAAAAAAAATATTCCAAATATTTTATTAAATCTAATTAAATCCAATTTAAATTTCGGAAATTATTACAACGAAATATAAACACAAAAATGGAGTCGGGAAAATCCAGATCGTGCCCACACGCCCGATTCAAAATCGGGCCGAAAACCCAAAAACCGCCTGACCGAAGTCACTCTCGGCCATCGCCGGCAGGCCGCCGAGCAGCTGTGAGCCTACCGAGTCACTATCGGCCGCTAGGCAGTGAGCCTAGTAAGCTGCCGGCAATGCGTCTTCGTGCGGTATTCGTGTTTAACCCCGCTTTTCTCATTTTTTCGACTCGCCTAAAGCGAAAAAGTTTCTTAACTTCATGAAGAACTTATAAATCAACAAAAATCAAATTTTTCAGATTTATAATTCACATAAAATAGTCGAAACTTGACTTACTACGAACGATTAAATTTCTTCGATTATATCTATTATGATTCTAAATCATAAACATCATCAAATAACATTCCAAATGCAAAGATGATCGTATATACGATATATTTGACCTATCTCTTTTACCACTGTTGGGATTCCACAGAAAATAAACGCAACGGAAGTATAAACGGAATCCCTAAGAGGATCGATCAAGTAACGTATATACGAAAAGAAAAATACGAAGATCAAGGAATCAAAGTCTCATACCTATGATGTCTCTGAAAAACCTTCGTATGATGATGATGATGATGAAAAGCCCTTCGTTCCAAGCACCTAAAGCAAGGTGCCTCTACTTCACACGCCGGAACTTGACGGAAAAATCAGCAAACTTCCTTTCTCTAAGAATGCGGCTAGGGAAGCTTGTAAGAATTTTTTCTCTCGATCTTTTCTACTAATAACTTGTCTCTAAGATCAAGCATATGCTGTAGAAAATTTTTCTCACTCTTGAAACTCTCTAAAAAACGAAATTAAACACTTGAGGAAGGAAGGAGACTTTATAATTGAAAAGACTTTCTTTTCACCATTATTTCTAGCCTCACATGTAGAAGATGCTTTTAAAAGCATCTCTACACCTCACATAACCCCACAAGTGTATAATATAATGAGAGAGACAAAGTAGAGTTGAGGGGGCTTATAGGGAATCTTCCAAGAAACGGGTCGAGTTAATTCGGCTCGTATCGATGTTTGTCAAACGAATCCCTCGTGAATCGGATGTCCATCAAACGAATCCGTTTTATTTCCAATGTGTTTATACTAATTAATTAATCCAATTAATTATTTATATCAAACACATATATACATTTCTCTAAGAAATATAATTTATGAATTAAAGTAATCACCCAGTAACCTACTTACAATTCATAAGACCGCTATTTGATTTATCCGATAAATCACTAATATCTAATATTATAAGAGAGATTATTAATTCATATTTATCCATCAATGATCCTATTGCGCGACTCCGTAGGTTCGTCTCAGCCGGCATTGGGAGGAACCAATGAGTGCAGGCATTTAGCTTGACTGGCGGGCCGCACTGTAAACCCCGACTGAGAACGAATGAACGAATCATTCCAGAACCATTATGTCGTGAATACTATATACGTATAGACCCTTCATCAGATGTCCCGGTCAAGTCTTCGGGTCACGGTAAAGTCAAACCCTACTGTTGACTAAACTCTATACCTGTGTTGATGCAAATCAAGACCGACTGATTAATAGTGTATCTAATACGACTATATCAGAATGCTTTGGCCAAAGACTTATGATCTTATTTACCATTAACCGTATAGGACATTCGCCTGCTCACTAATAGGAGATAGAATCCTTTCTTGGCGTACAGCAAAGACTGCTACCTGCCCGTATAGTCCGCACTTCGAGGTCGACTAAGCAATTAAGTAAATGAGTCTAACTACTCTAATGACAAACTAAACGTCACAGACACATCTTCTACTGAACCCTCAAGTCAAAGGTCCACGTATACTATCACAACCTTTCGATTCGTCATCGACTCTCCGAGAGTGAATACCGTGTGACTGAATTGAGTATGAGTCGTGTTCGAGTATACTGGTCCCACCAATATACTTATAACTATGCTATCAAGACGTGCACACATCCTAGCATCAGTTATACAAGTCTTATTAAAACTTAATGTCCTGTTAAGTTTTATCGACTTGCGAACTAGTTAAGCATTCGAGCTCTAAACACTTCTAGTGCCTATCTCCTTATCTCTATAAGGAGTAGAATGTTCACTCTCAAATGCAAGGACTACTATTCTATATACCAAATCACAATGCCAGTGATACACAATAATATAGAAATAATAATTGCCTTATTAAATATAATATTCATAATTACAATACAATCGCTCTCACTCTCTCATCCTCTGAGTGGCATTTGAGGGCATATTCCTAACAGTGGGTCCCATGTAGGGGTCCACGGCGCTGTAATACACCTCGAATATCTTGGGGGTGTTACAGAAAATGGTATTAGAGCCTCTAAGTTTATGGATACCTAGGCTTGTCGGTTATTTGGGTCTAGTTATGTTTTGTTTTGCATATTGTCACACCGCTTCCGGCATCTCAGTACATCCAATGCTCGTAAGTTTTCCTTACTGGATCCTCTTGTTTTCTAGTATTGTATTTCCACTTCTTGAACTGTGATTGTCTCCCTCGTACTTATCGTCAAGTTGTTTTTCGATCCATCCGGTTCGTGTACTTTTGATTCTAATATTGCGCATTCCTTTATCTCTCTGGAGTATGTGCGCCGTTCTGGGCTTGACCGTTTGTCGTCTTGCGAGCCTTCCATCGCTAAACTTCCTAGCGTTGGTGGGATCGTTGGTGATCGAAAGATCCGAGATTTGCTCCATGGTATATTGTGAGAGGGCTCGACTCTCTAGTCTTTTGTTGTGCGATGGAATCTGTGTTTGGTAATTGCGATATACTAGATGTATGTTGAGCCGAATGTATTGATGGTTTGGACACCGAAGGGTGAAGTATGATGTAGAAGTTTTGAACATTGAAATGTTCTGGGAAAGGTATTGATGGCAGAGTTTGTTGAGAAACTCACATAGCTGGTTTCGACATATGTCCAAATCGATGATCTTTGGTTACGCTGTTAAACTTGAAGAGATAAGTTTGACATATGCTTAGAATTAGTGTTTCCGAGTTGCGCTTGTTGAACTGGTGATTTTTGAATGCCGTATATGCGTGTGTTCGGGAATTGATGGTACTTGGCTAATTATTGTTACTTACAACCAATGTGTTTCTATTAATAATAATACATGCGGCGTGCATGCTTGAAAATTTCTTAGACTTGATCGTATTGTGGGTTTTTGAAAAGTGACATGAATTTGGGCGAGCCAGCCTTGTATTTTCAAATAAAACCTTGTGTCAGTATTTAAAGGTCGTGTTTAAAAGTGTTTTAGGACATTTTATAAAATGCTACTGCTGTTAAACCCTTGTCGTGTTTGAAAGGGTCTTGAAAACAATTTTTTAAACTTATCGGTTTTATTTTCGAATAACTAGAGTATATGATTTTAAAATCAGATTAGCTTGGGAAAACCTAGGCTGTCGAGTCAAGTTGTGTTTGTTGAGTTTTGTCTCGTCGGATTTTGTCTAACTTAGTCGCATCGCGACGCGTCGTTTGAGATCATTGGTCGTGATTAGTATCGAGGGGCGGTCGTCACTTACGTGCGACCTATGGATGTAAAACTCCCTTCCTTGTGTTGTGCCTCATGTGACACGAGTTATTTGTATGATTAGTCGTTAAATGATGGAATCCTTCTGTGGATTTTGATTTCACGATATGTGTTTATTCGACTCTCGTATTTGGTTTATACGAGGAGTGTCGCCGCTGCTGATGTATTTTCGTACCGCATTTTATCCGCTGCGTGAGTTCTTTCAAACGGCTTTCGGCATTTTGCAAACTGAGTTTTATTTCGTAAAACCGATTCCCCGAATCAAGTTTTGGCATTTTGGCCTTGAACATTTCATGACGGTTTGACAAATGATTTTGTGAGCTTTGGAAAATATTACCGTCATTGGTCCTTTTAGCATTTTCGAAATGACGTGGAAAATTGTGCTTAGCCTGGTAAACCCGTGTGAGAAAGGTTTACGGCATGTAATTTTTCTGATATGTTATGTTGTTGTCTCTGTGGGTCGTTAGCGCACGCTACGCTTTGCGGCTAGCGCGCGCGAGAGTGCGTTGGTAGCACGCTAAGGGGAGGATAGCGCACGCTACCTGGTAGTTCAGGGCAGTCCAGGACCTACTGGACTGGGTCTGAAGTTCTCGTTAGCGCACACTAACACTTGGGGTTAGCGCACGCTAATAGTGTATTTTTGGTCAGGAGTTTTGTTTGGTGCCGTGATAGCGCACGCTAACCTTAATGATTAGCGCATGCTAATTGTGTCGATATAAATCTTGGACAACGATCTAGAAGTTGCATTTTTCTTAATTTCTTCTTCTTCCTCCATGAGTTTGAGACGTAGCGACTAGGGTTCGCATCTGGGCTGATTTTTCTTCCATCCAAAGGTGTTTTGGAGTATCCTAGATGATTTTTAACATCATCTAATCCATTGTTCTTCGCCGAATCTAGGTATTTTTCTTGAATCCCTAGAGTTGATTTTTTTTTTTGGAGTTTTGTTCTTGATGTCGTTTTCCATCCGGTTTTGATAAACCGATTATTGTTTTAACGATGTTGTTAAGCATATCCTAGGGATTGGATATCACTGTCGTGATTTTGAACGATTTGATGCGTGTGATATGATGTGTTTAAATGAATGTTGATACGCGACTCGGGGCATTTTGGCCTATTGTACTTCTGAAAAACCTTGAGTATCTTAGAAAATAAACCTCAGGACGTACTTTTAAAATGAATTATTTTCTCACAGTGTTCTCAAGATGCCTACTAGCGCTACGCTATGTTTCAAAATTATTCTACTTTGAGGATCAAAATATTTTGAGATATTTCTAATGATTTAGAAACACATTTGCTTAGACCCGAAGGTCGAATATTGCTGAAAAGTTTTAATTTAAAGAAATGTGTCTTCATTTTTTTTTATCAAACGCAAGATGATTTTTTTTTAAAGTCTCGATGACGATGTTTGTACTACTTTTTGATATATGATACTCAAGATCAACTGGTGCTTGCAAATTATTTTCAAAAGGTGGTTTTCGTTTTCAAAACCTATTATTCTGCTTATGGACCGGAAATGCATGTATGGTTTTCGAACTTTCGTTACGGTGTTAACCCCGGTTTGTGATTAAATTAGTGGTGTGAACGTTGAGTCGTTCGCCACACGTTTGTTGTGTTAGCCCCCTGTGAGAGGTGGGATGTTGGTGTTGAATATTGTCGCCCCGTAGTGATTTCTGCGTTATCGCTCTTGTGCGAACTCTTAGAGCTTGTTTGGTACGACCGTGTATATCGGTGATTATTCCATTATGTGTCGGTTGTTTAATGTCTTGTTACCTTGCTCCCGTTTTTGTGAATTTCGTGGACGAGGTCGGAGGTAATACCCGTACTATTTTGACTTCTGTATTTTCTCTTTCTCCAGTCTATCTATTCGCTCATGTTCGTTGATACTTTATGAACTTGTTCTGTATTTTGGTTTCATCGTCCGAACGAGCTGTGATCTTGTTGTGGGTCGATCTGGTTATCGCTGTGACTTTTCCGAATTCGATTCGATTCTTGTGAACCTTGTTCGGAAGTAACATCTTTTGGTTCTACTAGTTCTTTTATTCGAAGTGGATCGGATTTTGGACTCCTGTATTTTCGACTCTATCGACTCGTTTATGCTCGTTAACATTTTATGAACTTTCCCTATCCCTTGCTTTTGTTGATCGAACGAGTGTGGTATTGTTTCGGAATAACTCGTTTGTCGTTGTGACTTTTCTATTGCTATTCCCTTTCCTGTGGATCTTATATGAATACACAACCTGTTGTTTTCACCAGATCATATATTGTCTCGAGTCGAGATGTGAACCTTGGAGTTGTTGTTTGAATTTTATTATCCTTCGTATTTCGGACATGATTGTTCGATTTTTGTTGTCTCGATTGTTTGTTTGTTCGGTTTTTGTTCTCGTTTCGTGATTGTTGAGCGTCCAGGCTCCTTCCTAATTCCCTTAAGTTCGGGAAATTAGTCTCGTTTTCGATCTTCCAACCCTTGAGCGGTGGAATTCCGTATTTGTTCAGCGATTGGCTCGCGTTTTAATTGATGTACCGTTGGATTGGTCAATCATATTGATTTTCGTTCGTTGTGTTTTGTGATTGTCCGGATAATCGACTCGATTGTATTGTCTATTTGATGACGCTTGTCACTCGTTGATTTTATTATGTCTCTACCGGTGGCGTTGTGTTAGTCGTCATGGAGCGTATTTTCACGTCGTATGTCTCTTTGCGTTTCTTGCAACGTTTCGCCGTCGGGCGTGAGTTTTCGGTTTTTGTATATCTCGTCGAGTTTTCTTGGCGGGATATTGCTTCTCCTTACTTGTTTTAAGTTTCGGGACGAAACTTCTTTTAAGGAGGGTAGAATGTAATATCCGCAATTTTTGATTTTTGGTAAATTTCTTTTTTCGGCCGGAGTCCGTTTTGACGACTCGCGCATGACCGTTTCGTCATTCTGAGAATGATTAATTCTACACTTTTTGTCATCCGAATTCGTTTCGGTGTTGTTTTGTTGAGTTCTGTGCTTTTTAGCGACTTTTCCGCACTTGAGTTCGATTCTTGCGAATCTTGTCCGAAACTGCTGTTTCAAGTTTCCCGTAAGTCCGTTTAACTTTGTTAGACGTGTTGTGAACTTCGGTTTGGTTATTCGATCATGTATCGTGATTTCCGGGCGTTTTGGGCCATTTTGTAATTTCTTGAAAGTTACGGGTATCCGTATCTGTAATTGTTGTCTCGACCCTTTTCTTGGTCGCGTATGATTAATTATTGCATTATGTTTTCATTTCGGGTCGTTGATGTCATCCGCGAACTTTTCGTCGTGTTCGTTCCGTGCGTTTTCGGAAATCGAGGCGTCGGGTCGTGGCGGCTGAGCAGCTGGCCGGACCGGTGCGGCATCGGAAGTCTTGGCATCGCCGAGCAGCACGGCAGAACCGGCCAGACGCACGCCACGGCCGGAGGCCGCGCGCTAGCTCAAAGCAGCGCATGCCGCCGAGTCCACCAGGCCAGACGCTTATCGGCCCGGGCAGAGGGATTACGAGGTTCGACTCGGTAGGATCGGAAGGTAGCGACGCCATCGCTTGGCCGTGGCGCACGCTAACCGACAGGTAGCGACGCCGCCGCCGACTAGCGACGCACGGGATGAGTTTGTTAGTCCGCAGGCTATCGACAGTCACTAAGCGCGGCAGCTTCCGGCCGTAGCGCACGCTAGCGGGAGTCGGGCGACAAGTCATGGTCGCGGCATTGGTCGGTGCCGGGTCATGCGGGCCATGGCCGAGAGGCCGGGCCGATCATCGTCGATAGCGCACGCTAGTCCGGGAAGGCTAGCGCACGCTAGTTCCGGCCCAGTATATAAATGACAGACCAGCCACTTTTTCATTCATTTTTCATTTCCTTTCTCTTCGGTCCGCGGCTGGAGCTTTGGAGGAGATGAAGCCATGTTGTTAAACAACAAATACATGAAGTTTCTTAGTTTATATCACCGATGAATCATCCTATAACATCCTTCGATCCAGCGAATCAAGGTTAGATCTTTAGAACCCTACTTTTGGGTAGATTTGGGGGTTTTCGCGTTTTTGTACGATTCGTTCCGTTTTGTTGATTAATTCATGATGAATATGATTAATCTTGTTGGTATTCTTAGTTTCCCTACGGATTCATGGTATATTTCGTGGTTTTTACGGAATCGAGAGGGTTTGGTTGTGGTCCGCCCTCGTTGTTGTTTATATACGAATATACATGAATCATAGGCGGGTTTTCTGGTGTATTCCAATTCCGTATTCATTTAGAAATGGTTGTGATTGTATTCTTCGAATCGTTAGGTTCGGTCTCGTTGGTTCCTAGCGTTCGTCGGTGACTTTCCTTTCCGTTCGTTGCGTCGTCAATAATTCAAGGCAAGTATTTTTGGAAACCTTTATGCTTAACGTGGAATGGTAATGTATTTTGTGTGTGATTTGCTCACCTCGTGTTGGTCCGACGGGATCAAGGAGGGAATCCAAAGGGTTGAGTCCTGGATTCATGAGTTTGTTTAGGTAGCCAGCTCGGGAGGGTCCTTAGAGGCCTCGGGCGGGATCTATGATATTACTCTGTTCCCAAGGCGATGCACGTGCGTGTTTTGTTTTATAATATGGCCAGCTCGGGAGGGTCCTTAGAGGCCTCGGGCGGGATTTATGATATTACTCTGTTCCCAAGGCAAATTACTTGACTGTTTGTTTCCGGAAAAGACATGTCTGGTTTTGGTTTTTGAAATGATATTGGTGCATGTACTATGAAATGTGTAAGCGATTGGTTTGCCTTGAATACTTGTACTAGCGTAATTGCTAACCCCTTTGGGGACCCGTTTTGGGGAAATTCTTGTTATGGATTTCAGGTTATGTTCAGTCAGACGATCGGGCGCTGGGATGGTACGAGGATGTCGGCCAAGGTTGTTGACATGTGCAATTGAGTCTTGTTATTTCCTACTGTCTCTTTTGATGTGGATGTTTTCCAAATTGTAAACTTATAGATTGTACTCGCGAGTACTTAGGCTTTTCCTTTCGGATTGTGATTGGTCTTCGTTGGATTTACTGTATTTGTCGGTTGATGTTTATTATGCCGGTCGTACCGGACGTGTCGTTTTATGTTCTTGTTGTTAACAATTGTTTCCTTGCTAACCGAGACGGTCAGTCGAGTGGTGTTTTGTTGTGTTAGCCTGGTGGGTCCCATGTAGGGGTCCACGGCGCTGTAATACACCTCGAATATCTTGGGGGTGTTACAGAAAATGGTATTAGAGCCTCTAGGTTTATGGATACCTAGGCTTGTCGGTTATTTGGGTCTAGTTATTTTTTGTTTTGCACATTGTCACACCGCTGCCGGCATCTCAGTACATCCAGTGCTCGTAAGTTTTCCTTACTGGATCCTCTTGTTTTCTCGTATTGTATTTCCACTTCTTGAACTGTGATTGTCCCCCTCGTACTTATCGTCAAGTTGTTTTTCGATCCATCCGGTTCGTGTACTTTTGATTCTAGTATTGCGCAGTCCTTTATCTCTCTGGAGTATGTGCGCCGTTCTGGGCTTGACCGTTTGTCGTCTTGCGAGCCTTCCATCGCTAAACTTCCTAGCGTTGGTGGGATCGTTGGTGATCGAAAGATCCGAGATTTGCTCCGTGGTATATTGTGAGAGGGCTCGACTCTCTAGTCTTTTGTTGTATGATGGAATCTGTGTTTGGTAATTGCGATATACTAGATGTATGTTGAGCCGAATGTACTGATGGTTTGGACACCGAAGGGTGAAGTATGATGTAGAAGTTTTGAACATTGAAATGTTCTGGGAAAGGTATTGATGGCAGAGTTTGTTGAGAAACTCACATAGCTGGTTTCGACATATGTCCAAATCGGTGATCTTTGGTTATGCTGTTAAACTTGAAGAGATAAGTTTGACATATGCTTAGAATTAGTGTTTCCGAGTTGCGCTTGTTGAACTGGTGATTTTTGAATGCCGTATATGCGTGTGTTCGGGAATTGATGGTACTTGGCTAATTATTGTTACTTACAACCAATGTGTTTCTATTAATAATAATACATGCGGCGTGCATGCTTGAAAATTTCTTAGACTTGATCGTATTGTGGGTTTTTGAAAAGTGACATGAATTTGGGCGAGCCAGCCTTGAATTTTCAAATAAAACCTTGTGTCGGTATTTAAAGGTCGTGTTTAAAAGTGTTTTAGGACATTTTATAAAATGCTACCACTGTTAAACCCTTGTCGTGTTTGAAAGGGTCTTGAAAACGATTTTTTAAACTTATCGGTTTTATTTTCGAATAACTAGAGTATATGATTTTAAAATCAAATTAGCTTGGGAAAACCTAGGCTGTCGAGTCAAGTTGTGTTTGTTTAGTTTTGTCTCGTCGGATTTTGTCTAACTTAGTCGCATCGCGACGCGTCGTTTGAGATCATTGGTAGTGATTAGTATCGAGGGGCGGTCGTCACTTACGTGCGACCTATGGATGTAAAACTCCCTTCCTTGTGTTGTGCCTCATGTGACACGAGTTATTTGTATGATTAGTCGTTAAATGATGGAATCCTTCTGTGGATTTTGATTTCACGATATGTGTTTATTCGACTCTCGTATTTGGTTTATACGAGGAGTGTCGTCGGTGCTGATGTATTTTCGTACCACATTTTATCCGCTGTGTGAGTTCTTTCAAACGGCTTTCGGCATTTTGCGAACTGAGTTTTATTTCGTAAAACCGATTCCCCGAATCAAGTTTTGGCATTTTGGCCTTGAACATTTCATGACGGTTTGACAAATGATTTTGTGAGCTTTGGAAAATATTACCGTCATTGGTCCTTTTAGCATTTTCGAAATGACGTGGAAAATTGTGCTTTGCCTGGTAAACCCGTGTGAGAAAGGTTTACGGCATGTAATTTTTCTGATATGTTCTGTTGTTGTCTCTGTGGGTCGTTAGCGCACGCTACGCTTTGCGGCTAGCGCGCGCGAGAGTGCGTTGGTAGCACGCTAAGGGGAGGATAGCGCACGCTACCTGGTAGCCAGTGGCGCCCAGATCTACCGACTGGGTCTGAAGTTCTCGTTAGCGCACGCTAACAGTTGGGGTTAGCGCACGCTAACAGTGTATTTTTGGTCAGGAGTTTTGTTTGGTGCCGTGATAGCGCACGCTAACCTTAATGATTAGCGCATGCTAATTGTGTCCAGTATAAATACTGGACACCAGTCTAGAAGTTGCATTTTTCTTCATTTCTTCTTCTTCCTCCATGAGTTTGAGACGTAGCGACTAGGGTTCGCATCTGGGCTGATTTTTCTTCCATCCAAAGGTGTTTTGGAGTATCATAGATGATTTTTAACATCATCTAATCCATTGTTGTTCGCCGAATCTAGGTATTTTTCTTGAATCCCTAGAGTTGATTTTTTTTTTTGGAGTTTTGTTCTTGATGTCGTTTTCCATCCGGTTTTGATAAACCGATTATTGTTTTAACGATGTTGTTAAGCATATCCTAGGGATTGGATATCACTGTCGTTATTTTGAACGATTTGATGCGTGTGATATGATGTGTTTAAATGAATGTTGATACGTGCGAATTCTGGGCATTTTGGCCTATTGTACTTCTGAAAAACCTTGAGTATCTTAGAAAATAAACCTCGGGACGTACTTTTAAAATGAATTATTTTCTCACAGTGTTCTCAAGATGCCTACTAGCGCTACGCTATGATTCAAAATTAATCTACTTTGAGGATCAAAATATTTTGAGATATTTCTAATGATTTAGAAACACATTTGCTTAGACCCGAATGTCGAATATTGCTGAAAAGTTTTAATTTAAAGAAAGGTGTCTTCATTTTTTTTTATCAAACGCAAGATGATTTTTTTTAAAGTCTCGATGACGATGTTTGTACTACTTTTTGATATATGATACTCAAGATCAACTGGTGCTTGCAAATTATTTTCAAAAGGTGGTTTTCGTTTTCAAAACCTATTATTCCTGTTTGCGGACTGGAAATGCATGTATGGTTTTCGAACTTTCGTTACGGTGTTAACGCCGGTTTGTGATTAAATTAGTGGTGTGAACGTTGAGTCGTTCGCCACACGTTTGTTGTGTTAGCCCCCTGTGAGAGGCGGGATGTTGGTGTTGAATATTGTAGCCCCGTAGTGATTTCTGCGTTATCGCTCTTGTGCGAACTCTTAGAGCTTGTTTGGTACGACCGTGTGTATCGGTGATTATTCCATTATGTGTCGGTTGTTTAATGTCTTGTTACCTTGCTCCCGTTTTTGTGAATTTCGTGGACGAGGTTGGAGGTAATACCCATACTATTTTGACTTCTGTATTTTCTCTTTCTTTAGTCTATCGATTCGCTCATGTTCGTTGATACTTTATGAACTTGTTCGGTATTTCGGTTTCATCGTCCGAACGAGTTGTGATCTTGTTGTGGGTCGACCTGGTTATCGCTGTGACTTTTCCGAATTCAGTTCGATTCTTGTGAACCTTGTTCGGAAGTAACATCTTTTAGTTCTACTAGTTCTTTTATTCGAAGTGGATCGGATTTTGGACTCCTGTATTTTCGACTATATCGACTCGTTTATGCTCGTTAACATTTTCTGAACTTTCCCTATCCCTTGCTTTTGTTGATCGAATGAGTGTGGTATTGTTTCGGAATAACTCGTTTGTCGTTGTGACTTTTCTATTGCTATTCCCTTTCCTGTGGATCTTATATGAATGCACATCCTGTTGTTTTCACCGGATCATATATTGTCGAGTCGAGATGTGAACCTTGGAGTTGTTGTTTGAATTTTATTATCCTTCGTATTTCGGACATGATTGTTCGATTTTTGTTGTCTCGATTGTTTGTTTGTTCGGTTTTTGTTCTCGTTTCGTGATTGTTGAGCGTCCAGGATCCTTCCTAATTCCCTTAAGTTCGGGAAATTAGTCTCTTTTTCGATCTTCCAACCCTTGAACGGTGGAATTCCGTATTTGTTCAGCGATTGGCTCGCGTTTTAATTGATGTACCGTTGGATTGGTCAATCATATTGATTTTCGTTCGTTGTGTTTTGTGATTCTCCGGATAATCGACTCGATTGTATTGTCTATTTGATGACTCTTGTCACTCGTTGATTTTATTATGTCTCTACCGGTGGCGTTGTGTTAGTCGTCGTGGAGCGTATTTTCACGTCGTATGTCTCTTTGCGTTTCTTGCAACGTTTCGCCGTCGGGCGTGAGTTTTCGGTTTTTGTGTATCTCGTCGAGTTTTCCTGGCGGGATATTGCTTCTCCCTAGTTGTTTTAAGTTTCGGGACGAAACTTCTTTTAAGGAGGGTGGAATGTAATATCCGCAATTTTCGATTTTCGGTAAATTTCTTTTTTCGGCCGGAGTCCGTTTTGACGACTCGCGCATGACCATTTCGTCATTCTGAAAATGATTAATTCTACACTTTTTGTCATCCGAGTTCGTTTCGGTGTTGTTTTGTTGAGTTCCGTGCTTTTTAGCGACTTTTCCGCACTTGAGTTCGATTCTTGCGAATCTCGTCCGAAAGCTATTTGTTCGAGTTTCCCGTAAGTCCGTTTAACTTTGTTAGACGTGTTGTGAACTTCGGTTTGGTTATTCGATCATGTATCGTGATTTCCGGGCGTTTTGGGCCATTTTGTAATTTCTTGAAAGTTACGGGTATCCGTATCTGTAATTGTTGTCTCGACCCTTTTCTTGGTCGCGTATGATTAATTATTGCATTATGTTTTCATTTTCGGTCGTTGATGTCGTCCGCGAACTTTTCGTCGTGTTCGTTGCGTGCGTTTTCGGAAATCGAGGCGTCGGGTCGTGGCGGCGAAAGCACCGGCCGGACCGAGCGGCTTGTCGGAAGTCTTGGCAGCCGCCGAGCAGGCACGGTAGGAACCGGCGTAGCGCACGCTACGGCCGGGACGCTGCGCGCGCTAGCTCGGCAGTGTAGCGCACGCTGTCGAGTCAGCCCAGCGTACGCTATCGGGCCTGGGCAGAGGGATTCTGAGGTTCTGGACTCGGGTAGGATCGGCAGGTAGCGCACGCTACTGTCGGTCGTGGCGCACGCTAACCGGCAGGGGTAGCGCACGCTGTAGTCCGACTAGCGTACGTTACCGGGATGAGTTTGTTAGTCCAGAGGCTACTGGACAGGTCGGCTAGCGCGCGCAGGCTTCCGGCCGTAGCGCACGCTAGCGGGAGTCGGGCGGACAAGTCATGGTCGGCAGAATTGGTCGGTGGTGCCGGGTCATGCGGGCCATGGCCGAGAGTGCTGGGCCGATACTGGCCGATAGCGCACGCTAGTCCGGGAAGGCTAGCGCACGCTAGTTCCGGCCCAGTATATAAATGACAGACCAGCCACTTTTTCATTCATTTTTCATTTCCTTTCTCTTCGGTCCGCGGCTGGAGCTTTGGAGGAGATGAAGCCATGTTGTTAAACAACAAATCCATGAAGTTTCTGAGTTTATATCACCGATCAATCATCCTATAACATCCTTCGATCCAGCGAATCAAGGTTAGATCTTTAGAACCCTACTTTTGGGTAGATTTGGGGGTTTTCGCGTTTTTGTCCGATTCGTTCCGTTTTGTTGATTAATTCATGATGAATATGATTAATCTTGTTGGTATTCTTAGTTTCCCTATGGATTCATGGTATATTTCGTGGTTTTTACGGAATCGAGAGGGTTTGGTTGTGGTCCGCCCTCGTTGTTGTTTATATACGAATATACATGAATCGTAGGCGGGTTTTCGGGTGTATTCCAATTCCGTATTCATTTAGAAATGGTTGTGATTGTATTCTTCGAATCGTTAGGTTCGGTTTCGTTGGTTCCTAGCGTTCGTCGGTGACTTTCCTTTCCGTTCGTTGCGTCGTCAATAATTCAAGGTAAGTACTTTTGGAAACCTTTATGCTTAACGTGGAATGGTAATGTATTTTGTGTGTGATTTGCTCACCTCGTGTTGGTCCGACGGGATCAAGGAGGGAATCCAAAGGGTTGAGTCCTGGATTCATAAGTTTGTTTAGATAGCCAGCTCGGGAGGGTCCTTAGAGGCCTCGGGCGGGATCTATGATATTACTCTGTTCCCTAGGCGATGCACGTGCGTGTTTTATTTTATAATATGGCCAGCTCGGGAGGGTCCTTAGAGGCCTCGGGCGGGATCTATGATATTACTCTGTTCCCAAGGCAAATTGTTTGACTGTTTGTTTCCGGAAAAGACATGTCTCGTTTTGGTTTTTGAAATGATATTGGTGCATGTACTATGAAATGTGTAAGCGATTGGTTTGCCTTGAATACTTGTACTAGCGTAATTGCTAACCCCTTTGGGGACCCGTTTTGGGGAAATTCTTGTTATGGATTTCAGGTTATGTTCAGTCAGACGATCGGGCGCTGGGATGGTACGAGGATGTCAGCCAAGGTTGTTGACATGTGCAATCGAGTCTTGTTATTTCCTCCTGTCTCTTTTGATGTGGATGTTTTCCAAATTGTAAACTTATAGATTGTACTCGCGAGTACTTAGGCTTTTCCTTTCATATTGTGATTGGTCTTCGTTGGAGTTACTGTATTTATCGGTTGATGTTTATTATGCCGGTCGTACCGGACGTGTCGTTTTATGTTCTTGTTGTTAACAATTGTTTCCTTACTAACCGAGACGGTTAGTCGAGTGGTGTTTTGTTGTGTTAGCCTGGTGGGTCCCATGTAGGGGTCCACGGCGCTGTAATGCACCTCGAATATCTTGGGGGTGTTACACTAAGTTCCCAATAATCCTCTCTCCACTCGGTAAACCAACAACATAAGGTTCACAAGTATGAAAACCAGAAACATTCAAACGATTTACACAAGACAAAGATATAAAAGAATGCGTAGCTCCTGTATCGAGTAAAACGCTAACTGGTTGGGAAAGGATCTGGACAGTACCTGATGCGACAGCAGCATCCTGATCGTCTGTTCTCGTCATCTCGTACAGATGTGGGGGAACAGATCCGGCACTCGATGTACCCTTTCGGTCCCACTGTCCTCTGCCTCGCCCGCGGCCAAAATTCTGAGGCATCTGAACACTTTGCTGCGTCTGTTGGATACTGGCTTCCTTCTGGACTGGCTGTGGTGTATGGGCTCTAAAAGACTTTGCAGCCTTTTCACAGAACACCGCACGATGTCCCTCTCGACCACAATTGAAACAAGTCACGGCAGGTAGAGGGCAATTCCGTCGATAGTGCCCCGTCTGGGCGCAGTTAAAGCATTTCCTGGTAACATCAGTCATGATATATGTTGCTCCGAAGTTCTTTCCGCTCCTAACTGGGTGCGGAGGTTTCTTGAAAGAATGAAAAGATGACTGGGCCTTGCGGGGCCCGCTGCTCTTGTGCTCTGTAAAAGTACCAGAGACTTTCTGCTTCTTGGATTCCGTAAATTTCTCCATAGCTGCTTCCTTGATCTCATACGCCAACGCCTTATCCTGGTATTGACGGAGTGTGGTACATTCAAAACCGGACATGTACCTCTGGATTTCTGGTTTCATCCTCATATCAAAATGGATCATCATTTCTGCATCTGTTCTGACCAGATGTCGAACAAATGCCAGCTGCTGGTTAAACGTCTTAATTGCCTGAGATACTGGCACATCTGAAGGCTGAGCGGAGAAAAACTCCCGAACTTTGGCTTCCCTCACAGGACGAGGGCAGTACTGAGCTTCTATCATCAATTTAAACTCTGTCCAATCAGCATCATGGTCTACAGGCCGGATGGCTTCCCACCATTCGGACTCTTCCCCTATCAGAAAGTATTGAGCGGTAGAGGCTCGCTGGTCGTCTGGGCAGTTAATTCTGGCAAAGATTTCCTCCAGTTCCTTCAACCAATGGTCCCAGGTGGGAGTCTCAGAAATACCGTCGAATTTGGGTGGTTGCATCTTCGCCACCTCTTGCAGCCACCGGTCACCTCGATTTCCCAGGTGTGGGATCCCTTGCTGTCTCTCTCCCTGCTGTAGTCCCACCGCCACTTGCATTCGGTCCACGACTTGGGCGAACTGAGTCATCTGGTTCACCACCTGACGAAGGATTTCTGGTACAGCAGGTTCCGGTTCATTATTGATAGATCTCTATGGCTTGCCTGAGCTATGACTGGCCTGATTAGAAGGCGACGCTTCCCTTTCAGCATTCCTTCGTCCGCGTCCGCGACCGCGACCACGTCCACGTCCGCCTCTCAACATACTGTAAGCATAAATACTCAATATACCGGAAACAATACCATTCAAATGCTCAAGTACAAAGGAATATAACATGTAAAAGATGAGATAGAGTTTAGGAACTTACAACCACCGCCCGCACAAATACGTAGGCAGTACAGTGATGTTATTCGCGGCCGGTTACCTCAAAAGACATCAATGACCTCTATTTTAACCCAATGGCCAAGATATCCATAATCTTAGCTCCGATACCATATTCTGTAACACCCCCGATATATTCAGGAATATTACAGCGCCGTAAATCCTTTACATAAGGATTTACAAGGCTGAAGAATTGAATAGACATTAAGAGGTACTAACGAATGGAAATAACGGAATTAAGATACAACAGTTCTGACCAAATACTGAAAAATACAAATATTGAACATAAACTTATTAATACATCGCCAAATTCAAATTCCTCATAAACGACTTTGTACTCGAGTACTTATTGAAATAACCAATAAACAACATATAAATAAACCCGGCCGGAACATCACTCTGCACCCTCGTCGTCATGCAGCTCCAGTGGTTGTTTTTCCGCTCTCCTGGATCCTGAACATAAACAAAATGTTCACCCCCGAAGGGGTTAGCACAACGATGCTAGTACAACTACCACAACATATTATTCATATTTCACGAAGAATAATAATGTAAATGACAAAAATACCAACAAGTCTTATCCTACGAGAAACTCATAAATGACCTACATAACTGATAATCACAACATGATATCACAACATACACATGGTAATTCCGACGATCCAGCGTTCACTGCCTAGAACCCACGATGATCCCGTCAGACCAACCCATAGTGGAAAAACCTATCCGATGATCCAGCGCACGCTAGCATAGATCCCCCGATGATCCCGTCGGACCAACACGAGGTGGACATACAACAACGACATACATGCACGACAATATGTATAACATCAATACATAAAACAAATAAGGTACTTGCCTCGATTCGAAGACAAGAACAATACTTCCACGAAAACGAACACTCAAAGGTCGCCCCCCCTCAATCAATCACGTAACAAGCTCGAACCTTAACAAAAGAAATAGTATGGAATTTATCTCACGTCGTACGAATGTCTAACAATTTGATTTACGGCCAAGAGCTCATAAAATGTAATCTGTCTGAACTTCTTAGCGCACATTAAGTACTCTGTGTAGCGTGCGTTAAGTCTGCTCGATAGCGCATGCAAACAACAAAGCCTAGCGTACGCTAACTATGCATGGGCAGTACTTCACTGATCAGCCGACTAACTCGTCTGATGGCCTAACGTACGTTACGTACCAAATGTAGCGTACGTTAACTCATGCTCGATAGCGCATGTTAATCTACATAGCTTAGCGTGCGCTAACTGTGCATGGCAGTTTACTACTGGGCAGTAGACTGATCTCAACATGATCAAACCAAATGAAATCTTCAGTGTTAATTCATGTTACCTCCATGAATATCATGTTCATACGGTTATGAATGATCTTACGGATAACAACAACTTCGGATTCAAGAATATGTATACTATTATGAAACCATATTCCATTTCAATTACAATTCCTCATGCGATAATTCGGAAGGCTTAACGGTCGATATCAACACCTTTATATCAATCAAAAACTATCATTCTGTAGTTTGATTAACATTCCATCTTTACAAGATAAATACTTCCATGATCAATCCTTTAGATTCGTCTAACAATAATGATGTTAAAGTCAAGTTCATGATTGCTATGAAGACACTTACTAGATTCGGATTTATCAATGATAGAAGTTTCCTCTACTTGTTCAATGTAATAAGATTCTAATCATGATGTTCATAATCAAGGTACTTAAGGCATAATCATCTCAATATTCCAGACATGGTGTGCTTTGGACAATTCACCCAAGAAGATCAGTATTTGCTAGCATGACTATCTTATTTTCCATAACACGAATCTAGAGTTGAAGATAGAATCAACATACCTTAATATGACGAAATCACTGAACCACAAGGTAGAATCCGACTCCGGTTGGTTATATGCCACTCCAAGGAGTTACTTCTCTTCAATGATCACTCACAAGTAATATCCAATATTCAAGGATCAAATAGATGTGTTCTAAATGTGTTAGGAGGATAATTATTGCTCTCTGGTCTCTCAAGACTGAAGAATGAACGAAGGAAATGGGAATAAAATGGAGTGATGGCCCATATATAAACTTTCTGCACAAAGCAGATTAGCGCACGCTACTAAGCATCCTTAGCGCGCGCTAATAAGGGTTGACTCCAAAACTGTCCAGGTTCATCCGCGGGAATCTTATCCGGTCCTACGTCCTGCTGGCGCATGTGTTAGCCGTCTAGCTCAATAATTGATTTCCTAGCGCACGCAAGTCCTACATTCATAGCGTGCGCTAGTAGTAGCTGATAACGTGCGTTAAGCTACATTCTTAGCGTGCGCTATCACGAGTTTGCATGAGAAAATTTGCATGATGATATACTTATGTACAAAGATACCAATGTGAGAAATAACATACTCCGATTATCGAGATCATAAATCCAAATAATACATGGTTCGAATACAGATGAAATACACAATAATAAATCTGGATATTACACTATGTTGGCTTTTCCTGGATGATAAAGAATTTCCAAGTCATAGTCCTTAATCAATTTCAGCCATCTCCTCTGCCGCATGTTCAACTCATTCTGACTGAAGATATATTTAGGACTCTTGTGATCTGTGAAGATCTGACAGCGAGTCTCGTACAGATAGTGTCTCTATATCTTCAAGGCGAAAACAATAGCTGCCAGTTCCAAATCATGAGTCGGATAATTTACTTCATATCGTTTCAACTGTCATGAAGCGTAGGCGATCACCTTCTCATTCTGCATCAGTACACAACCAAGACCTTGATTGGAAGCGTCGATGTAAACTATGAACCCTTCAATTCCTTGCGGTTGCATTAGGATTGGAGCCGTCGTCAATATCTTCTTCAGTTCATCAAAACCGGCCTGACACATCTCCTTCCAATCAAATTTTGGGTTTTCTGCAATAATCGAGTAAGTGGATGGGTAATTTTGGAAAACCCTTCCACGAACCGATGATAGTACCCAGCAAGTCCTAAGAAACTTCTGACTTCCTTTGCATTCTTAGGAGGCTTCCATTCCAAAATTGCCTCGACTTTCTCGAGATCTATTTGGACCCCTTCTGCTGATACCATGTGACCAAGGAACATCACTTCCTTTAGCCAGAATTCACACTAAGAAAGTTTGGCATATAACTGTTCGTTCCTCAAGAGGTTCAAACCGATCCGCAAATGCCGCTCATGCTCTTACGGACACTTAGAGTAGACCAAGATATCATCGATAAAGACAACTACGAATTTGTCCAAGTACTCAACGAATACTCAATTCATTAATTGCATAAACACAGCAGGCGCATTAGTGAGACCAAACGGCATCACCATAAACTCATAATGTCCGTAGCGGATTCTGAATGCTGACTTCGGGACATCGGGTTCCTTAATCCTCAACTGATGGTATCCCGATCTCAAATTGATCTTCGATAACACTGTCTATCCTTGAAATTGGTCGAACAAATCATCAATCCGTGGCAACGGCTACTTATTCTTGATCGTCATCTTATTCAGCCAATAGTCGATGCACAATCGAAACGATCCATCTTTCTGTCGAACAAAAAGAATTGGTGCACCCCAGGGTGAAACACTTGGCTGAATATAACCTTTGTCCAGTAACTCTTCCAGTTGCTTCTTCAATTCATACATCTCGGTAGGTGCCATACGATACGGCGCCTTTGAAATCGGTGTAGCTCTTGGTTCTAACTCGATGGTAAACTCTACATCTCGTCGTGGAGGTAGTCCAAGTAATTTGTCAGGGAACACGTCCGGAATTCATTCACAACAGGAATGGATGAAAGCTCTATTCTTCCGTCTTCTTTCTTCATCGCGTAACACCAGTATCCAGTATAGCCATGTTTTAGCAGTTTGACGGCTTTCATAGCTTTGATTACTTTTCCTGAGCTTCCTGTTCTCCATCCCTCGAATAATAATTCAGAACCATCTTCGGCTATCATCGAGATATTCCTCTTCTGGTAGTTCACAATAGCTCCGTATCGATTAAGCCAATCGTCTTCGAAAATCAGATCGTCTCCTTGTATCTCTACTACAATCAGATTTGAGGGCCACTCTTTGCCTCCAATAGTTACAGGAAAGTCTCTAATTTCTAAGTTCCCCACTCGGTAAACCTACAATATAAGGCTCACATTCATGAAAGCAAGAAATGTTCAAGCGATTAACACAAGACAATGATACAAATGAATGTGTAGCTCCTGTATCGAACAAAGAACTAAATGGTTGTGAAAGGATCTGAATGGTACCTGATGTGACAACTGTATTCTGATCATCTGGCCTCCTCATATCATAAAGGCGTGGAGGAATGTATCCAGCACTCGATGCTCCCTTTCGGTCGAACTGTCATCTGCCTCATCCTCGACCAAAACTCTGGGGTAGCTGAACAATCTGCTGCGTCTGCGGAACACTTGCCTCCTTCTAGTACGACTGTGAAGTAGAGCTCCAATTAACTTAGTGGCATACATGCGGAACATCGCATGATGACCTTCCTGTCCGCACTCATAACATGTCACTGGAGAACGGAAACAGTCACGCCAAATGTGTCCTGGGCGACCACAATTAAAACAGTTCTTAGCAACATCTGTCGGTGTTGATACTGATCTGAAGTTCTTTCCGCCTTTGGATGGGTTCGGGGGCCTCTTAAATGAGTGATAGGATGACTGGTCCCTACGAGGCCCAGTGTTCTTGTGCTCTACAAAACCACCAGAGACTTTCTGCTTCTTGGACTCAGAGAACTTCTCCATAACCGCTTCTTTCATTTCATACGCCAGAGCTTTGTCTTGATACTGGCGGAGAGTGGTACATTCGAAACTTGACATGTACCTTTGTATCTCCGGCTTCATTCTCATATCAAAGTGGATCATCATTTCTACGTCAGTCCTGACCAGGTGTCGAACAAATGCCAGATGTTGATTAAATGCCTTAATCGTTTGGGATACAGACTCGTTCGTCAATTGTGCAGTAAAGAACTCTCTAACCTTAGATTCCCTTACCGGACGAGTGCAGTATTGTGCTTCCATCATCAGTTTGAATTCTCCCCAATCGGCATCATGATCAACAGGTGGGATGGCTTCCCACCACTCAGACGCTTCTCCTGTAAGAAAGTACTGGGCAATGGGGGCTCTCCGGTCGTCCGGGTAGTTAATCCCTGCAAATACTTTCTCCAGATCTCTCAACAAGTGATCCCATGTTGGTGTCTCAGAAAAACCATCGAATTTTGGCGGGTGCATCTTCGCCACCTCCTGTATCCATCTGTCTCCTCGATTTCCCAAATCTGGGATGCCTTGCTGTCTTCCCCGGGCTGCAATCCTACCGCCACTTGCATCCTGTCCACAACTTGAGCAAATAGAGTCATCTGGTTGACCACCTGACAAAGGATGTCAGGAATAGCAGGTTTGGCATTTGTCTCCATTGTCTGATCTCGTTCATTGTTGACAGATTTTTAATGCTCGCCTGATTTGTAGCTAGCCTGATTTGATAGTGAGTCAGGGACGGGGGGTGAAACTTCCCTCTCTGCATTTCTACATCCGCGTCCATGACCGCGACCACGTCCATGTCCTCTTCTCAACATACTGTAAACGTAAATACTCAATATACAGGAACCAACATCGTCCTAATGTTCAAATACATAAAGGTATCACATTTAAGGGACAAGATAGAGTTTAGGAAACTTACAACCACCGCTCACACGAAGACGTAGGCAGTACAGTGATGTTATACGCGGCCAGTTTACTTTAAAAGACATACATGAACCCTATTTTAACCCAACGTCCAAGTTATCCATAATCTTAGCTCCGATACCATATTATGTAACACCCCGAGATATTCAGGATTATTACAGCGCCGTAAATCCTTGATGTAAGGATTTATTAGGTTAAGAATTTAAAAACGACATTATTAAATACCAATCATAAAAATAATTATTACATCACCAGTCTAAAACATAAAAATCCATCCACATCTAAAAAGACGACAAAACAACAGCGTACTCGAGTACTTTATTAAAACAAAACAAATACTCTAGTGGTTGTTTTCCCGCCCTCCTGGATCCTGAACATAAGACAAATGTTTACCCCCGAAGGGGTTAGCACAACGATGCTATTACAAGTACGATAAATATACAACAATGATTTATTCGGCAATCCGTGAATAATAACGTCAATAACATCAACAATAATCACAACAAGTCTCTCCAACGAGAAACAGTAACAATGTACAACACAACATGTCAATCTCAACATACTCGTGGTATTCCAATGATCCAGCGCACACAGCTATAGATTCCCACGATGATCCCATCGGACCAACGCATGGTGCAAATACCTGTTCAACGACTCCAACAAACTCGAAGGCCGGCCCCTTCGATCAACTATTCGTAAATCTCAAACCTTACACAAAAGGAAATAACGACAACTCAACTCACGAAATAAAACTAACGTACGAACATCTACTATCTACTACGGCCGAGTTACATATTAAGTTAGCCGGTTCACGGTTCAAGTATTCGACGAACACTTGGCCGAACTAAAGACATACCTCATGCGAATCAAATGACCATAACAGAGATGAAAATTCCACGTCTATGAATTCAAGGATATTCAAATCATCATCAATTCACACTTCAATTCCTGATTATCAGTTCCAATACTTAGTTCGGTCATTTAACATATTTCAATCGAGTTCTAGCTTAGTTCATCTCCACAGTTTCGTTCTTCCGCGAGTAATACTTCTTGCCAAAGTTCTATGTTCAAAACCATTAACACCAACCTAATCACTACGTTCTAACCATCATTATGATGATTTATCGAGAAATCTCTACAAATCATGAACTATACATGAAGAACACTCTCCACCTTAATCTTCTTGAATTCATCTAATACATGTGATAGCCTAAACAAATCATTCCCCAAAAGAGTGTTTCAAAACCATTGTTAAAGGCATGTTATGAATTCAGTAGACTCCATCTCGATTTTTAACAAAATCAAGACGTAATTCAAATTCCATTTAACCATGAAAATCTTAGTACAAATTCCCTCAATTCTCCTAAAGCATGGTATACGATTCGCTAAGTTGTCAAATAAATCTTAATAACTCCAGTAGCATGCTCATAAGCAGTACAAGAATAGGGATTCTAGGCTGGAATAGCTTCACATACCTTATTTCGGAAGAGAATGATGAAACACTCGTCGGAACTCAACACCCGGAGCTTGAACACCAAACCAAGATGCTTCCTAACTTCAACCACCAAGTAGAAAGTCTAAACAAGGCTTATAGTGTGGGGGAAATACTCTATGGACTTGCGAAAATCGGACAAGGAATTAAGGGAAACGATTGTGAAATGAATGGGGTGGCGTCCTATATATAAGGTTCTGAACTTTAAGTACGTTATCCCCAAAGTATTACGTACATTATCGTCTTAACGTACGCTATTTGCTATGCTTTACATACATTAACGTCTGGCAGTAGCTCACTGTCTCATTTCTGGCCTCTCTAACGTACGTTAACAAATACCTTTACGTACATAATATGACCAACATAACATACGTTATCGTCCCTATATATCCTACGTTAAGCCTCGTTGACTTGTTTTCTCAGAAAGCCATCCAGGTTCACGCAGGGAATCTCTTATCCGATTATCCGATCATGTCCCCAACTGGCCTATGTGCTGACCAGGCTCAACTGTCGTTAACTGCCATACGTACACTATGCTTCGTCCATAGCCTACGCTATCTACAGGTCTTATTGTACGTTATGCTCACCTGATAGCATACGTTATAACGTAGTTGCATGCATGAATTTGCAAATTCTTCCTAATATTATCATGAATGTTGGAATACGAATACGGGAAAAATCACAGTCCGATTATTGATACCACAAAGTTGAATATTACAAAATTCAAATACAGATGAAAATACCCAAAAACTATCTGGATATTACATACTCTCCCTCTAAAAAGAAGTTTTGTCCCGAAACTTAAGAAGAAAATAATTCTGGGCATCTTGACTTCATACTATCCTCTGTCTCCCAAGTGGCTTCTTCAACTCCGTGCCATGACCATTGAACTTTAACCAAAGTGATTGGTTTATTCCATAATTGTTTGACTCGACTCTCGAGAATATTGATTGGTTTCTCTTCGAACGTGCCATCATTATCTACTTTGATCTCGCCGAGATCGATGACATGTCTAGGATCCGGTATATACTTTCATAACTGAGATACGTGAAACACATTATGAACATGACTAAGCGATGGTGGCAAGGCCAACCTGTATGCCAACACCCCAACTCTTTCAAGAATCTCAAATGGTCCGATATATCTTGGACTCTGCTTTCCATTCCTCCCAAGACTAAAGATTATTCAGGTATGAGAAACTTTCAGAAGTACGTGATCCCCAATTCCAAACTCTAACGGGCGACGGCGCATGTATGCATAAGATTTCTGCCGACTCTGGACAGTCAACAGCCTTTCATGAATCAGAGCTACCTTCTCTTGAGTCTGTACTATCAATTCTGGTTCTGTCCTAATTTAGTCAGATGAATCATTCCAACACAGGGATGATCTCCATCTTCTTCCGTACAATGCTTCAAGAGATGCCATCTTGATCGAAGCGTGCCACCTATTATTATAGGTAAACTCGATCAACGGAAGATGAATTTCCCAATTATTGAACCAGTCTAAAGCACAAGCTCTCAACATGTCTTCTACTGTCTGAATGACCCACTCGGATTGTCCATCGGTCTGAGGATGATAAGTTGTGCTAAAGTTCATCTCGGTTCCCAAGGCTCGATGAACCGCTTTCCAAAAATGTGACACGAAGCGACCATCTCGATCTGACATAATGGTCTTCGGTGTCCCATGCAATCGGACTATTTTCGAGGCCACTAAGGACCCTCCTGAACTGGCTAGCGAACAAGCTCGTGAATCCGGAGTGAAGTCACGGATTCCCCCGAGGCCTCGTCGGACCCTCCCGGAGTGAGAAAATCACACACATATACATTTCCATTCCATATTAAGCACAAAGGTTTCACGAGAATACTTGCAAAACGAGCAAATCATTTTGAAAATCATTAGCAGCGGACAAAAACAATAGTCGAAAAGACATAAGCTGCGACAACACTCCTCACAAAAACAAAATATGAGAGTCAAATAAACCCATATCACGAAAAAAAATCTACATAAGGATTCCATCACTTAACAAATAATCATACAAGTAACTCGTGTAACATGAGGCACAACACAAAGAAGGGAGACTTACATCCACAGGTCGCACGAAGATGATGATCGCCCCACGATACTAATCACGACCAACAAGCTTAGACGACGCGTCGCGACACGCCTCAGTTAGACAAAATCTGACAAGTCAAGACTCAACAGACACAACTTGACCCGACAGCCTAGGTTTCCACAACCTTGCTCCGATACCATTTATGTAACACCTCTCAGGGATATTACACGCCGTAGACACTTTCCTCAAGGATCTACCAGGATGGTAACAAAATCAAACATCTAAACATCGCCTTTAAGGCTAAAACGACCCAGTAGACCAATTTGGTCTTTCAACTAATACATAAAACTCAATCTCAAAACATAACCCACACAGGGGTCAAAATACAACACCCTCCCGTATAACGGGGGAAAATACTGCAGCAGAAATAACTACAACTAAACCAATACAACATCATACGTGTCCTCATGTGATTAGTATCGATCATCATTCATCATCTTTGTGCCAAACCTGTATTATGCTCTCCAAGACCTGAATACAAAACAGACATCCACCCCCTGATTACTCCGGAGTTGGCAAAATTCTACTATTTTTCTAGTGCAAGTACAAAGTGCAAATACGAGTCATACAAATCATATTCCAAGAATAATAATAATCAGGAATCCCCAAAGATTCAAACATAGCGAAAGATACTTCCCGAGGCAAAGGGTTTTAGTAAAACATTCCAAATTCGAAAGATCACAATTCAAGGGAACACTTTATAAAATGTTTTTATAATGAAGGCCCTCGGGAGTTTTAACGGAAAACCATTTAGGATTTATGAATCCTTCTCTTTTCAAAGAAACCGAAAGGGGTCACAGCCCAAGATTTACTTTCTCAAATAAAATCTAACAACAATTCACAAGGTTCATATCCCACGTCACGTGTCCTCGACGGACATAAAATCAACAAAATATAACCACCCAAGATACAAAATTTTGGTAACACATCCAAGGTACTCGACCTGGCAAAACACATTCACATTCATATACATAACACCGTGATCAAATGCCATGTCATCTCACGGTTGAATCAATCACTTGTTGTCTCCTGACCACATGATCACAAGCCATGTGTCACCGTAGGTATTATTAGGCGCTCACGGTTGGATCAATCACTTGTTGCATCCTGACCACATGATCACAAGTCATGTGTCACCGTAGTTTTTCTTAGGCTCTCACGGTTGGATCAATCACTTGTTGCATCCTGACCACATAATCACAATCCAAGTGTCACCGTAGACCCCGCCCATGTCCACACATTCACACACATAACACAGTACAACAAGGATATATAAACAATTCACCCAGAGGCATCAAACACTTAGCACGACAAAACGTCAAACCAAAACGAACCGAAATGAGGTAATACATGTACACACGCATCATCCAGCGCAACATCAACACCAAACATATCCACAGAATTTACTTAATGATTTATGAAACACACCACTCGCAAAATACACACGAGTTTTGAAAGAGAGCCTTTAATGAGGCTAAACCGAATCTTTTGAAAGTTCATTTCAAACAACCAAACAAACACACCAAGACGGTCACCAATCATCATATCCACAAAATAAGAAATGTATGAACAAGGTATTTGCCTCAAGTAATCACAAACGTGGAGAATCGGCCGAAGTGAGGCGACACGAACCGACTACGAATCCGACGACTCTGTTGAACACCAATCCGCGATAATAAACTACGAGTGACAATAACAACAATGAAAATGAATTCCATAGCATGACCCAAAGCCGCTGAATTAAAGGAATAAACGACGAAAGTTCAAGGGTTTCCCCCAAAACGGCTAAGAACGCAAATCGACCCGATGAAAACATGAAAACGAATTTAAACAGTGGGTTATGATCAACATGACTAGATAACAACAAAGGAATCAACAATTTCAGATTAAAATCACGAAATCAAGACAAACCCCTAAATATTCCCGAAATAGGGTTCTAGGATGATTTCCTCGATTTAAAGGGAGAAAGGATGATTTGACATTGTTAATCCACACCAAGACCTTGATGATTATGTTGTAGGATTGAATATTGAGAAATTTTCATGAGGAATCCCCCCGAAAACGCCTCAAGAACACTGACCGTCGCGTGAGGAAAGAAAAGAGCAAAACTGCTCTGAAAAACACTGTCCGCTGCCTGAAATACAGGCTCTTGTTACGGCCATAACATCATGGCCATAACGGCCGTAATATTTTGGCCATTACGGCCGTAACATGCTGGCCATTACGGCTGTAACATGCTGCATTCTGACAGCAGATTCCTTCTGCTGCCCGATCAGTTCTGAACGACCTCAAAATGCGACGACTCGAAAACTGCGACATAACGCTAATGAAGGGTTCTCAACAATGAACGCAAGCGCTAAACAAACATGCGATTCCGACAAATCGGAGGTAGGTAAAAATGAGTATGAAAACAAATACCCAAAACTTTGGGAAATTACGTAACGGCCCAAACGTCCGAAAAATCACGATACATGGTCGAATAACCAAACCGAAGTTCACAACACGTCTAACGAAGTTAAACGGACTTACGGGAAATACGAAACGACAGTTTCGAACGAGATTCGCAAGGATCGAACTCAAGTGCGGAAAAGTCGCTAAAAAGCACATAGCTTAACAAAACGACACCGAAATGAACTCGGATGTCAAAAAGTGCTGAATTAATCATTCTCAGAATGACGATCGCTAAGATGGACTTCTGCCAAAAAAATGAAAATTACCAAAAATCAAAATTGCAGATATTACATACTACCCTCCTTAAAAGAAGTTTCATCCCGAAACTTAAAATAAGTAGGGAGGAGCAACTGTTGGAAGTAAAAACGCAGCGGAAGCGAAGTTTGGGAAAGTTCATAATCGCGTTTTACGCATCCAAGAGCTTAAGATCTATTTAAGCATGCTAATTAATTAATTACTAAGACTAATAAGCAATTTAAATATTATTTTTTATTTATTAAATAAATATATTTGTTATTAAAATATCCTAATCTAGATCTAAAAGATCATAGGATATTAACTTTGAAGCAAATTGGTTGCTTTCGTCTTGATCACCTTGTATTTCTACCTTTAGATCTTCTAGAGTATGATCCGCCTTAACCCGGACATTGTGTGGGCAACGAGCTATCGGATCTTGCTTCGACACTAATGGGATCAGCCGAAATTCTCTTGTATGTGGTCACATAATTTTTCTTTGCTTTCTAGTATTTTATGAACACTCTTAGCAAATTAATGTGTTATCTAAATTGTAGAATTAAAGACACAAGTCTAGATCTACAATTAAACACAAGAGGAAAAATTTGATCTCACAACCTCACCAAGACATGTAAAAATAGGCCTCCCCCCATAAGTCCTATAGATAGACTCTTGGTCTACTACTAGGGATCTTAAGGAGGATTATGGAAGGGCTCCCAATAAATCCATCTTACACTACATCATATATGGGTTTCAGCAACACCTGAAAAACTGTGTTCAAAAGTCCAAAAAGTGTTGATGAAGGTAGAAAAACAAGCTATGGCTACACTTTGACCAAATTCGAAAGTGTTACAAAAACAGCCGCAACCATAGGGTCTAAGGTAACACTTTTCTTTTTTTGGTAACATGTTAAAAAAGTGTAGCAATAAACCCCTATGCCAACACTTTTATTGTCTCTGGCTACACTAGATTTTGTGTTGCTGTAGACTTAAGGCCACACTTTTATATATTTAGTGACACCAAGATTTGTGTAGCCGTAGACCTATGCCAACACTCATGAGGTCTAATGTAACATTAAATTGTGAAACATTTTGACATCTTTACCAACAACTTTAACACTATGGCTACACTTATATATGAACAGTTCTAACTTTTGCCAACACAATTTTAATCTTTGCCAACACAATTTTTATATTTTGCCAACAGAAAGAATTATAAATTATAGTCTATGGCTACATTTTTGCAGATTTTTACCAACATTTTTCATGCTAAAAAGCAAAATGTTATATTGGAAAATAAATATTACCATAAAACAGTCAATACGATTAAAACAATGTCAACCATAACAACATCCAAAATACATGACTGCTAATATTCAATCCATAATAGCTAATAACAAGTTACGATCGCAATCCACAAATATAACAAAACTACTTGAGTCACTTAGCTAGCATAATATAAAATGATGAGATCAGTCAAGGAGTGACATTGTCACCGCCATAGGACTCCTCGACTGATTTCTGAGAGTCATTAATCTTTAAGTTCAAATCTGGATTCTTCTCGGCCAACATTTTCATCATTTTTTGAACTTTTTGGTCAAGTTTTTCATTCATCTCTTGTTGAAGTTGAGCCCTGATCTTAGCAGTTAGGTCCGCCACGTACTGATCAAAATGAAGGAAAAAATTATTACCTGGAAAGCAAGATAATTATTCCAAAGCAGATACTTGAAAGAAGTTCATCATCTTCAATCCAGTCCCTGAATAACCACAATTACAAAGAAACATATCTCCTTAACATGTGCTATTTGCAAGTAACATTGACAGAAAGAGTAGTTTAGGCAACACATTAAGGGTGAATGCAAATTTCAGAAGAATATCCTTAGATATCATTCAAATTATTCCACGTACATAAGAAACTAACAACACTGGTAATCCACCATGCAGTACTTCTATGTACAATCACCATAACACAAACTAAAAATCCTAAAACTTTATGTCATGAGAAAGTTCATTGTTCTCGATGACCTCACTGCCTTGTCTTCCATCTAGAGTCAACATACTCCAAACAGGTCCTCGTCTTTTTTATGTAAAGATAAAGTCCAAAAGTTCCCTTCCTATTGAGGCTTCGTCAAAATGTGCAAACTCGTCATCATCTCTTACAAGATGTTTATGCTTCACTAGTAAAAAAAAAAACACATCAGAAAGTCAGATATGCTACATTCAAAAAACAACTTCTCAGTTCTTAATGAATCGTACCTTAATCCCCCAACTATGTTGGGGACGGTAGCATGAAGATTATATTTCCAATTAATTGTCTAATATTAGTTAAATAATAACTCGTGCAAAAAAAATAAACTGCAAAGTTTTATGTTGGATGTCCTTCCTATCGCAACCTTCATACCAAGGAGAATTCTTCGGGGGGGGGGTCTCGGTTCTCAATAAAAACAAAAACATGTACAATGAGATAGAGAGAAACATATAACCTCAGCATGTTTGTTGGAATACTTTGTTAGAAAGAAGTTGAAGAATTTAGACATTGCAGCGGAAATTGGAGATTGGGAGTCAAGCCTGGCAAACGATTGCAGAATATAACGCACATATTTTCTTAACATTTCACAATCATCATCCTGGGTCTTGAGTGTGTCAACATATGCATCATAGTGTAGCCGGAGCACAGTTTTTACATCATCAGTGATTTCTGAATTTTTCACACAACTCTTGAGAAAAGCAATTAACTTGTCCCGTTTCTCCAATATCTCTGAATGTAGCTTGACAACCTTATCTGTCTCTGCTTTTAAGCATATTCTTTTCTTATCTATTTCAGCAATCAATCTATCAAACTTCTCGGTGGCGGGTGGACCAGCATAAAACTCATTGATAGCTCTACGCAGCTGCAAAAAAAAGCCAGAAACTTTAAACATTAAATGTTGAAGCATATATAGCATCAAATATTGGAGGTGACAGTGACTAAACTAGAATTACGATTGAATAAAAATTTATCAGCCTACAATTGAACTTAAAGGCCAAACGGCTGAAAGAAATCACACCTGATGCACGCTCTTCTTCTTGATCTGCAAGGCCTCCTCGAGTGTCTTTCTTTCTTTTTCAAATTCAGATTTTCGACTCCAAGTCACTTTTATAAAAGCTCTGAGCTTTTCTTCTGCTGCTTCTTTTTCCCGCATGACAAGTCTCTCCCTGGTCATCCACTGCTTTCTCTGTCTGAGCGGCTCCCTTTGGAGTTCGCACCGAGAAAGCTGACAATTGAGCACCAGTTAAATGCAACGCAGATCGAATATTCAGTAATATATAAAGAGAAAACCATTAGTAATAGTGCAAATAACCTGCTCTTTGAGCCTCAAAACATCTTCGTCCATGGTGCCTGTCGCCTCCGCCGCCGACATTCTTTCCCTATTTCAATAAAACCCGATCAAAATGCCTAATTGAATAGAACGAAACCCTAGCCTGAACTTGATCCAAATTCCAAAAGTAATCCCCGATTGATTGTGAATGAAAACCAGGGCTGTGACTCAATCTGATTTCTATACAAGAAACCACTGCCACACGTGAATCCGAGTTTCAAAAAATCCGTTTAATCGGACCTTCAAGTCCCGAGTTTCTTTTCGCTCTCGTTCTCTCTTATCTGTCCATAGTTTGTCAGTATTGTACTCTTTCGATATTTTATTGTTCTACGCATGTCATAGGCTTCTTGAGAGCAAAACAATTAAATACAAGAAAGAAAAAACGATATAAAAAGAAAAGTGAATTAAGACAAAAATAAATGGTTAGGGTTTAGGAACTAACATCGTTCGAGGCCAGGACCTCCTTCAGAGTTGATGGAGTCAAAGCGGCCAGACATGCGAGCAATGCGTTCGGTTTCAGCAGAAGCCTCATCTCGGAATCCACGGCCCTTGGTCTTCTTAGGGGCCGATGACGAGCCGCCACCAGCAATGGCGGGCCTCAGTAGGGGAATAGCGGAGGCGCCGTTTCGGTTGGGGGATCCGTCGCCGACATCCTCCTCCATGAGATCCTCATCCTCCGGCTCGATATCAACCGCCTCCGCTTCCGTGTTCGGAGAGATTTGTTTTTAAAATCGCACCCTTGATATTGAGAGACATGGTTAGGAACTTTACTTTTTCTTATAATGATTAAAATCTGTTTAAAATTTAATACATAACATAAATTATTAACAGTATCTTTTCGTAAATTATAAACTCTTGATAACAGAAAATATAATACACAACATAAATTAATAATGATAATATTTTACTTGTATTTTTAGGAGTTAAATGAAAAAATTTGAAGTTGAAAATATTAATTCCCGGTCAAAACACATACACTTCGCTTTTGTAAAAATATTCTGATAAAAAATAAAATTTCACACTATTAACTTCATTAATTATCAAATTAGTGAAGTCTTTGTATCTTAAAATTCCCAACTAGTTTCTGCTTTTTAGTATGATACCATTTACTGAAGTCTACGTGGGTGTTTTACTTCAGTAAATTGAAAGCTAAGTTGTTTTTTTATTTTTTACTTCACTAATATACATAACTGAAGTAAATTGTACCGAATTCTGTGATGTTTATTCTACTAGTGCTGTCAGGCAATTTAGTAGTTGGGGATTGGGCTTTCCAATCATGAACCGGTTCCTTACTCGTGTAGAAATCATGAGCTGCCATCTCCCTAATCAAAGAAATGATATATTTCTAATGATAACATAATAATTAGCTAGATATGTTCATATAGAAAAGGAGCTAAAATAAATAGTTACTCCATCTGGTCCAAAATAACTGTCGCTTTTTGACTATTCACATGTTTTAGGAAAGATAATTATTTCCCCAATTTAATGATCAAAGTACCAATATTTTCTCTTATTTAATGCTCATCTCTCTTACAATACTCTCTCCGATTAGGACGATTCATAAAATACCTTAAAAAAATTAGGTCGTTATAGTTGAAAATAATTTATTTGGACCGCCTAAAATATTTTAGCAAGTCCGCCTATTTCTTCTAGTGTTTAGTTACGCTTTTTCTAAATAGCAACGGCTACACCAAATTTTGTGTTAGCGTATATATTCAATTTGGTCTACGGTAACACTAATTTATATCAATAATAACATTAGAAAAATGTGTAGTCTTAAATCAAATTTGACCAATTTTAAGGCATCTAAGGCTACACTTTTGCTTTTAACATCAAAAAAAATGTTGTTGAAAGCCATATATGGTGTAGTGTTAGGACTCTTCCTAATATAATGAATCTATTAATATCAACTTAGTCCACTAAAGGGTTGATATTGTATTTCCTACCAAAATCCCAAATTATGAAATTGGGCTCCTTATTAAATATATTATTTCCCATATTTAAGGTATCGAATGTCCATTAATTAATTATAAGCTACTGACAGCTTTAATTAATTAACATCTTATCCAAGAGTAGTACCACTTGAACCTTATTATTATATCGGAATTAAATCCACCTGTAGGGTTTAATATAATAATCACTATCGAGCTCCTCAAGGGGACATCATCAACCCGCACGAGTCGGGACACGATTTCTAGTAATAATAATAACTGTCATATAAATAATATTATTGCCCAAGATAGGAGGCTTATTGAGTCGATCATTTTGACTCTCACCCATGGTAAATCAAAGCAATAAGTATTATAAATACCCAATTAAATATTATATACTTAGAATTAAGAAATAATAATTATCCGAGATTTACGTTCTTCTTACAGTCAGTAAAGAAGACACTATCTCACCTCGATCTAGTTCAACGTATGCAAAGACGCTAATGTATGCTAATAGTCAAGACCAACTAATCTCAAGCTTACACTACAACCTTTTTATATAATTTGTCTAATAATTATATAGGTTGTGAACTATTATATTATTTTATAAGGCATCGATAATGTGATCTTCCGTGTGACACCAAAACACCACATTATCTACAATATAAAATAATTAGACATTTCATTTTCATAACCATAATGTGAATAAATACGCAAAATATGTGATTAAATGTAATTAATATTCTCATAGGTAGTTTCATGAAAATTAGGTAATACAAGCATAAAGTATGCTTTGCAGTATACAATCATAACAATCTCCCATTTATACTCAAAGCAAGCTTTTAAGTATCTACTCTATTACATAGTAACTTATTTCTCCAACTTATACTCAAAGCAATTCTGCCATACACCGTAATCCCATTCCTTCCACATGCCTTTCAAAAACTTTTGAGGATAGACCTTTCATGAAATGGTCAGCAAGATTATCTTCCGATGCAACCCTGGCTACAACTACGTCTTCTTCCTTTACGAAGTGTCATATGATGTGGTACTTGCGGTTGATATGTTTTCTTGCCTTGTGGGCTCGTGGTTCCCTCGAGTTTGCCAATGCACCAGTATTATCACAATAAAGTGTAATACCCTTCGGCAAATCGGGAATCACATATAAGTCCTGCAGGAAGTACTTGAGCCACACCGCCTCCTTGGCTGCCTCAGAGGCTGCCACGTACTCGGCTTCCATGGTAGCGTCCGAGATGCATTTCTGCTTCACACTCCTCCAACTAATGGCTCCACCTCCTAAGCTAAACATATAACCCAAAGTAGACTTGGACTTTTCTTTATCCAATGAAAAATCTGAGTCAGTGTAACCCACCGGACACAGGTCGTCTGAATGATATACAAGCATGTACTCTCTAGTCCTTCTCAGGTACTTGAGTATGTGCTTGACAGGAATCCAGTGTCCTGGTACTGGGTTTGACTGATATCTAGCAGCCATGCCTATGGCATGACAGATATCTGGTCTAGTGCAAAGCATAACATACATGAGGCTTCCCACAGCTGACGCATAAGGGACCGTCTTTATGTCATCTATCTCCTTTGTGTCTTAGGACATATCCTTAGATAGTTGAATTCCATGTCTGTAAGGTAGAAAACCTTTCGTGGAGTTCTCCATGCTAAACCACTTTAGCACTGTATCGATATAGGATGCCTGGGATAAGCACAACATCTTTTTCTTGCGATCACGAAAGATGCTGATTCCAAGGATGCGTCCTGCTTCTCCCAGATCCTTCATATCGAACTCCTCAGATATCCATACCCATACGTCCGACAATTCCTTCACGTTGTTTCCAATCAGAAGGATATCGTCTACATACAGTACAAGAAACACCAACACGTTTCCATTGCATTTCTTATACACACAACTCTCACTCGGACATTGGACGAATCCATATGACTGGACAACTTCGTCAAAACAAGTGTTCCAAGATCTAGATGCTTGCTAAAGTCCATAAATAGATCTCTTAAGCTTGCACACCAAGTGATCTTCTCCTTCAGCAATGAATCCCTCTGGTTGGCGCATATAGATTTCCTTGTCTAGACTCCCATTCAAGAATTCAGTCTTGACATCCATTTACCAAATCTCCAGATCCAAATGCACAGCTATATCTAAAACAATTCGGATTGACTTAAGCATGGCTACCGGTGAAAAAGTTTCATCATAATCGATACCCTCTTTCTGAGTGTAACCTTTTGCAACAAGCCTCGTTTTGAAGGTTTCAACCTTCCCGTCACCTCCTTTATTTCGCTTGTAGAACCATTTACTCCCAATGGCTTGTATACCATCAGGTAGCTCTACTAGCTCCCACACTTGATTGGAATCCATAGATCCCATTTCTGATTCCATTGCTACTTGCCAGGATTCAGCATCTTTATCTTGGATTGCCTCCTTGTAGGTACAGGGATCTAATTCATCTTCGCCTGGGATTGAGTCTGAAGACTTTCCCATACTTATGAGTCGTTCTGGCTAACGAACAACCCTCCCACTACGACGAGGCAAATCCTGAGTTGGTGTAGAAGTCTCAGAATCGATACGTGGTGCAGTGTTAGTTGGCGCTTGTACGATTGTTATAGACAGAGTCTTGCCCCTCAGCTCTTCCAGAATTATCTCGCTCATGGGCTTGTTGACTAATCATATAATCCTCTTTCAGGAATTGGGCATTGGTGCTAACAATGACCTTCTGATCCTGGGGACTGTAGAACAAGCCACCCTTCATTCCCTTAGGATATCCTACAAACACTCACACTTCTGTACGAGATGCCAACTTATCAGCTTCCTTATTCAGCACATGTGCTGGAGTACCCCAAATCTGAACATGTCCTAGACTGGGCTTACGCCTACTCCACAGTTCTGTGGGTGTTTTTGGAACTGATTTCGAAGGCACCAGGTTTAGAATGTACACCGCTGTTTCTAAGGTGTATCCCCAAAACGAAATAGGTAAATCTGAATAACTCATCATTGACCTAACAATTTCTAAAAGAGTCCTATTCCTTCTTTCAGCCGCACCATTTTGTTGTGGAGTTCCTGGCGCGGTGAGCTGGGATGAAATCCCCTCATTCCCAAGAAATCTAAAAACTCTCCACTAAGGTATTCGCCACCACGATCAGATCGTAGTAACTAGATACTCTTCCCATGATGCTTCTCCATTTCAGCCTTGAAGTCTCTGAACTTGTCAAAGGCTTCAGACTTATGTCGCATCAAATAGATGTATCCATATCTCGAATAATCATCTATAAATATGATGGAGTATTCGAAACCACCCCTAGCCTGGATATTCATTGGACCACAAACATTCGTAAGAAACAATTCTAACACATTTTGAGCACGGTTTCCATTAGTTTTAAAAACCCTTTTGGTCATCTTCCCTTCCAGAAAGGATTCACAAATTGGAAATGACTCAACTTAGAGATCATCCAATGGGCCATCATCTACCAATCTTTGAATCCTCCCAAGGTTTACATGCCCTAACCATAAATGCCACAGATATGTTTGGTTTATGCTTGAAGGTTCTTTTCTCTTTTTAGGTTTAGACAAAGAGTTAAGTGATTTATGCATAGGAGTTTGTGCAGTATTAATGACATATAGTCCATCATTAAAAATACCTTTGCAAATATATTCACCGTTTCTTTTCCTAATAATGGCATCATCATCAAAAAAACTGAATAACCATCGCATTTTAATTTAGAAACCGAAATTAAAATCATTCTAAAATCTGGAACAAATAATACATTATTGAGGACTAATAATTTATCATTAATCTTCAATTGCACGACTCCCACTGCAACAACCATAAGCTTGGAATAATCGCCCCAGTTGATGGTAATCTCGCCCGCACTAAGCTGCTTTGTTACCTGAAAACCATGCAAGTCAAAGCAAACATGATAAGTGGAGCCTGAATCAACTATCCACGAAGTGGAAGAACAAGCTGCCAAACATGTTTTGACTACTAGTGTACGAGACATACCTTTCTTAAGAGCAGGGCAGTCCACTTTAAAATATCCTTTCTGACCGCACTTGTAGCACTTTCCCTTTGGCTTTTTGTTCGCCTCGGGGTAAGGAGCCTTGCTTTTCACCTTGAGGGTTGCCACTTGCTTCTGGCCAACCTGTTTTTTCTTTTTTCCCCATTTGGGTCTGGAAGAAGTAGCACCGGTTGCCGCAAGAATCTGATGATAACCTTGTTTGAAGAGACCTTCAGCAGATTGAAGCTTTGTCAGCAGTTCCGCCAAAGTATATGTCACATGATTCATATTGTAGTTAAGGCGGAACTACTCAAAATTTCTTGGTAAGCTGCCTAAGATAATATCGACCTGCGTTTCCGCATCGATAGTAGCCCCCAGTATGCTCAGTTCGTTCAAATGAGACATCATTTTTGGAACATGATCCCTTACTGGGGTCCCTTCAGACATTTGGTTTGTCATCAACACCCTCATTGCATTTTGTCTAGCCGCCCGGTTCCGATGACCAAACATCTCGGTGAGACTTTTCATCATTTCCGCGGCCAAGCCCATCGTCTGATGCTGATGCTGCAATACATTTTTTAGTGAAGCCAAAATGTAACAGCGAGCCATCTCATCAGACTTCTTTCATTTTCGGAATTCATCCAACTCTCCAGGAGTGGCATCCGGTTCTGGATCCAGAGGGCTCTCCTTAGTTAAGACAAATTTATGCCCCTCAGCAGTCAGGACAATGTCAAGATTTCTTTTCCAATCGGCAAAGTTAGTGCCATCAAGTTTATTTTCTTTGAGAATAACAGCTAGTGGTTTGAAAGACATCTGAGATAAAAATTAAAAACATCCATCACATAATGCATAGCAAAATATATCGAAAAACCTCAAAACACAATATATATGCTAGCAACCAACACCTCGAAAAATCCGCATATGCAAGCCACGATCGTGTGGACGTTTACACACACATTTTTCAAGAAGAGTTTTACGTTTTTAATTTTACTATCTAGTCAACTTACATTATGACAAGTAAAATTAATAGTTGGTTTCTCTTGGCCATGTATTAATTAACATAGATTCCGATGGGGAGCTTATTAATTAATACACCTAAGTGAACACCATAATTTAACATCCTTAAAATATTATCTTTTAAATAATAGTCCTACAGATGGAGAGGTCCTATCATAAAAAGTAATATTTACCTTATGTTATCATTTTGAAATTTAAAACTAGTGAACCTATAATTAGCACATCCGATATGGAGGAAGACCCTAATGTCAACGCGCATGCTAATTACTTCACAATTTAAATTAATTATGGAGGCCAATTTGATTTTATTTTAAAATAAATCAATTTAATCACTTAGTTATTTTAGCATTAAGGTTTTTAATTTTCTCGTCCTAACATGGAGAAAACATATCACACATACATTCATACATGCCATACATCAAAACAATAAAAACCAAAAATAAAGCATGGATAATTAAATTATCCAACTATCATGGTTTTCTTCCTTGAGTTGAACCCGAGGAAATCTTCGACTCGATCTCTCCCACTGAATCAAGCATCTCGTCGCTCCTCCCAGCCGGCCATGGATTTCCAAAATTAAAATTTCACTTTTATGCAAAATTAATTGCAAAAAAAAATTAATTTTAAATCCGCTCTCAATGACGCAAGCGAACAATGCCAAAACGGACCGGACCAAAATCGGACGACCGCCCGAACCAAATAACCGGACCGACCAGCTTCCGCGGCTCTGGCAAATGCCGCAATGCACCGCCATTGTCGATCGCGGCCGCTTAGCCTAGCGATCCAGCTTCGCTTTATTTCTTCGTAATTCCGTCTTTTCCGAATTCGATTACAATTTTCTACAAAATAAAATACATCGAAATTACAGCAAGATTACACGAAAAATAAAACACCTAGAACTACCTGCAGATTTTCTCACGGGAAAAACCATTACATGCCTCAAAACTGGTCAAACCAACAATTGCATAAATAATAAAAATAAATAAATAAACCATTCATATAATCCATGATAATTGGATCATATCACCTGCAAGAACACATATAACAAAATATTCCAACATCAAAATACATGAATATTTAAATTGCTATCAATTAATCACCAAAATTAATTAAAATAGCCAAAAGCCTAAAAATCCGGCTCCGATACGAATCGTTGGAAGTAAAAACACAGCGGAAGCGAAGTTTGGAGAAGTTGATAATCGCGTTTTATGCATCCACGAACATAAAATCTATTTAGGCATGCTAATTCATTAATTACTAAGACTAATAAGCAATTTAAATATTATTTATTATTTATTAAATAAATATGTTGGTTATTAAAATATCATAATCTAGATCTAAAAGATCATAGGATATTACCTTTGAAGCGAATTGGTTGCTTTCGTCTTGATCACCTTGTATTTCTACCTTTAGACCTTCTAGAGTATGATCCGCCTTAACCCGGACGTTGTGTGGGCAACGAGCTACCGGATCTTGCTTGGACATTAATGGTATCAGACGAAATTCTCTTGTATGTGGTCACACAATTTTTCTTTGCTTTTTAGTATTTTATGAACACTCTTAGCAAATTAATGTGTTATCTAAATTGTAGAATCAAAGACACAATTCTAGATCTACAATTAAACACAAGAGGAAAAATTTGATCTCACAACCTCACCAAGACATGTAAAAATCAGCCTCCCCCATAAGTCCTATAGATAGGCTCTTGAACTACTACTAGGGATCTTAAGGAGGATTATGGAAGGACTCCCAATAAATTCATCTTACCTTATTAGGACTCTTCCTAATATAATGAATCTATTAATATCAACTTAGTCAAAAGCTTGATATTGCACTTCCTATCAAAATCCCAAATTACGAAATTGGACTCCTTATTAAATATATTATTTTCCGTGTTTAAGATATCGAATGTTCATTAATTAATTATAAGCTACTAACAGCTTTAATTAATTAATATCTTATCCAAGAGTAGTACCACTCGAACCTTATTATTATATCGGAATTAAATCCACCTACAAGGTTTAATATAATAATCATTATCGAGCTCCTCAAGGGGACATCATCAACCTGCACGAGTCGGGACACGATTTCTAGTAATAATAACTGTCGTATAAATAATATTATTGCCCTAGATATGAGGCTTATTGAGTCGATCATTTTGACTCTCACCCATGGTAAATCAAAGTAATAAGTATTATAAATACACAATTAAATATTATATACTTAGAATTAAGAAATAATAATTATTTGAGATTTACATTCTTCTTACAGTCAGTACAGAAGACACTATCTCACCTCCATCCAGTTCAACGTATGCAATGACGCTAATGTATGATAATAGTCAAGACCAACTAATGTCAATCATACACTACAACCTTTTTATATAATTTGTCTAATAATTATATAGGTTGTGAACTATTATATTATTTTATAAGGCACCGATAATATGATCTTCCGTGTGATACCAACACACCACATTATCTACAATATAAAATAATTAGACATTTCATTTGCATAACCATAACGTGAATAAATATGCAAAACATGTGATTAAATGTAATTAATATTCTCATAGGTAGTTTCAGGGAAATTAGGTAATACAAGCATAAAGTATGCTTTGCAGTATACAATCCTAACAACAACATCCCACCAGGAACATCTCAATGAGATACACAAGAACCGAATAACTCACACCCAAAGGTGAAACGCTACAAGCAACACAAAGAAACATACGACGTGAAATCACGCTCGACGACAACCATCACAATGCCACAAGAAGAGACATAATAAAACCGACAAGTGTCAAGTATCACCAAACAGATAACACAATCAAGTCAATTATCCGAACAATGACAAAACACAAAGTACCTATTACAAGGAAACACGCACAGTCGAAAATAGAAAATAAACACACAATGATCCGCAAGGATAACCACAAAGAATTCGGACCACGCCGAAATTCTCAAACCCACACTAGGCATCTTCGTGTCCTTTCGGGGCAGAGACGGAGACTCGATCCCCAAACCTCTCAACTACCGTCTCGCAATGCACGGCTCGGTGACCCGCCTGGCACATTCGAAACAGCTGACTAACGGTGAACGACAATTCTTCGCGGTATGGGCCGCTCGACTACAGTTATAACACGTCTTCGTGCTGCTAACGTGGCTCACTGCAGGGGTACTACTCCTCCTCTGTTCACGCGATCGAGGAACCTTCTTAGGATGACGACACTAAGTCCCAGCCCCAGGGGGGCCACTCCCCTGATTTCCTGAAAAGTTCCCAACAGTTTTCTGTTTCTTCGATTCAGAAATATGCTCAGTCGATGATATAGATAGTTCATAGGCTAACGCCCTATTCTGATACTCTCTCAATGAAGTACAAGTGAGACCCTCCATGTATTGACGAATCTTCGGCTTCATCCGCCTACTAAAATGGCAGATCTTATCTTCCTCTGTCCTTACCTGATCCTGCACATAACTGAGTTGTTTGATATAATCAATAATAACTTGAGAAAACGGTACATCTTGCGGTTTCGCTGAAAAGAATTCATTAATCCTTTGATTTCTGATCGGTTCCGGACAAAACTCATCTCTCATGAATTCCTGTAACTCTGCCCACGTGACAACACGATCTCGAGGCTTAACAGGCTCCCACCAACTAGCGGCATCATTGTCAAGAAGATACTGAGAGAGTGGCAACTTACGCTCTTCTGGACAATCAACTACCTTGAATATCTTTTCCAACTGGAAAAGCCAACCATCCCAGCCCAAATCATCTGCGGCACTAGCGAAACGAGGGGATTCATAAGAACCACTTCTCGAAGCTACTGATTTGGACCAATGTTCTGGGTCAAATCCGTATTACGCTGAACTGCTTGAGTCAACTGAGTCATCTGTGCAGCTACCTGCTGCAAAATAGTAGCAACACCGATACCAACACCATCACCGACAACATGATCCCGATCGCGCGTCTGATTGCCACGACCACGACCTCTGCCCCTCGGCATACTAAATAAGTAAACCCCCAGCACAATAGAAAATCATAACACATAACACATACAGCGATTACCATAGTAAGGCAACACACACACGAAAATCACAGCAACGCCGGCATCGTTCGGCGATTTCGACGGCTCGAACGATAACCAGCACACAATTACAAAACATCATGAAACTATCACATATGTACACAATCGTACAAACCCAAGATCCAACAGCTCGCACAGATGCGATAACACGCAAATCACCACGAAGCGACAAACATTTAGTACCAACATTACAGCTATCACAGAAGGCTATAACACAACGAATGCGTGACGAACGACTCAACGCTCACACCACCAATTCAATCACAAATCGGAGGGCTAACACCCTAACGACAATGCTAACATCAAACACACCTTCTCTGACCACAAGCAGGAAATGATAGGTTTAAAAAACGAAAACCACCTTTTTGAAAATAATTTTGGAAATATCAGTTGATCTTGAGTATCACCTTTCGAAAAAGTAATACAAACATCGTTATCGAGACTTTGAAAAATCGTCTTGTGTTTGATAAAAATGAGGACATCTTTCTTTTAATTAAAACTTTCAGAAATATTCGACCTTCGGGTCTAAGCAAATGCATTTCTAAATTACCGAGACTATCTCAAAATATTTTGGTCCTCAAAGTAGAAGAATTTTGAAACATATAGTTGCGCTAGTAGGCGCCTTGAAAATATAATCCATTTTAAAAAATACGCCTCGAAGTATATTCTCTAAGATACTCAAGGTTTGAAAAAAAATCCATTAAGCCAGGATGCCCAAAACTCACATGTATCGACATTCGCTTATACATCTCATAGTACATGCATCAAATCGTTCAAATTCAAAACAAGACATTTCTTTTCCCAGAAAACAAACAGTCAAATATCACAGTCGAAAACCGCCTAGGATCGGGGCGAAACCACTTATCCTATCCGAGGCCTCTAAGGACCTCCCGAACTGGCTAGCGAACAAGCTCGTGAATCCGGAGTGAAGTCACGGATTCCCCCGAGGCCTCGTCGGACCCTCTCGGAGTGGGAAAATCACACACATATACATTTCCACTCCATATTAAGCACAAAGGTTTCACGAAAATACTTGCAAAACGAGCAAATCATTTTAAAAATCATTAGCAGCGGACAAAAACAACAGTCGAAAAGACATAAGCTGCGACTACACTCCTCATATAAACAAAATATGAGAGTTAAATAAACCCATATCACGAAACAAAATCTACATAAGGATTTCATCACTTGATAAATAATCATACAAGTAACTCGTGTCACACGAGGCACAACACAAAGAAGGGAGACTTACATCCACAGGTCGCACAAAGATGATTATCGCCCCACGATACTAATCACGACCAACAAGCTCAGACGATGTGTCTCGACACGACTCAGTCAAATAAAATCTAACGAGACAAGACTCAACAGACACAACTTGACCCGACAGCCTAGGTTTCCACAACCTTGCTCCGATACCATTTATGTAACACCCACAATCCTCTCAGGGATATTACACGCCGTAGACCCATTCCTCAAAGATCTACCAGGCTGGTAACAAAATCAAACATCTAAACATCGCCTTTAAGGCTAAGACGACCCAGTACACCGATTTGGTCTTTCAATTAATACATACATCTCAATCTCAAAACATACCCACTCAGGGGTCAAAATACAACACGCTCCTATATAACGGGGGAAAATACTACAGCGGAAATAACTACAACTAAACCAATACTGTTGGGATTCGGTGCCTAAAACGAAGGCCCAACGGAAGCGGTAAAATAAAAATTAATTCGATCCGAATCCCTACGAGGATCGATCGAGCTATGTATATACGAATATACAAACGAAAACATAAGAGATATAGAAACTCACCCTTGTAGTCCGTTGATTAAATGGATTCCTTCTCTTGAGCTATTCCCCAAGCTTCAAATGAATTCTCTACGATCCAAAGCGCTCCAAGCACTCGAATAATCAACGTCGAAAATACAACGCCTCTACTTGCCACGCGTCGGAGAAACGAACGGGATGACGATCATCTTGCTATCCTCCAAGGATATGGCTAGAGCTAAGTGATGAAGCTATTTGATTATAACACTCTAAGTGTATAATCTATATCTCTCAATTTATCTTGAATTTTTATCCAAGAAAACTCAAGAACAATGTGATGAACAAGAAGAAGACTTGAAGATAATATTATTCTCTCTCTCTCTCTATCCTTTCTCATGTTGGAATGCATGAGTGGAGTGATGATAAGTATTCCTCCTTTTTTCAAATTCTACCCTCATGTGAAAAACTCATATCACATGAATACCAACCCCACAAAGTCATGTTCTTTCATATAAAATAAAACAACAAGACAAGAGGAAGGTGGGTGGAACTAAGGGGGGCGACCACCATGCAAAAATGGACGATTTCGGTCAGTTTTGGACTCCCGAGAGTCCAAACAGATAAACTCCAATCCCGTTCCGATGTATTTATAACACTTAATTAATCCAATTAATTAAACATATCAAATACAAAATAACATAATTAATTTATCCAAGAAATAATTATATTCATGAATTAAAATAATCACCCAGTGATATATTTAATTCATTAGGCCGTAAATCAATTTATCCAATAAATCGATTTAGACATCTAATGTCCCAAATTTAGATATCCAATATCTAATATTCATAATGAGAGAACAAGCTTGATTCATTCCGTCTTCAATCCTATTGCGCGACTCGATAGGTCCGTCTCAGTCAGCAATGGGAGGAACCAGAGAGTAGTAGCACCACCTAGCTAGCCTGGCGGCCTACACTGTACCCCAACTGAGAACGAATGATTGGGATCATTCAAGAACCATTCTGTCGTGAATACCAGTATACGTATAAACCCTTATTTCAAATGTCCCGATCAAGTTATAGGGTCACGGCCAGTCAAACCCTATCTGTACTTGACGCCATGCATGCGTTAATCCAAATCGAGATCATCGAGCTCTCGTGTATCCAATACAACTAGCTCCAATGCTTTGGCCAAAAACTTATGATCTCATCTGCCCATAACCGCATAGGACATATAACCCGTTCACTAACGGGAGAAATAATTCTATCTTGGTATTCAGTAGGACTTGCCCATCAAGATGCACGTCGAGGTTGACCCCCACCTCCCGGTTTATAGGGTCGAACTACTCTAATGAAAATCTTGACGTCACAAGCACATCCCTACTAAATCCTCAAGTCGAAGGTTCACGAATAACTATCACAACCTTTAGATTCTGTCATTGACTGTCCCGGAGTGAAATCCTTGTGACGAATCGAGGGTGAGTCGGTTAGAGTATACTAATCTAATTAGCATACCTATAACGTGTGCTCCCACTAACCATTAGTGTTCGACAGGCACTTTCCATGTCAAAGAACACGTCATACAAGTCTTCACATAAACTTAACGCCCAGTCAAGTTTCATCGACTTGCGAACGATTAAGTATTTGATCTATAAACCTTTCCAGTGCCGACCCCCTTATCCAATAAGGAGCGGAACGTTTTGCTCTCAAATAGACGGACTAGTTTCTATATGTATATTTACAAGTTATGAATGCCAGTAACTTCCAGTAAATAAAGAAACATCCATTGCCTTATATTAATGATTTACATAATTACAAGTACAATGCCCTCACTCAACATCCTCTGAGTGGCATTTGAGGGCATACTCATAACAATCTCACACTTGCACTCAATGCCACACACTATGGTATCTAATACCCATGTTCTCCAGATGATGCTCCAAGCTAGTCTGAGAAAGTGGCTTGGTCAGTGGATCAGCGATGTTGTCGGCCGAGTCTACTCTGTGCAGCACAATGTATCCCTTGCGAACAAATTCTCTTACGAGATGATACTTCCTCTCAATATGTTTGGTGCTGTTGTGAAACCTCGGCTCCTTGGCTTGCGCTACAGCTCCGTCGTTGTCGTAAATGAACAGCACAAAGACATGGTATCACTTGAAGTTCTCCCAGAAACTTCTTAATCCAAAACCCTTCCTTGGAAGCCTCCGAGGCTGCTTGATACTCAGCCTGACAGGTGGAATCAGCAGTCGCTCTTTGTTTGGCGCTACGCCAAGATACTGCTCCTCCATTAAGAGTAAATATGTAGCCAGAAGTAGACATCGAGTCGTCCTTCAGTCCTTGGAAGTCCGAATCAGTGAATCCCACCACATCCAATTCTCCACCGCCATACATCAGAACCATATCTCTAGTCCTTCTTAAGTACTTGAGAACGTTGTTTACGGCAGTCCAATGTTCCCTACCTGGGTTTGCCTGAAACCTACTCACCACGCTTACAACATGTGCAATGTCAAGTCTCGTACACAACATAGCATACATAAGGCTACCCACAGCCGAAGCATATGGTATATTACTCATTTCCTTTCGTTGTTCCTCACTATGAGGACACATCTTCAAGGAGTGTTTTATTCCATGTCGCATCGATAGGAACACTTTTTTAGAATCATCCATCTTAAATCACTTTAAGATTTTATCTATATAGAGGGCTTGGGAAAGACCTATTGTTCTCTTCGCTCTATCCCGGTAGAGTCTAATTCCAAGAATATAGATTGCTTCTCCCAAGTTTTTCATGGAGAAATTACTCGAAAGCCAAGCTTTCATAGAACTGAGCATTCCCACATCATTTCCTATTAGTAGAATATCATCCACATATAGTACTAAGAATGCGATCTTTCTCCCACTAACCCTCTTGTATACACAAGGTTCCTCCTCATTTTGCACGAAGTCAAACTCTTTGACCACCTCGTCAAAACGAAGGTTCCAACTACGCGACGCTTGCTTCAGTCCATAAATGGAATGATGAAGCTTGCACACTTTCTGAATATCGACTTCGGGCACAAAGCCTTTAGGCTGATCCATATAGATTTCCTCTTCGAGGAATCCATTAAGGAAAGCCGTCTTTACGTCCATTTGCCATATCTCATAATCGTGGTACACAGCTATAACATGCATTATGCAAATAGACTTGATCATAGCTACGGGCGAGAAGGTATCGTGGTATTCGATCCCTTCTTTCTGGGTATAACCCTTTGCCACAAGCCTGGCCTTATAGGCGTCAACCTTGTCATCCCCATCAGTCTTTCTCTTGTAGATCCACTTGTTCCCAATAGGCACTATGCCCTTGGGGCGGTCTACTAGAGTCCAGCCCTAATTGACATGCATCGAGTCTATCTCAGCTTCCATAGCTTCACGCCATTTTGCGGAGTCTACATCCACCATCGCTTGGTCATAGGTCGTTGGGTCGGTCTCCTGGCTATCACTTGGAACCTCATGGAGACCTAGTTCCTCCAAGTGCACAAGCCCATACCTCTCAGGTAAATGAGACACCCTAATAGACCTACGAGGTGGTTGTACTTGTGTTTCAGAAGGTTTAGTTCCAGTTTCTTGCACAGGTGTCTCCCGAGGAGTTTCATTGTATTCTTCTAAATAAATACTTCTACCTGCTCCGCCTTCCTGAATGAACTCATCTTCTAGGAAGTGCGCTTGTAAAGCAACAACAATCTTTCGATCTTCGGGCATGTAGAATTGATATCCCATCGTCCCAGATGGGAATCCAATGAAACATCCCTTCGCGGACCTAGCTTCCAACTTCTCCACCTTGGCTTCTTGACATAGGCGGGACATCCCCAAATCCTAATATGATTAAGACTTGGTTTCCTGCCCTCCCACATCTCATGTGGAGTTTTAGGAACGGATTTGGAAGGACATCTGTTCAAGATGTAAGCGGCAGTCAGGAGTGCATACCCCTACAGATAAATTGGTAAGTCAGTATAGCCCATCATGGAACGTACCATTTAACTGAGGAGTACCTGGAGGTGTTAGTTGTGAAACTAGTCCATGTTCCTTAAGGAACTCGTCAAACTCCGTACTCATATACTCACCACCTCGATCCGACCGAAGTGCTTTGATATGATTACCAGTTTGTTTCTCGACTAGGGCCTTGAATTCATGGAATTTCTCAAAGGCCTCGGATTTATGTTTCATTACGTATACATAACCATACCTAGTATGATCATCTGGTTGAACAAATTGAGTCATCTGGTTGACCACCTAACGAAGGGTGTCGGGAACAACAGGTTCAGCATTTGTCTCCACCGTCTGCTCTCGTTCATTGTTGACAAATTCTTGATGCTCGCCTGAGTTGTAGCTAGCCTGATTTGATAGTGAGTCAGGGACGGAGGGTGAAACTTCTCTCTCCGCATTTCTACATCCGCGTCCACGTCCTCCTCTAAACATACTCTAAGCATAAATACTCAATATACAGGAACCAACATCATCTTAACATTCAAATACATAAAGGTAATAACATGTAAGGGACAAGATAGAGTTTAGGAAACTTACAACCACCGCTCACACGAAGACGTAGGCAGTACAGTGATGTTATACGCGGCCGGTTTACTTCAAAAGACATACATGAACCCTATTTTAACCCAACAGTCAAGATATCCATAATCTTAGCTCCGATACCATATTCTGTGACACCTCGAGATATTCAGGATTATTACAGTGCCGTAAATCCTTGATGTAAGGATTTACTAGACTAAGAATTTAAAAATGACATTATTTAATACCAACCATAGAAATAATTATTACATCACCAGTCTAAAACATACAAATCCATCCACATCCGAACACAAACTTCAAAGACGACTAAACAACAGCGTACTCGAGTACTTTATTAACAAAACAAATATCTGACAAAACATTCCGGCCATAATATCACTCTGCACCCTCATCGTCATGCAGCTTTAGTGGTTGTTTTCTTGCCCTCCTGGATCCTGAACATAAAACAAATGTTTACCCCCAAAGGGGTTAGCACAACGATGCTAGTACAAGTACGATAAATATACAAAAATGATTTATTCGACAATCTCTGAATAATAACGTCAATAACATCAACAATAATCACAACAAGTCTATCCAACGAGAAACAGTAACAATGTACAACATAACATGTCAATCTCAACATACTCGTGGTATTCCAACGATCCAGCGCACACATCTATAGATTCCCATGATGATCCCGTCGGACCAATGCATGGTGAAAATACCTGTCCAACAATCCAGCGCACACAACTATAGATTCCCATGATGATCCCATCGGACCAACGCATGGTGGACAAAACAATCACAACACATATGCACGACACACAACAACATAACCGACATTAATACGAACAAATATAATTAAGGTACTGTTAGGAATACTTGTTAGATTTTGATGATGTCATCGTTGTACTTGTTTATTCAAATATAAATTACTTGGCAAATGTAAGGAAGAACCAAATGAGTATCTTCCATAGGCCAAATTATGTTAAGTTATATACTTGGCAAAATGTAAAGAAGAACCAAATGAGTATCTTCTATAGGCCATTCAAGTTAGGCTTAAAATCGGCTAAGTACAAAGTACAGATAAGTACAAACAGATAAGTTTCGGTCAGACAAGAAACATCAGAGAAGTTTGACCAAACACTGTAAAAAGCCGAATCACAGTCAAGTGAAAATCAGAAGAGTTATGGTTAACAAATTTTATTAGAGAAGTTTGACCAAACTGTAGTCAAGTGATCAAACGGAGCCCAAGTCATCTGAAGTTTGACCATCAGATCAGTCAAGTTCATCACGTCAGAAGACTTCAGACAAGTCGTCAGATCGGAGAAGTCTCGGCAGGACATCAGAGAAGTCATCGTTAGAGAAGTCCGACGATAGAGAAGTTTGACTGCACATCAGACAGATTGACTTAAAAAAATCAGATAAGTCATCAGCCAAGTAAATTTGTCCACGTCAGCATGCATTGAAAATTCAGTAATTACAGAAAGTTACACGCGGGCGATAAGGGACATATTGGAGAGATTCACGGAAGGTTATGAATTAAATAAATCATCCAGACCCACCTATGAAGACTTTAATCATATTAAAATCAAAAGATTCGGCACCTCAATATGGAAGTCTTCACAATGGTCGGAAATGGATTAAAATAAGGGAATCCAGCCTTGCAACGTTCGAAAAGAAAAACAAAGAAGTATTTCTCCAACGGATGGATTTGTTACAGATTTGCAACAGCTATGAAGGAAGCTCAAAGATCTACATCTATAAATATCTAAAGATTTGAAGTTGAGCAGAACGATGCGATCTATACTCTCAAGCAATTAAAGCAATCAAGCGATCAAGAAATCTATAGCATCATGAAGAGCAATATTCTTAGTTCATATACGAAGAAAGCTCTTAGTTGGAGAAGACAAAATACTCTTGTCTTAAAAATTTGAGTACGGGGTACTTCACTGGTTTAAGTTACGCGACTGATAGGAATCCAAGGATTTGGAGATCGAGTGGTGCTAGGCAGTCAGAAAGGAGTTGCGACGACAGGATTTCCACTGGTTGGAAGTTGTTGTAGCTAAGCTGTAGAGTCACTGTAATATTTATCACTGGTTGAAAATTATAGTGGATTCATCTTCAACTGGTTTAGAGAAAGTGGATTAGTAGAGGATTACCCCACCTCTGAGACCACTATAAATTGCCTGCGTACTTTACTATTTTAGCATCATACTTAACTGCTGCATTCATACTTAGTGTTTCATTATTTATATTTCTATATTCGTCATCAGCTGACTTTCGCACTTATATTATCTACAGACGTCTCTAAGTCATCTGTACCATCAGCTGAGAAACTCCTTAATTCCTGCATGGAAAAAGAGTTTCAATAAGTCTATTCACCCTCCCTCTAGACTTATTTCTGACGACTTGTGACCTACAAGTGGTATCAGAGAGGTTGGTTCATTTATTCCAGAACCAGATCCATATATCTTGCATATATTTATATCTCTCATTTAGAATGGAACACATGCACTCTAGAGTACCCATGTTTTCAGTTGACGAGTATGATCTTTAGAAGATAAGGATGCAAGCACACTTATCTTCTATCCATGACGACATGTGGTGCATTATCGAAGATGGTCCCTTCATATTCGAAAAGGACAACACTTCCGAGGAGATAGCAATAGGGAAACCAAAAAAAATTCCCTTGCCGTGCTATATCAAACTCTTGCCAAGTCAACCATGGGCAAGATCAAGAACTGCCAAAATGCCAAAGGAATTTGGGATACCCTTGACGTGATGTGTGAAGGAACGGAGCTGATAAAAGAAAACAAGTTGTCAATCGCTACCTAGAAGTTTGACAACTTTAAGATGAAGACCGGAGAATCTATAGACCAGGTGGACACAATGTTCACAGAGCTCATCAACGAAATAAACTCCCTTGGAAAAACTTATGGCAACAGGGAGATGGCCTTGAAGGTGGTAAGATCACTTAGCCCTGAATGGAGCATGAAGGCGGTGGCCATGAGGGAATCCAAAGATCTCAATAAAATAAAGATTCAAGAACTATTCTCTGACCTGAAGGCTTATGAATTCGAACTCCCAAGTTCATCATCAAACGAGCCTACAGAGAAGGGAATAGCATTTGCAGCCAAGTCTCCCGCCAAGAACCTGTCTGATGTCAAACCTCCAAATCCACTCGACTTCAAGGAAGAGATGGCGTTTATAATGCAAAGATTCATCAATTTCTGAAAGAATTACTCAAAATATAAGAAGAATTATAAGGAGAATCCAAGGAGAAATCAAAAAGGAGGAAGCTGGTAGGTGGAATGCTATAACTGTCATAAGACAGGACACATTCAAATCGACTGTCCTGATCTTAAGAAGGACGAGAGCAAGAAGGAGGTGAGCAAAAAAGAAGACCGAAGGAAAGCCCTCATTGGAGAAGATCAAGAGAAAGTGGAATCAAGCAGCGGATTCTTCTCTGATGATGATAAGAAATATGACTGTCTGATGGCCAACCTAGCTGATGAAGAGGTAACATCAAAACCCTCTAATTCAAATAATAGTTCAGACATATCACGAGATATGGACTTGCACGAATCTGTAAATCAGCTTCTCAAAGATTTTGAGAAATTAAAATCTACACACCAATCTGCATCAGCCGAGAAGACTCAGCTGCAAGATGAGAATAGGCAGCTGAAAAGTGATTTTGAAAAACTCGGACTAGAATTGAACAAAACCAAATCTGATCTTGAAAAACAGGCTGCAGATAACTTGAAAAACCAGAATGACATCACTACAGGTGAGATAAATCGATTAACTATTTTGAATAGTGAAAAATCAGTTGCACTTGCTCATGTCAAAGCTAAGTTTACTAAACTGACTCAGCTAAGTAAAACTCAGGCGAAGCAAATAACCTCCCTGAAGGCGTCTCTAACTTTGGATGAATTGTGTATGAACAAAAGGCCACTATATTTCAGATCAAGCCTTGGATATGACCCGAACACTCCCTCTAGTCCTAAAACCACTTTCATCAAGGGAGAAACACTTATCCCGACTGCTGAGCCCAATTACAAACCAGTGTTTCAAAATAGGCAGTAGCCAAGTCACAAGTCTAGGCCGCAGCCAAGGTATACAAGGCAGCCACCTAGACATGAGACTAGGCAATGGCCAAGGCAGAAGCAGCATCCCAGACAACATGCCCATTATTATCAAAGACTCCCCAAAAACAGATTTCAAAATGGGAGGGGCAAATGGAAACCTCAAGGTTATCCAAATTTTCAAAATGAACAAGTGTGGAGACCTCAAAGATTTTATAAATGGTCTCAGCTAAGATTTAGAAATGGCCCACACCACCAATTCTATGAGGCATATCCAGTACACAATCTCAGAAAACACACACCATATAGGGGCAATAACAGCTTTCACAATCCACACAGATTTGGGTACCTAAATCTCTGCTTATTTGATTGCAGAAAAGGTGGAAGGACTACTACCACATCTCCACAAATTCAAATATTGGAGGTGAAGACTGGTTTGTAGATTCTGGATGCTCAAGGCACATGACCAGGAACAAGAAGTTGCTGTCAAATTATATCAAAGAAAGAGGTCCATACGTAACCTTTGGAGATAGCTCTAGAGGTCAAACTAAAGGCTTTGGAGAGTTGCACAGAAGAAACATCACTATATCAAAAGTCCATTATGTCAAAGGGCTCAAGTACAATCTTTTGAGCATAAGTCAGTTTTGTGATGAGAAGAATCTAGTAGTCTTCACCATTTGGAAATGTATGGTGATAGATATTCTGTCTGTAGAAGTAAAGCTACAAGGATTCAGAAGAAGAGATGTCTATATGATAGATTGGAAACAGGAACTCCCAACACTTGCTTTCTATCCAAGACAATAGCAGAAACTGGATGGCTGTGGCACAAAAGACTATGTCACCTAAATTTCAATGCCATCAACAAGATTAGTTCTCAGAAGATGGTTAGAGGTCTTCCAGAAGAAGTTTTCAGAAAGGAAGCTCTCTGTGATGCATGTCAGAAAGGGAAGCAGACCAGAGCATCATTGAAGCTAGTCCAACCCACCACTCTCACAATAAGGATCTTAGATCTACTTCACATATATCTATTTGGTCCTATCAAGCCAAGGACCCTAAGTGGAAGAAAGCATGCTTTAGTAGTAGTAGATGACTACTCAAGGTACACATGGATTGTCTTTCTGTATAAGAAGAGTGAAACCTTGACAAAGATGCCTGAGCTGCTGAGAAGGATCCGGAATGAGAAATCCCTCTCAATCATCAAGATCAAATCAGATAGAGGAGTAGAATTTCTCAACAGAGCAATCACTGAGTACAGTGATCAGAATGGGATCTAGCACGAGCTCTCTGCATCCAAGACTCCACATCAGAATGGTGTTGCCGAAAGAAGAAACAGAACCTTGAAGGAAGCAGCTAGGTCCATGATTGCAGAAGCAGACCTGCCCAAGAGGTTCTAGGTTGAAGCTGTCAACACAGCATGCCACGCTCAGAATAGGAGTATGATAGTAGGGAGACATGGCAAAACTCCCTGTGAGGTTTGGAATGGCAGAACACCTACAATTGCTTATTTTCATATTTTTGGTTGCAAGTGTTTCATCCAAAATAATGGTAAAACCCAACTAAATGCCTTTGATGCTAAAACTGATGATGGTCTCTTTATGGGATATTCACAAAGAAGCAAGGGATATAGAGTCTTTAACAAAAGAACCTTAGTTGTGTAGTAAACACCTCATGTGGTATTTGATGAATCTACTGCTGGGTACAGGAAACAGATGGAACTGATTGTTCATGATACAGGAATGATGGACTCATATGCAGATCAGCCTGAAGACCCAACTGCAGATCAGATAGAACCTCAAAACCTACCTGATCCAGATATAGCTGATGAAGACCCATCTGTAGCTGATAAAGACCCATCTGCAGACCAAACTAAATCCCCACCTGTAGATGACAAGGTGGTAGCTAATCCAGTTGCATCCCAAGGAAGCCAGAACCAAGCTGATGCAGAAAGAGAAGAAGTTCACCAAAGCAACTCTATAGGGGGAACAGACCCTGAAGAATAAGACATTCCTAAGTGGCTTAAAGATCATCCCATCCAACAAATCATTGGGAAGATAATTGATGGAGTCAAGACCAGACAGTCCACTCTACCAGCAGGAATGGAAATGTTTTCATGCTTTATGTCTCAAATTAAACCCAAGACTACAGAACAAGCTTTGGAAGACTACTCATGGATCAATGCAATGCAAGAAGAGCTCAACCAGATGGAAAGGAACAATGTTTGGGAACTAACAGATAGACCAGATCACAAGAAGGTTATTGGCACCAAATGGGTGTACAAGAACAAATGCGATGAAGATGGACTGTTGTTAGGAATAAAGCCAGACTTGTTGCTAAAGGCTATGCACAATGTGAAGGAATAGATTTTGATGAAACCTATGCACCTGTTGCAAGATTAGAAGCCATCAGACTATTCCTTACATATACAGCATTCAAGGATTTCGAAGTCTACCAAATGGATGTGAAAAGTGCCTTTCTAAATGGAATTCTAGAAGAAGAAGTCTATGTGGAGCAACCCCTGGATTTGTCAAAGGAGACAAAGTCTACAAGATTTTAAAAGCTTTTAAGCAAGCACCAAGAGCATGGTATGAAACATTATCTGTGTTTCTTGAGAAGAATGGTTTTAGCAAAGGAAAAGTGGACAAGACCTTATTTAGAGTGGAGCATGAAGACCACATATTATTAGTTCAAATATATGTGGATGATATTATATTTGGCTCAACCAATCCAGAAATGTGTGAGAAATTCCTAAATCTCATGCAATGAGAGTTTGAGATGAGTATGATGAGCAAACTGAATTTGTTTCTAGGTTTGCAAGTTAAACAGATGGAGAATAGAATTTTCATCAAGCAGGCCAAATATACCAGAGATTTAATCAAGAGATTTGGAATGGAATCAGCCAAACCAACAAGAATCCCTATAAGCACAAGCACTCATCTAGATACAGATGAAGGAGGCATATCAGTGGATCCAACCCACTACAGAGGACTTATTGGATCACTCCTTTATTTGACAGCAAGCAGACCAGACATATCTTATGCCGTGGGAGTATGTGCGAGATTTCAATCCAAGCCAAAGCAGTCTCACCAGGATGAAGCTAAGAGGATAATCAGATACCTTAAGTCTACAGTCAATGTTGGACTATGGTATCCTCAGGATGATAATTTTGAGCTATCAGGATACTTAGATGCAGACTTCGCAAGATGTAAAACTAATAGGAAAAGCACCAGTGGAATGTGCCAATTCCTAGGAACCAGACTGATATCCTGGTTTAGCAAGAAGCAGGTATCTAACTCTATATAAACAACAGAGTCAGAATACCTAGCTGCAGGTAGCTGTTGTGCCCAGATTCTATGGATCAGACAATAGCTAAGGGACTACAACATCATTGCAAATGAAGTCCCAATTTGGTGTGACACAATAGTGCAATTGCAATAACCAACAATCCAGTATTGCACTCCAGGACGAAGCACATTGATGTTAAACATCATTTCATAAGAGACCATCTTAACAAGAGAGTCCTAGTAGAAAGAGTCAGCACAGAATACCAGATTGCTGACATATTCACCAAACCTTTACCAGAAGAAAGGTTTTTGGAGCTGAGCAGGGAACTTGGATTACTAGAGTGGGAACCTAGTACAGACGAGAAAGCTAGCTGAACAAATCAGACAATAATACAAAGGCCAAATGAAGAAACCTAGCTGATCCAAACTACAGGCGATACAACTCACCTAATGCAGATCAGTCAAACAAGTCAAACGGTCAACCAGCTAAGTTCTCTATTCCTGACCTAATCTTGAATTTTAAATTATCATTTATCTATACGTGGCAACTACACGTTCACACGACCTCCACAATGAACAATTAAATCTAACCGTCGTTTTTCAAATTTTCAAAAGCTGGACCACCGATTAATTTTATTTAAATTTTAAAATCTCAAAAGGTGGACCACCGCTTGAATAAATGAATATTAAATTTCAAATGTCTCTTCAATTTTCCATTTAAAGACGGGAAAATCATTTCACAACTTTACCTTCTTCAAAGCACTCAAACCCTAGTTTTCAAAAGAAAAATTCCTTTCGAATTTTCAATACACTCAGAAAAATTTTCTTGTGCAGAAATGGAATCGTATTTCAAAGGAGTGAATCTAAAGGCTGTGAAGGACCAGATTATTTTTAGTCTGGTGGTCTATTTCACGGGGCTGCTCGAAACAAATCTGGACAACGACGTGTACGACATCATCAGATCCATGAAGATGAATGGGATATACCCATTCCTGAGTATCGGCCCCAAATTTCTCTACAAAGAGGTTGTTATCGTGTTCTACAAGGAAGCTAGAGTTCTGGAATCGGGCATCAAGAGCTCAATCTTCGGAAAAGAAGTGGAAATCACTCCACAAATCGTCGGAGAAGCCCTCGGGATGAGATCACGAGGCATGGCCGTTGAAGCATTGAAGCAGAACACAGCCGACCTCTGGCTGAAGATCAAGGCTGTTGACCAGCCGACAAAATTGAAGTTAACTGTGAAGAGGAGTGAGCTGTGGAAGGAATATCGCTATGCGTTGGATATTACCAACAAGATAGTGATGGGTATGGCTGGCAGCTACGATCAGCTGTCATCAACCAAGTTTACGGTTATGGGAGCCCTAATTCAAGATGATCCGATTGACTGGGCTGACTATATCTTCAGTTAATTGGTGCGTGAAGTGAATAAAGTCAAATGGCTTGATGATGAGAAGAAGTTCAAGACCAAATTGGCCTTTGGGACACAGGTCAGTTGGATTCTGGAGCATTTAGGTCTTGCGGAGGGAAATGCAGATCCCTTCCACATTAATAAAAGACTTGGTCACCTAGACCAAGAAACCTTGCGAAGTTGGGGAGTGTAAGGAAGGAGAGCAAAAAATATGGAGGAAATGCCCATAAAGCCTACACCTTACAGATACCCCTCTAGTTCAGACGAGTCTGATGAAGACCAAACTGCAGCCCGCAACTTACCTGCAGATCAGTCTGACTCATACTCAGACAACACTCCATTAGCCCTTCATTTCAAAAGAAGGGGACCAGCCCCAGGAGAGCCAGTTTTGATCCAATCCTCACCGGAACCCTCCCCCAAGAGGCCCAGGCGTCTAATCTTTGAAGAAGAAGAGCAATCAGATCACCAATCTGCACTTGAACCTACCCCTGCAGATCAGATGCAGATCATCCCTTCACCCGTTCTTATTCCTGACCAATCAAACCTTATTGCTGAAGAGATCTCTCGGATCACCCTGCCAGACATGACTGAAGAAGAAGAAGCTGATCTTGTGATCAACATACCTGGTGCAGGATATTCTCTCAATTTGCTTGACATCAATCCTTTGGGGCTAACAGTGGAACAGCTCCAAGAGGTAAAGCAAAAAGCTCTTCAAGTATCTTTCATAAATGTCTATGATGAATGGAAATATTTTAAATCACTTCCATTCTCTCAATTGCAAATTCTTATAGAAAACAGTAGCTGGGATCTTCCCTAGGATACAGAACAACTTCTCATGAATTTTTGTCATGAGACTGACATATTTTTAATGCTCAAACCCAATTGGTTTTTGTCCAATTTTAAAACCAACATGGACAAATGTGTTTTTCTAATAATGGAAAGTGTCCTGGCTGGCACTATTCCTTGTGATGGGGATGGGAGTAGAGAGAAGAACATTAGGATTGAAGAAGTAGAAAAAGGACAAGATTCTGAAAAGAGAGAAGTTGAAAAAGAAGAAAATATTATAGTTGAATAAAAAGGAGAGGAAGTGAGAAAGGAGGAAGAAGATGAAAAAGAGGAAGAAAATAATGAAGTTGAAAAACAATCTACTGAAGAAGAACAAGAAAAGACAGAAGAATTAGAGGAAGAAGAAGAAGAAGAAGAAGAAGAAGATGATGAAGGAGAAGAAGTTGAGAAGGAAGAAAAAGATGATGAAGATGATGATGATAAGGAGGAAAAGAAGGATGAAGAAAAAGAAGAAGAAGAAGAAGAAGAAGAAGAAGAAGAAGAAGAAGAAGAAGAAGAAGAAGGAGAAGAAGGAGAAGAAGAAGAAGAAGAAGAAGAAGAAGAAGAAGAGGAGGAGGAAAAAGAGAAGGAAGAAGAAGAGGCAGAAGAAAAACAAGACAGAGCAGATGAGGCTGGGGCACTTGCCCAAAACCCCATCTCAGATGAGCAAGAAGACAGATCGGTGACTCCAGACAATACCCCATCTGATCAGCCGCCTGCAGACAGGAGTCTGCAGACAGGTAGGTCAACTGCACACCTACCTGCAGGTGCAAAAAGATCATGTGAGCACTCTCTTCAGGCATCACCCATCTCACCTGTGATGGTTGACCTGATCCGTAAAATTGTCAAAGAAACTATTGGGGAGCTGCTTGCCACAAAAGTCAAGCCTGACCTGCAGATTGTTCACACCCTGAACTCCAAGATGGACACCTTAATATAGAAAGGTGCACATCCCCCTCCCACAAACTCCAGGATGCCTCTTGGCATGACAGATTGGATGATTAGAGTTGAGCAACAATTGACTTTGCTAGTTGATGTTGGCAAAAAGGGGAAAGGAAGTAAGCAAGGAACAGGTCAGAATCAGGCTGAGGCGGTTAGATAGGAGCTCAAATCCAAAAAGAAGCAGGATGTTCTCTTACTTGAAGATGAATCATCAAGCCTAAAAAGAAAGGACGTAGCTGATCCTGAGCATATTGAAGACCATCCTGACCCGAAGAAGAAAAGAACAAGATAAGGAGTTGAGCGCAGATTCGAATGGGAAGTCAAACAACTGTGGCATGTTGAAGAATTTCTACCTGCAGAGTTTATGATTGTTTGGGAGGATGCCAAGAAGGAGTTCACAAAGAAGTATTACCTCTGGGAGATACTCCAGGATAAGGAAAGCTCCCCTCAGCAAATTTTCATAAACTATATGGATACCAGATGGACTACTCTTTGGAAGCTCACACTTAAATATGCAAACAACTGGGATGCTTACCCCATGATCCTAGAATTCAGAGGAGAAGAACCTCTTACCAGATTCGATGGAGAGCTGGATGAGCTTGAGCTGCAGGAAGAAATTAGAGCTCTTTGCAAAAATAATAGCTTCTCAACCACAGATGAGCAGAACTTTGCATCCCAGATCATAAAAAGGAAGTACGGACTTGAACCTGTCTGCAAGAGGCCTATTGGAGCCAAATTATATAGGCCTACCAAGCAAACTGTCCACAGAGGCAAAGGCAGATAAGATATGATTTATTGTACTTGAACTTTCTCATGTAATTTTTTAAGTACTTGTAAATTTTCCTGTATTTGTTTTATCATTGAAAGCTATGTACTTGTAAACAATACAGAAAATTAATATAAACAGTCATTTGAAGGACAACCTCTAATTTTCTCAAAACAATACTGATTTTAGTTTGTGTCTTGCACTTGATCATGTGCAGACCTATTATTCATTTGAATAATTGCATAAGCTTTTCCATCATCAAAATAGGGGGAATTTATTAGGAATACTTGTTAGATTTTGATGATGTCATCATTGTACTTGTTTATTCAAATGTAAATTACTTGGCAAATGTAAGGAAGAACCAAATGAGTATCTTCCATAGGACAAATTATGTTAAGTTAGATACTTGGCAAAATTTAAAGAAGAACCAAATGAGTATCTTCTATAGGCCATTCAAGTTAGGCTTAAAATCGGCTAAGTACAAAGTACATATAAGTACAAACAGATAAGTTTTGGTCAGACAAGCAATATCAGAGAAGTTTGACCAAACACTTCAAAAAGCCGAATCACAGTCAAGTGAAAATCAGAAGAGTTCTGGTCAACAAATTTTATCAGAGAAGTTTGACCAGACTGCAGTCAAGTGATCAAACGGAGCCCAAGTCATCTGAAGTTTGACCATCAGATTAGTCAAGTTCATCAGGTCAGAAGACTTCATACAAGTCTTCAGATCAGATAAGTCTCGGTAGTACATCAGAGAAGTAATCGTCAGAGAAGTCCGACGACAGAGAAGTTTGACTGCACATCAGACACATTGACTTAAAAAGATCAGATAAGTCATCAGCCAAGTAAACCTGTCCATATCAGCATGCATTGAAAAGTCAATAATTACGGAAAGTCACATGCGGGCGATATGGGACAGATTGGAGAGATTCACGGAAGGATATGAATTAAATAAATCATCCAGACCCACCTCTGAAGACTTTAATCATATTAAAATCAAAAGATTCGGCACCTCAACGTGGAAGTCTTCACAACGGTCGGATATGGATTAAAATAAGGGAATCCAGCCTTGAAACGTTCGAAAAGAAAAATAAAGAAGTCTATTACTCTAACGGACAGATTTGTTAAGATTTGCAACGGCTATGAAGGAAGCTCAAAGATCTACATCTATAAATATCTGAAGATTTGAAGTTGAGCCGAACGATGCGATCTATACTCTCAAGCAATTAAAGCAATCAAGCGATCAAGAAATCTACAGCATCGTGAAGAGCAATATTCTCAGTTCATATACGATGAAAGCTCTTAGTTGGAGAAGACAAAACACTCTTGTCTTAAAAATCTGAGTACGGGGTACTTCACTGGTTGAAGTTACGCGACTGATAGGTATCTAAGGATTTGGAGATCGAGCGGTGCTAGGCAGTCAAAAAGGAGTTGCAACGACAAGATTTCCACTGATTGGAAGTTGTTATAGCTAAGCTGTAGAATCACTGTAATATTTATCACTGGTTGAAAATTATAGTGGATTCATCTCCAACTGGTTTGGAGAAAGTGGATTAGTAGAGGATTACCCCACCTCTGAGACCACTATAAATTGCCTGCGTACTTTACTGTTTTAGCATCATACTTAACTGTTGCATTCATACTTAGTCTTTCATTATTTATATTTCTATATTCGTCATCGGCTGACTTCCACACTTATATTATCTACAGACGACTCTAAGTCATCTGTACCAGTAGCTGAGAAACTCCTTAATTCCTGCATGGAAAAAGAGTTTCAATAAGTCTATTCACCCCCCTAGACTTATTTCTGACGACTTGTGACCTACAGGTACTTAGAAAGGTGGCAAGAGATAAATACTTCAACTACTCCAACAAACTCGAAGGCCGGCCCCTTCGATCAACTGTTCCTAAATCTTGAACCTTACATAAAAGAAAATAACGACAACTCAACTCACGTAATAAAACTAAAGTACGAATATCTATTGTCTACTACGGTCGAGTTACATATTAAGTTAGCCGGTTCACGGTTCAACTATTCGACGAACGCTCGGCCGAACTAAAGACATACCTCATGCGAATCAAATGACCATAACGGAGATGAAAAGTCGACATCTACTAATTCGAGAATATTCTAATCATCATCAATTCACACTTCGATTCCTGATTATCAATTCCAATACTTGGTTCGGTCATTTAACATATTTCAATCGAGTTCTAGCTTTGGTTCGGTGATTTAACATATTTCAATCGAGTTCTAGCTTAGTTCATCCCCACGGTTTCGTTCTTCCGTGAGTAATACTTCTTGCCGAAGTTCTATGTTCAAAATCATTAACACCAACCTAATCACTATGTTTTAACCATCAATATGATGATTTATCGAGAAATCTCTAAAAATCATGAACTATACATGAAGAACACTCTCCACCTTAATCTTCTTGAATTCATCTAATACATGTGATAGCCTAAATAAATCTTTCCCCAAAAGAGTGTTTCAAAACCATTGTTAAAGGCATGTTATGAATTCATTAGACTCCATCTTGATGTTAACAAAATTAAGGTGTAACCCAAATTCCATTTAACCATGAAAATCTTAGTATAAATTCCCTCAATTCTACTAAAGCATGGTATACGATTCGCTAAGTTGTCAAATAAATCTTAATAACTCCAATAGCATTCTCATAAGCAGTACAAGAATACGAATTCTAGGCTGGGATAGCTTCACATACCTTATTTCAGAAGAGAATGATGAAACACTCGGCGGAACTCAACACCCGGAGCTTGAACACCAAACCAAGATGCTTCCCAACTACAACCACCAAGTATGAAGGCTAAACAAGGCTTATAGTGTGGGGGAAGGCTCTCTAGACTTGCAAAAATCGGATAAGGAATGAAGGAAAACGATTGTGAAATGAAATGGGGTGGTGTCCTATATATAAGGTTCTGAACTTTACGTATGTTATCCCCAAAGTATTACGTACGTTATCGTCTTAACGTACGCTATTTGCTATGCTTTACGTACATTCACGTCTGGCAGTTGCTCACTGTCTCGTTTCTGGCCTCTCTTACATACGTTAACAAGTACCTTTACATACGTAATGTGACCAAAATAGCATACGTTATCGTCCATATATAGCGTACGTTAAGTCTCGTTGACTTGTTTTATTAGAAAGCCGTCCAGGTTCACGCGGGGAATCTCTTACCCAATCATGTCCCCAACTGGCCCATGTGTCGACCAGGCTCAACTGTCGTTGACTGCCTTACGTACGTTACGCTTCGTCCATAGCATACGCTATCTACAGGTCTTAACGTACGTTATGCTCACTTGATAGCGTACGTTATGACGTAGTTTCATGCATGAATTTTCAAATTCTTCTTAATATCATCATGAATGTTGGAATATGAATACGAGAAAAATCACACTTCAATTATTAATACCACAAAGTCGAATATTACAAGATTCAAATACAGATGAAAATACCCAACAATTATCTGGATATTACACTCATCCAGAGAATTCTTGATATTCCAGCACCGATACACAAGAGCTTAGATAACTATTATGCTGACTCACCTTTTGTTGATGAGATATCATTAGTGGAGATGCCCAACAAGTTCAACTTCATGAGCATGCAGATGTTTAACGGAACAACCGACCTGAGAGACCATATTGCTATACCAAGACAGCCGTCACTGCCTTCAGGAAAGGACTCCTCCCTGATTCGGACCTCTACTAGGACCTTACCAAGTATCATTGTCGAACTATGGAGGACATCCTCACTAAGGCATGGGCGCAGATTAAATGGGAGGAAGACCAATACAATCATCATCGATCATCTACCCAAAGGATCTTGAGAAGAGACACCCGAGTGGAACGAAGGACAAATGACAGACGGGTTGAATACTACCCACCTCCTCGGCGACAAGAATATCGAAGAAGGGAATACAGACAAATGCCAGAAACACGACTGCGTGAAAAAACTAAGATTCCAAAATATAACATGTCCATCTCACCATTTGAAGCTGTGGTAGCTCTCAAAGGACTTGGCGGTAAAGTCAAATGGCCAGAAAAAATGAGATCGCCAGCCAACCAAAGAGACAGCTCGAAGTGGTGCGAGTTTCATGCTGACCATAGGCACCGAACAGACGACTGCATTGCTCTCAAGCTGGAAGTATCCCACCTATTGAAGCAGGGATATCTGAAAGACCTCTTGACTGACAAAGGCAAGCAGAATTACCAGCAGAGCCAGGACAGACGCAATGCTCACAGAGAGATCAGTCCACCTAGACCACTAACCCATGAGCGAGCGGTACATGTGATCATAGGCGGCTCCGAAGTTAGTGGAGTCACTCACTCAGCGGCCAAAAGACATACCAGAGAGGCGGACGAGCCAGAATAGAATCAAGCAAGACTGGAAGAAGCACAACCATCCAGTCGGCTCAAACCATCAGCTTCACCACATTCGAATCGACGAGGCTTCTAAACCCTCATCATGATGCTTTAGTTAATTCCTTATTTATTGCAAATTATCTAACCAAACTTGTGTTGATTGACAACGATAGTTCTGCCAATATCTTGTTTTTGTATGCTCTCAGGTAAATAGCAATTGATGAGGCCAAGATCATCAAAAAGGCCACTGTCCTCATTGGCTTCAGTGGAGAACAAAAAAGCACGATTGGGGAAATAGAGTTGCCCGTCTATGCTGAAGGTGTCAACCTGTGCACTCGATTCCTGGTGGTGGATTCCCCGTCTGCCTATAACGTCATTTTGGGCCGACCATGGATATATGAAATGGAGGCAGTCTCGTCCACCTACCACCAAGTACTCAAATTTCCGACCAAGTGAGGAGTGAAAGAGATAAGGGGAGACCAGAAGGATTCGAATTCCTGCTATTAGATGACGATGAAGGCCAAGCAAGCTTCTTTATAGCAATTACAGAAAGAGGGATCGACTGACCCTCGACCAAGCCCATTGGTCCATGTAGACGAACCCGACATGGTGGAACTAGAGGAAGTCCCCATCAATATAGAGTTTCCGGACCACAATCTACGGATCGGGGTGCAACTAGACCCTGACCTCAGAGAGAAGCTTATTCAATTTCTTACTGACCATTATGATTGCTTCGCTTGGTCTCATGCATACATGACTGGAATTAATCCAAATATTATTGTTAACATGTTACAGGTCGGCCCAGATTACCGTCCCAGAAGACAAAAAAGGAGGAAGTTTGCTCCCAAGAGAAATAAAGTGATCAACGAAGAAGTATAAAAACTTCTTGATAGCAGTCTGATCCGTGAGGTCCATTAACCAAAATGGCTAGCAAACGTGGTGGTGGTAAATAAAAAGAATGTAAAATGGCGGGTCTGCATAGACTTCACCGACTTAAACAAGGCGTGCCCAAATGATTCATTCCCATTACCTCATATAGATATGCTAGTAGACGCGATGCCGGACATGAACTTATCAGCTTCATGGACACCTACTCTGGCGATCCTGATGCATATAGAGGATCAAGAGAAGAACGCCTTCATGACCAACCTGGGCATTTTATGTTACAAAGTGATGCCCTTCGGGCTTAAGAATGTAGGGGCAATTTACCAATGCATAGTCAATAGAATGTTCAACAACTTCATTGGAAAAACAATGAAATTCTACATTGACGACATGCTCATCAAGTCACTGCATGCTGAATACCATATCAACCACCTCAAATAATCTTTCGAGGTACTTAAAGAATATAACATCAATTTAAACCCCTCTAAATGCTCCTTTGGTGTAACCGCAGGAAAACTCCTTAGATTATACGACATTACTGTTAGTCCTAGTCTGGGAGGACCAAGGTAAACCAAATCCTATCTATTATATAATTAAGTCCCTTTTAGATGTCGAAACCATGTAAAGACTAGCCAAATGGTCAGTGGAATTGGGCGAATATGAAATCATTTACAAGCCGCGGACCTCGCTAAAATCTCAGGTATTGGCCGACTTTCTTGTAGATTATATGCCTAACCTCCAAGTGCAGACCGAAAAGGAATTATGCTGTATGACTGAAGGAGAGGCAACTGGAACCTGGAAGCTAAGTGTGGACAGATCAAACAACTCAAAAGGAAGTAGACTCGGACTTGTCCTGATTTCACCACATGGGGACACGATTGAACAGGCAGTCAAGTGTGGCTTCAAAGCAACCAACAGCGAGGCAGAATACGAGGCCATGGTAGCCGAACTTACTTTATCCAAGGAGATGGGCGTGAAACGGATTAATGTCTACAGCGACTCCCAGCTAGTAGTCAACCAGATGTAAGGTAACTACCATGCTCGGGACAACAAGATGATCACATATCTCCAAAAAACCAAAAAGCTACAAGCACATTTTGAGGAGTTATCCATCAGCCAAGTACCGAGAGGAGCACACTAGATAACTTGGGGTCATCAACCCAGGCGACTGAACAAAAGACAATACTATCGTCTTCTTGCAATGGCCGACAGTTTGGAAAGATACAGAAGAACAAGTTTCAGACATATCAAGTAGTTGGACCTGGATGACCCCATTGATGGAGTACCTGGAGAAAGATATACTCCCTGATGGTAGGAACGAAGCACACTGAATCAAAGCTCAATCAGCCCGATTTTCCATCATCCGATGTAAACTTTACAAACATTCTTTTTCTAATCCATACTTGAGATGTATTAACCCCGCAGAAGCAAAATACGTCCTGGCCGAGCTATACGGGGGGGATGTGGAAACCACTCCGGCAGAAGAAGTTTGGCTCACAAAGCTCTGACAAGTGGGTACTACTGGACTACAATAAGGTCTGACTCGACAGACTACATGAGAAAATGCGACAAGTAACAATGCTTTGCTCAGGTGTCTCATATTCATCCTGAGCCAATGACCGCGATTACGTCACCATGGCCATTCATGAAATGGGGAATGGATATAGTAGGCAAGTTACCTACCGCACCTGGACAAAAGGTGTACGTGCTGGTAGTAACTAAATACTTCAGCAAACGGATCGAAGCATAATCATTCCATCAGGTCCGAGATAGGGAAGTGAAAGGCTTCATATAGAAGAGCGTGATATGTCGGTATGGAATACCTAAAGAAATCCTGACGGACAATGGATCGCAATTTATAAGTACTGAATTCCAAGACTTTTGCCTATTCTGGAACACCAAATTAAGCTTCTCAATTCCAAGGTACCCACAAGCCAATGGCCGAGCAGAATCATCTAACAAAACGATCATCAAAACTTTAAAGAAGAGACTGGAAAAAGCTACGGCAAAATAGGCAGATGAACTTCCTGGAGTCCTTTGGTCATATCGTGCTACAGCCAGTACATCGACGGGAGAAACCCCATTCTTCTACCTGGCTTACAGGATGGAAGCCGTCATTCCTATAGAAATCAAAGTACCTACTGCATGGCACGAACTCACAACAAACGATCAAAATTGGAGGGATATGTGTCACGAACTCGACACACTTGATGAAAAGAGAGATAAAGCAAGAATCAGAATGACAGCCTACCAGCAAAGTATCGCCAAATATTACAATAAAAATGTGTGTACTCGTATATTTAAACCAGGAGACTGGGTGCTCAAATGAATTTTTCAGAATACGAAGAAAGCTGGGTCCGGCAAGTTGGCCCCAACCTGGGAAGGACCATACTAGATCACAGAGGTGGTCGAATGTGGAGCTTACAAGCTACAAACACAAGAGGGACAAGATATAAGCAATAACTGGAACGCCAGCCACCTCAAACAGTATCACACCTAAAACTCTTTCTTGATTTCATTACATTTTCGGTCTTACGAGACCCACCCTCCATCCACATTATGTCTGACACTTTTATGGAGGTCTTTCTCAGAACTACATTGGGGCTTGATCCCGAAATGGGGTATGTAGGCAGCTCTAAGGAGCACAACCCACAGTTATTGTTTCATGTCATGACAAGCCCCACCAGCTATAGAGCGAGAAAGATCCCGACACAACATAGGTTATTTGAAGAACTCGTCATAGCCCAACGAAGATAATGGTGATAAAGACACCATAACAACAACATCATGTATATTAAGTAGCTTTCTGCAACCAAACAGGCACCACCCGAATACACGTTACAAAAATCAGTTTAAAGAGAGTCGATTGATTCAGATTACATTAATGATCGACCATACGAATACTAAACCAAACATACGTAACAACAGATTAGTCTCAGAAACTAAGTGAAATACAGGAGGTCAATATCAGTCATCGTGACCAATCTGATCAATGCGACCATCCCGACCTTCTGGCTTAACCCAATCTGCAAGTGGATCTCCGGCTCTTATCTCATCGAGACATCAGCAAGATCGTCCACCTGAGCTGCCTCATGAGTGTACATCAAAAGAAATTCATCACGCTGCACGAAAATCCTCTCTATCCCAAGTCTCAGCTTTACCCTCAATATACTCCTGCAACATCTCGGCATGAAGCTTGATCTCGGCCTCTAGAGCAACAATGATAATTTAATCCCCCATCACGGCAAGCTGCTCCTTGAAGAATTTCGCCTCCTACAAAGTAGAATGAAGCTCCAATTCCTTCGAACTAATTCGACAACGCAACTCTCCAAGGAGTTTGTCTGCATTCGCGTTTCAGTCCTCAGCGATTGAATCTCCTTTTGCATCTTTCCTTTCTCTAGCTTTATTTCTTTTATCTCTCCTTCCGGGGACTCAACCGTCTCAGCCAGAAACATGCTCATTGACATACCCTGAGTTGTCAAAAATAAAAGGGTGAAGAATAACAAAATGTCAAAATCGTTAAACAAACATGTACTATACAAAGTACCTGGAAGGAGTTTCGAATGGCTGCTTATGCAGTAGCCACCGTGCCCAACCTACGTAGATAATCCCTGTCCTCAGGAAACAATAGCTTCTGAACATATGTTGAGTGATCAAACTCATAGATGGCGGAAGCATGTGATGGGAAACTGACCCAAAGAGAAATCAGGCAAGTGGTAGGGACCGGTCTTTTCTTCTTAGTTGTCCTGGAAGGAGCAGCCTCCACAAATGACTTACCCATGGCATTTGCGCCTGTGGCGGAGGCCCTTTCTTGTTTGATCTTCTCCAGGGTATCTAGGCCGCCCAAGGGAATCTCAACCGACAAAGACATAATAGAGTCTGCATAAGCCCACTTAGGAGCAGTCACGTTATAAAAAATCAAAGGAGGAGATGATGAAATAATTTCGTTAGACCTTTTTAGAACCAAATATCGTGGATTAACACAACCGGAAGGGGGAGAAGTACCTTCTTGGACAGGTGGTACAGACTTCCACAAACTGTTGTTTCTAAGATTAACCTCAGTCAAAATGCTCTCAACCCTGCGATCCTCCTCCTCCAAGGATAAAAAATGTTATATCCACTTCTTGGTCGACTCTCTCAACAGGTCATTAGGATGGCCAATCCGTCCTGCAAAAAAAAAGTATACAACAAAAGAGTTGGTAACCATCTCATACAAAGAAGAGTAGAAACATAATTTTCAAACTCCACAAAAATAACCTACTCACTCGCATGATTCCATATGTGGGTAACCCCACTGTTAGGAGGCAACCCCAACGCACTGAAAGGCATAAAGAAGTACTTCTCTATCCAAGATTTACTGCAATCTGCCATCTTACCAAGCAGTCACCACCCAAGCGACATAGCATTTAACTGAATTCTACCCTTATCGGCATTAGTGGGTTTCAAAGCATTGGTCATCCTGACTTCCTCGATAGTGATTGGTATTTATCTCATCTCGTAGAGTACCTCCAAGGCCATTAACAGACGCCAGACGTTCGGCACCAACTGGCTTGGTGCTATTTCAAAAATCACACACCTCCCGTCTCAATCTAGGTAAAGGAAACCGAAACCCCAATTCGAAGGGGAGCTCGTATAAATAAGTCATACCTGGCAGATCCCAGTCCGCCCAAACCTCTTTAGAAGGAACATGTAGAACGATATGGTCAGGAATATCATAGTTCCGATGGAGCTTCCTCATCGCCTTATAAATCAACTTACTCGCGATATTCTCACCCAAACGAAAACCAGTAAATTGGCTCGCTTCAAGCGGACCGGAGCTAGACACCCCATGGCCAGTACGATCTGAGGTACCCTCCGGATCTTGCCAAACCTTAATGGGATCTTGCCAAACCTCAATGGCACCCCTAACAACTCCCATGGGAATATCATCCCAGTCACAACTGTCGTCCCCACTACAAGACCCTCCAGCCCGGCTGGAGGAACCGACCGAATAGCCTCAGTTATGAAACGACATGCTAATATTAACACCTAAAATAATGATGGCGACTGAGTTTATCTAAAAATCATGCAACATGAAATTAAAGGCTTGTCAACGAAAGCTCCTATATAACTCACGAAGATGACACATGACTTACCAGACAAGTGAACATACAAAAATGAATCACATGCTGTTTACAAACAAGTCGACAGGCAGAAATTTATGTGCGTACTCAAATTACTCATATTATGATTGAACTGCTACTTAACGAGATAAGCAAACACGATCATCGGACTAGCCGACGTTCGGACCAAGCCTCCCTACATTAATCAAAACAAATAAAATTACATATGGAGAAGATCCGACTCGACAAACTCGACGTACAGACTATGCAGAAATATGTGGAATCACGCTACACATGGGCAAACAAATTGCAGTCATAATCCTACTTCAAACAAAGATTAGGTACAAACAACATAACATGCTGAATCAAAGCAAAACCACACATTCATCCCTCAAAATTTATGCGAATAACACACGAAGAACAAATGAAAAACTTCAAAGAACATGTAGAAAATTACCAAAGGGAAATGAAGAGGAACTGACCTCTTGAAGCTCCTTCAGAAACAATCTTCCACTCATTGTGCTCTCCAAACTCCCCATTCTAATCTCCTAGTAGCAATGTAAGAATGAGAGGGTTAGCAAAGAAAATATGCCCCTCTTATAAGCAGATGAAGAGACGGGTGTGTGACAAGTGTCATGAAACTAGATGCCCTCTACCTTTTGAAATGGGAATTATTTAATTGTTAAGGCAATTAACTAACCTACATCACATAGGTAGCCTTCTTACAAGATTTGACTCAACCGACTCGACGGAACGAAAGCAAAAAATATGTGAGAAATAAGGTGATAAATCATAATGGGAGAAAAAATGCTCGACCAACCTGACCAACCAAAATACGGCCAATTTAATCACCTTACACCTCCCTTTGAAAATTGCATTTTGTTAAGAGCATTTTCAGAAAATTGAATGTGAAGATTGTCTGGTCTGTGAGTAGGTGTGAAGACAGCATGTGAAGGTGCCGTCATCATCAATTGATGAGTTCCCAAAGGTGTGACTAACTTTTGTTTTTCCTTTAAAAAAGGAATTGATGTGACAAGACGTCACGTTAGCCAAGAAACAAGAATCTCACTTGGTTGGAAGGTTGTCCACTCTCTGTTGCTACCCAAAATATTATCCAGAGATAGATATTGCTGGAATGTATGAGTAGCAAACAAGGTGCGAGAACACTTCCGTGGGAAAGTAAATAACACAAGATTTGCCGGGGTTGTTAGTCTCGGGCTTGAATGCTCTTGCGAGATGTTATTAATACAAATACTTTGGAGTATAAATATTAATGTTAGAGTACAATTACAATGAGTGTAAATACCCTAGTTATCTTAGCTATTGAGCGTCAAGATTGTCGGAAGAACCAGATATGATGCTCTGTGAGTTCTTGTAACAACTGTTGGGGTGCTGTGACGACTGTGAGAAATCGACGGTCTCTCACAGTGTGTATTAGCTGGAAGTCCGAGCTCCTGGGCTTGCAAGTCTCTTCGAATCTGTGTTGCAGGGAGTTCTTGCCTCTGCCGACCGTCTTCTGGTTAAGAGGTGCTGAGAGAGAAATCCTGAGATGGATTCAAGAGAGGAAGCCGAGAGATTGAAAGTGTTTACCTTTATGTGTAGTTGCCAACTGAATTTCGAACTGATAGGAATGAATTGCCAACCTTCTTCTAGTTGCTGGAAGTTCTCTATTTATAGGACTGGGAGATGCTGGGCGATTGCCTCTGCTGTATTATAATAAGCGAGCGATCGTCTTTTAGCACATGGGCTGGTCTCCTTAAAGTCCTCAGAAGTTGCTGGCAGCCAGCTGTGCAGTCCAATGAGAAGTCTGCACGCGTCTGAGTCGCTGTCACGGGCGGTCCCACCTTGTACCTTTCGGTGGGTCTGTCGGTAGGCGATAAGGTGGTGATAGGCTGTGGTCAACGATCCATGTTCTGCGGCGCCTTTCGCGGATCTGCACATGGGCGCTGCTTTGAGACCCAGTCTTCGTAGACTTTTACGGATGAAGGTCTTGTTCGGGGCACAGGACGGTCGTCCTAGGTCGGGCACCAGAGTCGATGGCTAGGTTCCAAAGGCGATCGCCTTGAGAGTCGATCGCTAGGTACTCGAAGGTGGACTGCTACCTTCGTTCTGTCAAGGTCGCCTTAGCTCATTCGGTCGTGAACTCGGTCGCCCGGCATTTGTGTCGATCGCCTGTCGAGGTGTATAAATCTCGACATAACAATTGCCCCCCAGCTCGCTCCGATGTTGGAAACGTGGGGTGAGGTGGTTCTACTGGCGATCGCTTAACTTTGGCGAGTGGCTTAGCATTTTATGGAACGGGCGATCATCTTTGAGCGGTTTGATTCTGAATTTGGACGACCTGGTCAGTCGCTGAACTGAGCGGGAAATGGCAGTGGTTGTGGAAAAGTCTCTGAGGCACGTGTCGAGTTCCTGTTGGGGGAGACCGTCGGTTAGGTGCGACTCCTCATCTGGCGTGTCCTTGAAACAACGCGTACGCGGGTTTCAAGGGAGCATTAATTGCGACGGTTGCACTTTCGGCACCTGAGATTCTCTTTATTTTCACGGAAGTCCCTGCCATCTCTTATAAAAAGGCGCCGGGTTGCAGTGTTAATACTCTTATGCGCTTTTATAGGAGAAGAAGAATATCGCCAAAGAATTCTCTGAAGCTTTGACTGCCGATCGTCAATCGATTCATCCCTTGGTAAGAAAATATTCCTTTTCTCCTCTTCTCTTCCAAAATGTCAGGAGTACCTTCATCATACGAAATGGGCACCTCCTTTGCCGCCGGGACTTCGACTTCCCGGGGAGGATCCTCTGCAGACTTCCATTTGGAGACGGCCGCTGAGGCTATCCACGCCGGTATTGACCCCGCGGAAGTCGAGGCGCTATTTAATGAAGCCGACGTTGCGAGGAAGGAGGCGGTTGAGCAAAGACGCTCGCAGATGGAGAGAGATTTGGCGGTGAGGGCCTACTGGGAGCAGCATAGTGCTTTTGTCCAGGTCTACTTAGCTTTTGCTGAAATCATGGAGAGGTTGGCCGGTCCATCTCCTAAATTCGATTACCGGGAGTACTCGATCGCTCATCCTTATCAATCTGCTAAGCGGTCGCTTTTTCGGGCTGGCAGTGATCTACATGGTCTCTCGGCCAGATAAAGAGCTTGGCGACCAGGAAGGACCTGGCCGTCTGGAGGACGAGGTATCATGTCCCTTCAGACGTGGATCTTTTCGCACCGGCGGAGAACGAGAGGGCCGACCAACCTCCGGAGGGTATGGTCGCCGTGAATGAGGCGATTATGGAGGCCGGGCTATGGTTCCCTCTGCCTTTTTCTATCTCCCATTTGCTGGTGGCTTGGAACGTGGCGCCGCTCCAGTTGACGCCGAATGCCTGGCTCCAGATTATTTGCGCTCTCACCTTGTTCGGCGGTCACCGACTGTACCGCCTTCCTTCGCCATTAGAGATGAACCACCTGTTCAAGCTGACGGCTCAGAAAGGGTCGGTCGGAGGCTATCACATTCAAGGCCGATCCGGTCGGGTGATCCTTGGGGTTCCAAACAAGGTGCGGGGCGATCCGCCGAAATGGTTCTGGGTCGCCGGTGCCTGGAAGGCCTCAGCGAGTGATAATCCTATGGGCGAGCTGGTCATTCCCACAGGCTTCCGAGAGAGGAATCCGAGTAAGGGTTTTGACTCTCCCTTTGTTCGGATGTTTTCTGAACTGATCTAATTTGGTTTTGCTTTTGCAGGTTTCCATATTCCGGCTGTTGACGAGCTTCTATTCGATTTTCTGGTCGTCTGGGGGTGGATATGAAGTCTGCCGGATGATGACTTAGACGCTCGCCGGATTAACAAGGAGAGCCGTAGGCTGTCTGCTCGGCTATTCCGTTTCCCGAGACATCTTTCGGTCCCAGGTATGAATTTCTACAATCTCCATTTGCTTAGCGATCGTCCTGCTTGGAGAATGTGTCTAACCGTTGTTTGATTGTTTCTTTATTGCAGAAGTCCGCTTTCCTCGTTTTTTAGATCCTCCAGCGGAGATAGCCATGTCGAACCCCAGAGTTCTGAGCCGTCTTCGCCATAAGAAGTCATCTCGGGCTCCTCTGGTGGCGTTACCTCTCATTCCGGAGGTGAGGCCCAATGTGGAGCCGATCATAGCAGAGGAGGAAGCTCGGGAGGAGGGGCTCCAATCGAACCGCAAGCGGCAAAGATCAGAGGAATCTCCAGTTTCTGCCCCTGCCGGTGAGGTGCCGATCGCCGCGCCTCCGACCACCGTGGTCCCACCGGTGAATGAGCCTACGCCCTCTGCGGCTTTCTTGCGAGAGATGGCGATCGCCGAGGCTGAGACCCCTCGTGGGAAACCATACTTTGGTCGCGATCCCGAGAAAGCCGAGAGGTAAACTTTGTTTGTTTACTGAGTTTTGTTACTTGCGTGGGAGATGTGCTAACTCTTTGTTGATTGATGCAGGATCCGTAGCACTAACCCAGCTTGCCCGCCGATGGTGCTAGATTTCCTCGCGAGCCGATCTCCTCACGCGGCCTGCGATGTCCCATTGTATGTCAACCGGGCCATTTCTGCTATGCCGAAGGCCTGGACGACGGACTTAGATGCGATCGCTCGCCAGCGATCTGGGAATACAATGCAAGCTGCTTTCGCTCTCTCTCTCTCCAGGCGGCGACGATGGCTGCCGAGGTTGTGAAAGAATTCGAGGGGCGTCCTTCTACTACTCGTCTGCAGGCGGATCTCGATGCGGCTCGGAAAGAGAACGTCGAGTTTGGCGACAGGATCGTGGCTATGGAGAAAGACTCCTTGGATGCAGCTAAACGGGCGAGTCATGATCTTGAGCTGATGAGAGATAATTATGAGCGAGCTCAAGCGGCGGTCGACCGATATCGGGACCGGATGACAGATGCCCGTCGATCGCATGAGGCCGCTCAGAAGGAAACCGATCAGCTGAACGTGACTATCGCTCGGCTGACTAGCGAGCTGGCGTCGTCGAGGGTAGAGACGGCTGCTAAGTAGACCGAACTTCAAGGTGCGCAACAGGCGGTCGCGGAGCTAAAAGGGAAGCTGGAGGCGACCGAGGCCGATCCCTTTCACAACTTGGCGTTCGTCAGTGAGTTTTCCTATTACCTGGCATTCACTGACTCGCTCCGTGCTGCTAAGAAGGGAGGGCTGGAGGTCGGCCCTCTAACCGAAAGCTTCAAGGCATATGCGTTGGAGCATCCTCTCCATCCTGCTTTCTCCGTGCCGATCTTCGATCTCGCGGACATCGGCGTAGACCTGAGCTGGTACCCGACTCCGGCGACCCTTGTTCATCGAGACGCTCCGGAGGATGGGGAGGCGGCTCCGGAGGCTGGTGAAGGGTCGCGGGCCGATCCAGTGGTTAAAGGCGAAGGCCAGGCAGGGGCCTGAGGCTCTACGTCCTTATTTTGTTTTAGCTTTTGCCTTGTAATTTCGTATATTTCCTTTGTAGTACTTAGGCCTTCGGGCGACCGTGTATGTACTTCGATATTTCAAGTAATGAAATGAGTCTTTGTTTATTCGATTTATTACTTGAATGATTGCTTTTCTGAGTCTTTGCATGACTTTGTACAAATGTGTGAGGAGAGATTGTTGCGTGTATAGCTCCAAGTGAATTGATAAACTCATATAGATAACTTTTACAACAAATTCGATCGCTGCACAAACATCTGAAAAATGCCGATCTCCATATGTAATTGAATAGGGACGATCGTCGTATAAATAGCTCCGCACTCTTCCCCCTTGTTTTTGTTCCCTTAGTGAAAGTAAGGGGACGAAAATAAATCGTTGAGTGAACAGTCTTCAATTTTGTCGATTCCTCGAGGAGGGCCGTCCATCTCGGTCTTGAGGAACCGTGCACGATCGCGGAGTTAGATGGACCGACCTCCACGACCGTGTCTTGTGCGCGATCGACATTCCGTCTGATGGCTAAGTTCTCGCGACTCACTTAATTGGTAGGGTCCTCCGAAGGCTGCGCCTCGCCTCGTATTTAAACGAAGGGCGTGCGTTCTTGGTCTGGAGGATTCCTTGCGCGGAGCGTCGTCGGATTAATCAACTTCACATCCGTGGCTTGTTAGCTCTTTTCTACCTCGGGCCGCCATTAATATGGCGACCCTTGACGGTATACGTTGAGATGGGGGGAGGGACGCGTCGCATTGTCCGGGAAGGATCCACCATGTTAAGTGATGGACCTTTGAGGGCAGGCGAATGTGTCCAGAGATTAGTTTTGGAGGGCCCTTATGTAATACCCAGTCATAATTCAGTCATTATCATTCAGTAATTTCATTCGGTAATTGTCATTATGTAATTTTTCACTTGTGAATAATCATTCATCCGTGTTCACCGTTCGGAATAACTTCGAGTTGTGTATCGATATTGTTCATTGTTTCAACCTTACTCGGGAATCAAGACAAGAGTATTATCTTGATTGTTATAATTGATTCATTAGTCGATGTTGACGTTGGAGTTCATGTCATTTCTAATCTCCACATTGTTCAAATTGTGTTTTGTTGGGCGAACCCTTGTAATCATGGCTTCGAACCACCGTTTTGGGGTTTCCGTACTTCCATTTCGTGTTATTGTTTCCCAAATATTGATTCCTATTGCTTTTATTCTCTTCCCGGATCATTTTTCATCATTTTAGGACCCAAGGGGGGGGTAGGCCGCGGCACAAGGACTGTGCGCCGCGGCACACACATTTTCCAGTTTTGGCCGAGCAGCCTGTACTGTGGGCCGCGGCACACTCGTCCGGGCCTCGGCACACTCATGTTGCAACTTATCGGCCAACCCGTGCATGCGTGGGCGCGGCTCGGCCAGCGGGGCCACGGCACCTTTGCGAGTTCTCGCCGTGGCACATTCGTTCGGGCAGCGGCCTGCCGCCGATCAGAAGCGATTTTGGCCCGATCTTTGCGGCACACTTCGGCCGGGCCGCGGCACACAGTGCAGTGAGCACTATAATTGCGTTTTTTCAGCGAGATCCACTCATTTTTTCTCTTTTCTTCAACCATACGAGAGAGAGGGCTTGAGGGGGGAGACTTCCCATCATCTATCACTTGAGTATTTGATTTTCTTCATCTCCTTTCGATCGTGAAGCCCGGATAGTCGATCTAACGCGTGTTCTTCGGATCAAAAGTGCTTGGATCTTCAAGAGGTAATTTCTTCAACATCTTGGATTTCGATTTTGTATTGAGTTATGATGTTTTGGATGTTAAGATCATGTTGTATGAAGTGATATACACATGATTATGGATATGTTTGATTATTCATTGAATTATTGAAGGATTATTCAAGAACACTTTGAATATTGAGTTGGATTTGGGGGTTTTCGGTTAATCGTTGTTGTAATCACGAATTTGAATATTCATATTGGATTATTGATCGTATTGAAGATGTTTTGTTGGTTTGAAACACTTCTTGGGGATTTGATGTTGGTATTATTGAACTTTGGATGTAAACAATCGAAGTTTGGCCACAAAGTGTTCGATATAATGCCCCAATGAACTTGGTTTAGTCGTATCGACATTTTGAGTTCATTATATTCGTGTTTGATTCGTATGTTGATCGGATTGTTGGTAACTATATTATTCAAGGTTGTTCGAGCGACCGATACCTCAATTAGGACGTTGTTCGTGGAAGGATAATTGTTACCGGTATTGTGTAAGTTGATTCTTACTCGGTTAAAAGGATATTCATTCCTTTTGTTGTTGTTCATTCATAATCATACTCATTCATCATTGTATTAACCGTATTGAGACTTGTAATTGTCGAATAATCACTTCATTCACGAGGAACGACGGTTCCAATCATTTCATTGAGTTATCAATCACGTCACTATCATTTTCATCTCGGTGAGTCAATCTTGGCCTTGTCGAATTATTATTCATTGATATTCATTGTGGTCATTCTCGTTCATATGACCTTCTGGGTTCATATTGCGTGGCCGGGTGTGGTTGTGTGGAATTTTTAGTCGGGCACACGATGGTCATGTATTGGGTTCACCGATACATTAGACCGTGCACACGGTAACGCTTACTCCGTGAGACTAATTAGGTACAAGGACGGGTGTGTCCGGTCATTCGTCTTGTACACTTGCACAGAACTTTACGGGCGTACTATGATACTCCTCTTCAGCATAATTCATCATTTAGGATATTTCATAACTTCAGATATATCATGATTGTGTATTTTCAACCCTTGAGGATTGTTGTTACGTATGGCGGCCCGTTGGGGGATTTTGTTTTCAGGTCACGGTAAGGCAAAGGCACGGGAAGAGCATGTTGACGGCGAGGAGTCCCAGTGATACTAGTAGGGGGCCCAATCATTCCGGTTATCCCAGTCATTCAGTCATTTCAGTCATTCCTATTTCTCTTCATTTGTATTTTGCGCTGCAAATTCCGTTTGAGATGTTTATTTATTCAGGGTGGTGTATTTTATCTTCACATAAAATATACTAGTATTCTGTATTGTCCTGGTGTATTGTACTTAAGCTCCTCATTGGAATATTTGGTAATATAATGTGGTTCGGTACTACAATTATATTATTTAATTCATCAGTTTTCATTCGCCTGGTGGGTCCCAGTCGGGGGTCCACGGCACTGTAATATCCGCCTAGTTTGGGGTGTTACAGAGTTGGTATCGGAGAGTGGTTTTGAATACTACCTTCCGAGTCATGTCTCATTGGAAATCATCGTCATCAGACTAGTATCATTGGACCTTCGCGTCGCGTGTGACCTGTGCAAATGCCGAGCCAATCCGACCAAGAACTGTAAGATTTCTAACGCCATGGTATAATTTCTGGCAATAATCATTCATTCATAATTCATTAGTTAACAATCCTTAATCATCATTTTCATATTGACCAGGACGGTCATGTTAACTCATTAATCACTCAATTCATTTCATTACTCGGTTGTTGATCTGGAAGATCATATCATTAATCTTGTTAACTTGTTCAAGATAATCGTTTCAATAATTTCATCAGATAATCATGTCACCTCAGTTAATCATTCATGTAATCACTGTGTTAGAACGTGTATGCTCATTTTCATCATCTCATGTCATAATCATAACGTGATATTCATGCGGGAAATATAATTATCATGTGACTTTCCTACTTCAGTATGGAGAGAGCAAGAAGAGGACGAGGAGGACGAGGCCGTGGTGCGGGCCGAATCTCGAGAGCTCGTGTGAATACACGTGCGAATGCGAGAAATAATGCTAATTCATCGAGCAGCGATGCTGCCACTCATTCACCTGGACGTGATCATTCACTATCGGAGAGTCGTACCCGGGGCACAGCTCATTCAGAAGGTGTTAGGGTTGACCCACTCGCTTTTATGCAGGGCATGATGGCCCAAATGACGCAAATGGCACAACTAATGGAGACGATGCATAATTCAGCTAATCAAAATCAACAGGCTCCTCCGCCGCCACCTCAGAGGCAAGAGAGGAATGTGAGCAGTATCATCGGCGACCTCTCTCGCCAAAGGCCACCTACTTTTGAAGGCTCATCTGAGCCGGCGGATATTGTTCATTGGCTCGAACATTTCGAGAAGTTATTTGCTATGGTAGAGTGTCCCGAAAGACACAAAGTTTCAGTTGTGGCTTACTACCTGGGTAAGAGCGCTCATTCTTGGTGGTTATCGTTGAAGCCCACCGACGGATCATGTACTTGGGATCAATTCAAGACTTTCATAATGGAGAGGTATTATCCGGCCCCACTCAGAGAGGCCAAGCTGTCAGAATTACTCACTCCCGACCCCTCAGCAAACGAGGATGTTCTCGCTATTGCCGAGAAATTTCAGGAACTTCTTCCGTTCGCATCATCTATCATTCATTCCGAGGCGGATAAGATTAAGTATTTCAGCAAGAGGCTGAAACCTCGTATGAGACTACAGTTGCTTAATCATCATTGCACCACTCTGGCTGAATTCATCGAGAAAGCTCTTACCTATGAGCTTACTGCTAAGGAGATTGCTAAGCAGCAACCTTCATCTGCTAGCAAGAAGTCCAAGAATCGTAATCAGTCTGACGGCAGTCAGGCCACTTTCAAGAAACCTCGGTTAGGCTCTACTTTTTCTGAGCGACCTCCAGTGATGCCTAAACCCGCAGAATCTCAGTCACGAGCGGCCAGTTCGGCCATCACCTATTTTAACTGTGGGGATCTTGGTCATCTCAGCACCAAGTGTCCGAGACAGACTATCACGTGTCATAACTGTGGAATTGCTGGGCATAAGGCCCATTTTTGCCGTAGGGACTCCAAACCTACTCCGACGTCATCTCAGGCCCCGAAGCAGTCAGCCATTCAAAATCAGGCCACTCAGTCTGCGTCGTTCAAGACGACAGGAATGAATAAAGGTGGAGCCTTTAGCCATCAGACGGGGGCATCCGGTGCCGGGACTAGCAAGCCCCGGATTTATGAGATGAAGAAGACCGGTGATCCAGAGGCCCGAATGATCTCAGGTACACTCGATATTCTATCTCAACATGTGTGTACCCTTTTTGATACTGGTGCATCGCATTCATTCATTTCCGAGTCATGTTTGAGTAGACTACGTCTGGGTAGTGCTACTAGTTGTGAGCTTTATGTCATTGGTCTACCTGATGGTAGACGAATTATCGGAAATCGTGAGATTCAGAATTGTCCGATTCAGCTTCATGGCCGTATATGGCCAGCGGACCTAATCGTGGTAGAATTGCCGAGAGACGACGTCATTTTGGGTATTGATTGGATGGATCGTCACGATGCCATCATTAGTGTCCGTAAGCGTATGGTCACTATCATTTCAGATGATGGGGTCGAATGTGTTTTTCAGGGAGGTAATCCCGGTTGTTCTGGTAAGGTCATTAACTTGATGAAAGCAGTGAAATTACTCAGTCAGGGGTGTGTTGGTTATTGGTGCTATATGACCAAAACCGATAAATCATCAGTAATGTTCATGGATATTCCGGTAGTGAGGGAATATGCCGATGTTTTTCCAGACGAGTTACCTGGTTTGCCTCCAAAGAGAGATGTGGAATTCACGATTGAGTTGGAGCCCGGTACGTCCCTGATATCTAAGGCACCGTACCGGATGGCCCTGACCGAAATGCAGGAATTAAAGAACCAACTTGAGGAGTTGTTCAAGTAAGGTTACATCCGTTCGAGTGCGTCCCCGTGGGGAGCACCAGTGTTGTTTGTCAAGAAGAAGGACGGTTCGTTCCCCTTGTGTATTGATTACCGAGAATTGAACCGGGTGACGATCAAGAATAAGTATCCTTTACCCCGTATCGATGATCTTTTGGATCAACTTCAGGGAGCTTCAGTATTTTCCAAGATCGACTTAAGATCTGGATATCATCAGTTGCGGATTCGAGAGTCGGATATCGCGAGGACGGCGTTTCGAACACGCTATGGTCATTATGAGTTTGTGGTTATGCCGTTTGGATTGACTAATGCACCTGCGGTATTCATGGAGTTAATGAATCGGGTTTTCATCGACTTTTTGGATCAGTTTTTTGTTGTCTTCATCGATGACATTTTGATTTATTCGTAGCAAGAGGAACACGAGGTTCATCTTCATCAGGTTCTCGACGTGTTAAGACGAGAGCAACATTATGGAAAGTTTTCCAAATGTGAGTTCTGGATGTCCGAAGTGACTTTTATCGGGCATGTAATTTCATCAGATGGAGTGCGTGTTGATCCTCAGAAGACGGAGGCTATCCAGGATTGGTTACCTCCGAAGAATGTTAAGGAAATCCGAAGCTTTCTCGGATTAGCTGGTTATTATCGGCGGTTTGTGGAAGGATTTTCTAAAATCGCTCAACCCTTGACGAACCTTTTGCGAAAGGATAAGAAATACACGTGGTCCGACGCGTGTCAACGGAGTTTTGAGGAACTCAAGAGCCGGTTAATGTCGGCACCTGTACTTTCCTTGCCGCAAGGGACGGAAGGATTTGTGGTTTATAGTGATGCGTCCGGGCAGGGTCTCGGATGCGTGCTCATGAAGAATGGGAAAGTTATTGCCTATGCTTCACGGCAATTGAGACCTTACGAGGTTAATTATCCGACCCACGACCTGGAGCTAGCAGTCGTGGTGTTCGCTTTGAAAATCTGGCGTCATTACCTTTATGGCGTTACTTGTCAGATATTCACCGATCATAAGAGTTTAAAGTATATATTTACTCAGAAGGAGTTAAATATGAGACAGAGACGGTGGTTGGAACTAATCAAAGATTACGATATCGAGATCCTTTACCACCCGGGCAAGGCGAACGTTGTCGCCGACGCCTTGAGTCGTAAGTCCGTTCAGGAGCAGATGCTTGCTCGCTTAACAGTTCATAAGGAGCTTCAGCAGGAATTCCTTAGACCCGAGATCGAGGTCTGGCTTCAGCGAGTACAAGGGCAACTTTGCATGTTAGAGATTTCATCGTCACTTGAGGAGGCAATCAGAGAGAATCAGGGTTCAGACCCATCAATGTTGCGCATCCGTGAGGATGTGGCTCAGGGGAAATCCCCTGGCTTTATGATCCACGAGGAGGGACTTTTGCGTTTTAAATCGGTTATGCGTACCGGCGAATGACGAGTTGAAAAACTCGATTTTGAGAGAAGCTCATGCTACCCCTTATTCTGTTCATCCGGGGTCTAGCAAGATGTACAAGGACTTGAAACAAAATTACTGGTGGAGTAATATGAAGCGAGAAGTCGCAGAATTTGTTTCGAGATGCTTAACCTGTCAACAAGTCAAGATTGAACATCAGCGACCGGCGGGTATGCTGAAACCTCTCCCTATTCCAGAGTGGAAGTGGGAAGACATTTCTATGGATTTCATCACGAGTTTGCCGACGAGTCGTCGTGGCATGAATACGATCTGGGTGATTGTGGATCGCTTAACTAAGTCAGCTCACTTTCTCGAGATTAAAGATATTTGGGGTCCCGAGAGACTTGCCCAGTTATTCATCAAAGAGATAGTGAGACTGCACGGTACTCCTAAAAGTATCATTTCCGATCGTGACGGACGGTTTGTGTCTCATTTTTGGAAATCAGTTCATCGTGCTATGGGAACTCAGCTTAATCTCAGTACTGCCTTTCATCCTCAGTCCGACGGGCAATCAGAGAGGACTATTCAGACATTAGAGGACATGTTGAGGGCATGCGTACTCGATTGGAAAGACGATTGGGAAGCCCAACTACCATTGATCGAGTTTACGTATAATAACAGTTGGCATACTTCGATTAAGATGGCACCTTACGAGGCCTTGTACGGTCGTCGTTGTCGATCTCCTTTGTGTTGGGACGAATTATCAGAGTCAATCGGCATCGAGCCCGATATGCTTATAGCCGTCCGTGAGAAGGTAGCTTTGATCAGGAGTCGTTTTTTGACCGCTCAGAGTCGACAGAAATCTTATGCAGACAATCGTCGCCGACCTTTAGAGTTCGAGTCAGGTGACCATGTGTTGGTCAAGGTATCCCCGAGTCGAGGTATCTTCCGTTTCGGAAAGCGGGGAAAGTTGAGTCCAAGATTTATTGGACCGTTTGAGATTTTGGAACGAGTAGGTGAGCTAGCTTATCGATTGGCTTTACCTCCGGCATTGAACCGAATTCATAATGTGTTTCACGTCTCTCAGCTATGGAAGTATGTTGCCGACCCGAGTCACATACTTCAGTTCGACGAAATCGAGATTGCAGATGATCATTCGTATGAAGAGCATCCCATACGAGTTTTAGAGCGGCGAATCAAACAGTTGAGGAATAAGGCGATTCCTTTGGTTAAAATTCAGTGGTCTAGACACGGAGTCGAAGAGGCTACTTGGGAAACCGAGGATAGTATGCGGGAGAGTTATCCCGAGTTGTTTGACCCTTAGTTTCGGGGACGAAACTCTTTTAAGGGCGGGTGTATGTAATACCCGGTCGTAATTCAGTCATTATCATTCAGTAATTTCATTCGGTAATTGTCATTATGTAATTTTTCACTTGTTAATAATCATTCATCCGTGTTCACCGTTCGGAATAACTTCGAGTTGTGTATCGATATTGTTCATTGTTTCAACCTTACTCGGGAATCGAGACAAGGGTATTATCTTGATTGTTATAATTGATTCATTAGTCGATGTTGACGTTGGAGTTCATGTCATTTCTAATCTCCACATTGTTCAAATTGTGTTTTGTTGGGCGAACCCTTGTAATCATGGCTTGGAACCACCGTTTTGGGGTTTCCGTACTTCCATTTCGTGTTATTGTTTCCCAAATATTGATTCCTATTGCTTTTATTCTCTTCCCGGATCATTTTTCATCATTTTAGGACCCAAGGGGGTGTGGGCGCAGATAAGGACTGTGCGCGGCACACACATTTTCGATTTTGGCCGGCGGCTGTGCGTGGGCGCCGCACACTCGTCCGGGCCTCGGCACACTCATGTTGCAACTTATCGGCCAACCCGTCTGTACCGTGGGCCGCGGCTCAGGCCGACGGGGCCGCGGTACACTGCCGAGTCACTGCCGCGGCACATTCGTTCGGGCCGCGGCACGCTGCCGATCGCTGGTGGCAGTTTTGGCCCTGTGCCGCGGCACACTTCGGCCGGGCTGCGGCACACAGTGCAGTCAGCACTATAATTGCGTTTTTTCAGCGAGATCCACTCATTTTTTTCCCTTTTCTTCAACCATACGAGAGAGAGGGCTTGAGGGGGGAGACTTCCCATCATCTATCACTTGAGTATTTGATTTTCTTCATCTCCTTTCGATCGTGAAGCCCGGATAGTCGATCTAACGCGTGTTCTTCGGATCAAAAGTGCTTGGATCTTCAAGAGGTAATTTCTTCAACATCTTGGATTTCGATTTTGTATTGAGTTATGATGTTTTGGATGTTAAGATCATGTTGTATGAAGTGATATACACATGATTATGGATATGTTTGATTATTCATTGGATTATTGAAGTATTATTCAAGAACACTTTGAATATTGAGTTGGATTTGGGGGTTTTCGATTAATCGTTGTTGTAATCACGAATTTGAATATTCATATTGGATTATTGATCGTATTGAAGATGTTTTGTTGGTTTTAAACACTTCTTGGGGATTTGATGTTGGTATTATTGAAGTTTGGTTGTAAACAATCGAAGTTTGGCCACAAAGTGTTCGATATAATGCCCCAATGAACTTGGTTTAGTCGTATCGACGTTTTGAGTTCGTTATATTCGTGTTTGATCCTTATGTTGATCGGATTGTTGGTAATTGTGTTATTCAAGGTTGTTCGAGCGACCGATATCTCAATTAGGACGTTGTTCGTGGAAGGATAATTGTCACCGGTGTTGTGTAAGTTGATTCTTACTCGGTTAAAAGGATATTCATTCCTTTTGTTGTTGTTCATTCATAATCATACTCATTCATCATTGTATTAACCGTATTGAGACTGTAATTGTCGAATAATCACTTCATTCACGAGGAACGACGGTTCCAATCATTTCATTGAGTTATCACGTCACTATCATTTTCATCTCGGTGAGTCATTCTTGGCCTTGTCGAATTATTATTCATTGATATTCATTGTGGTCATTCTCGTTCATATGACCTTCTGGGTTCATATTGCGTGGCCGGGTGTGGTTGTGTGGAATTTTTAGTCGGGCACACGATGGTCATGTATTGTGTTCACCGATACATTGGACCGTGCACACGGTAACGCTTACTCCGTGAGACTAATTAGGTACAAGGACGGGTGTGTCCGGTCATTCGTCTTGTACATTTGCACAGAATATTACGGGCATACTATGATACTCCTCTTCAGCGTAATTCATAATTTAGGATATTTCATAACTTCAGATATATCATGATTGTGTATTTTCAACCCTTGAGAATTGTTGTTACGTATGGCCCGGCCCGTTGGGGGATTTTGTTTTCAGGTCACGGCAAGGCAAAGGCACGGGAAGAGCATGTTGACGGCGAGGAGTCCCAGTTATACTAGTAGGGGGCCCCAGTCATTCCGGTTATCCCAGTCATTCAGTCATTTCAGTCATTCTTATTTCTCTTCATTTGTATTTTCCGCTGCAAATTCCGTTTGAGATGTTTATTTATTCAAGGTGGTGTATTTTATCTTCACATAAAATATACTAGTATTCCGTATTGTCCTGGTGTATTGTACTTAAGCTCCTCATCGGAGTATTTGGTAATATAATGTGGTTCGGTACTACAATTATATTATTTAATTCATCAGTTTACATTCGCCTGGTGGGTCCCAGTCGGGGGTCCACGGCACTGTAATATCCGCCTAGTTTGGGGTGTTACACCTTTGACTATGCCGGCCTCGTATTTAAACGAAGGGCGGGCGATCGTGGTTCAAAGGGACCTTGCATGGGCACAGAGAACGGTTCCATCGTGCTCCACGACCATGGCGACACTCTTCTACCTCGGACCATCAACTCAGATGACGATCCTCGACGGTATACGTTGTGTAAGGGGAGGAGATCGCCTGCCTAGGTTCTTCATGTAGATGACGAACTTTAGAGGGCGAGCGAGTAATCCTCTTATTTGGTTTGGAGAGACCTTCGGCTACGCCCGCCTCGTATTTAAACGATGGGCCGGGCGATCGTGGACCAAAGGAACCTTGCATGGACGGATTGTCGGTTTAATCGATTTTCGCGACCATGGCGGCATTCTTCTACCTCGGACCATCATGTCAGATGACGATCCTCGACGGTATACGTTGTGCTAGGGGAGGAGATCGCTGCCTAGGTCCATCATGTTGATGACGAACTTTAGAGGGCGGGCGAGTCATCCTCTTTTTCGAAGCATTTGCTCAGGCAGTAGCCCTTTTGTTTAATGAGGTGGGAAATCAGGGAGAGACTTCCGAAGTTCCATTCTCTTGATTTAAGCATGTAGATACGGTCGTCGAGGTTGATCGAGGGGTCGGCTCGTATGAGCTTTCCGGCCTATTCGCGTTCGACTCAGGCGACCGTGTTGGGAGATTGGTGGGGATCCGGCTAAGCCAATAAGCTGTCCAACTTGCCTTCTTCGAACAATCTCCAGAGTTGTCTGAGGAGGTCGCGGCATTGGTTGGTGTTGTGGCTGGGACTTTTGTGGTAGGCACAATATTGATTGTGATCCAGATGACCATGGTCCCTTATTTCTTTTGGCTTGTTCAGCGGTTCGCGCCCCTTGATGGCGTAGAAAATGTGGGCTGGAGTTCGATTGAACTTGTGGAGGAGATGGGTTTCCACATCCTCGAAGGCCTTGTGGTCGCCGGGTGGCTTGAAGACCGTCTTTTTGGTTTTGGCGATCACTGTCTTTCGGACAGGAGGTGGCATTTCCTTGCCTAGGCGGAGGGTGAGTAGCCTTTGCCTGGCCAGAAAGTCGGCAGCCTTAGCGCGGAAGATCGCGTAGGTTGGGGGAATGTCCTTGGTGAGATGTCTAAACATGGGTGAATGACGATAGAATCCCTCTAGGACTGAGTAGAGAGCGAGCTCGTCGCCGATGGGCTCGCTAGTGAGGACGATTTCATCCACCCGGTCGATGTAATCTGCATCGGATTCGTCTTCCCCCTGCCTGATTTTCATCATGCGGTGGGGGCCTTCTGGTCTAGCGACCTTGGCGGCGAAGTATGACGTGAAGTCACTCGCTAGTTTCTCAAAGGAGATGATCGATCGCGGTGGTAGTGAGACGTACCACCTATGGGACAGCTCGCCCAATGTTAACGGGAAGATTCAGCACTTGGTCGCATCTGTTGCCCCACACCCGGTCATGTAAATCTGCAATTTGCTTAGGTGGGTCTCGGGGTCCGATCTCCCTTCGTACAGAGGTGTTTTGGGAGGAGCGATCCTTGGTTGCACGGGGGCAAGCTCGACGTGGACCATGAGTGGATCGGTTGATCCGATGATCTTTCTACCGGTGCTTGTGTTGTGGGTAAATCCCTCACAATATGCCGCAAGTGCACGGTGTCAACAAGTAATAAAGTGATAAGTAAAGTATCGTTCCCTCGAGGACTTATTTCACTAAGTACCAAAATATAGTCAACTCACAATTTTATTTGAAGAACAAATATATGGATTTTATACCTAAACTAATTGCCGAAAATAAATAATAGTACTAATAATAATAATAATACTAATAAGGGTGTAGGATTATGATTTTCACCTCAAACAATCAGGAATGATATTTATTCAAATCAATACACTTTTATTCAATTGATTGTAAGCCAGTAATTCCTAAATTATTCTAAAGCCTTTCCCAAGGTCGATAGAAAATACCACGAATTATTAACTCGATATATCCCTATTCGAATTAGATAATTAATAGCTAAAACAGTTCAAGAATTCCCACAATAAAAAGGCTTCACAATTCCATGAGTATATCCCTATCTCACGAAAATTATGATTCGTCTCACAAGAACTATGCCTAGATTTCATCTCCCGAATCCATAAAGACATTCAAAACAAATTAACTGTTGGCCAGACAATTAAAAATCATTAAGAACAGTAAGAAGAATCCAATTCAATAGAATAACGAGTAAATCGAAATAATAATAAATAATCAAACCGTCATGAAATCAGCTACAATCACAATCCTACTCGAATAGATCTAAAAACTAAGATGCAGAAAAACTAAGAAAAACCGTAGGGATCCGTGGTCTTGTCGTCGCCTACAAATCTCCTCCTTTGTGTTCTTCGCTGGTGTCTTCCTATCGATCTCCCCTTAGATGATGATTCCCCCCTTGTTTTCTGACCTTGACTGCGTATTTATAACCCTTCATCAGCCTCCGAAACGTGTCCGGGAATTAGGTTGGGACCAGACTCCAAAAACGGCCCAGAACCGCGAAATATTCAGCAAAACCGCCCGGTGGGCCGCGGCTCACTTAATCTGTGCCGCGGCCCATATCCTTCAGTGCCTGTTGCCTGGGCGCCTTTTTCTCCTGTGCTGGCTTGGTGTGTGCCGCGGCACACAGTACAGTGTGCACAGCGTTCGCTGGTTTTCTTCGTGTGCCGCGGCTCACTTGGTGTGTGCCGCGGCTCATGACCAAAAACTGCTGTTTTCGCCCGTTTTTCATCGTTTTGGCTTCCGGACTCCGATTTCCTGTAAAACATATAAGAATAGTGCTTTAAAAGCTCATTTATGCTGAATTAGCCTCAATATGGATATAAAATAATGATATAAAAGCGCATAAAAATACGCCTAACAAATACCCCCAAACTTGAGCCTTTGTTTGTCCTCAAGCAAAAATTATCAATTTTAAACAAAATGTATCGTGAATAATCATGCAAGTCCATAGTGCTCAACTTAATCAATACTACCCTGAAAATCTCGAAGAATAGTACAAGTATCGTAATAGCGAGTCACATCCAGGACACTGATTCCACTAAGTAACCAATTTCAGTCTTAATCAATCGTTCATGAAGAAAATCAAGCTCAAAGATTAACAAGCGTGAATTTAACCGACCGTCAATATGAAGGGTTAGATTAAACAAGCCAATTCGCCCAGTCCCACAGTTTAGTGGCAAAATTCAAGAGTTTCATTATCGACATTACTCCTCGGACATTATTCCCTTATATATGCTCGATAAGATGATTCGAGTTGACCACTAGGTTCGGATCTCGGGATGTTTCTTCGGGATAATCCTAGGGTGGAATTCCATTCTCATGTGTTGGGGAACCGTTTGACGTAAAAGACACTCATGGGGCACATGGATGCTTCTAGTTACTAAGTTCCCCTCCACAGCGGAGAAACAACTCGAATAGCTATTCCCGCATGTCCGATTCAAGGTCGCTGTTTTACGCGAGAGTAAACAACGGGTCACGCGAATACCCCCGGTTATTAGGCTTCCCATCATCGGCACATGGGAAATCTCTAAACCACTAGTCTAATCAGGGTTGTCGTTTTACGCGAGAGTGAACATCGGGTCACGCGAATACCCCCGGTTACTAGACTTCCCATCATAGAACAAATAATATCTCAATTTTTTTTGGGAAAAACTGTCCGACTCTAAACTCAATCCAAGTGCCAACAAGACTCATATTACTGGACGATTAGCTACGCGAAAAGTTTAACCAAACGTATAAACGGTGATTTGAAAACACGTATGTCTCCTTTCTTATCTACTAAAATTTCTACAAAAATGATAAAATTTCGGACCTAATTGAATATTCAACAGAAGCAGATATCGCTGACTGCAACTCAACTAAAACTCAACCGTTTCTTCCCCGAGAAATCAGTATCGTAACATCAGTTTTACACACGGAAGCACGAAAAATTCACGAAAAATCCATGTTTGCAAAAACCATCAACAGCATGCAGAGACAATAAAGCAATGATGAAATCGCAATTTATAATCAAGAAAATTTAAGACAATATCGCATGCTTCAATTTATTCCACTATACATAAAATCATCAATAATAAAACTCATGTGAAAATAAAAGAGATAAGGAACAGTGAAACTTATTCCAAATGTCTTCTTGAACACCAGCACATGTCTGAGTGGAAACGTCGGTCAATCCATACTTCAAATAACGCTCAGCATCACGAGGGACCCCCAAACTTAGTCTCTAGTCATGAGATAACACTAGACATTAAATCAAGAAAGACTAGAATATGAAGAATAATAACTCATTTGGGGTTAAAATATTAGAGAGATAAGGGCCAACAAGAATACACGAATCCAAACGAAAAAAACAAAATAAAGAAAAATAACCAATAACAAACAAAATCAAATAAAAATAACTAACTAGAAAGCAAGTAAAAATGATGGGTTGCCTCCCATCAAGCGCTCTATTTTACGTCTTGAGCATGACGTGGCAAAAAGAATTCAATGTGGCTTCTTTCTAGGGAGATTGCCAAATGCCCCCTTCTTGCAATCTATAAGCCTCTTATTCCATAAGGGAGGCTTTGGTTCATGCCCGGTTGCCAAAAATAATGAGTAAGAATAATTATGCGGGCAACCAAAACATGATGGATGAATATAATAATTATAAGGCACGAAAAAATAAGCAGAGTTCGAATGGGTAAATAATAAAGACTTATCATGAACAACCTCATTAGAACTCATGGTATCAGCCTCAACAGAATCAAAAGTAATAGGATCAATCTCTCCCATTATGGATTTAGGAAAAATTAAGCGTGGCACCGTTAATAAAATTTTTGGCACAAAAGTTTTCGCCTTATTAGTCGAAGTTTGATGACAATTTAATGAAATTTCTTTGGAAACATCATCAATGGTAACTTCTTCTACAGGCTCATCACACTTTATGTAATTATCGGGTGCTGGGGGATCGACCCTAAAACTTAGCATGTCTTTCTTCTCAATCTCCCCCTCAACTTCACTACTAAATAAATGAGCTGGAAAATAACCATAGTGAATCTCAAGACCACGACGTGCACATTCTAGCTCAAAAAGGGTACTATCAGGATTTTTGAGAACGTCTACACATTGTTCAAGCATGGTCTTTTGTTTTGGGGAGAAATTTGTTGACCCTATTTGGCAAATTATTAAGAACATCGAAATTTATAAAATGCCAAGGGCCACGATACTCATAGGAAAACATAATGACGAAAATAAAAATATAGAGACTAAAGGAAAAAAAACTTCAAATTAAAATTAGAGTCGCTTGGTATTGATATTAGTGAAAAATCAATCCCCGGCAACGGCGGCAAAAACTTGTTGTGGGTAAATCCCTCACAATATGCCGCAAGTGCACGGTGTCAACAAGTAATAAAGTGATAAGTAAAGTATCGTTCCCTCGAGGACTGATTTCACTAAGTACCAAAATATAGTCAACTCACAATTTTATTTGAAGAACAATTATATGGATTTTATACCTAAACTAATTGCCGAAAATAAAAAATAGTACTAATAATAATAATAATACTAATAAGGGTGTAGGATTATGATTTTCACCTCAAACAATCAGGAATGATATTTATTCAATTCAATACGCTTTTATTCAATTGATTATAAGCCAGGAATTCCTAAATTATTCTAAAGCCTTTCCCAAGGTCAATAGAAAATACCACGAATTATTAACTCGATATATCCCTATTCGAATTAGATAATTAATAGCTAAAACAGTTCAAGAATTCCCACAATAAAAAGGCTTCACAATTCCATGAGTATATCCCTATCTCACGAAAATTATGATTCGTCTCACAAGAACTATGCCTAGATTTCATCTCCTGAATCCACAAAGACATTCAAAACAAATTAACTATTGGCCAGACAATTAAAAAGCATTAAGAACAGTAAGAAGAATCTAATTCAATAGAATAACGAGTAAATCGAAATAATAATAAATAATCAAACCGTCATGAAATCAGCTACAATCACAATCCTACTCGAATAGATCTAAAAACTAAGATGCAGAAAAACTAAGAAAAACCGTAAGGATCCGTGGTCTTGTCGTCGCCCACAAATCTCCTCCTTTGTGTTCTTCGCTGGTGTCTTCCTATCGATCTCCCCTTAGATGATGATTCCCCCCTTGTTTTCTGACCTTGACTGCGTATTTATAACCCTTCATCAGCCTCCGAATCGCGTCCGGGAATTAGGTTGGGACCAGGCTCCAAAAACGGCCCAGAACCGCGAAATATTCAGCAAAACCGCCCGGTGGGCCGCGGCTCACTTAATCTGTGCCGCGGCCCATATCCTTGATGCACATTGCACAGGCGCCTTTTTCCTCTGTGCCGCGGCACAAGGTCTGATGTGTGCACGTTATTGGTTGTCTTCGTGTGCCGCGGCTCACTTGGTGTGTGCCGCGGCTCATGACCAAAAACTGCTGTTTTCGCCCGTTTTTCATCGTTTTGGCTTCTGGACTCCGATTTCCTGTAAAACATATAAGAATAGTGCTTTAAAAGCTCATTTATGCTGAATTAGGCTCAAGATAGATATAAAATAATCATATAAAAGCGCATAAAAATACGCCTAACAGCTTGCCCCAGTATCCAAGAGTGCTTTCATCTCGTCGAGCTGGCGTTGCATAGCGGCCATCACCGTGGCCTGGCTGCTCGCGGCTAGGCGCTCGGATCGGGAGCCGAGGCGATCAAGTACTGACCCCCTGGCGTTCGGAGCGGGAGTCGGGCAGGCGACTTGTATTGGTGGGATTGGGTAGGCGAACTCCCGTGACGGACTCGGATTCCGTCGTCTCGTGGTTGGGGCCAGAATGCCCCGGTCGCCATGATGGATCGCTTCCCAAGTGACTGAATACGGAACCGTCCGACCTCGCGAGAGCCTTTTCTCGCGAATCGGGGCTTTCTGACGATCGCTCGCCCAGTAACCCTTTGAACTTCCGTTTGCCCACGCGACGGATGGCCGAGGGAGTTATTGCGGGTGCCGCGCATGCTCTTCGTTGCTCCTTTAGGATGGCCATAGCTTCCTAGATCTATTCCGCGGTTTGGAACTGGTCGAGTGAGAGGCTGGGGCCACCCCTCAGGTGCGGGATCGAGAGTCTCGCATCGCCGCGACTTCCCTCTGCCGTCGGCTGGGGCTCGGATCGAGCTGGGATATGATGTCCGGCAGTTCGGAGAGTGGCTCTCTTCGATGTAGTGGCGGACGTCATGATTCTGAAGGCTTTCTTTGAAGCGCAGTGAGTGTCACTTCAAGTATATGCCCCGAGAACAGTGAGTGTTCTTCGGGACGGTAGGAATAAAAATGAAGGTTTAGATGCCCTTCCTCTAGCGCCAATTGTTGCTACCCAAAATATTATCTGGAGATAGATATTGCTGGAATGTATGAGTAGCAAACAAGGTGCGAGAACACTTCTGTGGGAAAGTAAATAACACAAGATTTGCCGGGGTTGTTAGTCCCGGGCTTGAATGCTCTCGCGAGATGTTATTAATACATATACTTTGGAGTACAAATATTAATGTTAGAGTACAATTACAATGAGTGTAAAGACCCTAGTTATCTTAGCTATTGAGCGTGAAGATTGCCGGAAGAACAAGATATGATGCTCTGTGAGTTCTTATAACAAGTGTTGGGGTGCTGTGACGACTGTGAGAAATCGACGGTCTCTCACAGTGTGTATTAGCTGGAAGTCCGAGCTCCTGGGCTTGCAAGTCTCTTCGAATCTGTGTCGCAGGGAGTTCTTGCCTCTGCCGACCGTCTTATGGTTAAGAGGTGCTGAGAGAGAAATCCTGAGATGGATTCAAGAGAGGAAGCTGAGAGCTTGAAAGTGTTTACGTTTATGTGTAGTTGCCAACTGAATTTCGAACTGATTGGAATGAATTGCCAACCTTCTTCCAGTTGCTGGAAGTTCTCTATTTATAGGACTGGGAGATGTTGGGCGTTCGCCTCTGTTGTATTATAATAAGCGGGCGATCGTCTTTTAGCACATGGGCTGGTCTCCTTAAACTCCGCAGGAGTTGCTGGCAGCCAGCTGTGCGGTCCAATGAGAAGTTTGCACGCGTCTGAGTTGCTGTCACGGGCGGTCCCACCTTGTACCTTTCGGCGGGTCTGTCGGTAGGCGATAAGGTGGTGACAGGCTGTGGTCAACGATCCATGTTCTGCGGCGCCTTTCGCGGATCTGCACATGGGCACTGCTTTGAGACCCAGTCTTCGTAGACTTTAACGGATGAAGGTCTTGTTCGGGGCACAGGACGGTCGTCCTAGGTCGGGCACCAGAGTCGATGGCTAGGTGCCAGAAGCGATCGCCTTGAGAGTCGATCGCTAGGTACTCGAAGGTGGACTGCTACCTTCGTTCTGTCAAGGTCGCCTTAGCTCATTCGGTCGTGAACTCGGTTGCCCGGCATTTGTGCTAATCGCCTATCGAGGTGTATAAATCTCGACACAACACTCTCCATCTCTCACGTTACGTCATGTAAAAAAAAGATAAGAAACAACTCACCATCTCAATAAAGCAAGGAGCAAGAATACACGATTTTTTAGGAATAAGACGGGTCGGTTGACTGCCTGTAAATGTACATAGTCGGGCATAGTACCAATGCCCACATGCCTTGTCTGAATCTGGTCATTAAGATCCAACAAATAAATATATTGAAGTAGACAGATTGTCCCACCATATTTTGAGTCGACGGACTCAACCGACCGGTACGGAGTTAACGGTACATATGAATTGTCTTTAAAACTACAAAGGAGTCAAATAACTTAACCTCCAACCTTATATGAAAATGGAGCTATATTTTATCACAAAGGAGAGGCCCGTCGTAATTTTGATATATCACCTCCATATTTATTATTTTGAGACACCATTTTTTGAGTCAACGGACTCGACCGACCGAAAGGGAGTCAACTTTGCGCATGAATTTCATTCTTCGAACGGGTCGACCGACCTGTGCAAATAAATGACATTGATTACTCAATCTTCTTTTTTGAGGAATGTGAATATCATGAAGTCGGTCCAACGTCTCTCATACCTCATGTGACAAAAACAATGTACAATGAGTACTAAAGCCGACCGACCCGCCTTCCAACACAGAGTCGACCTACCTAGCCTCCACCCTTATATGAAGATTGAGCTACATTTTATCACAAGGGGGCAGCCCGCCATACTCTTGTTTACTTTTAGACACAATATTTTGAGTCAATGGACTCGACCGACTGAAATAGAGTCGATGATGTGCATGAACTTCATTTAACACCCTGAATGAGTTGACCGACCCGTACATGTCATTTACTACTCAATCTTCTCTTTTTGAGAAAAATTAATATTACGAAGTCGGTATACTCCCCTCACATGACATAAAGACAACAAGAATTTATTTAATGGAATATAAGGGTCGATCAACCCTGCCCCGACAAATGATTATAGTAGAGTCAACCGACTTGCCCACCTAATATTCACCTTGATCATCATTCTAGTCCATAAAGTGACCTACCTAACTTCCACCAATATAAAGGTTTCAATTCCACTTTATTATTCGTGGAGTGACTAAACTTACCTAACTTCCATCAACATAAAGGGTTGAATTTTACTTTATTACTAGTGGGATGACTCAACCTGCCTACCTCCGTTAATATATAAAGTTTGAAGATTCGACTGACCTATCCTAAAGAGGTGACGGGGTCCGCTAAAATATTGATGTGCTACTTCCTTAGTAATTATTCTTAGACATGAAAAATAACTCGTTGTTGGGTCTCCAGCCGCTCTACCAACTATCTACCCGGAAAACTCCCGACTAGAGAGTGGGGGACAAACTGTATGGGAAAAAATTCATCAATTCAGTCCAAGCCCAACAAAGTCTTTCCAACCAGCCCAACAAACCCAACAGACCAGACAGTCTATCCAAGATAAATTCGTTGGGCCCTTGGCTTGTTAAGATTCGCCAACCAGGCCGGATCTAGGGGTTCGCCACATCAGCCACGTTTATCTGAACAGTCAGGTGGGGTGACTTTTGAAAACGTGTCAATAGCCACGAGCTCCGCCAGAGTAGGAACAAACGGATCAACGTAACAGACGAATACAGTTGAGGAGAGAAACCCTAGAGACCCCAAGCTGTCATATATAAATAGGAGACTACTGACCCAATGAGATCATGGAATTCCAAATCATTCTCCACTCAACTTACGCTCTCTAATAACTCTCTCTAATTCCCCTATGCTCTCAACCTCCGTCTCACCTCCACCAATCACTGGACATACCTGACCATCTAATATCACCATTACGACCGTTCAACACCTCTCCTTCACCCTCTGACGCTCTCGACCGCCGCATCATCACGATCACTCACCAAAAGTACTTCACCGTCCGATAGCATCGACACATCAATTGCTCCATTGTTTATTATATTCAATTCGTTTATTTCGATTTATTCAATATAAAAATATTTACTGACTTGAGCGTCGGAATCTCTTCGGCTGACACCCCACTGGTGCTCCATAAGAGATCTTACGTGTTTTGTGTTCACAGGTTGCTAGTGCCCGATTCAACCGACTTGACCGACGTGTCTGACATCATCAAAATTAATTGTCGAATTTACTCTCTACAACTTCTAAAATACTTTTGTACGTTAAAAGGAACTTATCGACCAACGTCTGAAATTAATATATTAATACAAGCACGTAGTACCAAATCAATATTATTCTAGCATGTCGTGTGCGCTAGCACCGCACACACGAGTTATGAATTTGAATTTGAAGAACATAAGTTATAGGAATGTTCAAGAGAAAATCTAGGAAATAAAATTAATATTAGAGGCATACTTCTATTAGACCGTCTTATAGTTCCACATATATACTTTAGTACAGAAATAATATTTTTCATTATAATAAATGATGGTTTGTAATCTATTCATTACAAGTTGTATAATTTATAATATTTGAAAATATCACTTTTTTATATGGAAAGTATAAATGTCGGATCATTTGGTAAAATAAATTGGATATTTCTTGGAACAAAGTAGTCATCATACTAGCTGTATACAAGTAACCTGATCACCTCCATCAGATCATGACAAATCCAATCATGAGAGTTCAATAATAATAATACTACAATTCATATGTTGTAAAGGAAACAAATGAATATGTAATTCCCATAATATCTTTAGAATAATAAATTGCATATCCATAATTATTATGTTGTGCGTCGATATATACACCTCAGCGGCGATCGGCACAAAGTCCGAGCGACCCAAGTCAGCATCAAATAATCCAAGGCAGACTGGCCTTCCGAAGGTTCCATATCAAGTACTGAGCGATCGGCATTCAGGACGATCGTCTCTCGGCACCTAGCGATCGACTCCAGTGCCCGACCAAGGATGACCGTTCTTTACCACGTGTAGAACCAACATCCGTCAAGTCTACGAAGACCGAATCTCGGGATGAAGGCCCACGTGCGGATCCGCAAAAGGCGCCGCAGGAAAAGGCTTGACTCCAGCCCATCAGCAGCTGTCAGTGACAAGGACAGTCTCACCTACCGACAGACCCGCCGAAAGGTCCTAGGTGGGACCTCCCAAGACAGCGACATGGGACACGTGTTGCCTCCTCATTTGTTTGCACATCTGGCTGCCAGCAGCAGCTGCGGAGTTTAAGGAAACCGAACCATGTGCTGAGACAATCGCCCAATTAATTTAATACAGGAAAGGCGATCGCCCGTTCGGGATTAAGACATCCCAACTACCTCCTCTTCTATAAGTAGGATACCTCCAGTATTTGGAGAAGGACAGTTGATTTCACAGTGATCTAACATGAAAAACACAGTAGATCGACCAGTCGAATCCTTCACAGAAATCTACACAGCATTTCATCTTTGTTACAAGGACTCGCAGAGCATTAACTTTGGTTCTTCCGGCAATCATCAACACTCAGAAACTAGAAAACTAGGGTCATTACACTCATTGTAATTGTACTCTAACATTAATATTTGTACTCCAAAGCAGTATTCATATTAATAATATCTCGCGAGAGCATTCAAGCCCAGGACTAACAACCCCGGCAAATCTTGTGTTATTTTCATTGCTTCGTACGTGCTCTCGCATTTTGTTTGTTACTCACCCGTAGCCATATCCATCAAACCATTCCGAATAATATTTTGGGTAACAACAATTGGCGCTAGAAGAAGGGGGGCCGCGACCGGCGTCAGAACGACGACCGCTACCCTCCCAATCCAGTTGCCAGAATCGAGCAGAACGAGCCAGAGCACTCAGACGAGTCGATCCCTCCAATCAACCCCGGAGGTCGGGTCAATATGCTCCAATCGGGAGGTGGAAATCTCGGAGGTCTTTCCCTGGTTTCCACCATGTCAAACAGAAAATGGAAGGCCGATCTGAAGGCGTTCGCCGGAGTCCATGTCGTGGTGCCTCCGAAACCAACCATCTCCAGAAATGCGCTCATCTCCTTCTCCAACAAGGATAGGGAGGGGGTGCAGTGCCCCAAGGAAGATGCCTTAGTGATTTCTGTGTGTATCCTTGGGAAAACGGTCGACCGTGTGCTAGTTGACAACGGGAGCTTTTGCAACATAATATTCAAATCTGCTCTGGACCAGCTCAGCAACCTAGCTAAATTCATCAAGCCATTCGATACCATGCTTCAAGGGTTCAGCGAAAACACGGTCAAAGCCTATGGAAGGATCAAGCTCTCCGTCGAGCTAGTCTGCTGTTACGATCCTAGGGTTAAGATCACTAGGAACCTCAATTTTGTAATCATGGACATGCCCAGCATCTATAATGGGTTCCTAGGTCGCTCCTTTCTAGAAACCTTTGAGGAAGTCGCCTCCTCTTTCTGTTATTGTATCAAGTTCCCCACTACCGGAGGGACAGTTGGTACTGTAAGAGGAGACCAGCTAATGGCAAAGAAATGTTTGAATTACTCGTGTTGTAACTTTTCCTTTAAACATTTCTTGTCCTGTTTGTAACACTGGGACGATCGACAACCAACCAATGGAGATCGACGAGCCAAGCATCTCATATCAGCCCGACTCAGAAGATGGCATCTCACATCGGTCGTCGGACGACATCGAACCGAGGATCGGCTTCGAGCCAAGCCTCGATGTTGATCTAAGGATCGAGTCCGGCGATCGATCCAAACGAGAAGTGACCGTCCCCACCGAAGAGTTGGAAAGTATAACAATCGATCCGGCTCGTCCGGACCGGGAAGTGCAGATCGGCTCAAGCATCGATCCTGAGTTAAAAGACGATCTGGTCAGTTTACTACGAAAGAACATCGGAGTCTTTGCCTGGTCGCATCAAGATATGGTCGGCAACAGTCCTGAACATGCTTGCCACTATCTGAAGATCGACCCGACAAGGAAGCCGGTTCACCAGAAACGTAGGAAATTCGGTCTAGAGAAATATGCTGCACTAGATGCAGAAGTCAAGAAGCTCCTCGACAATAAACTAATCGGGGTATCCACCGACGAGCCACAACACGGTGCTCGTCAAAAAGGCGAGCAACTCCTGGAGGTTATGCATCGATTTCACCGACCTCAATGCGTCTTGTCCGAATGATCACTTTCCAATGCCTCACATTGACTACTTGGTCGATAACACGGCAGGATGCGAAATGATGTCATTTATGGACGCCTTCACCAGATACCATCAGATCCCAATGGCGGGGAAAGACGTAAAACACACATCATTCCACACGGAAAAAGACGTATTCTTTTGGATCCGAATGCCGTTCGGTCTGAAAAATGCAGGGGCGACCTACCAACGCCTAGTCAATGGGATGTTCGCCAATCAAGTCGGCAAAACCATGGAGGTTTACATTGATGACATCATGGTCAAGAGCCTCAAAAAGGAAACTCACCTCCAAGACCTCGTCGAGATGTTTGCCATCCTCGAGAAATTCAACATGAAGCTAAACCCCTAGAAATGCAACTTTGGAGTAAGCTCCGGAAAATTCCTGGGGCACATCGTGAGCCAAAGGGGGATCGAAGCGAACCCCACAAAGATCAAGGCGATCCTCGACATGCAAGAACCTCGGAATGTCAAGCAGGTGCAACGCCTCATGGGGTGTTTAGCAGCCCTTAATCGCTTCATTTCCCAGCTCGGAGACAAAAGCAAACCTTTCTTCGCCACCATAAAGAATAAAAAAATTGCATGGATGAAGGAAAGTCAAATCGCATTTGCCAAAATCAAGAAGTACCTGTCTAACCCCCAAATTTTGGCAAAACCAATCCCCGACGAGAAGTTGTTCCTTTACCTGGCAGCCTCGGAGGTCGCGTTGAGCGCAGTGTTAGTGCGAGCAGAGGGACAAACCCACCTGCCGATCTACTTCGTTTGCACTCCTCTGGAGAAGCTCGCCTACGCACTTGTCATGAGTGTTCGCAAGTTGAGAGCCTATTTCTTCGAACACCATGTGGAGGTTCTGACGACCCTCCCTCTAAGGCAAGTTCTGCACCGACCGGACACCAACGGGCGACTCCTCAAGTGGTTACTGGAGATCGCCCAATACGGCGTCACGTATGCTCCATGCACGGCGATCAAAAGACAAGCGTTGGCAGACTTCGTGGTGGAATTAACTTTCCCGCCTAACCCGGACCAGGTCGGCCATCCCGCCTGGAAACTGTTCGTAGATGGCTCGTCGACCAGCTCGCGAGCAGGGGCAGGGATTGTCCTCATCAGCCCCGATAGCCAGAGTTTTACAAATGCTGTGCAATTCGATTTCCGAGCTACCGACAATGAAGCCGAGTACGAAGCCTTAGTAGGGGGGCTCGATCTAGCACTCGCCATGGGCGTTCGTCGCCTTCACATCTTCATGGACTCCCTCTTGGTCGTGAACCAAGTCAAGGGGGAATATGAGGCACGCGGCGAACAGATGATCAGATATCAAGAGGTGGTCGCCGAAATGTGCACAAATTTTGAAGAAGTGTTGATCGAGCAAATCCCGAGAGAGCACAACTCCCAAGCCGATGCCCTAATTAAGCTCGCATCGTCAGATGGGGCAACATACTTTTCTAACATCCAAATCACCAAGTTGGCGAGATCGGCGATCGACAAAAGCCTGGTCGCCACAGTCTCCATTGTAGAAGAGAACTAGATGACTCCGTTTATTGAGTACTTGAAGAACGGAATGGTCCCCACAGATCGGGTCAAGGCTCGCCAGCTTCAACTCCGAGCAACCAGATACACCCTCTTGGACGACTGGCTTTACAAGCGAGCATTCAGCCTTTCTCTCCTCAAGTGCATTACGCCGGAGGAAGGCCAACTTGTTTTAGCCAAAATCCATGACGGGATCTGTGGAAATCACGCGGGAGGGCAAGCCCTCATCCACAAGAAGACCAGGCAAAGCTTTTTCTGGCCTACCCTACGAAAGGACGCGATCGCCTACGCCCAATTGTGTCACAGGTGTCAAATAATGGGCCCGAAAATCAAACTCTCCCCCGAGCAGCTCACCTCTATGTATAGTCCGTGGTTGTTCTCCCAATGGGGCATCGACCTCATCGGACCTTTGCTAACAGCACCGGGGGGATGTAAGTTCGCCATCGTGGGGGTCGACTACTTCACAAAATGGGTAGAGGCCGAGCCGCTCAACAAGATCGGCCAAGAGCAAGTAATCAAGTTCATCTGGAAAAACATCATCTGCCGTTTCGGCCTACCTCAGGCTATCATCTCCGACAACAGAAAGCAGTTCGACGGCTTGGAAGGTATGTAATTCTGCGAGAAATAGGGAATAAAAAAGTTGTTCTCAGCATCTTACCACCCTCAAACAAACGGGCAGGTATAGGCTGTAAACAAGATCCTCAAGCAAACGATCAAGGCCAGACTCGAATCCAAGCAAGGGCGCTGGGCAAGCGAGCTCCCGAATGTTTTATGGTTCTATCGAATGATGTCCAGAAATTCAACCGGCGAAATCCCATTCGCCCTCGCCTTCGGAACAGAAGCGGTGATCCCATCGGAGATCGCCGTCCTAAGCCACCGAACGACGCAGTAAATGACGACGGACAATGATGTAGCTCGGAGAATCGACCTGGATATGCTCGAAGAACTGTGATTGACTTTGGAAATGAAGAATGCGATCCATAAGAGGGAATCTGAAAAATTCTTCAATTCGATGGTCAAGGAGAGACGGTTCCAAGTGGGCGACCTAGTCCTCAAAAAGATCCAGACCCACACGGGAGTTGTTGGGAAAACAAAGACCCTGTATCGAAACAGCCGGGATATCCGATCCCTGTATCGAATGTTATTTGATAAAAGAGGTTTTGACATATATGCCAATCCGAATACAGTAAAGGAAACTGTATCGAATCTTTGAGGCTTTATCCTGTATCGAAGACCTGCCTCGAATCAGCATATAGTGAAGCTCCTCAGTACAGCAAGTAGTCTTGTAAAAAGACCAAGTATGGAAACTGTCTCGAAACCCAAAATACAGTTATCTTCCATACAGCTCACAACAGGACAAAGAAGGAACAGAAGTCAAGTCCCGTTAAATAAAGAAGTATTTAAATACTCATGTATAAGGTATTTAAATCGCCGATCTTCGAATCTTGAGAATCCATGAAATCCGGATCGTGTCATAATCCCGTTGGAACAAAATCTTATTCAAACGGATACATCTCAACGGATACTTTCTTCAGAGACTATATATATCTTATGAAGACATTGAAGATCAGTTACCCAGTAACCTAACACTCAAGCTATCAAAAGTTATCATCAGAGCAAACATATCTCCAAAGCTTACTGCAATTAAGAATGAAAGAGATATACAGTGCTCAACATCAAGAACAGCCATCATCAGCTCAAGAACTTCATATTCAAAGCTGTTGTTCTTACCGGTTACCTACCTTTTACCTCTGTGTAAAAGCCGAGCTCTGTGTGAACTCAACAAGTTATTCGACTGTGTGGGACGAATAAGGACGAAGCTTTGGGCGTGTGTGAAGAAGCTAGTCAAGAAGGAAGCTTTAACCAATCTGTGTGAACGGTTGAAAGCGACATTCTTTGTATCAATCTGTGTGAACGATACAAGGATAGGTTTGATTATAATTACGTAGTTGTGTACGCAGTAATTATAATAAACTTTTTACTCCTGTGTGGAGGACCAGTGGACGTAGAGGGGTTTACCTCGAACCACTTTAATTACCGTGTTATTTACCTTGACTTTTCTTGTTTTAAATTCGTGATATATTAAGTATACACTATACACTTAGTTGTTGTATCCACAGCAACCTACTGTATCCAAGACTTCCGCTACGCACTCAGATTTAGAATCCGTACAGTTTGTTGTTCAAACTATTTTCCAAACTGTATCCAGTATACTTAGTGGCCAACAAGTGGTATCGGAGCGGTTGATTCTAAAAAGAATCAGTCGTATTTCTTTTTAACCGAATCAGATTCAAATCACTTATTTTCAAAACAGTCTCTTTCATTCCTATATTATCAGTATGGATACTTCTATGATTAACAAAGTCCCCATGTTCTCTATTAACGAATTTGACGACTGGAGAATTAGAATGGAACCTCATCTTGCAGCAATGCACGAAGAGATGATTTTTGTTATACAGGATGGTCCTATCAAGATCATGAAGGTCAATCCAGCCGCAAGGATTGAGGGCCAAGCCCATGCTGAAATGCTCGAGAAAGAACGCGAGCAATGGACAACAGATGAAAGGAAGCGAGCCAATATCGACAACGTGGCTAAGAACGCGTTATTTGTCACTCTTGACAAAGGCACGTTCTCAAAGGTAAAGAGCTGCAAAACACGAAGAAATGCAGGATAAACTCAAGTTAATTTGTGAGAGGAGCTCTCAAAAGAAAACAAGATTTCAAAACTAACTCAGCAATTTGAATCTTTTGAAATGAAACCAACGGAAACACTTGAGGAACTTGACCTCAGATTTACTGGTATTGTTGGTGAACTTGAAGCGTTGGGCAAAATTTACACCCAAAAGGAGAAGAATTTAAAAATTTTCAGATCTCTCCCAGCCCGATGGGACATTAAAACCACAGTTATGCGTGTATCCTGTAATCTTAATGAAATATCCACTTTTTATCTCTTCTCTGACCTCAAAGCTTTTGAGTATGATATTGACAGAAGAGAGAAAGCTGAAGAATCTCCTTCAAAGGTCACAGCTCTCGCCGCTGTATCGAACCGTCGACACAGCATGCCTAGCTCGTCAAAGCCCAGTCACAAGAATGCTGACAGTGATGACGACATCCTGTCTCAAGATGAAATGGCGCTTCTAATGCATAAATTCAAAAAGTTCATCAAACAGTCTGGAAAGACTCCTACGAGCCCAAACACATCCCACAAGGTAAATACGAAACATCATCCGGTGATGCTAACTTGTGCTATAACTGCAGGAAACCAGGTCATTATGCAAACAAATGTCCTCATCCCAAAGTTCAAAGATTGCCCGAGGCCGAGCAACAAGAGAGAGATGAAAGAAGACGTGCTTGGAAAGACAAGCTCAAGGCCCTGATTGGAGAATCAGAAGCCTCCCCCTCACCATCCAAATCAGCAGAATGTCTTCAGGTGGTCACTGAAAGTGATTCATCTGACGATGAGTTCGATGATAAAGCATACATGTGCATTATGGCCAAAGTTGTTCGGAAGGTGAAGACGGACGATGAGGTAAGTTCAACCTCATCTATTAGTCAAATGCATCTCATACTTTCGAAAATATGATGAATGAATTCAAAAACATTCAAAAGGCCCATGAGACTCTAAAAGCGAGAATATACGACTTGATTAACAAATTTAGAGCTGAAAGATGAAAATGACTTGCTAAAAATAAACTATGAAAATATGTCTCTTGATTGTGAAACCAGCAAGGTCGATTTTGAAAAACTCATGGAGAGCAATCATCAACTTGCTCTTGAACTAAATGAGGTTAAAACCCACAATGAGAGCAAGACAAATGATTTGGTTCTATTACAAACCAAAATCACAACTCTCGAAAAGCGAGAAACTGAACTTGAGACCATTCTGAAGTCTTTTGAAAAATCGTCCAAAAGAATGGAAGAAATTCTGAGAACTGGGCAACATGCTCATGATAAAAGTGGCTTAGGATACACCTCATGTTCGAACAAAGGGAAAACCAGTACAGTGTTCGTTAAGAGTGTGGAACACATTCCAGAATCGGAAGATACTCCTAGTCCCATAAAGGAACCTGCTGTACCGAGAAAACCTAAGGCTGCAATTCCGCCCCCACAACTCTACTATTCGAGACAGTGGAACCAACAGCTACTCAGAAGGCGTACTCAACAGCATGCTCCACAAGCATATCATAAACGCCGGCAGTCATTCAGAAAGAAGGCGGTATCCAACCACCAAAGGCCCGCACGGCAGTACTATCAGTACAGCTCGCCGAGGTATTGGATACAGGAGCCCCGTTATCCCTCAAGACAGCAGATGCCAGTTCAGTATCAACAACAGCATTGGGAATCCAACTGGAGACCCAGAAGACAAGCTGTTAGGCCTAAGGAAATGGCTCCACCTCCTAGACGGCACTCGTACTGGAATAATAATAATAACCCTGAATTTTACATGCATAGTAATTATCATGATTATAACAACTACGGATATGCCCCCCGTAGATATCGCAACACTGTACCGAGTATGTCCTACAGTAAACCAATTGCTGCCAGGAAAGCTTGGGTACCTAAAGGAACTAACATACATGGACCCAAAAATCAAAGGGGACCTAAATCTACCTAATTTCTTTGTTACAGGACATTCTAGAGGAGGATACCTGGTACTTTGATAGTGGATGCTCTCGTCACATGACCGGAGATAGGAGCAAGCTATCTGATTTTGTAGAAGGTCGCGGTCCAAAAGTTCGCTTCGGTGATAAGTCTAAAGGAAGAACAAGAGGAAAGGAAACCTACTTGTCGGGAAATTCAAGGTCACCGATGTTGCATATGTTGAAGGCTTATAGTATAATCTACTTAGTATTAGCGATTCTGTGATAAACAGATTCTCGGTGAAGTTCTATATAGATCTGTAGAGTAAAGAACACCCAAACCAAGGAAGTTGTGCTTACAGGAAGCGAGATCGAGGTAATATGTACATTCTTGTTGGAAGCCTATGAGCTCCTCAATTCCATATTTTGTTGCCAAAGGCACTTGGATATTAGTGGTTATGGCACAAGATGATGTCTCACTTCAACATCAAGACGATCAACAAACTATCAAGACAGGTATGGTTAGAGGTTTGCGGATGTGTCATTCAAGAAGGACAGCGTCTGCGGACCATGCCAGAAAGGCAAGCAAATCAAGTCAACCCTGAAAAGCAAATCCTACCTTTCAACCCAAAGAGTGTTGGAAATGCTACACATGGATCTCTACGGTCCTGTAGACCCAGTAAGTTTGGGAGGTAAGAAATACTGCATGGTTGTTTTTGATGATTATTCCAGGTATGCTTGGATGATCTTTCTTATCAAGAAGAAGGAAACAATATCAAGGCTGCCCGAGCTCCTGAGAAAGTTGCAAAATGAAAAAGCATCAAGTATCGTGTGCATTCGTTCCGATAGAGGTACTGAATTTACTAACCGCTTTATAGAGCAATACTGTTCGGAGAATGGAATACAGCACGAATACTCAGCTGCCCGTACTCCTCAACAAAATGGTGTTGCCGAGCGAAAGAATAGGACGTTGAAAGAAGCAACAAGGACAATGATTGCCGCAAGCAAATTGCCACAGCGTTTCTGGGGTGAAGCAACCAATACAGCGTGCTACACTCAAAACCGCTGTATCGTCAACAAGCATCACAACAAAACAGCATATGAGGTATGGAATAACAAAACTCCATTAGTTTCGTATTTTCACATTTTTGGATGCAGGTGTTATGTATTGAACAATGGGAAGGACCAACTTAGAACATTTGATGAAAAATCAGATGAAGGAATATTCGTAGGATACTCCTCTGTCAGCAAAGCTTTCAGAATCTTTAATAAAAGGAAGCTGACGATCGAGGAATCAGTTCATGTAGTGTTCGACGAACCACACCATGACCCTACAGGAGTAGATGATATCACTCAGGACATTCACCATTTATCTATCTTGGATCCACCTACACCTATAGAACCTGTCGTCGATTTAGAAATCAACCCCGCAGTTGTAAGAATCGATGTGGATGAAGCCGACGCTGTACAAGCTGAAGCTGTATCCACAGAAACTTTCGATACAGTACGGGATCCTGAACTAGAACCCGACTGAAGATGGTTGAGAGATCACCCGCAAGAGCTGATCATTGGAAACATTAATGCCGGTGTTTCTACTCGTAGGAGAATACAGAGTACACAAGGAAATGTACTTTGTGCACAAGAAGAATCTAATGCTGAAGTTTCACAGTTTCCTGAATGGAAATCTCAATCCGAACTTAGGAGACTGAATATGTGCACTATCGCTGTATTCTTAGCCCAGTCCGAACCTGTTTCGACCATAGACGCTCTTAACAACTCTCATTGGATAACATCTATGGAAGAAGAGCTTAACGGTTTCGAAAGAAACAATGTATGGTATCTTGTTATAGGAACCAAATGGGTATTTCGAAACAAAAAGGATCGAAATGGACTTATCATAAGGAACAAATCCAGACTAGTAGCACAAGGCTATTGTCAGGAAGAAGGAATCGACTATGATGAAACCTTCGCACCTGTAGCGAGACTAGAAGCCATTAGGATATTTTTAGCCTTTGCCACCCATAAGAGTTTTATCGTATACCAAATGGACGTCAAGAGTGCTTTCCTGAATGGAGATCTTGCAGAAGAAGTTTATGTTGAACAACCACCAGGGTTTGCCAACACAGACGGTATCGATCTAGTTTACAGGCTAAGGAAAGCGCTGTACGGACTTAAACAAGCCCCTAGAGCCTGGTACGAAACCTTGTCCCAGTATCTAACCAACAACGGATTTGAGAAAGGTGCTGTAGACAAAACCTTGTTCAAGATACAGGTAGGTGATGACCTTCTAATGGTACAAATCTATGTCGATGATATTATTTTTGGTTCAACTAACCTTGCTCTATGTCAAAGGTTCTCTCATCTCATGCAAAGTAAATTTGAAATGAGTATGATGGGGGAACTTAGTTATTTCCTAGGTTTGAGAGTAAAGCGATTGCCTACAGGTATATTCATCAACCAGAGAAATACGGAAGGAGCTTCTCAACAAATTTGGAATGAACAATTCCAAATCCTCGCCAACCCCCATGAGCACTTCCGTGCAAATTAGTGCTGATGAAGCCGGAAAGCCATTTGACCAATCACTCTACAGGAAGCTCATTGGTTCGCTCCTGTACCTAACGGCTAGCAGGCCCGATATCCATTTCTTTGTTGGAGTGTGTGCGAGATACCAAGTTGCACCTAAAGAATCACACTTCAATACGGCTAAACGAATCTGAAGTACATTAAAGGCAGTCGATGCGGGACTATGGTATCCTAAGGAAGGCGGATTCGATTTAGTTGGATCTGGCGACTCGGATCTCGGAGGTCGCAAGCTAGATAGGAAGAGTACAAGTGGAACTTGTCACTTTCTCGGACCTAGACTCGTTTCTTGGTTCAAGAAGAAGCAATTGGCTAACTCTCTTTCCACGGGTGAATCAGTACTATCTTGCTGGTAGGCTTGTATGCGAATCCTTTGGATGCAGCAACAACTGTCAGACTATGGAATCGATGCTAGAGAGACTCCAATCATGTGTGATAGCACGAGTGCAATTGCAATCACGCACAATCCTGTTCTGCACTCGCGCACTAAGCATATCAACATGAAGCATCACTTTATCAGGAATCATGTCGAGAACAAGGATGTTCGCCTGGAAAAAGTTCATACAGACGTTCAGCTGGCGGACATTTTCACTAAGCCTCTCGACACAGCAAGATTCAACATGCTCAGACAAGAATTGGGAATACTACAGCCAGACTCCCTGTAAGTAATTTACTATTTTTACTCAACAATTGAGGGGGAATGCTGTAAGACCCGTGAATACAGTATCCAACATTAATTATTTGTACACTCAGAATCATCAATACAGTACTGTAGCGAGCGAAGACATATGAATCCTACAGCTGGTGTGTGCAATAATTAAGGGGGAATACTGTAGGACCCATGAATACAGCATTAATCCAAATATTGTTGTATGGGATTCAAAACCTATTAGTACCTTTTTAAGGGGGAACGCTGTATCGACGCGGAAAACAGCACATGCTATAGGATTTCGATTCAGTATATAATATAATATTATTTCCTTTTAAAATAATTTTTGTCCACGTGCCCTGTTTTTATGTCAAACGTAATGTTCATTAAATGCCTTACACGACATCTGGACAACTGAATCTCAAAAGCCGCGATGTTTTTAAATTGTTTATTATTTTTTTAAACCGCCGTTTTAGGCATTTAGGGTATCAACCTATGTCAGAAGTGGGACCCGCTCTATTTTTAAACTTCTTAAGGGATTAGCGTACCAGTTACACTCAGTCCATCTTAACCGTTGATTTCAAAACCGGTTCCCATCCCTTAAAATCTGACCATTCGTACTCTGCAAAACCCTATTTCGCCGCCCAACTATAAAAGGACTGAATCTGCCATTAGAGACTCTTTACGCTTTCTGCAATTACAAGAGTTCTCAAGCAAATACAGCCTACATATTTTTCTGCATCTCACTGCATATCTCGATTGATTTCTTGCGCCTTTTTCTTAAGAAAACATCAATGGCTGGTCAATCTTCTTCCCCTGTTCTGAAGAAATCCGCCAACATCATTGATGGACGGATCTTCTCCAAACCTGTCATCATTGAGCGTATTCTATCAGAAACCAATGACGTAGAACCTATGGAATATATCATTACTCGTCTTCAACAACAAGGCCTCTATCGCCTTGGGAGAAAGACCGCCGACAAATTCGACGCCCATCTGGTTGAGGAATTCTACCTCAACGCCGCCGTCCGTTTTCTGTCACTGGCCCAGGGAGGTCATGTTGCTGACATCACTGAAACAGTCCAGGGAGTGGAGATCTGTATCAATCGCGATCTGCTCCAGAGAATCTACAGGCTACCCGCTGATGGCCTGACCATGGACCAACTTGAGACGTTCGGGTCTCAAGAGCTCATTACTAAGTTTTATGGACTGTTTACAGGGTCCAAAGTGGTTGATATGGTGACAACTACTTGTCACAAGAAAAACTTTCTTCTTCATTTTGTGTATCTTCATGACTTTTGCTCCAGGATTATTGAAAACCGAACCGGTGCGTTCGAGATGTGCACAAACTTAAGGTTCAGAATGATGGTGGCTATTTTGACCTGTGAAAAGGTCAATTGGTGCCAAATAATTCTGAAACGCTTACAAGAGGAGGTGTGCAAACCAGCCACCCAGAAGAAATCCTTCGGTTTAATGCTGAATTACATCCTGACGAAGTGCGGACTGACGCAATCCGCCGATGCGAATAAGAATAGCTCGAGGATATACTTAGGAGGCATCAAGCCCACTGCGTATAACCAGAGCACCATGCATTGCAACCACCCGAGAACCAGGCACATGCCTATTTCTGACAACCCAAGAGATGAATCCGTGAAGGTCCCAGAAATGGAATCTTTAAAGAAGCGAAAGCGATCTCACAGCAAGAAACACTCTGCTGGTGAGAAGCCCAAGAAGAGACTCAGGAGACTTTCGAAAATCAAATCTGCCAAGCACTCCAAGGAAGTCTCCCCCGTGGCCCAACCCACTGATGAAGAACCCCAGGGCCCAACCCCTGTGGAAGAGGTGTCTCCTACTGTATCGACAGTAGATCCCGAGCCTTTGGCGGCTACGACGGATATTGAGACATCTGCCAACGCTCAAGACTTTAGCGAGTCGGCTGCCCATTCGGAGCCAAAAGCTACTTCTCCTCTGCGGGATCCCACACCCGTACAGGATCCATCTTCCTTCAGGGCACCATCCCCTGTAAGGAGTCCCTCTTCCGTACAGGATCCCATACCTGTACAGGAATCCCTCGAAACAGCGTCTCCAGACGTTATTCGAAGTCCCTACCCTGACTCGATCATTAATCAGACCCTTCTTTCGGTTCAAATTGAACATGCCTACGAAAGATTTCTGCAATGGAAAGGCTACAGGCTAGCTCCGTACGAGACACTGTACAACTGGAGCGATTGGAGCCACGAAGAGAGATTTGTCTCAGAAGTAACAGACTCAACTGAAATTGAGGCCCTGCTTCGATAGGACAACCCCTCTTGCAAGGATCTAATTGAAAGCCATCTTCTGCACAAATCTGACGCCCGGAAGAAAGGAAAGAAAAAGTCAGAGGACTCTCCCACCAATCCAAAAGATGACGAAGATCATGACTCAGACAACGACGACGACACTTTACAAGCAGGTCTGAGAATGAGTCGTGAAGAGGCTGAAGTTCGAGACGCCTCTCCACCCAGAGATGACGAAGGGCCTTCTACCCAGGCCAATCCCCCTTCGCCACAGCCTGAGAACATTCCCGACCAAGAGGAATCAGTCCCTCCAGTCGAGGAAGTACAAGAAAGTTTGGAACAGGCACCTGAGCCTGCTGCGACTGTAGAAGCTGTTCCTGAAAGCCAACAGGAGGAGTCAGTCCCTCATGTATCCATGATTGCTGAAGAATCTTCTCAACAGGAAGCTTCTCAACCACTTGTCGCCGAACCACAGGAAGCTGCTCCCGCCCCTTCAACCGTGGAATCCGAGGACGGTATCGAACCTGAGGATGTCTAACTTACTTCACGCCCATCCGTGAATGTAAGAAGGTTGAACAGCGCTGCAGACCTTGCCCAACCAGATTCTCCGATCTCTGCCGCACGAAAAGAGCGCCTGCGAGCTCTTGGACTTCAGACTGTATTCATCCAGGATGCAGTAAATGCTCTATCTTCCGTTGAAAAAGCATTGAATTGGATGCATACTTCTGCCGTCGAAGAAATGACCACTCTTCAACATGAAGTATCTCGTGTTGTCGACGCATTCATTCTTTTGCCAGAAGTTTTCAAGCAAGCCTTGAAGATCATGGAAGATAAGCAGGAGCAACTGCTGAAGGAGGAAGCAACAAAAACGAGGATAGCTGAAGCCAAGACCGCTTGTGCTATGATTGAGAACAGCTCTCAACTGCGTGCTCACGACAAATGCATTCAGGAAATGTCGCAGACTCTTTCCTCCCTTGTTGAAAGAATGACCAGCATCGAGACAAAACAGGACGCTGCTCTAGAAATCCTGCAAATTCTTGATGAAGCCAAAAAGGGGGAAGAGGCACGAGAAGCTGCTAGGAGAATAAGGCTGCAACAAGAAAGGGAATTTGAGGCTGCTCAGAACAGTATCACTGCCGAATTGAACAAGCTAGCACCTCCATCCCAAAGTTTTAAAATTTCAGGCTCCAGACCGGAATTTCATGATCCCAATGTCCCTTGGCAAACTCTTATTCAGAGACCTTCGGAAATTCGTCACGACCAACCGCAACCCAACCGCCGAAGTGAAGCACCGGAGGAAGAACATCGATGAGATACTTTGTCAGACTCATCAGGGAATCCGCCATCTTCAAGAACTATAAAACGTTAGCGGAGGCCGCAGATAAATTTACGAAGATGCTAGAAGAAGGGAAACTCCCTCTCCAAATCGAAATGAAATCCAAACATAGAAGAGGAGATCGGGTCACCCATCCAGAAGATTGGATACTTGCCTTTGATCGATCCTATTATGGAAGAGCGATATACCAGGATCGAGGCAATGATTCTCTTCAAAACTGGTGCCGTGGCACCGAGAATGAACAAGGGAAAAGACCATGGAGGCATGCTGATTATAGATAAGGAGATGAAATCTATGTATTTTTTTGTAATTTCTATTCGAAACAGCAAACTCTGTACTCAATCATTTTGAATATCAATAAAAACGTTTGTTTGTCTTGAAAGATTACAACTCGTAATCTACTGTGTTAATGTATGATTACTTAAATTGTTTGATAGGAATCTCAAGTTAGATAAACTTGATTGAAAAATAAGCTGTACGAACTAGTCTACGAACAGTTCATAATTTCAGTTGTAAGCTTAGAATACATTGTAAGATTGTGCCTGCGCGCCAATCATAAGCTTAAGTTGTAAACTGTATCGAACTTGCCTGTGAGCAGTTCATTATTATAGACTAAGTTACTAAATCAACCTTTTGACAAAAGACCAAGAAATCTGCTAGAAGTCATCAAAGAAGATCGCTTCATGAAGAAGGTTTTGGCATCATCAAGAAGACTTGAAAAGTTAAGAAAGTTAGTCTTGGCAAATTGTCAAAAAGGGGGAAATTGTTGGGAAAACAAAGACCCTGTATCGAAACAGCCGGGATATCCGATCCCTGTATCGAATGTTATTTGATAAAAGAGGTTTTGACATATATGCCAATCCGAATACAGTAAAGGAAACTGTATCGAATCTTTGAGGCTTTATCCTGTATCGAAGACCTGCCTCGAATCAGCATATAGTGAAGCTCCTCGGTCTGACAAGTAGTCTTGTAAAAAGACCAAGTATGAAGCTGTCTCGAAACCCAAAATACGATTATCTTCCATCTGACTCACAACAGGACAAAGAAGGAACAGAAGTCAAGTCCCGTTGAATAAAGAAGTATTTAAATACTCATGGATAAGGTATTTAAATACTGCCAGTCTTCAGATCTTCAGAATCCCGCGAAATCCGGATCGTGTCATAATCCCGTTGGAACAAAATCTTAATCAAACGGATACATCTCAACGGATACTTTCTTCAGAGACTATATATATCTTATGAAGACATTAAAGATCAGTTACCCAGTAACCTAACACTCAAGCTATCAAAAGTTATCATCAGAGCAACATATCTCCAAAGCTTACTGCAATTAAGAACGAAAGAGATATACAGTGCTCAACATCAAGAACAGCCATCATCAGCTCAAGAACTTCATATTCAAAGCTGCTGTTCTTACCTAGTTACCTACCTTTTACCTCTGTGTAAAAACTGAGCTCTGTGTGAACTCAACAAGTTATTCTGACCTGTGTGGGACGAATAAGGACGAAGCTTTGGAACTGTGTGTGAAGAAGCTAGTCAAGAAGGAAGCTTTAACCAATCTGTGTGAACGGTTGAAAGCGACATTCTTTGTATCAATCTGTGTGAACGATACAAGGATAGGTTTGATTATAATTACGTAGTTGTGTACGCGATAATTATAATAAACTTTACTCTGTGTGGAGGACCAGTGGACGTAGTGGGGTTTTCCTCGAACCACTATAATAACCGTGTTATTTACCTTGACTTTTCTTGTTTTAAATTACTGTGATATATTAAGTATACACTATACACTTAGTTGTTGTATCCACAGCAACCTACTGTATCCAAGACTTCCGCTACGCACTCAGATTTAGAATCCGTACAGTTTGTTGTTCAAACTATTTTCCAAACTGTATCCAGTATACTTAGTGGCCAACAGGAGTATTTGGTCCGAGCTGGGAGGGCCCATTCAGAATATCCAAGTGGCTAACCAAAGGAGCCTACGAGCTCCAACACCCAGACGGAACTCCGGACCAATATCCCTGGAACACCATCCATTTAAAGAAGTACTATCAGTAAAAATACCCTTGATTTGCAAAGTGCTTAATGAGATCTCCCAATTCTCCCCAAGTGATTCGTCATCTAATAAGAGGATGACTCGCTCGCCCTCCAAAGTTCGTCATCTAACATAATGGAACTAGGCAAGCGATCGCCTCCCCAACACAACGTATACTATCGAGGATCGCCATCTAACATGACGATCCAAGGAAGAAAAGTGCAGCCATGGTCATGGAGGTCGATGGAACCTACAGACTGTCCATGCAAGGTTCCTTTGGGCCAAGATCGCTCGCCCTTTCATCTAAATACGAGGCGGACGTAGCCGAAAGATCCTCCAAAATAGATCTGTGGACACGCTCACCTGCCCTCAGGTCCATCATCTAACATGGTGGACCCGGACAATGCGACGCGTCCCTCCTCCCGTCACAACGTATGCCCTCGAAGGTCCATCATCTAACATGTCGGTCCAAGGCAGAAAAGTGCTAACAAGCCACAGTCGCGAAGTCGATTAATCCGACGGCACCCCATGCAAGGACTCCTCTAGGCTGAGATCGTCTGCCCCATCGCTACATTGCGAGGCAAAACGTATCCTACTGAGGACCTTCACAACTAAGTGAGTCTCGAGAACGTAGACCATCCGACGGAATGTCGCTCGCGCACAAGACATGGTTGCGGAAGTTGGTTCCATCGAACTCCATGACTGTGCACGGTTCCTATAGGCCGAGATGGTCAGCCTTCCTCGAGAAATCTGCAAAATTGAAGATCGCTCGCTAAATGATTTATTTTCCTTCCCTTACTTTCACTTAGTAAACAAAAACAAGGGGGAGAGCAAAGCTATACATACGACGATCGGCTTTGTTCAGATATATATGTAACGATCGACTTTGTTCTTAAAGTTACCAGTATGAGTTTATCAATTCACTTGGAGCTGTACACACGACAATCGTTCCTCAAACACTTGTATAAAGTCATGCAAAAGATTCAGAAAGACGATCATACAAACAAGAAGTCAGAGATGGAAATATTTATTTCATTTCACTTGAAATACAAATATAAGTGCCCGGAGGCAAAATACAACAAAAGCTAGACAAATTACAAGTAACAACAAAAAAAGCAGGATAACTCAGGCTTCCCCTGTCGAGCCATCGCCCCCGGCCGCAAGATCGTCGCTCGCTCTCTCGCCAACAGCAGGCTCTGAACCCCCATCCTCTAGGGCACCCAGATGGGCAAGGTTCTCCAGCGACGGGTACTAACTCAGATCGATTCCATGATCCGCAGAGAGGTCGAGGATCGGCACAAAGAAGGCCGGCTGTAGAGGGTGCTCAAGCACGTAGGCTCTGAAGTTGTCAACCAAAGGGCCAACCTCGAGCCCACCTTTCTTGGCAGCGCGGATTGCTTCAGCATAAGCCATATAATAGGCAAATTTACTGACGTACTCCACGTTAAGAAAGGGGTCGGCCTCGGTCGCCTCCAGCTTTCCCCTTAACTCCGCAACCGTATGGTGTGCGCCCTGGAGCTCGACAACTTTTGTAGACACCTCTCCCTTCAACGACGCCAGCTCGCCGGTCAACCGATCGACAACCACCTTCAGTTCGGCTGCCTCCTTCTGCGCGGCCGCATGCGACCTGCGGGCTTCCGTCATCTGATTCCGCATCCAGTCGGTCGCCGCCCGGGCCCTTTCAAGCTCGTCGCTCGCCCTCTTGGCCGCCTCCACGGAACCCTTCTCTATTGCCACGATCCTGTCGGCAAACTCGGCATTCTGCTTCCAAGCAGCCTCGAGGTCCGCCTGAAGACGAGTAGTGGAGGGTCGCCCCTCATAGTCCTTTACGGCCTGAGCAGCCATCGTCGCCGTCTGAAGGGCTAGGGCGAGGGTCGCCTGCATCGTGTCAGCAGATCGCCGGTGCGCGATCGCATCCAGGTCGGTCGTCCAGGCCTTCGGCAGGGCGGCAACAGCCCGAGCAATGTAATGAGGGACGTCGCAAGCCTCGCGAGGAGATCTGCTCACGAGGAAATCCAGCACCATCGGTGAGCAGTTTGGATCAGAGAGACGGACCCTCACCAAGAACAAAAGAGTTGGCATATTTCCAGCAAGGAAAGATCATAACCTAGCAAAGCAACCAAGCTGACCTTTCGACCTTATCTGGGTCGCGGCCGAAGAACGGCCTCCCGCGCGGAGTCTCGGCATCGGCGGTCGCCATGGCCTGCAAGAAAGCCGATGAGAGCGTGGACCCCTCCACCAGGGGAACCGCAGAGATCGGAGGCACGACGATCGGCTGCTCATCAATAGTCGCGGAGGCCGGAGGCTCCTCCGCCCTCCGTCTCTTGCGGTTCAGCCGAAGTCCCTCCTTATGAGTTTCTCGTTCCTCTGCGACCGGCTCCAGGTGAGGCCTCACCTCAGGGACAGTTCGGAGCGTCGCAGGGGGAGCTCGACTCGTCTTCTTCCCCTGGCGTAGGCAACTCATGATCCCAGGGTTTGACATAGCAACCTCTGCCGGGGGCTCTAGGAAGCGAGCAAAGTGGATTTCTGCAAAAAAAACAATCGGCAAAGGTCAATTACTTTTCTCAGCCTCAGGATGATCGACAAGCAAAAGAAGATCGTAAAAATTCGTACCTGGGACCCTTAAGTGGAGGGAGAAATGAAACAAAGGAGCGGCCAACCAATGAGCTTTGTTGTTGATCTGGCGAGCGTCGATATGAGAATGTGGAAGACTACGAATATGCTCCCAGGCGATCGCAAAATCAAAAGAAAGCTCGCCTGCCACCGGAACAAGGGTACCTGCCAAAAGAAAGCCAAATTAGATCAGTTCAGGATATATCCGAACAAAGGGAGAATCAAAACCCTTACTCGGATTCATCTCCCGGAAGCCGGTGGGGATAGCCAACTCGTCATTGGGATTGTCACTCGAGGCCGACCTCCACGCTCCGCCGACCCAAAACCACTTGGTCAGATCGCCCCGAACCTTGTTCGGCACCCCAAGAATCACCCGGCCTGAGCGACCTTGAATGTGGTAGCCGCCAACGGAACCCTTCTGATCCGTCAACTTAAAGAGATAGTTCATCTCGAGCACAGAAGGAATACGGAACAGCCGATGACCGCCAAACAGAGTGAGGGTGCAGACGATCTGCAGCTCGGCGTTCGGCGTCAGTTAGAGCAGCGCCACATTCCAAGTGGTTAACAAGTAGGACACGGCGAACGACAGTGGGAACCGCAGTCCGGCCCCCATGATCGACTCATTAACGGCGACCATATCCTCCAGAGGTTGGTCGGCACGTTCGTTCTCGGCGGGCACATAAAGGGAAACGTCAGAGGGGACATGGAACTCTGCCCTCCAACGAGCCAACTCCTTCCTGTTCACCGAGATTTTAATCTGGCCAAGGGTCCACGGGGAGCGGTGTGCGGCCCGGAACAGCGATTGCCTTTCAGGTTCATAGGGATGGGCAATCGAGTATGCACGAAAATCGAACTTGGGGAGTGGTCCGGACATTTTCTCCATAAGTTCGGCGAATTCTGTGAAGGCTTTGCCGAACGCGCTATTTTGCTCCCAATACGCCTTTATTGCCATCTCTTCTTCGGCCAGCGAGCGATTTCGCTCCGCCTCTGCCGACCTGGCCGCATCAGCTTCGTTGAAAAGTGTCTCAACCTTCGTGGGCTCAATCCCAACACGAATGGCCTCGACGGCCGTCTCCACATGGAATTCCGCAGAGGTTGAAGCCCCGGCGGCGGAGGTGCTACCCGTCTCAAACACCTTTGATACTCCTCCGGACATCTTCAGCAAAAAGAAAGGGAAAAAAGAGAAGGCTTTTGTTCTTACCTAAAGAGTCTGAGTCGATCGACGATCGTCACACAAAGCTTCAAAGGAATTCGGCTTTGTCTTCTTCTCAGACGAAAATGCGGGTAAAGTGAACCCAAAAACCCTAGCCCCTTTTTTATAGGCGAATGCAGGGGCTTCTGGGCAAATAAAGCAAAGTCCTGAGGGTCGAAGCGCAAAGATCAGAAAGTTGCATTTAATGCCGCCCTCGAAACTCGCGTGTGCATCGTTTTGAGGGCACGCCAAACGACGAGTCTGACAGAACTGTCGGACTCCCCCAACAGGAGCGCGACACGTGCCCCTGTGACGTTTCAAAGCCTGCTTCCAATTCCTGGTCTTTTCGGCGATCGAGTAGGCCGTCTAAATTCAAAATTGAGGTCCGCTCGAGAAGACAATCGCCCGAGTAGATCGTCCATAAAATGATAAGTCGCTCGTCTAATGCAAGCGATCGCCAGTAGAACCACCTCACCCCACGTCTTTAACATGGGAGCAAGTTGGGGGGCAATTGTTGTGCCTCGATATATACGCCCCAGCGGCGATCGGCACAAAGGCCGAGCGACCCAAGTCATCATCAAATAATCCAAGGCAGACTGGCCTTCCGAAGGTTCCAGATCAAGTACCGAGCGATCGGCATTCAGGACGATCGTCTCTCGGCACCTAGCGATCGACTCCAGTGCCCGACCAAGGACGATCGTTCTATGCCACGTGTAGAACCAACATCCGTCAAGTCTACGAAGACCGAATCTCAGGATGAAGGCCCACGTACGGATCCGCAAAAAGCGCCGCAGGAAAAGGCTTGACTCCATCCCATCAGCAGCTATCAGTGACAAGGAAGGCCTCACCTACCGACAGACCCGCCGAAAGGTTCTAGGTGGGACCTCCCAAGACAGCGACATGGGACGTGTGATGCCTCCTCATTTGTTCGCACATCTGGCTGCCAGCAGCAGCTACGGACTTTAAGGAAACCGACCCACGTGCTGAGACGATCGCCCGATTAATTTAATACAGGAAAGGCGATCGCCTGTTCGGGATTAAGACATCCCAACTACCTCCTCTTCTATAAGTAGGAGACCTCCAGCATTTGGAGAAGGATAGTTGATTTCACAGTGATCTAACACGAAAAACACAGTAGATCGACCAGTCGAATCCTTCATAGAAATCTACACAGCATTTCATCTTTGTTACAAGGAGTTGCAGAGCATTAACTCTGAATCTTCCGGCAATCATCAACACTCAGAAGCTAGAAAACTATGGTCATTACACTCATTGTAATTGTACTCTAATATTAATATTTGTACTCCAAAGCAGCATTCATATTAATAATATCTCGCGAGAGCATTCAAGCCCGGGACTAACAACCCCGGCAAATCTTGTGTTATTTTAATTCCTTCGTACGTGCTCTCGCATTTTGTTTGTTACTCACCGGTAGTCATATCCAGCAAACCATTCCGAATAATTTTTTGGGTAACAACATATTATATTTATTATTTACTTATTATTTCGATAATTATCCTTTTTAATTTATTATAAATCATTAACTAATGTTACTAGCTTATAGGTATTATAAACCCTAGCGTCCTATAAAATCCCAAAGAAGTTGGGGTGGAAGTACTTACTTTTCGAAGTTTATAATAAAAGAGATTATTTTTTCATCTTATAAGCCGCCTCAGAAAAATCTTACCAGATAAAATTTTAAAACGTATATGCTCTTACACGTGCTATATATTATTTAGCAAGGACAATAAGCTAAGGATGATCATTTAATCTAAATTATAATCTTAATCTAGATTAAAGTTGGTCAAATAATTTAATTTGACCTTCAAAATCTTGTTTGCATGGTGCTAATTTAATGTAGATTATAATCTTAATCTAGATTAAATTCAAACGCTTTCGAATAGGGGTGTAAACGAGACGAGACAACTCGCGAGCTACTCAAGATCGACTCGGTCAATACTCGACTCAAATAGACTCAACTCAAAATCGAGATCGACTCGACATACTAACGAGTCGAGTCAAACTACCCAATAATCGACTCGATAAGCTCGTGAGATACTTGAAATTATTTTATATATAATTAGTTTTATAATATAATTTGTAAAATATAATATAAAAAATTATTAATTGGTCAAAAAAATAAAAAATTATTAATACATATTAGATTTTTATTTTAAATAAAAGAGTGTTTGAAGTGTTTACACAAGTTAAAAGCAAACTAACTTCTCCCACATCGGTTGGGTGTTGTTGATTTTGGCTCACAGGTAGGTAATAAATTTAAGCCAAATCTCTTGTCCGACATCGCCCATGTAATTAAGATTGTTACTCAAGTGAGACTATTAAAGAATGTTGGAAGACTCTCATTTAATATACGTGGCTATTGGCCCTCGTCCAAGGATACTATGTAGGGGTGTAAATGAGACGAGACAACTCACGAGCTATTCGAGATCGACTCGGTCAACACTCGACTCGACATACTAATGAGTCGAGTCGAGCTTGGATTTTAACTACTCGCGAGTTCTCGAGTCGAGTTCGAGCCTGAGAAATGGCTATCGAGTTCGAGTCGAGTATACCAATACTCGAGCTCGACTCGCATCATTTACATCCCTACTTTCGAATATAGCTTTTAACACAAAGCTACCAGATTTTTATTTGTTCATTCCGATTTTACCCTTAATGTGTATATATATATATATATATATATATATATATATATATATATATATATATCTTTATATATATATATATAATATAAAAATTTTATTTTTTCATTCCGATTTTATCCTTAATAAATATTTGTATAAAATTTGTATAATAATATAAATGATAACATAAAAAATCTTAAAATACCATTAGAAGTTGAAAATAAAATAAATAATATTGCATAATGTCAAGGAATAATAAGCAACATAAGAGTTAATATATAAATATTAAGGTTGTTTTTGTAATATTATAATATAACAATAAATATAAAAGATGTACCTTTTATGTCATTTTATAAATTTCAGCTAGTATGATAGCTAGTTTTGCAAAACACTTTTAAATACAATAATCTAAATTATCATACTACAGCTAGATTATCAATTTTCAGCTAGATTATCTGATATAATCTATATTTTTGGTTTTCAGCTAGATTATCAACAATCAGTTAGATTATCAGTTAATGCATCCAAACATACCATTAAATTACTTAACTAAAGAGCTTATAAGCTCACTGTATTCAAATAAGTTCCAATTGATTAGATGAGTTTAATTGAGAAGCTCGAGCTGATCTTATAACACTACGAGGCATTCAGAACCCGTGCTACGCATACAATTTATATCTAAGTATTCACCGCGTAATGTTTATGTAAATTGTAGGATAAATTTCCGAAACATAGGGTGGACTGTACTCCAGGCCGCGGCACATCCCTGCCGAGCCGCGACCCCCGTCTATTTTGCTGGAACAAGACTGACCCTCCTGTACTATGGGCCGCGGCACCCTCCTGCCGGGCCGCGGCCCCTACTCGAATCCCTGGGCACCTTTTTTTTCTGTACGAGCCGCGGCACATTCAACTTTCATATTAGCGATGGTGTAGGCTGTACTATGGGCCGCGGCACACTGTGGCTGGGCCGCGGCCCCCGAAATCAACAGGCCGGTTTTCTTCCTTTTTATCAGCATTCCCTGCGGATTTTTTCACTACTTCATCATACACATTTTGAGAGCAATCAAGAGAGAGATAGAGAGAGAAACAAGAGAGAGAAATACATTTCTTCAATTTCCCGGAGATTTATCAGTCGGATCGTCGTGATATTTTGACAAGAGCTTGATAGCTATTGGGCAAATCTTTTCACCGGAGTAGATCGAGATTTTAAGTCCGTATGTTCGGGTATTTCATTAGCCTTTTGTGTAAGCTATTTACGGTGTCTTCTTTTCTCGATCTTGTTATTGTTGTTGTATTCCAAATACTTGAAGAACGTTTATTACCAAGTATTTGAAGATTATTGGTGTATACCCCTAGTTTGTATTAGGGACGAATTATTTGTGTGTATTGGTGATAGTGGATTTAAGCGGCTTCGGTCCCGTGGTTTTTACTCTCGTCTTGAAGGGTTTTCCACGCTAAAATATTGTATCTCGTGCTTATTGTGTTTCGGATATCATTTGTATTGATTATCGAGTTGTAATTGATTTGCTCTATTCGCCGGTAACCACAAAGTTATAATTGAAGAGTGTCAAACGAGGGTTTCCGCATTTCTCGTTGTGACGTTAGTCGTGTTTTTTCCCAACAAAGTGGTATCGGAGCCACGGGGTTTGTTGTTTCGTGGTTGTTTAGTATCTCAATTGTAAGATGGAAGCCAACACGAGTAGAATGGTTAAATTGAATGGTTCGAACTACCACGTTTGGAAAGGGAAGATGGAAGACCTTCTATATATGAAGGATTATTATTTACCGGTTTTTAGCAAAGATAAACCGAAAGGCAAGTCCGACGTGGAGTTGACTATTTTGCATCGCCAAGTTTGTGGATATATTCGGCACTGGGTTGATGACAATGTTTTGAACCATATTAGTGGAGAGAAGGATGCTCGAGAGTTATGGCACAAGCTCGAGCAATTGTATGCTCGGAAGACGGGGAATAATAAGTTATTCCTCATTAAACAAATGATGAATTTGAAGTATCGAGACGGGACTCCTCTATCGGATTATTTAAATGCATTCCAAGGCATAATTAATCAACTTTCCGGAATGGGAATTAAAATTGAAGAGGAGGTGCAAGCTTTGTGGTTGTTAGGCAGATTGTCGGATTCTTGGGAGACGTTTTGAACATCGTTGTCTAACTCTGCCCCTGATGGAGTCATTTCGATGGAATTAGCTAAAGGGAACATGTTGAATGAGGAGGTCCGAAGAAAAGCACAGGGATCTTCGCCACAGTCAGATGTTCTCGTTACTAAAAGACGGGAGAGAGGTCAAAGTAGAGGTCCGAGTAATAGAGGGCCACAAAGGAGTAATTCCCGGGGGAAGTATGCCAATATTGAATGTTACCATTGTGGTAAGAAAGGGCATAAAAATAAATTTTGCCGACAATTGAAGAAGGAGAATCGCCAAGGCCGAGAGAATTCACAAAAGAAGGAGAGTGATAGTAATGATAAAGCCGAAGTAAATACTACTACCGAAGAATTCTTTGTTTGTTGTGATTATGATATGGTGAACCTTGCGAGAGATGATTCGAGTTGGGTGGTCGATAGTGGAGCTACGTGTCATGTTTCATCACGTAGAGATTTTTATTCCTCTTATACTCCAGGTGACTATGGTATAGTCAATATGGGTAACGATGGGTTATCCAAGATTTTTGGAGTGGGAGATGTGCACTTGAGATTCGACACCGGTATGGAACTTGTTTTATGGAATGTAAAACATGTTACGGATATGAGGCTTAATGTGATGTCCGTTGGTTTACTCAATGATGATGGTTATCATAGTGGTTTTGGCAAGGGAGTGTGGAAACTCACTCGAGGTTCCTTGATTGTCGGGAGAGGAGAAAAGGAAGGAAAATTGTACGTGACACTTCCAAAGGTCACGACTAATTCCTTGAACACAATCGATAATAATGACATGGCTGACCTATGGCATAAGAGGCTCGGTCATATGAGCGAGAAAGGGATGGCGCTACTGTCAAAGAAGGAGGCGTTATCCGGGGTTCACAAGGTACACCTTAAAAGATGCTCTCATTGTCTAGCCGGGAAACAAATGAAAGTCACTTTTAAGAGTCATACTCCTTCACGGAAGGAAAATGTTCTTGATCTTGTTCATTCCGATGCTTGTGGTCCTATGAAGACTAGGACGCTCGGTGGTTACCGATACTTTGTCACATTCATCGACGATCACTCGAGGGAGGTGTGGGCATACACCTTGAAGACCTAGGATCAAGTGTTAGATGTTTTCAAACAATTTCATGCCTCGGTGGAAAGAGAGACCAGGAAGAAGCTAAAGTGTATTCGGACGGACAATGGTGGAGAATACATCGGGCCCTTTGATGAATATTGCCAAGAGCAAGGGATCCGACATCAAAAGACGCCCCTGAAGACTCCGCAACTCAATGGATTGGCGGAGAGAATGAACCGGACTTTGGTCGAGAGAGCTCGATGTTTGCTCTCACATGCCAGATTACCAAAGTCGTTTTGGGGAGAAGCTTTGAACACGGTGGTTCATGTAATTAATTTGACGTCGTGTGTTCCTTTGGAGTTTGATGTCCCAGATAAAGTGTGGAGCGGTAAAGACATCTCATACCGCCACTTACGGGTTTTCGGATGTAAAGCTTTTGTACACATTCCGAATGATGAGAGATCAAAGCTTGATTCCAAGACGAAGCCGTGTATTTTTATTAGCTATGGGCTTGATGAGTTCGGGTATAGATTGTATGACCCGGTTACTAAGAAGCTTGTTCGGTCAAGAGATGTTGTTTTTGTTGAAGATCAAATGATGAAAGATGTTGAGAATGGAGAGTCGGCTCCACAACACGACTATGATCTTATTTATTTGAATCTTGTTCCTCCACAACATGTTAAGACACCCGGTGGAGAGGATGTCCAAAATGATAAACAACATGATGCCAGTGACAACAATGAGTTGAGACAAGATGACACCGATGGAGCTCATCCTGAGCTACCTGTGACGAACATGCCATATTTTGTTCCACATAGGCAGTCGACGAGGGACCGTCATCCCTCCACTCGTTATTCGGCCGATGAGTATGTCTTACTCACCAATGAGGGAGAGCCCGAATATTTTGCGGAGGCTATGGAGGATGAAATGAAGAAAGAGTGGATGGATGCCATGCAAGACGAGATGAGTTCCTTGCATGAGAATAACACGTACGAGTTGGTGAAGTTGCCGAAAGGCAAGAGAGCTTTGAGAAACAAATGGGTGTATAGGGTGAAGTGGGAGGAGCATACTTCGTTGCCCCGATACAAAGCTAGACTCGTAGTGAAAGGATTTAATCAAAAGAAGGGCATTGATTTTGACGATATTTTTTCTCCAATTGTGAAGATAGGATCGATTCGTTTGGTCCTTGGTATTGCGGCTAGTCTTGATCTTGAGGTTGAAGCAAATGGATGTCAAGACGGAATTTCTTCATGGATACCTTGATAAAGAAATTTATATGAAGCATCCGAAAGGGTTTGAGGTCAAAGGCAAAGAGGATTATGTTTGTAAACTCCGGAAGAGTTTATACGGGTTGAAGCAAGCTCCACGGCAATGGTACAAGAAGTTTGAGTCGGTTATGGGGGAGCAAGACTACCGGAAGACGACTCTCGACAATTGTGTATTTTTCAAGAAATTTGGAGATGATTTTATCATCTTATTACTTTATGTGGACGACATGTTGATCGTTGGCAAGAATGCTGAAAGGATTGCCAACTTTAAGAAAGAATTGAGCAAGTCTTTTGCCATGAAAGACTTGGGGGAGGCTAAACAAATTCTTGGTATAAAAATTACTCGGAATAGAGCAGCCCGGAAATTACACATGTCGCAATAGAAATATATCGAGAAGGTGCTTAAACGCCTCAACATGGACAAAGTTAAAGTTGTTAGTTCGCCTCTTACTAACAATTTTAAATTGACGACCAAGGATTGCCCTACTACGAAGGAGGAGATTGAAGAAATGGATAAAATTACATATGCCTCGACGGTCGGGAGTTTGATGTATGCCATGGTATGTACTAGGCCCGACATTGCACATGTCGTGGAAGTGGTGAGCCAGTTTCTATCGAATCCAGGAAAGAAGCATTGGGAAGCCGTAAAATGGATATTTAGATATTTACGGGGTACTTCTAAATTGGGGATTACTTTTGGAAATGGGAAAGCAATGCTTGTTGGTTATTCCGATTCGTATATGGCCGGTAATGAAGATAACTGAAAATCCACCTCCGGTTATTTGATGACATTTGCAGGGGGAGCCGTGTCATGGCAATCAAGATTGCAAAAGTGCGTTGTCTTATCTACAACGGAGGCCGAATATATTGCGGTGGTGAAAGCAAGTAAAGAGCTCTTATGGTTGAAAATGTTTTTACGAGAGCTAGGCTTCCGACAACGACGTTACGTGGTTCTTTGTGATAGTCAAAGTGCGATTCATTTGGCTAAGAATGCGACTTTTCACAAGAGAACGAAACATATCGATGTGAGGTATCATTGGATCCGAGATGCTTTGGAGGATGGTTTGTTTGAACTTGATAAAGTTCATACCGATGATAATGGTTCTGATATGTTAACCAATGCGTTGAGTAGAGATAAGGTGAAAGTGTGTTGTTCGATCGCCGGAATGGAGAACTCTTCCTATATTCTGGAAAGGGGGAGATTTGTAGGATACATTTCTGAAACATAAGGTGGAGTGTACTCCGGGCCGCGGCACATCCCTGCCGAGCCACGGCCCCATATATTTTGCTGGAACAAGACTGACCCTCCTGTACTATGGGCTGCGGCACCCTCCTGCCGGGCCACGGCCCCTAGGGCTGTTACCGGGTGGATAGATCCAAAATCCGGATCGAGATCCGATCCGAAAAACCCGGACCGATCTAAACCGATAAGCTTATCGGTCTGGGAATAGATACCATATCGAGATCCGGTATCCGATAAGATCTGGACTGGTAACCCGATAAGAAAAGCATAATAAAAACAAAAATACCGGATTTTATCTTTTTGTTGGTATTTTGATGAACTTGAAGCATGGTTGAAGCTGGGAACTTATATATTTGAATGCATGAAAGTAGTTATTCATTAGGAATTATGCCTTAGATAATTTTTTCTTGTTGTTTGATTGTGAAAAGAATGATTTCGGGTTATCAATTCCTGAATTCGGGCCAGTGTTGGATGAAACGGGTAATGGGGACATCCGGTCCGAATCGATCCGGGTACCCAATAAAATTACTGGATCGGTCCGGTTACCCGATAACATTACCGGATTGGTTCCCGGGAACAATATCGGATCTGTTAAGCTTATCGGATCGGTTCCCGATTATCCGATAAGCTTATCGGTCGGATACTGGGTAGGTCAAGATCCGGACCGATCCGTACTGATAACAGGCCTAACGGCCCCTACTCGAATCCCTGGGCACCTTTTTTTTCTGTACATGCCGCGGCACACCTCGGCCGAGCCGCGGCACACTCAACTTTCAAATTAGCGATGGTGTAGGCTGTACTACGGGCCGCTGTACACTGTGGCTGGGCCGCGGCCCCCGAAGTCAACAGGCCGGTTTTCTTCCTTTTTATCAGCATTCCCTGCGTATTTTTTCACTACTTCATCATACAAATTTTGAGAGCAATCAAGAGAGAGATAGAGAGAGAAACAAGTGAGAGAAATACATTTCTTCAATTTCCCGGAGATTTATCTGTCGGATCGTCGTGATACTTTGACAAGAGCTTGGTAGCTATTGGGCAAATCTTTTCACCGGAGTAGATCTAGATTTTGAGTCCGGGAGTTCGGGTATTTCGTTAGCCTTTTGTGTAAGCTATTTACGGTGTCTTCTTTTCTCGATCTTGTTATTGTTGTTGTATTCCAAATACTTGACGAACGTTTATTACCGAGTATTTGAAGATTATTGGTGTATACCCCTAGTTTGTATTAGGGACGAATTATTTGTGTGTATTGGTGATAGTGGATTTAAGCGGATTCGGCCCCGTGGTTTTTACTCTCGTCTTGAGGGGTTTTCCACGCTAAAATATTGTGTCTCGTGTTTATTGTTTTTCAGATATCATTTGTATTGATTATCGAGTTGTAATTGATTCGCTCTATTCGTCGGTAACCACAAAGTTACAATTGAAGAGTGGGAAGTTGTCAAACGAGGGTTTCCGCATTTCTTGTTGTGACATTAGTCGTGTTTTTTCCCAACATAAATTGCCAAATATACGACAATCTTTAATTTATGCCGCCGCGGGAGATATTTGTTGATTGTTGAAAGGAATTTGTTAATGTTTGCGTAAATGTAACCATTTTGTTGAGTTTATATTTTATTTCTTGTTGTTGTCTTTATATTAGTAATTTAAATTTGGTGAAAATTTTAAACACGTCGGACAAATGCAAGTGAAATAAAATCGAAAACTTGTATTATGCGTTAGCTAATATATTTAACACGTACATTTGAAATTTCAACATATGTAAGATCATCACAAACATTAAACAATTTTCGCTAATCAACCTATATATACATTTTACGTGTGAAAAAAAAATAATAAAAGCCAATTACTATTCCCTTCGGTACGTATGTTAAGTTGATGATGGAATCTTGGTAATTTATTCAGTACACAAAAGATAAGATATGCTTATCTCTAAACTATAATGAGAAAGCTAGCTAATTAAACTATATTTAGATAACTCATATCAATAACTTAAGCCATGCATGATACATTTGAGAAGATGGAACTACAATATATATTTATGTGTCATTAACAACCTCGCATGATAATCTTCATAGGTTACATTTAGCTTTTTTTTTGGGGACCATTCAATTCAGGCCCTTCTTGCCAATAAATGAGAATTAATCCAATATAAAGATATGATCAAGTAATCTGCTAAACACCGGGAATCTATATGAAATAATTAAGAAAATAACCGAAACACGTACTTATACATATTTGTACTTCAATAGTTAATTAAGTAAACTCCTAATGATTGAAGCCTGAGGACTATCATCATCAATGGTGGATAGTAACCGGAAGAGACGATCACTGAGGTCATCGACCTCCTTGTGCAACACAAATCATTGGTACCTTCATGGAACCCGATCCTTCCCTGCCATCGCCACCTCCACCTTTAGCTGAGCCGCACCACCTTTTCCACCACCACCTCCTTTGCTTCCACCTCCAACACCACCTTTGCCGCCACCTCCGCCACATTTTCAGCCCATATTTAGTTTGGTTTTAAGAAAATTTTTAGTTGGAATGAATTATATGGCATCTCCACATGCATGGTATTTATACATGAAGTTTTACAATTGACAATAAAGGTCTGTTTACTAGCAGCTTAATGGAGCTTATTGGTTTCTTATAGCTTTTTCGGACAGCTGATAATGTGTTTACCAGGAGCTTAATCAATAAGATATCATCTTAATGGGACAGTGATCCCCCAGCTCCTTATTCGGTAAGTTATCATCTTAATGGAACCAAAGGACTATTATAACTAGATATTGTGTTATATTATTATGATGTTATGCAATTTATAATTGTATGCTGTTGAACTAATTTGGATATAAATATTGAATACATTTATATATATATATATCGAGGGAGTAAAATGGTCATTTCGTCATTCAGACAGTTGATTCAGAGCCATCCAAAGGTTTTAATAACTCCATGTTTCTTTGTATACCTCCGATTAAAGATCACAGTGTAACTCCATGTCTCTTTGTATACCTCCGATTAATGATCACACATGAATGTTATAACTCAATCATACTTCACATTAAATTATGGGACTTGATCTTGAGTAATCTTGAGTCTCTTGATTACTCCACATTAAATCAAAGGATTCAATCTTATAATATAATAGATTTTTGCAAGCATCTCAGATAAGTTCTATAGCTTTTCATTTTCAATTCCATTTTTAACCTTTCTTTTCATTAATATTATATTAAATGTCATTTCATGTAGTATTATACTAACTTTCTTTTTTATTTGCTTGAAATACATGTCAAATTATGCCGTTCAATATATAACTTTGACTGTCGCAGGTTCCAATATCAAACTCTTCTTTAGCAATTAATATGTATAATTATATACTAGTGAAGCTTATAAGAAATTACTCATTCATCATGCCCTCGAATGCCACTCAGGGAATGTTGAGTGAGGGCATTGTACTTGTTATTATATAAATCATTTATATAAGGCAATGAATGTTTCTTTATTTACTGTTAGTTACTGGCATTCCTAACTCGTAAATATACATATAGAAACTAGTCCGTGTATTTGAGAGCAAAACGTTCCACTCCTTATTAGATAAGGGGGTCGGTACTAGAAAGGTTTATAGCTCAAATACTTAATCGTTCGCAAGTCGATGAAACTTGACTGGGCTCAAGAGAAGGATACCATTTAATCAACGGACTACAAGGGTAAGTTTCTTATATCTCTTGTGTTTCGTTTTGATATTCGTATATACGTAGCTCGATCGATCCTCGTAGGGATTCGGATCGAATTAATTTTTGTATTACCGTTTCCGCTGGGCCTTCGTTTTAGGCACGGAATCCCAACAGTGGTATCAGAGCGTAGGTCTTGCGATCGTATATACGATATTGGCATTTGGAATGCTCGATTAGATGGTGAATGATTTGGAATCATTTTAGTCATAATCGTGGTATATGTTTTACGTTCGTTATAGTTGTATTTTTTGTAAGTTTATGTCTAATATAAATCTTAAATTGCTGGGAAATATGATTTATATTGAAGATTTAAATGTTGAAAAATATTGATATTGGATATCCGGTCAAAAATCTAGTCCGGAATCGTCGTCGGGCGACTTTTCGGTCAAAAAGTGAAATCTGGCCGAGGGTGACTCGTCCGTGTCCTGGGTGACCCGGTCGTGTCCGGCAGTCTGCAGGCCACTGCCAGGCAGACCCAGCCGTGTCTGGTGACACGGGCCGTGCCAGGCAGGACGACCCGAATGTGTCTGGCGACACGGGCCGTGCCTGGCCGGCAGGGTGCCGAGCGTGACTCGACCCTGCCTTGCGGGACAGGGTGTGTCTGCCGGCATCTTTGCGAGGTGACTCGGCTGGCAGCGCGCCATTTCGATTTTTCCGTGTTTTCTTGAAAATTAATCTCCCGCATGTTAAATTGGATTTAATATGATTAAAATGATTTATGGTATTTCATTTTATAAGGGAAATTTGATTAATTGGAATATTTGTGGGTGACCGAATTATTTTGAACGTTTTCATATTACCGATTGTGTGAATCGAATGGATCAGTTCGTATTGTTGATTGGATCAATGTATCTCTACGCTTTCCATTTATATAGTATTTATTGGATGAATGCTTTTGAATGGGGATGTGGTTCGTGGACTTAGTTTTGAATCGTTCGTTTTATTTGATTGGGTTGTAAATGCCGTTTTGAGCCTATTTATTTTACTAGAAATATTTATATCTTAGATGTAATTTTCAATGTAAAATTTATATGTAATGACGAAGACTGGAGGAAGATCCGTTTCGAGAAGATGAAGATTCAAGACGAAGACTTGTGATTAGATTACGGAGTCTTTATTTCTAGGAATGGTCCATGAACCACATGTTGGTAACAACTAGGTTGTGAATGCTTGTTCATATTGTATGAATGCACAAACGCGCTTAAATGGATTAATGTGTAAAGTATAATGTTAATTTCGAAAATTCTCCCAAGACAAATTATTAAGTTTATAAGGTTTCAAGGTTTTCCTTCCCTCCATCGAGCTTTTGGGAAATTGAAATCTAAACCGGATGTGCTATGCTTCCGAGTTATTGGGGTAGTCGTTCGGGGAGGACGGATAAATTACCGGGAGTGCATTGGATGCCTTCGGTTGGAGCAAATTTTATCCCTAGAAACCTGATAGGTTGCCGGATAAGATTCAATTGTGAAACTGATTTGCGTCGATGGTGTTAACTTAACATGTTCATGAACCATAGAAACCGTATAGGTTGAGGGGAGTGAACAAGGGGAAAAATAAGATCGAATCATCCATTAGATGGGTTGGTGTTGGATACCACTTTATGAAAATTAATAGAATAGAAACCTGTTCGGTTTCCATATTAAGATTTATAAAGAACTCGATCACCACTATGAAGTAGAGCGACGATACTTCTGGACTTCACATGGGAGTGTGTTATTCCGATAAAAATAGTGGGAGCTGGTAACAAGAATAGAAAAGACCTTAATTCTATACTCAGATCATAATTAAATGAGTCACGAATTAATCTGTCGTACTTAATGCAGACATAACTCTCAATATGACAATGAATCCACTCGCAATTCTACTCGAAAATAACACCTTGAACGGACCTAACTTTGTGGATTGGCTCCGCAATCTGATGATAGTCCTCAGTATAGAGGCACTGGGATACGTCTTGGAGACAGATATTCCAGCACCTCCGGTGCGGACAAGAGCCAATCAGGAAGAGATTGAAAACCACGAAAAGTGGGTTAAGGATGACATAAAAGTCCGTGCTTACATGATGGCTTCTATGTCTAATGAGCTTCAGAGAGCTCATGAGAAAATGACTTCTGCTAGGCAGATTCTATCTCACTTAACCGAGCTTTATAGTGAGCACAGTTGAACTGCTAGATATGAGATATCCAAGCAACTGTTCGGTGCAAGGATGAAGGAAGATGAGAAGGTTGGGGACCACGTCCTCAAAATGATATCCATGATCGAGATATTGGAGGATCTTGATTTTAAGATGGATAGTTCTCTTCAAACCGACCTTCTCCTACAGTCTCTCCCTGATTCCTTCTCACAGTTTTTTATGAATTTCAACTGCAATGAGATTGCATATAACTTAGCTGGGCTAATGAACAAACTAGTGACCGCTCAGGCTCAGATGAAGACTCCGCGGATGAAGGAGTCTGCCCTTGTGTTTTATTCTGGATCTCGGAGGTCCAAGAACAAGAAGAAAAAGACCAAGAAGCGGACGAGACCACAAGTTAAGGACCTTAAGAGAAAGGGCATGGCCCCGAAGGTTCCAAAAGGCAAGAACAAGAAGGACGCTTGTCTCAAGTGCAGTGAGCTGGGCCACTGGGCAAGAGACTGTCCAATTCTTTATGGCGCTTCAGGTACAGAACTTTTAGTTTTGGAAACAAATTATTCTGCTACTGTATTTTCTACTTCCTGGATACTGGATTCTGGTGCTAGTTCTCATATTTGTACCGTGAATCAGGATCTGGAACAAAGTAGGAAGCTTGGAGCTGGAGAAATTATGATCACTGTCGGAAGCGGGCATAGTGTCGAGGCAACCGACATAAGATCACTTCTTTTGGGTTTAGAATCGAGTTTTGTTTTGACTTTAGAAGATGTACTTGTTTTGCCCAAGCGGCATAAAAATATTGTATCCATTCCGGTCATGGATTGGAAAGGCTTTTCATTTTTCATTGGTGATGGTTCCTGCAAAATTTAATTTAAGAATAAACTAGTGGGCACTGCTATATTGTTAAAGGGAGTGTATCATCTAAACCTCAGTAACAAAATCGTTGTGAATACTATGGCTAGGAAACGTGATAGGGATGAAGCTAATCATGTTTTGAAATGGCATCTTAGACTTGGTCATGTTGGTCAGACCAAGGTTTATAAACTGGAAAAGGATGGACTTATGGGTCCATAGGGATCAAATCCCTTTCCTACTTGTGAATCTTGCCTTAAAGGCAAAATGACTAAGTCCCCCTTCATAGGGACTTTTGAAAGAGCCGCTGATAAAATAGGATTAATTCATATCGATGTATGTGGTGCTTTGGAAGCTCACGTCACGGATATAAGTACTTCATTACGTTTACAGATGATCATACTAGGTATGGTTATGTATACTTAATGAAACATAAATCCGAGGCCTTTGAGAGATTCCAGGAATTTAAGGTCGTAGTCGAGAAACAAACTGGAAATCATATCAAAGCACATCGGTCGGACCGAGGTGGCGAGTATATGAGTACGGAGTTTGACGAGTTCCTTAAGGAGCATGGAATAGTATCACAACTTACACCTCCAGGCACTCCTCAGTTAAATGGTGTGTCAGAAAGAAGGAACCCGACCTTGTTGGACATGGTCCGTTCCATGCTAGGCTATACTGACTTACCGATTTACCTATGGGGGTATGCACTCCTGACTTCTGCATATATCTTGAACAAATGTCCTTCCAAATCCGTTCCTAAAACTCCAGATGTGGGAGGGCAGGAAACCAAAGTCTTAATCACATTAGGATTTGAAGATGTCCCGCCTATGTCAAGAAGACTAAGGTGGACAAAATGGAAGCGAGGTTCGTGAGGAGATGTTTCATTGGATTCCCATCTGAGGCGATGGGTTATCTACTCTACATGCCCAAAGATCAAAAGATCATTGTTGCTTTGCATGCACACTTCCTCGAAGATGAGTTCATTCAGGAAGGCGGAGCAGGTAGAAATATTTCTTTGGAAGAATACAATGAAACTCCTCAGGAGACATCTGTGCAAGAAATTGGAACCGAACTTCTGAAACACAAGTACAACCACCTCGTAGGTATAGTAGGGTGTCTCAATTACCTGACAGGTATAGTTTTATGCACTTGGAGGAACTGGGTTTCCACAAGGTTCCACGTGATAAAAAAGAGACCGACCCGCGACCAATGACCTAGCAATGGTGGATGTAGACTCCATGAAATAGACTGCAGCAGTCTTCATGTATCCGGGACCTTCGTTTTGATGAGATGGTCAAAGAGTTTGACTTCGTGCAAAATGAAGATGAGCCTTGTGTATACAAGAGGGTTAGTGGGAGCAAGATCACATTCTAAGTACTATCTGTAGATGACATTCTACTAATAGGAAATGGTGTGGGAATGCTCAGTTCTGTGAAAGCTTGGCTTTTGAGTAATTTCTCCATGAAAGACTTGGGAGAAGAAACCTATATTCTTGGGACTCGACTCTATTGGGATAGATCGAAGAGAATGATAAGTTTTTTCCAAGCCCTCTAAATAGATAAAATCTTAAAGCGATTTAAGATAGATTATTCTAAAAGAGGGTTCCTATCGATACGACATGGAATAAAACTCACCTTGAAGATGTGTCCTCATAGTGAGGAACAATGAAAGGAAATGAGTAATATACCATATTCTTCGGAATTTGGGTAGCCTTCTATATACTTTATTGTGTACGAGACCTGACATTGCGCATTCTGGGAGCGTGGTAAGTAGGTTTCGGGCTAACACAGTTAGGAAACATTAGACTGCCGTAAAATAACATGGGTAAACTTCACGTGACACCTTGTGCTGCGCTGCCAGAGCGGTAGCACATGCCTAGGAGCCGAGGTTTCACAATAGTACCAAACATATTGAGAGAGAGTATCATCTCGTAAGAGAATTTGTTTGCAAAGAGATACATTATGCTTCATAGAGTAGAGTCAGCCTACTACGTCGCTGATCCACTGACCAAGCCACATTCTCAGATTAGCTTGGAGTGTAATCTGGAGAACATGGGTATTAGATACCATAGTGTGTGGCATTGAGTGCAAGTGGGAGATTGTTAGGAGTATGCCCTCGAATGCCACTCAGGGGATGTTGAGTAAGGGCATTGTACTTGTTATTATATAAATCATTTATATAAGGCAATGAATGTTTCTTTATTTACTGGTAGTTACTGGCATTCCTAACTCGTAAATATACATATAGAAACTAGTCCATGTATTTGAGAGCAAAACATTCCACTCCTTATTAGATAAGGGGGTCGGCACTGGAAAGGTTTATAGCTAAAATACTTAATCGTTCGCAAGTCGATGAAACTTGACTGGGCGTTAAGTTTATGTGAAGACTTGTATGACGTGTTCTTTAACATGTAGAGTGCCTGTCGAACACTAATGGTTAGTGGGAGCACACGTTATAGGTATGCTAATTGGATTAGTATACTCGAACCGACTAACCCTCGATTCGTCACACGGATTTCACTCTGGGACAGTCAATGACGGAATCGAAACGTTGTGATAGGTATTCGTGAACCTTCGACTTGAGGATTTAGTAGGGATGTGCTTGTGACGTCAAGATTTTCATTAGAGTAGTTCGACCCTGTAAACCAGAAGGCGGGGGTCAACCTCGACGTGCATCTTGATGGGCAAGTAGCAGGTCCTACTGAATACCAAGATAGAATTCTTTCTCCTGTTAGTGAGCGGGTTATATGTCCTATGCGGTTATTGGCAAATGAGATCATAAGTCTTTGGCCAAAGCATTGGAGCTAGTTGTATTGGATACACGAGACCTCGATGATCTTGATTTGCATTAACGCATGCATAGCGTCAAGTACAGATAGGGTTTGACTGACCGTGACCCTATATCTTGATCGGGACATTTGAAAGAAGGGTTTATACGTATACTGGTATTCACGACAAAATGGTTCTTGAATGATCCCAATCATTCGTTCTCAGTTGTGGTACAGTGTAGGCCGCCAGGCTGGCTAGGTGGTGCTACTACTCTTTGGTTCCTCCCATTGCTGACTGAGACGGACCTACTGAGTCGCGCAATAGAATTGACGACGGAATGAATCGAGCTTATCATCTCATTATGAATATTAGATATTGGATATCTAAAATTGGGACATTAGAAGTCTAAATCGATTTATTGGATAAATTGATTTACGGCCTAGTGAATTAAATATATCACTGGGTGATTAATTTAATGAATATAATTATTTCTTGGAGAAATTAATTATATTATTATGTATTTGATATGATTAATTAATTATATTAATTAATCGATATAAATACATCGGAACGGAATTGTAGTTTATCTGTTTGAACTCTCGGGAGTCCGAAACGGGCTGAACTTGTCCGGCTCCTTCTAGATGGCCGCCACAAGTCACCTACTCCCTCTATTGTCTTGGTCTTCACTTGGTGGGGCACTAGCTTTGTGACAATTCAAGGGGACAATATATCACTTTGGTGATTTTGTCAAAAGGGAGGTGATTTGGTATTGTAATACTCGAGATTTTCATTCCGATTTCGTTGAATTTTCTTCGGTCGAACGGATTGTTGTCATCCGCGCCTTTGGAATCGCATGCTTGTATTGTGATACGTTGAGTTTCGTAGCCCGTTCATTATTGTTTTAGATCATTGCCGGTGCGTTCGCATGATCGAGACGTCGTCGAGTATCGAGTTGGATGGTCGGGTGTGGGCTGGATCGAGTTACGGCCGTAAGGCCTGGCCGATTTCGGCCGTAAGGCTTCCGAGCACCTGAACCTGGGATACTCGATTACGGCCGTAAGGCCTATCCGGTTACGGTCTTAAGGCTTGTTACGGCCGTTAGGCGCTGGCCGGTTACGGCCGTAAAGATTCGGCAGATTTCATTCAGTGGACTGGGATGCTCGGTAACGGACGTAAGGTTATGCCGATTATGGCCATAAGGGTGATCGTTGCGTACGCATAGTGTTCGGCCATTACGTACGCTAACGCGCGTTGACCGAGTTATGGCCGTAAGGCACTGCCGATTATGGTCGTAACCCTGTCGGCTATTTATAGGCCTAGCTCGGCCAGACTTGAACCCATTTCATTTTTTCCATCTTTTTTGGCGGCTGGCGATGGGAGAGATGGGGAGGTGAGCCCTTGGTCATTTCCATTCAATTTCAAGGCGTTTTGAAGGATTCTTGTTGATTATATCATCATCCAATCCGTGTTCTTCATCGAATCAAGGTATTTCCTCACTTAGAACCCTAGTTGTTTGAGTTTGGTGGGGTTTCTTCGTGATTCTTCGATTTAATCCGTGGTCTATGAATTGGTTATGGTATTCTTGTTGTCTTGGCCATAATCTTCAGATTTTGTAACTCGTTTATCGGTTTTTACCAACCCGGGGCTTGATTTTCGATTGCCTCAAAGAACCCTCGGATTTTTGTTGTTTTTCGGGTTGATTTGATTTCCGTTTAGCGCTATTTATGCGTGGTGATGTTGTTTTCGTAGCGTTCGTGAGGTTGTCGAGTTCTTGACCCTTTTGGAGGTTCGAGGGATACCCGATCGTGTCCGTTCATCGTTTCATTGCTTGTGGTATCGAGGCAAGTATCCTACCCATACATCGTGTTTCGTTGACGTATTCGTTGGTATTGAAACCAAATTACAATTTGAATGTTTTAATGAACTTTCAAAAAGGATCGGTATGTTCTCGATAAATGTTGTCTCACAAAAGATAACTCATATACTTCGTAAACAAATGTGTTTTCGGTATATGCGTGTTGGTTGCGGATGTTTGGTAATGTTACAATGATATTTAGTGATGTTAGTAGACCGAAATTATTTGCCGAGGATTGTGTATTGATATGTGTAAATGTTCGATGAATATGTGACGTTGTGTGATATTAGATGTTATTCCTTCGTAAGGAGGTTGTGGCGCTTGATGTTGTTTGGTACTAGTAATTGCTTGTGGTTGTGTGACATTAGTTGTGAGTATACGTCGACTAAAGTGGCCATTCTAGCGAAGTACCTAGCATTTGTATGCATTTTCTAGTATTCGAATTATGGCTTCCCGGGGCGTTATGGATGATATGTGTATGTTCACCTAGGGACGGTCTGACGGGCCTCTAGGGATACGTATTGCCATGTGTGTGCATATCGCGAACTAGGGTTAACCACCCAGGAATGTCCGACGGGGCTCTGCGGGGTACGGCGGCCGTGAGTCTCGTACCAACGGTTAACATTGAAATGTTTTGTTGGAGAACTGTTATTTTTGGCGCATATTTCGTCTGATTAGAATGGCAGTCCAAATGGTATCGTACTTGGCTGGAATGGCACTAGTAAATGTGTTGTGTATGATTTGTACCTTGGCTGTGATAATTTGGTATGGGTACGTGAGTCCTGTGGTTGCTCTGTGCATTATAGCGGTATGGTGTGTCGAGTTCGACCGTATGGTTAAGTTGCAAAGTTGTGCTCTCTGGTGTCGTTCCGTGAGACTGTTGTCATGGTAATGTTTGACACGGTGTAGTTTTTGTCGGGTTATTCTTGTGAATATGTGATGTGGATAAGTTGGGTCACGGACCCTCCCTGCTTGTGGTTGGATTGTTATGATTGGGTTGTGGACCCCGTATTTTGTTATCGGAATCGTATTTGAAATAAATGATTTTTGGGCTGTGTCCCTAAGTTTTTTTGAAAGACTTAAGAATTCTTAAACCCCAAATGTTTTCAAAACTCCCGAGATCGTAAATGTTTTGTAAGATGTAAAATGATTTTATTCCTATCTTTTATAATTCAAACTGTTTTGATCAAGTGAATTATCTCGGGAAGTATATTCAGGATTTCTATATTCTTGGAGTATGATATGTATGGCTTGTCCTTGTATTTTTACTTGCACTAGCAAACCAGTGGAGTTTTGCTAACCCCCGAGTATTCGGGGGTGTATGTCTGTATTGCGTCCAGGTATTTGCAGGTTGCTGGGGAGCGATTCACAGGATCGTTACGAAGGATGATGGAAGACGACGATACTAATCACATGGAGACCAATGTTGAGTATTTGGCAATGTCTTGTTGTTTTGTCCTTCCATTGTGTTTATTTTTCCCGTTTTATGGGGATGTTGATTTATGTTAACCCCTGTGTGGGTATGAGTTGCGAGAAAGAGTAATGTAGGGTTGATGTGTATGTTTTGGTAAAAGACCAAATCGGTCTAATAGTTCGTTATTTAGCCATGTCGGCATGTACTGTATCGTGGTGTTTTCTATATTTAGCCTGGTAGATCCTCACGGAGAGGGTCTACGGTGCTGTAATATTTCCAAGTGGTTTGGGGGTGTTACGGAATATGGTATCAGAGCAAGGTTGCGGAAACCTAGGCTGTCGGGTCGAGTTTTGTGTTGACGGGCCTTGTCTTCTCATGTCTTGTCGTGTCTTGTCTTGTCAGATTTTGTCTGACTGAGTCGTGTCGCGACGCGTCGTCTGAGGTGTCGGTCGTGATTAGTATCGAGGTACATCCATCATCTCCGTGCAATCTTTGGATTTAAGTCTCCTTACTTTGTTGCATCTCGTGTTATACGAGCTTGTGTGATTTTGTGTTATTATGTGGAGTTTAAAAGTAAATTGTGAATACGTAATTCATGCTTGTTGATTCTCGTGTGTGCTGGAATGAAAAATGATACCGGTGTATAAATGTGTATATATATTGTGTGAATCATTTTACTGGAGTAATGGCATGGTGTGATTCCGCAAGGAAAATTTGTCAATATGATATTTCAAAGTTTAATTATTTGTGAGGAGGCACGAAAATTTTATTTTAAAACATCCTTCAAGAAAGAAAAAAAAATTGATTTCGTATGATGACCTCGAGACCGGATTTTTTTATTAGAACTTGACTACTTATACTACATGTTCCTCTTGCATTGCAACTTTTCAAAATTTGGTTTTAAAAACTCAAATAAGGTCTACCAAAAACTTACTCGAAACGTGGCTCTTGCTTTGAACTTTTTGATTTCATGATCATCGGTTCGGAGGTATGTAGTGATGTTGGTATTATTATTTGGTCAATAATGCTCAAAATTGTGATTAGAGTGGTGGTGTGAACGCTGAGTCGTTCGGTATGCAATTGTCGTGGTAGTTCCTTTGACCGAGAGGTGGGAATTCGGTTTGGAATGTTAATTAACTTTTGATGGTTATTTGTGTAATGTTATAAGTATGTGGACTGTTGGTGTTTAGATTTATACGCTATTGCTTATTCGTAACCTCCGGTCTAGTACTGCTTGAAGGTGATTATGAACGAATTACCAACTTGCACAGTTAGCGCACGCCATCTTTTGTCGTAAAGCGCGCTTTCTAGATGGGCGAAAGTTTTAGACTGCATTTTGCCGTTAGGCCTAACTTTTGCAGTCGATCAGCTATGAATGGATTTCATGTGCGCAGCATTATTGTTGTGTGTGATTATGTGGCTTTAGTTGCGTTAGGTTGTTGCTTGATTAATATGTCGATGGACGGAGGTCGTGGTCGCAACCGTGGTACTGATGGCTACGGGGATTAGGTGCGGGATTGAGAGGATATTGCCGGGAACGATATTGGTATGGATGTTGCTACTATATTGCAACAAGTAGCAGCACGGATGACTCAGTTGACCCAGGCGGTTCAACGCAACACTGATGCAATTCAGAAGATCGGCACAAACCTATGGCTCCGAGGGGTAGTTAGTATGAATCCTCCGTGATTTGTTGGTATGGCGGATGCATTGGGTTGGGATGGCTGGCTCCTTCAGTTGGAAAGGATATTCGAGGCTATTGATTGTCCCGGAGATCAGAAGGTTTCTATTGCTCAGTACCTTTTTAGCGAAGATGCTGCTCATTGGTGGGAAGTGGTTAAACCTCAGAATCGTGTCGTTACGTGGGCGGAGTTCCGAGAACTTCTGGAAGCTGGGTTTTGTTTGGAGCCGGCTAGAAAGCTGAGGAAGTTGGATGATATTGTGGTTAGCAGTGGAGTTGGTGGTTCTGGATTGCAACGTCGTAGTTTTTCCGCTGTGAAGCTTCATCGCCCAACGCATGAGACTGAGAGTTCCAAGTCGCCTGCTTTGACTCCTGGTAAATCTAGGAGGTGTTTTAACCGCAATGTGTTGGGTCATGTTCGTGCACATTGCCCTTCTCCGCCAGTAACGTGTTACAAGTGCGGACTCGACGGACATCGGATTCAGTTTTGCGAGTTGGTCTCCGAGCCTTCCGAGGCACGGACTCGAGTACTGACATCAGGATCGACTCTGAGAAGTCCCTGAGAGGTGTAGCCTACCAGTTGTTGGTTATGTTATTTTCTTGTTTTGTTGTTTCGAAGGTCGGGGATGAACTCCTTTTATTGGGAGTGGATCGGATTTTTGAACTTCTGTATTTTCAACTCTATCGACACGTTTGTATTCGTTGATATTTTCTGAACTTGTTATATCCTTCACCTTTGTTGCTCGAATGAGTTGTGGTATTATTTTGGGCTAACCTGTTTGTCATTGTGACCTTTCCGAATTCGGTTCCATTCCTGTGAACCTTACGTAAATGCATATCTTGTCGTTTTCACCGGATCATATATTGTCTTGAGTCGAGCTGTGAACTTCGGGAATGCTATTCGATTTTTGTTATTCGCTGTGATTCGAATATGGTTGCTCAACCGATGTTGTCTCGATCGTATGTTGTCTCGACCGCTGTTATTCCGATCGTATGTTTTCCGGTTTTGTTGATCTAGTATCATGGTTTTTTTGAGCGTTCTGATCACTTCGTAATTTCCTTACGTTCGGAAAATTAGATTCGTATTCAATCTTCCACACCTTTGGGTTGTTGGAATTTCGTAATTATTCAGCGATAAACCCGTGTTTTGATTGTCGTGATGTTCGGGTTGGTCAACCATATTGGCTTTGTTCCTTACGATTTGTGATCATTCTAGTATCGCGATATGGATGGTAGCAGCCACGTGCTACATGTGGTTCGTTGCAGGTCGTTGGTAATGGATAGGTGTGCTATCTGAGTTTGTTTTGTGTTGTTCGTTCTATGTTTAAGTTTCGGGGACAAAACTTCTTTTGAGGGGGGTAGAATGTAATACCCGAGATTTTCATTCCGATTTTGTTGAATTTTCTTCGGTCGAACGGATTGTTGTTGTCTGCATCTTTGGAATCACATGCTTGTATTGTGATACGTTGAGTTTCGTAGCCTGTTCGTTCTTGTTTTCGATCATAGCCGGTGCGTTCGCATGATCGAGACGTCGTCGAGTGTCGAGCCGGATAGTCGGGTGTGGGATAGATCGAGTTACGGCCGTAAGGCCTGGCCGATTTCGGACGTAAGGCTTCCGAGCACCTGAACCTGGGATACTCGATTACGACCGTAAAGGCCTATTCGGTTACGGACGTAAGGCTTGTTACGGCCGCTAGGCGCTGGCCGGTTACGGCCGTAAGGATTCAGCAGATTTCATTCAGTGGCCTGGGATGCTCGGTTACGGCCGTAAGGTTATGCCGATTACGGCCGTAAGGGTGATCATTGCGTACACAGAGTGTTTGGCCGTTACTTACGCTAACGCGCGTTGACCGAGTTACGGTCGTAAGGCACTGCCGATTATGGACGTAACCCTGTTGGCTATTTATAGGCCTGGCTCGGCCAGACTTGAACCCACTTCATTTTTTCCATCTTTTGTGGCGGCTGGCGACGGGAGAGATGAGGATGTGAGCCCTTGGTCATTTCCACTCAATTTCAAGGCGTTTTGGAGGATTCTTGTTGATTATATCATCATCCAATCCGTGTTCTTCGTCGAATCAAGGTATTTCCTCACTTAGAACCCTAGTTGTTTGAGTTTTTGGGGGTTTCTTCGTGATTCTTCGATTTAATCCGTGGTCTAGAATTGGTTATGGTATTCTTGTTGTCTTGGCCATAATCTTTGGATTTTCTAACTCGTTTATCGGTTTTTACCAACCCAGGACTTGATTTTCGATTGCCTCGAAGAACCCTCGGATTTTTGTTCTTTTCGGGTTGATTCGGTTTCCGTTTAGCATTATTTATGCGTGGTGATGTTGTTTTCGTAGCGTTCGTGAGGTTGCCGAGTTCTTGACCCTTTTTGGAGGTTCGAGGGCTACCCGATCATGTCCGTTCGTCGTTTCATTGCTTGTGGTATCGAGGCAAGTATCCTGCCCATACATTTCGTGTTTTGTTGACGTATTCGTTGGTATTGGAACCAAATTACAATGTGAATGTTTTAATGAGCTTTTAAAAAGGATCGGTATGTTCTCGATAAATGTTTTCTCACAAAAGATAACTTGTATACTTCGTAGACAAATGTGTTTTCGGTATATGCGTGTTGGTTGCGGATGTTTGGTAATGTTACAATGATATTTAGTGATGTTAGTAGACCGAAATTATTTGCCGAGGATTGTGTTTTAATATGTGTAAATGTTCGATGAATATGTGACGTTGTATGATATTAGTTGTTATTCCTTCGTAAGGAGGTTGTGGTGCTTGGTGTTGTTTGGTATTAGTAATTGCTTGTGGTTGTGTGACATTAGTTGTGAGTATACGTCGACTAAAGTGGCCATTCTAGCGAAGTACCTAGCATTTGTATGCATATTCTAGTATTCGAATTATGGCTTCCCGTGGCGTTGTGGATGATATGTGTATGTTCACCTAGGTACGGTCTGACGGAGCTCTAGGGATACGTATTACCGTGTGTGTGCATATCGCGAACTAGGGTTAACCACCCAGGGATGTCCGACGAGGCTCTGCGGGGTACGGCGACCGTGAGTCTCGTACCAACGGTTAACTTTGAAATGTTTTGTTGGAGAACTGTGATTTTTGGCGCATATTTCATCTAATTAAAATGGCAGTCCAAATGGTATCGTACTTGGCTGGAATGGCACTAGTAAATGTGTTGTGTGTGATTTGTACCTTGGCTGTGATAATTTGGTATGGGTACGTGAGTCCTGTGGTTGCTGTGTGTATTGTAGCGCTGTGCTGTGTCGAGTTCGACCGTATGGTTAAGTTGTAAAGTTGTGCTCTCTGATGTCGTTCTGTGAGACTGTTGTCATGGTAATATTTGACACGGTGTAGTTTTTGTCGGGTTATTCTTGTGAATATGTGGTGTGGATAAGTTGGGTCACGGACCCTCCGTGCTTGTGGTTGGATTGTTATGATTGGGTTGTGGACCCCGTATTTTGTTATCGGAATCGTATTTGAAATAAATGATTTTTGGGCTGTGTCCCTAAGTTTTTTTGAAAGACTTAAGAATTCTTAAACCCCAAATGTTTTCAAAAATCCCGAGATCGTAAATGTTTTGTAAGATGTAAAATGGTTTTATTCTTATCTTTCATAATTCAAACTGTTTTGATCAAGTGAATTATCTCGGGAAGTATATTCACGATTTCTATATTCTTGGAGTATGATATGTATGGCTTGTCCTTGTATTTTTACTTGCACTAGCAAACCAGTGGAGTTTTGCTAATTCCCGGGTATTCGGGGGTGGATGTCTGTATTGCGTCCAGGTATTTGCAGGTTGCTGGGGAGCGATTCACAGGATCGTTACGAAGGATGATGGAAGACGACGATACTAATCACATGGAGACCGGTGTTGAGTATTTGGCAATGTCTTGTTGTTTTGTCCTTCCGTTGTGTTTATTTTTCCCGTTTTATGGGGATGTTGATTTATGTTAACCCCTGCGTGGGTATGAGTTGCGAGAAAGAGTAATGTAGGGTTGATGTGTATGTTGTGGTAAAAGACCAAATCGGTCTAATAGTTCGTTATTTAGCCATGTCGGCATGTACTGTATCGTGGTGTTTTCTATATCTAGCCTAGTAGATCCTCACGGAGAGGGTCTACGGCGCTGTAGTATTTCCAAGTGGTTTGGGGGTGTTACAGGTATGATATGAGGAGAATATATTGAGAAGACCATATCTCCTTGGCAATAAAGATGTACTCACTGTTTAGGCAAGAAAATGAGAGAGAAAAGAGTTTTCTCAAGGTGTTCTTCATATTTCATCATTATCTTCATAACATTCATAAGTTTTTCTTGGAGAAAATATTTGTGAGATAGAGAGATTTTAGATTAAACACTTAGAGTGTTGTAATCTTGAGTTGCATAGCTTCTATAACCTTGTTCTAGCCGTATCCTTGGAGGATAACCAGGTTTAGTCGTTCCGGTCGTTTCTCCGGCGCGTGGCAAGTAGAGACGCGGTCCTTTCTGCGTTGAATCATCCAAGAGCTTGGAGCAAATTGGATCGTAGGGAATTCAACTCAAGTTTGGGGAATAGCTCAAGAGAAGGATACCATTTAATCAACGGACTACAAGGGTAAGTTTCTTATATCTCTTGTGTTTCGTTTTGATATTCGTATATACATAGCTCGATCGATCCTTGTAGGGATTTGGATTGAATTAATTTTCATTTTACCGATTCCGCTGGGCCTTCGTTTTAGGCACCGAATCCCAACAATGCACACATTTTATATAATTTTTTTAAGTACTTAATATTTAGCGTAAAGGGTTACAAGTATCGATAAAAGGATTGTTCAAACTGTTGATTATAACTTGTTAATCGATGGGACAGGGTCGGGTCGGGTCGCACTAAATCAGTGTTTACTAATAACTTGTGATACATTTTTTTTTAATATTACGTACGTCGCTTGTTAATTTTTTATCCGGTTTAATAACAACATCCTTACAAATAAATGGAGAACAAACACTTTTAACATAACTCAAAATTGTTTAAGAATATTGATTAATTGGTTTTGTGTTGACCGGTTGATTTTCTATGAAGATGTGTGATAAATGATTTCGTCTCAAAATATTAGCAAATGAATTTGTGTCAAAAACCTATGCATTTAATACTTTTATATTACTTCTAAATTCTTATATTTGTCACTTTTGTGAATATTAATACTAATATTATAAATATATAATTATTAATACTAACATGTATGACATGAAACTCAATCTTTATATATGAAATCTATGTATTTAATTCTTTTATATAATTCTAAATTCTTATATTTATCGTTTTTTGTAAAAAGATTATTATTAATATTCTAATTTTATAACTACTAATACTAATATTTATGACATGAAACTCAATTATATACTAATATTATAATTTTATAACTATTAATACTAAAATTTATGATATGGAACTCAATTTTTATATAGACGAGGCATTCAGACCCGCGCGTTGCACCGGGTTTTTTCCCGATAAACTATTAAACTCTTGCTTATGTTTTAAACTTAACTTTTTTAATTTGTTATTATAATTTATAAATGAGTTCGAGCAAAAATTATGTACTTTTTTCTTTATATTCATTATTCAAGGTGCTAATCGTAAGAAAAGTATTTATTTGTGTTTCTTTTTATTTAAGGTTGAAATTTACTAATGTGAATCTTTAGTGTTTTGGACTTCTTTTATTTGCATTATGTCGGAGCTAAGTTTATAATTGTGTTTGTGTTGTTACTTATCACCCAATATTCGGATAAATGCAACTAAACTCATATTTAATAATTACCCCGTGTCACTAAACGTGTGTATGGTACACACTCCACACGCGTATCAATGTAATATCAACATGCAAGGCTAACATATATACGTGGAACCGATTATACAAACGTACCATCATGTAATGTTACTTACACACACGTACCATTTAAATGTGATCAAAGATGTTATATCTTGGAACTGAATACCAATACGTGCATATATACCAAGTAACAAACAGCTAAACCACAAACTTCAATATCCTATATCTCATCTTAAAAGATTAAACATCAATGAGCAATACGAAGAAAAGATATGAAAATGTTTTTTACCGTGACTACTATGGTTATATCGAATGCATAATTGGCAAAAGTCAAGGTAGTGTATTGATAACAGATAGATGAAGTTTCTCAATTTCAACTAGTATTTCTTCTACTATACCGGTTTTTTTCTCACAATGAACTCTGATGAAAGCATCCTTGCCTGAAAATCGTGCCTCGATTTCAGGCAATTGATCCTGAGATTTTTTGCTGGATGAAGAGATTTCACCACCATCATTTAACACCTCATATCTTTTAACAAAAATCACTGATTCTACATTTGATCTTTTTTTTTTTGGTTTGTTCCTCAAGTGTTCACTTTTTCTTGAAGGTTTTTCAAGTACTTGGTTGCATCTCCAAGAACAGAAGCCTCATCCATCTATAAATAGTAACATAATATAATACCATATAAGAATATATGCATGATAGAATTTATTGTAAAATCTTTAAAAGTGGTACCTTTTAAGGCCAAGGACCAAAGTAGAGAGGGCTATAAACTTTTGGCTCAGTTTCTCTCTTCTCTTTCTTTCGGCCATGATATGGTCTTGAGGTGTAGTGAATTTTGAAGTATTTATCTTTTTCGCAACACGACTGACGGCATGGTGGTTTTGATTGCCAAACTGAACATGGAATGATGATTGGAATACACTGCTGGAAGATAAAATTCCTTCTTCTTTAGGACTCATAATGGTAGCTTGATTCGCATGCTATTTATAATTTCTCATAAGTTGAATACTCCATGTAATTTATGAGAATCATGAAAAGACTAACCTAACTTATGAGCGTACAAAGAGTTTTTAGAAATAATTATGTGCGTAACTTTTTTTGTAGATATGAAGAGACTACATCTTTCACATTCCCATCATTTAATTTTATACATAAAAATTGAAGTTATTAAGGCTCCGCAATAAGTTTTAGGACTTAATCTTTTAGTATAATATATATGAGCGTAGGAAGAGTTTTTAGCAATAATTATCTGCGCAACTCTTTTTGTAGATAGGAAGAGACATCTTTCACATTCCCATCATTTAACTTTATACATAAAAATTGAAGTCATTAAGACTCAACAATAAATTTTAGGACTTAATCTTTTAGTATATATGATATGATAATATTTTAAAAATGACATTTAGACCAATTCAACAACATTGTACATGCTTACATTTATTTTACATTAGCATAAAAAAGTACGAACAAAACTTGATATATAAATTGTGTAAAACTCATGCATGCCAAAAAAAAAGAGAGTATAAGGGATTGTAGCCGCGGATCACATATCAAAAGGCCTAGGTTACCTGCTGCTGTCAGCCTTGAGCCCTACATATCAAAAGGCCAAGGTTTATCAGTCATGAGCAGGGCCCCTACTGTAGGACAACATCTCAGTCTCACGACTAAGTTAAACCAACATTTCCATTGTCATAAGCTAGCTTATAGCTTATTTAGAGAGCATATATAAGTTCATTGTATATAACCCTATTGGTTGGACAAGCTTCTTTGTAATTAACCTATTTCTTTTCATCAGAATTATTATTTTAAGTCTTTTTCTATAATATCATCTTTGGACTAATTAACCTATTTGTTTTCATAATTATTATTTTAAGTCTTTCTATAATATCTTTTGACTAATTTTGTCATACTGTTTTATAAATGCATGTTTTTCAAATCAACTAAGAAATGCTTAAACTTTTCCAGGCTTAAGTAATATTTAAATACGCTTCTGTACTCATATTGCTAGGTCAAAGAATATTGTTGCATTCATACAACTAAATGACTATTATCTCATTTTTTACTGAGCACATGATTGCAATAGTACTCATTACATTAGTTTTTTGGATGCAAATATTCATAGCACATAAGTTTTTATTATTCATATTATGTCAGTATAATAATATTAAATTGGCCAAGTACACGAATAATCGTCCCATACATATTACACGAGTAAAATAACTCATGAGTGCAATAATACTCATTTGGCCAAATACACGAATAATCGTGTCCTCATACATATTACATGAGAATAATATTACTCATTATATGGAATACAATAGTACACATCGCCGAGTACATGAATATTTCTGTACTCATTTAACGGAGTAAAGAAGTACAATGATAATCATAATCATTAAACACAATTTAGCATGGAAAGCTTAAACACCAGAACCCTACCTTCATCCTCAACTGAGCCATCAGATATAAGCTTGGAATTAGCTTATGGAAGGCTTAACACCAAATCATTACCCTCACCCTCAGCTATGATCCATCAGCTATAAGCTCGGAACTAGCTTTTGAGCTATAATCTACATTAATCAGGACTGTCTACCAAACACAAAACACGGCCAAATCCAAACATCCCATGTAGCACATAATTAGATATTACTTCCCCCCATTCACGACTCGCCCTCAAGCTCTTGTACAAAAGCTCGAAAAAAATAAAGGAATGGATAGGAAATATATCTACCCTAAATATTGTATACGGAAGCAAGCTATCTAAAGACCTTTCAACTAAAAGAAAAAAGAAGGAACGAATAGGGTGAGATAATAGTTCTCTCAACATGAATCAATTACACTTATACATAAGATATACTGCTTCAGCAAAACTCAAGTAAAATCTTTTGCTTGACAAGAAACTCAAAACCTTACCAAAACAATACTAATAAAGAAAATAGATTTGCACCTGATCTGATATGATATCTCCAGCTTCTCCAAAAGATATGTTTCTTGAAAGACTAATAATCTTTCTATAGTAGCATAGCCCAACTATCTGTCAGCTTTATCAAAAGATGGAGGCGCGTTGTTTGCCAACAAGGCAGATTCTGTCGATTTTCCTGTAACTGCAGATGGTTTAGACGACTGTTCGACTTCCACAAGGTTTCGGAGCCTCTCTTGAAGAACTCGAACTCTATCTTCAGTTTTCCGTAGCTTTCTCCACCTGTAAGTCAACCAAAGTCCAAGCCCTCCATATACAAGGATGTAAGAACCCCACACGTAGGGGTATGTTTCAGCATGTTCTTTGATTTTCCGATACTGTCCTCCTATTTTTCCACCCAATCTGATAGCTACAGGCACTGCCTCTCGTGGACCACCAGTTTTGTGTGGGCTATCTTCTCCTCTTGACTGGGTCGACATTGTTCGTCACAGTTTCTAAGATGATACAATGTACAATATTAATTTAAATCATATTTTCAAACTACTGCATTGTAAGACCTCCCTCCCTCGAATAACAATATTATTGGTTTACAGTAGACTAAATATAAGAGAATGGTATATATTCCAAATTTACCCTCAATGTCCGCATGGCATAGAGATCCAGAAGCTTTGTAGAACCAATGTTTTAAAAGGGGCTCGAGGCATTCGCCTCGAGGCGAGGCGGCCGGAAAACGCCTTGAGGCCTTTTTTTGTTGACGTTTAAATCTGAGGTTTACACCTCACTCTGCCGAAGCGTCATGGAGGGGTACGCCTCGACGCGTAGGGTTTGATGCGCAAGAGGCATGTATGGCATCATTTGCTTTGAGTTGGTAGTTGTTGAGGGCTGTGAGGCTAGAAGAGAACCCAAGAGATGGAGCGAACGAGGCAAGTGTGGTAGGCAAGACAGAAAAAATGGGGAATAAGGAAGTGGTATCCGGCAATAGAAAGGGTTAAGAAAGTATTAGAGTTAGGAGAATTTTATATAACTATATACGGAAAGTCACAGACTCTTCTTCTACTAATATAATAATATACATATAATATAATAAATCTGCACTCATTTCATTATAATGTACTCCATCCATGATCTCTTGACCCAAAATGTTGGGCACGGTATTTAATATATTGTGATAATGTGTTAAAGTGATTTTTGAGTCCCATTTGTTAGTAGATTAGCTATTTTAACTGTTGGTGATGTGTTAAAGTAATTCTTTTGGGTCCCATTTGTGGGCCCATCATGTATTTTAGTAATAATTTATGTAATTGAAGGGTATAAGTATAAAATTTTATTGTGGAGTCTACTTCTTAAAATAGAAAGGTTCAATTGATTGTCGACGTCCGAATAAGACAATAGTGTCAAGTGTCAACAAAAGGGAGTATAATATATCTCTACTCAAAAAAAGAATTATATAATATTATAAGAAAATTGACCACTTCTTCTCTTCCCATATTATAATATAATAAATAATATATCTCTACTAATATAAATATATATCATAATGTTGTAAATATTATATTTAAATAGTATTTAATATTTTAAACATTAAAGAATAATAATTAACTATCAAGAGTTAGTTAAAATTTTGGTAGAGAATGCAATTTATTTTATTAAAAAAAGTAACATAATTTATACAGTTTTGTGATTTTTATTAGGGAATTTTTTAATAAAATTATATCAATATTATGATATTTTTTAACAAGGGTAAAATGTAAGCATACCTTACCCTGCATAAATGCTACTTCCAGGACTCGAACCCGTGACGTCAAGGTCACACGGAAACACCTTAACCGGTGAGCCAAGGCCCCCTTCAAAATAAAAGGATCACTTTGGTTTTGCCAGAGAAAATCACTCACCTCAAAATGTGATTACCTACCAAAATGTTCAGAAAAAACATTCTTCACCCACTCATTATTTATCGCCACTCACATCTACATACTTGGTCTAAAAGAACATTCTATCCATTACACATTTCTTTCATCTTAAAACTATTCACCCACTCACATATTTATAACTACCAATTTCAATCATTGACTGTTTCGGCACAACAATATCACACCAATTTCGAACATTACATTTTCATCTCCAAAAAATTCATCACTATTTTCCAGCCAAAAAAAAAAAAAAAAAAAATCCCCAAGTGAAAATGTATCCCCCAACTCTTTTGACTGATATGCAGTTAATTTCTCTTCATTATCTTATATTATGTGAAGCATCTACTAAAAAGCAAATAAGATCATCAATTCCATTTAACACATTGAAGCAATTAGCGTCTACAGTATGTCCAAGAGCTATGGATCTAGTCTACAAAACTAAACCTCATTTACTCCGAAACAAATAATTCATGTACTTCACTTCACTTGTCAGAGAGAACATTACCGAACTATCTAATACTTCTAAGTTTAATTTAGCATAGATTCAGGTGGGGAAAAAAAAACAGAAGGGGAAGATAATTATATCAAAAGTAAAATGTTGCCCGAACAAATTTAACTTATTAAATTTACTGCAAGTCTCTCAACATACTTCATTGTTTTTCAAATTAGTCAACTCGGAAGTAAATCAAACATAAAAATCAAACTACTGTAGTTTTCTTTCAAGTCAAACTAGACAATTTATGATTATTGTTTACTGTCCCTTCGTTCTCTTCTTTACTCCACCAGAAGTAAATTAAGTCATTAACGAATGTTTTTTTCATGGATATATCATTCTGCAATTTAAGCAAAAGAAGATGAGCAGTGTCTTCAAACTCGCGCGAAAATGAGCAGTGTTTTCAAACTCGCGCTTTCGCGAGAGTCGTAGCGCGCTATCGCGCGCTACGGGGCCGAAGTGCTACGTAGCGCAGTTTTTTAACATAATGCCAGGATATAGCACGCGTAATAGCATAAATAGCGTACGCTATTACGCGAAAGAACATATAGCGTACGCTATATGTTCAAAAAAAAAATCTGCTGGAATTCTTGGAGGGTAAGATGGTAATTTGAATCGCAGGTATACACTGTACAGAACTCCAAAACAAAACCCTAACTTTCAGAACTCCAAAAAAAAAAATGAGATAATCGACGTGACTCGCGATTCTCAGCTGCTCAAGAATTGATTGCTGTGATTGACTTCTGGAAATCCATCGCAAACAGGTATTTTCTTTACTATATATTTTTTTTTAAGAACCTGAGTTTTATTTTATTTTTTTAATGTATATTTTGAGCAGTTTTTTTTTTTTTGAAAAATCTGAGCAGCTTTTAATGAGTTCAAATGTCGAAAAATTCATCCAAAAACAATGCTGGTTGGAAGTATGGATCACAAAATAAAGGAGAAAAGTCTATTGTGTGTAAACTTTGTGAACATGTCTCGTCTGTAGCATCACTTAACTCGAACCCAGATAGGTGTTTCTCCCTGTCTTCGTGTACCGGATGATGTGAAGAAAGAGATTGAAGAATCATTGAACAACACTAAAGATACTAAAACCAAGATAAATGAATTGTTGAAAGAGATTGGTGAAGACCCCAGAGTAAAATGCAATCATCAAAATTTACAAGTGGGGGTAGTTCAATTGGCTTCGGTGATAGTAGCAAACCAAGAAGCACTCTTGATAGCTTTATTAGTTTCGAACCTAGGCAATCGACCCTTAATACCACATTGAAAAAAGACTTGCTTGTCGATGTTAAGCGTAGAGTCGGTCGGTTTATTTTCTCCGCTGCACTTCCTTTCAATGTTGCAGATGATCCTCATTGGATACTTATGGTTTAAGGGATTGCCGAGAATGGGAAAGGGTTCAAGCCTCCTTCTATGCATGAATTGCGTACTTGCATTTTGAAGGTCGAGGTTGATGACATAAGACATTAGTGTTATACTTGAAGCCTCCTTCTATGCACGATTGTGTCCGATGGTTGGACCAATGAAAAGAGTAGAAGTTTGATCAATTTTTTAATCAATAGTCCAAGCGGTACTTTCTTTTTGAAATCTATTGATGTATCGGCGTCTATCAAAAATGGTGAATTGCTTTTTAAATATCTCGATGATATTGTTGATGAGGTAGGAGAGGAAAATGTGATTCAAATTATCACGGATAATGCTTAAAATTTTGCTAATGCGGGGTAAAGAACTAAAGAGAAAAACAAGAATTTGATGGACACCATCAATGTTTTAAAAGGCGCGAGGCGCGTTTGAGGCGTTTTGGCCGGACGAGGCGCTGCATAAGCCTCGAGGCACATTGAGGTGTAAGCCTCGATCAAAATTAAAAAATCAAATAAAAAAAATTACAAAATATCAATATTGATAGGAATTACTAAAAGTGTAAAAAAAAGTATATATTAAGTTACTAAAATATCAGTGTCGGCTCATAAAATTTAATTAGGTCATAAATTTAATTTTGTCAGTTGGATTTTATTTTTCTCTAATAAAATCAACAAAAAAAATACAAAGTAAATTTTGATATAAAATAAGTTACATTCTCTCCGAAATTTTATATTAAGTTTATCATTTATTTGTTTTTCTTACTTTTTTAAAAAATAAGAATCAAATAAAACTTAATAAGGAACTCTAGCTAGCTAGTTATATCATAAGTTTCGTACAACATCCCATAATAAAATAATAGTGACAATAAGGTTAATTAAGTCATGAACCACCTTATATTAAAACCCTATTCTTCCTCAACCCTATTTTTTCCTCACATCCACACCACACGCTCCACACTACACCTAGAGAGACAGTCGGCACCTCGTCTTCTTCCATCTCAATCTGCAGATCTCAGGTAAGTTTCTTCTTTTTTTGACAAGCCTCGTTCCTCTCGAAAAATAGAGGTCTGCCTCATGGGTTGCCTCAGAGAAATACGCCTCAAGGCGCGCCTCAAGCCCGCCTCACAGGTGCGAGGCGTAAGCCTCAGCGGTAAAGGGTAGAGGCGCTTCCTCAGAGGCGGTTTTCCGCCTCCTCGCCTCAAGGCGCACCTCGAGGCGTGCGCCTCGACCGCCTTTTAAAACATTGGACACCATGTGCGGCACATTGCATAGATTTAATGTTGGAAGATATTGCAAAGTTGAAGATTTTTGCGGACATTACAGAGCTTGCTAAGACGATTGTGAAGTTCATTTATGGCCATGGGATTATGCTCTCTTCAATGAGAAAGTATATAAATGATATAGAAATTCTCCGTCCGGCGATTATTCGATTTTCTACATGTTTCCTCATTCTTCAAGGCATGGATATGGTCAAAAGGCAACTCGAACAAATGTTCTCTTCGGATGAGTGGAATAATTCTCGTTTATCTCAAACAATCCAAAGAAAAGTTGTAAAGAGGATTGTCATCAATGATCCCAACTTTTGGCCATACATTGCATTTTGTGTCAAGAGTGTTGTTCCTCTTGTTTGTGTCTTGAGAGAAGTTGATTCGGAGGAGAGGCTGGCATTAGGATATATTTATGAACTTATGAACAAAGCAAACGAGGCAATCAAACTCAATATGGGGGCGTTGAAAGAAAGCATAGGCTAATTTGGAGGAAAATCGATGAACGTTGAACTCTACAACTTCATCATCCTCTACATGCGGCCGGTTATTATTTGAACCCACGATTATGTTACAGTCAAACTTATTCAAATTGTGATAAAGTGAGAGACGGGTTGTATGGTTGCATGGACAAGATAGAGGTTTTCCGAAGATCGTCTTAAAGCGTACATTCAATTGGACTTGTATAACAAAGCCCAAGGAGAATTTGGGACCCCAATGGCGAAAAACAAGAATGTTACTGACTCCCGATGAAGTAGTTTACTTTTTTTACTTTATTCGTAACTATATTCATGTCTATTATATTTACATCAAGGTTGTCACGTCGCCGACTAGTCGCCGAGTAGTCGAGAAGTCGACAAGGGTGAATTAATCGATGCCCGACTGTTGTATTAGTCGTCCGTGGGTTATACCCGGAGCCGACCCGCCCGGACCCGCAATCCGCCCCTGAAATTAAAAATGAAAAAGTTTTTAATTGACCTAGACCTACCAGACTGCTCGACTTTTCTCCTCTTCTCACCCGAAAGTCCACGACTTTTCTCGAGACGGCAACTCATCTCACCCCGACAGCGGCGCGACAGACCACGACTCTTCTCCGGCGACTACATCTCCTCCGGCGACTTCAACGGCGGCTTCATCTCCTTCGGTAAGTCTTCTCTCCTCTACTGTCTTCCGACTCTTCTCTCATCTTTTCTTTTCTTTTTCTTTTTTTCTTTTTCTTTACTGGGTGTATAATATATTACATACATTTTTATTTTTATTTTTCAATTTTTTCTGTTTTATTATTTAAAATTATCTTTTGTTTTATTTTTAAAAATTAAATTTTGGTTTTATTTTTAGAATTAAATTTTCGGTTTTATTTTTAAAATTAATTTTTGCATTCTGCTCAGTTTTTTTTTTGGCATTCTGCTCTTTTTTTTTGGGCATTCTGCTCATTTTTTTTTTGCATTCTGCTCATTTTTTTTGTTTGCATTCTGCACTTGAGCAATTTCTGCAAAGCTACTCGATCAAACGATCCGGGATGGAAGTATGCATATTATCCTAATCCCGAAGGAAGTGGAAGATGACTATGGTATACCACCCGAGGAAAATACTAAAGGAGGAGATGGAGAGGGGGATGGAGATGATTTCGAGATGGATTACTTGGATGCATGATTGTGTTTGTTTAGTTGATTTGACTATTTAATTATATTTTTATTTGCTTATAGATGTTTGACTTTGGGTACTTAAACTTATTATCTACTAGTTTTTATTTGAACTGTGAAATTGAATTATGTTTACCTATATTATATATTATAATGACTCTAAATAGGATATTTACGACTTTTTACGACTATCTGGCGACTTGTCGACTAGTCAATTCCACGGTACTCGGGCTCGACTTGTCGACTTAACAACCTTGATTTACATTCCTTATGTTTTATGTTACTAGCCATGTGGTGGGAACGCTTTAGAAGCAAGACTCCCGAGCTTACTAGTTTTACCATTGGAGTGCCAAGTCTCACATGTAGTGAGTGTTTCAGGATGTAAGAGAAATTGGAGCACCTTTAAATCAGTAACTATGCATATAAATTTTCAATGCTTTGCACATTAATTTTTTATTTATATGCAACTATTTTTTATAATATTAGATTCAAACCAAAAAGAGGAATAGACTTAAACATGCCAAGTTGAATGCATTGGTGTTTGAGAAGTATAACTTGAGAGAAGTATAAGGAGGAGAAACAAGGTTGATCCCACAATGGTTGTGAAATTGAAGCGGATGACGATGGATTCGAAAAGAAGACCATGTCCCAGAAGGCACAAAATGGCTTGAAAATGATGAGTTATTTGAGAGTGATATGAGTTTGAAAGTCTTTTAGATTTGAGTTAAACAGTCGAAATTGTTGAAAATGTGATCGAGGGTGACTATCTTATGTCAAAAAATAGAAGGGTGAAAGTTCAAGTATATGGAATTTTTTTGTTTGTATTTAATTCAAATATCATGTGTTTTTAACTATCAGTTGTCTTGTAAAATTAGGTGGAGCAGAAGGCATAGAGAAAAGATCACGATTGAATCTTGTTGATGAGGAAGAGGAGATTCGTGATTTTGATCAACCAACAAACTTTGATAGTGGGAATATTTCAATTATTGATACTATTGATGAAGATAGTGATATAATATTGGACGATAATGATTACCTCTAGTTTATGTTGTAAAATCTTTCATACTGGTGTTTTTTGATAAATAGATTGAGTTATTTTGGAATGTAATGATCAACTATTATGGTTGTATGGTTATTTATCTCATTTATTTGCTAATATAAATATATATTATTTTAAATAATTAATTGACATGCTCAAATAACTTATGCTATGCGCTACGCTATTTATGCTACGCTATGGTGGAACAAAAATGCCATGCACATGAAAAGTGCTATTGAAAACACTGAAGATGAGACAAGAAACACATAGGCATCAACAACATCATTTGAATCTCATCCTTCCAATAATTATGCCTTAAACATATTCATATCAATTAACAATCGAACAAAAAAGGATATAGAAAATAAAATGAGAAACAAAAAAACGTGCAGGTCCCATATTTCGACATTTTAATAATTAAAACCATACTGTATCACATTTTTCCTTTCAATAGTAAGCTGATAACTAACATATAAATACATGAAAATAAACTCACGTATAAATTCGTATCTATTTTGTATGAAGAGAAAAATATTACCTACAACGGCATAGCAGGAATTCAAACATGAGAGCAAAAATTAAAGCACTCAAGGATTTTATACCAAAGTTACAAAAATGAAACATAAATATAATAATATTAATTCTCCATATAACCTAGCTTGCACATTGCGAGGTCATGTATTACGAGAGGATTGGATTCTTGATTGAGAAGAAATTCGTTCTTCAACAACTCTCTTCCTATTTAAATATATCAATTTGACTAATTTAACTAATTTCTTTAAACAACAATTCACCAAGAACAATGAATACAAAATAAAACAAGCCCAAAGACTTACGGCTTAGTGCTTTAGATATTGTGAACATGACAACCTAATTAACAAAACAAAAATGTAAAGATCGGAGATAGGCTTTGCTGCTTACGAAGGAACAATGGAGGTGGACCAATGGATGCTTACTGTTGCGACCTGCGTGCTACGGTGCTCTGGTGCCTGCTGGCAACGCACCTCTGCTGTCGCCTGAGAGGAGAGGCAAATAGGGTGCTGTTTGTGTGTCCTGCCAGAGAAGAAGATGTTGTCACGCCGGAGAGGAGACATGATTTACCATTGTTGGAGTTGGTCTAACTCGAAATTCGAAACCCTTATTTCCCTCCCACTAGACTAGCCGCTAGCGTACTCGTTACTCAATTGAAGAGAAAAATAATTTCGACTTTTTTCCTTAATAAATCTCAATACGCTCCAACTCCAAGCTCCCCTGATCTCTTCCTCTCAAGTTTCACCGGAAGACGGATGTACACTGAGCCTTCTCCTCTCGGTAGCGACAATGGTCACAGACCACTGGTTTACCATTGTTGGAGTTGATCTAACTCAAAACCCTTCTTTCCCTCCCACTAGACTAGCCGTTAGGGTATGAGAAAAATAATTTCAACCTTTTTGCCCAAATAAATCCCAATACGCTCCAACTCCATGCCTCCAACATCTGTTCCTCTCAAGTTTCACCGACAGACGACTGTACACTCCGCCTTCTCCTCTCCGGCACGATAGTGATCACAATAACCTCTCCTCTCCTGCGCAACCGAATGGCTGCCCTTCTTAGTTCTCCCGCTCCTCTTTGGCGCGACAGCACCCTCTTCTCCCCGGTGGGACAAACGGACATTACCCTATCTGCCTCTCCTCTCCGACAACAGTAGAGGCGGGGCAGCAGAGCACTATAGCACGCAGACGATAGCATGTTAGTCCACCTCCAGGTAATGTTTTAAAATTCGCAACACATATTCAAGACGTTTTGCGCAAATGAGGTGAGACGTACGCCTCGAGGCGGAACGAGGCGTACGCCTTAACGTTGTTGAAACAAAAAATAAATATAAAAAAGTCTAACACAAAGTTCAACAATAATTAATACTACTGTTATTGTAACAAAAAACTAGTGGAACACAAGAGTCATTATGAAAAAATATAGAGGAGGTATTTTCACCATATTCACTAAAAATATGTTGCAGAATAAATTTATACTTTGGTACGAATAAAATTTATCAAATTAAAAAACAAATAAAAAACGCGAGCTATTTAGGAGAAATTAAGAGTTGTTTACGAAAAGAAAAAATTCTAATTAATGAGCTAAAACTGTTTTTCCAATAAAAAACAAAGAGTTGTTTACAGAAACTAAGTTAAATTTCTAAATTAAAAAAAATGTTCATAGAAAAGAAAAAAAGGGTGGTTGCTGGGAAAAGAAAAGGAAAAAGAAACATATAAAACAACCGGAAAATAAAAAACTAAAAAACACATACCTGGTGATGGAGAGAAACGCGTCCAATGGGAGATTCTTATCAACGAGAAGGAAAGAGGGAGATCGTGCGGCAGAGAGAGATGGGAGACAGAGACGATGGACTTTCGGAGAATAGAACTGACGTTTCTTACTAAACTTAAAAAATTAATAAAATAAAAAAGGTTGAAAAGACCTATCTTTGCTGAAACGAGGGGGAACGAGGCAGGCGTATGCCTTAACTTTGTGGAAATGAAAAAAAATATAAAAAATTGTCTAACACAAAGTTCAACAAAAATAATTAATAATAGTGGACATTAAGAGCTGTTTATGAAAAAGAATATAGAGCTGCTCCTTTCACCATATTCACTACAATATATGTTGCAGAATAAATTAATACTTTGGTAAGAATAAAACTTATCAAATTAAAAAAACATAAATAAACAACGTGAGCTGTTTAGGGGGGAATTTAAGAGCTGTTTACGAAAAGAAAAATTTCTAATTAATGAGCTAAAAATAATTTTACAATAAAAACAAAGAGTTGTTTATAGAAGCTAAGTTAAATTTCTAACTTAAAAAAAGACATGTTCATAGAAGAGAAAAAAAAGGGGAAGGAAAAAGAAACATATAAAACAGGGGAAAACGAAAAAATTAAAACACACACCTGGTGATGGAGAGAGACGCGTCCGGCGGGAGATTCTTATCAACGAGAAGGAAAGAGGGAGATCGTGCGGCAAAGAAAGGTGGGAGACAGAGACAGTGGACTTTCGGAGAATACAACTGACGCTTTTACTAAACTTTAAAAATTAATAAAATAAAAAAGGTTGAAAATTAATAGAACTCATAAACGATTCGACTCGTCCGCCTTAGACAAAAACTCGATTGTTTTAGAAAAAACAGCAAATTTGTAAGCCTTAACTCATTGTGTGTTCGCCTCCAGTCGACTCGTACGGGTCTGCCGTTTTTTGAAACACTACATCCAAGCCTCCATTGCTCCTGCATAAGCAGCAAAGCTTCTCTCCAGTCTTTACATTTTTGCGTTGTCAATTAGGTTGTCAAGTTTACAATCTCTAAGCTCTAAGCAGCTGCCATCTTTTTCTTTTCTATAAAGAGGTCTTTTTTTAAGTTAGAAATTAAACTTAGTTTCTGTAAACAACTCCTTGTTTTTTATAATTGTAAACATTGTTAGCTCATTAATTAAGATTTTTCTATTTTCGTAAACAACTCTTAATTTTCCCCTAAACAACTCGCATTTTTTTATTTATGTTTTTTTAATTATGTTTTTAATTTGTTAAGTTTCATTCTTACCAAAGTATTAATTTACTATGCAATATAGATTGTAGTGAATATGGTGAAAAGATCACCTCTATATTTTTTCCTAAAATAGTTCTTAATGTCCCACTAGTTTTGTTACAATAATGTAGTATTAATTATTGTTGTTGAACTTTGTGTTAGACAATTTTTATTTTTTCGTTTCAACAATGTTGTTTTTATATTCTTTTTCTTTTCAACAAAGTTGAGGTGTACGTCTTGCCTCATTTGTGTAAAACACCTTGAATCCGTGATACGAATTTTAAAACATTGCTTGGAGGTGGACTAATGGATGCTTCTGCTACCGTCTGCGTGCTACGATGCTCCGATGCGTCTTTGCGCCGCCTCTGTAGTCGCGGAGAGGAGATACGGTAATGTCCGTTTGTCCGTCGGAGAGAAAAGGGTGTTGTCACGCCGGAGAGGAGCGGGAGAACTAAGAAGGGCGATCACTCAATCACAGAAATGAGAGGTTATTATAATTATTATCGCGCCGAAGAGGAGAAGGCTGAGTGCAAAGCCATCGGTCGGTGAAACTTGAGACAAAGAGATGTGGGAGGCCTGGAGTTGGAGCGTATTGAGATTAATTAGGGCAAAAAGGTCGATATTATTTTCCTCTTCAACTGAGTAACAAGTATGCTAGCGGCTAGTCTAGTGGGAGGAAAACAAGAGTTTCGAGTTAGACCAACTCCAACAATGGTAAATTGAGGTTTGTGACCATCGTCGCGCCGGAGAGAAGGCTTAGTGTACATCTGTCTTTTGATGAAACTTGAGAGGAAAAGATGTGGGAAGACTGGAGTTGGCTCGTATTGGAATTTGTTAGGGAAAAAGTTCGAAATTATTTTTCTTTTCAACTAAGTAACAAGTACGCTACCGCTACCAGCTAGTCTAGTGGGAGAAAAACAAGGGTTTCGAGTTAGAGCAACTCGAAAACAATAGTAAATCGGGTCTCCTCACCAGCGCAACAGCGTGCTCTTCTCTCCTCTCCTCTCCGGTCACAACAGAGGCACGCGGCCAACAGGCACCAGAGCACCGTAGCACGTAGGCAGCAGCAGTAAGCATCCATCAGTCCACCTCCATTGCTCTAGGTATTTCGGGTATTCAGGGTATTGCATGGTAAAAACTAGAGATGTTAAACGAGTTAGCCCTTGTTGTTTCGGGCTAACTCTTGCATTGGGCTAAACGGTCCGGTCAAAAAAAATAAATTTAAACGGATCGACAATTTATGGACCTAACCCTAACCCTAGCAGGCTTCGGGCTAGACGGGCTCCGGATTTATAAAAGTCTATTTTTTATCAACATTAAAAAATAATATTGATAAATTACTGAAAATCGACTCTTCTTTATCTAAGAAAGAACAAGAGCCGGTGCATTTATTTGATGGAATTGTTTTGAGTTGACAGCACCATAACTTTTTCAGTTTTCACTTGTCGCTTTCAGCTGACTACAAGAGAGGTCCTTCATGCTATGTCTTAAGAAATGAAATGCTAGAAAGAAAGAACTGTAATAAGGTCCGAATAATAATCCGGATAGAAAAGCCAAGCATAAGAAAGGATAGTTGCTTGTCTTTTTTCTGGTTTTTTCAATAAAGTTGACCTTGATGAGTCAAGAAAAACAATAAGAAAGGATTGTTAGTACCTCCACTTCTAAATTCCTCTGTATCGGTGGTGAAATTCGAAATCGACGGCGGCGGAGCTGGTCGAAATCGGTGCGGTGGATCTAGTTAAAATCGGCGGCAGCAGAGCTGGTTGAAATCGGCGGCGGCGGCAGAGCTGGTTGAAATCGGAGGCGGCGGCTTCAGCTTTAGAGAGACGGGGAGGAGAAAAAATCAGCTGGTTGAAATCGGTGGCGGCTTCAGCTTGTAGAAAAATAAAACGAGCTGATGGCGGCGGGGAGGAGAAGGACGGAGGGAGTGAGGGAAGGAAATATTGAAATGAGAAATGATAAGGGCAAGAATAATAGGGTTACAATAAGGTAAAATTGCTTAATATGTCCCAACGTTTAAGCGAGACCACAGAAATATCCCAGCGTAACATTAATTATAAAAATGGCCCATACTACACCATATTATACAATTCTGTCTCGAAAAAATTTTCTGACACCTGAAAAATGACTACGCACGTCGGCGCGCATACGTGGAAATCATACGTGGTCGATGTTGACACATTAGACCCAAACGACGTCGTTTGGGGAAGTGAAAAAAATGATAAAACTGAAGAAATCCCCATCATCGTTCTCATTCTTCTCGTCGTTCTCACAGAGAAACCCTAAATCACAAAGATCTCGCTACTAAACCATAGATCTCGTCCAACCTAGGTTTTCAAATAATAATGTCTTATTCGTCTTCAAGAAGCTACAATTCAGAGTATTCAACACCAAGGCCCTACTGCGATCATGGAGCATGTAATCTCCAGAGGTCATTCACAATCTTGAATCCGGGTAGGAGGTTCTGGAAATGCCCGCTTGGTAATGAGGTTAGTGTTCTTAAATTATGTATCAAACTTTATGCTTGTGGTGTTTTTTCCGATTCATCATGAAATCTGAATTTTGGATTGGATTTGGACGTAGCTCTGCGATTGTGGTTACTTTGTATGAAGAGCCATTTGAGGGAAAGGCGAAAACGGGTCTTCTTGACTGCATACGAAAAAGCCATATGATGGTTGAAAAGGATAAAAAGAAATGCGAACAAAAGATTGAAGAATTGAAGGATGAGTTCGAGTTGAAGATTAAAAAACTTCGAGTTGATAACAAGTTGTTGAAGCAAGGGTTGAAATGGACAAGATCGAGAGTTCATGCGATATATGTCATAGGGTTTTTAATCTTTTTGATTTGGTTAATTGGGATAGTTGTAGTGAAAGAGTCCTTTATCTCTTCAATGCATTGTCTTCCTTGTTGATTTTAGGGTTTATGTTTGTAAAACAGTTTGCTTAGCTTTTAGTGTTATTTGTAATATGTTAATTGGGATATTAGTAGTGAAATATCATTTTGAGCCTAAAGCAATTTGCTTCGTTTTGTAGATGTCAATTGGGATATTTATAGTGTAATATGTTAAGCTTACATGTATCATCTTGTACTGGCAACAAATTTGAACCAAGTCCGAACAATTAGATTATATAATGATCACAAAATGGTCTAATGATTACAAAATGGTCCAACACAAGTGATCACATAATGGTCTAAGATTCATTACAACCTGGTCTAATGTCATCAAATCTAAGATAGAATTTGTTCAACAACCAACATTTTTCCAAAAAAACAAACATTTGGCACTACGAAGGGGTGGGATTTTCAACTTGACTTTCTCGGTGACTCCTTTGATGTCCATCGTGCTTCCTTGATTCCCTCCGGTAGTGGCTCCACGATTAGAAGTTGGGAAATAAACACGACGTGTATTCGGCTCCCGAGAACAATGGAATTATTAGAACAAACAAGTGCAAATATGGAAGCAAGTGTATATTCACTTACTCGGACATAAATCGAACCCGACTCATTGTATACTTGACCACCATATCTCCGTCGTGTATGCCCCGCCTCTCTTTGTATGACATGCTTGAAATGGAAGAGGGCCTCGGCGTGGGCCATGTTGGAGGTTTTCTTGGTGGATTTTTACACGTTCTCTTGTTGTGGTCAAACCCACCACAATTTTTGCAAGACATTGAAGCCCACGCATAGACAACTTTGTACTTGTCTTAGGATGAACATCATCTATGCTTCTTTTTCTTAGCTTCCTCGGCTTGCCAGTGCCTTAGAGAATATGGGGGGCAAGACAGGAGGTTCATCTACAATAGGCCAAAACTTGAACCCACGCACTGGACTTATACCAAACTTGTAACACTCCAATGCATTATGCTTGAAATAGAAATTCTCTACATAATCTATAGGATCCTGCCTATTGTAAAAAATGCAGGTCAATCCATGGCAACATGGTATGCCATTCAACTCCCACGCCCTACAAGTACACTTATTTTCATTGAGATCCACAACATGTGAATCATCATTGAATGCACCTCAAACTTTCCACCTACAGCAGGTCTAACTTCACAGAATCTCACAAGTTCATGTATCCTATCCAACTTTTTCTTATGTTTGGACAAAGTGGATCAACAGAGTCCATGCTCTTCTCAAATCAAGATGATAACTCATAAAGCCTAGACATAAGACTCATCCTAATATCTTCTAGCATGTCAATCGCGGGCTTATCTCTACTCCTCAAAATGTAACTACTAAATGTCTCACATACATAATTCAATATGGTATCTGACTTTGTGTAGGAGTTAACTAAGGCCTTACAGAATGCTTGGGGTCCTTTTCTTTCGAAGTCAGCAGCTGCAAGTGGACTCTCCATCTTCAACTTATAGAAGCACCAATCATAGTCAGACTTGGAAGAAGCTTTGACAACCTGCCATAAGCTTCCCTTGAATTTTGGCCCTGGAAATTTTTTCTTCCAATTGGCATAAATATGCCTTGCACAATATCTGTGCTCACCATTAGGTTCAAGCTTCTAAATGCCATTAATCAACCCCTGCAATATAGTTGAAATCAGAAACAAGTGCATAATTATCTCACAAGCTTCAGTGTTTAAACAATAAGGTCCATACCTTTTGTTTACCACTCATAAAGGTCCATCATAAACCATCCCCAATGTTAAGATCCCCAAAGATCCGTTCAAAGAACCAAGTCCAGGTTGCTGTATTCTCCTTCTCAACCACAACCCATGCAATGGGATACATCTTATTATTTCAATCCTTTGAAACTGTAGCAAGTAATGCACCACCTAACACAGTTTTTAAAAAACAAGCATCAAATCCAATGAATTTCCTACAACCAATAAGGAAACCTTTCCTCAAAGCAGAAAATCCAATACACGGTCTCTCAAACACGGGTCTATCTTCCTTATCAAGATAAGTCTTCAATTCAAAGTGACCCTCTGTGTCATTCCTCATGAGTTCTAAGATATATGGTCTGAGCCGTGCACCACCTCATTACCACGCGGGCATCTCGGAACCTCCTACGGATTCAAGATTGTGAATGACCTCTGGAGATTACATGCTCCATGATCGCAGTAGGGCCTTGGTGTTGAATACTCTGAATTGTAGCTTCTTGAAGACGAATCAGACATTATTTGAAAACCTAGGTTGGACGAGATCTATGGTTTAGTAGCGAGATCTTTGTGATTTAGGGCTTCTCTGTGAGAACGACGAGAAGAATGAGAACGATGATGAGGATTTATTCAGTTTTATCATTTTTTTCACTTCCTCAAATGACGTCGTTTGGGTCTAATGTGTCAGCATCGACCACGTATGATTTCCACGTATGCGCGCCGACGTGCGTAGTCATTTTTCAGGTGTCAGAAAATTTTTTCGAGACAGAATTGTATAATATGGTGTAGGATGGGCCACTTTTATAATTATGTTACGCTGGGATATTTCTATGGCATAATAAGCAATTTTACCTTATTGTAACCATATTATTCTTGCCCTTATCATTTCTCATTTCAATATTTCCTTCCCTCACTCCCTCCGTCCTTCTCCCCGCCGCCATCAGCTCGTTTTATTTTTCTACTCGCTGAAGCTGAAGCCGCCACCGATTTCAACCAGCTGATTTTTTCTCCTCCCCGTATCTCTCTAAAGCTGAAGCCGCCGCCTCCAATTTCAACCACTTCTGCCGCCACCGTCGATTTCAACCAGCTCTGCCGCTGCCGATTTTAACTAGATCCACCGCACCGATTTCGACCAGCTCCGCCGCCTCCGATTTCGAATTTCACCACCGATACAGAGGAATTTAGAAGTGGAGGTACTAACAATCCTTTCTTATTGTTTTTCTTATCTCATCAAGGTCAACTTTATTGAAAAAACCAGAAAAAAGACAAGCAACTATCCTTTCTTATGCTTGGCTTTTTTATCCGGATTATTATTCGGACCTTATTACAGTTCTTTCTTTCTAGCATTTCATTTCTTAAGACATAGCATGAAGGACCTCTCTTGTAGTCAGCTGAAAGCGACAAGTGAAAACTGAAAAAGTTATGGTGCTGTCAACTCCAAACAATTCCATCAAATAAATGCACCGGCTCTTGTTATTTCTTAGATAAAGAAGAGTCGATTTTCAGTAATTTATCAATATTATTTTTTAATGTTTATAAAAAATAGACTTTTATAAATCCGGAGCCCGTCTAGCCCGAAGCCTGCTAGGGTTAGGGTTAGGTCCATAAATTGTCGACCCATTTAAATTTGTTTTTTTTGACCGGACCGTTTAGCCCAATGCAAGAGTTAGCCCGAAACAACAAGGGCTAACTCGTTTAACATCTCTAGTTTTTACAATGCAATACCCTTAATACCCGAAATAATTTATGCTACGCTATGGTGGAACAAAAATGCCATGCAGATGAAAAGTGCTATTGAAAACACTGAAGATGAGACAAGAAACACATAGGCATCAACAACATCATTTGAATCTCATCCTTCCAATAATTATGCCTTAAACATATTCATATCAATTAACAATCGAACAAAAAAGGATATAGAAAATAAAATGAGAAACAAAAAAACGTGCAGGTCCCAGATTTCGACATTTTAATAATTAAAACCATACTGTATCACATTTTTCCTTTCAATAGTAAGCCGATAACTAACATATAAATACATGAAAATAAACTCACGTATAAATTCGTATCTATTTTGTATGAAGAGAAAAATATTACCTACAACGGCATAGCAGGAATTCAAACATGAGAGCAAAAATTAAAACACTCAAGGATTTTATAACAAAGTTACAAAAATGAAACATAAATATAATAATATTAATTCTCCATATAACCTAGCTTGCACATTGCGAGGTCATGTATTACGAGAGGATTGGATTCTTGATTGAGAAGAAATTCGTTCTTCAACAACTCTCTTCCTATTTAAATATATCAATTTGACTAATTTAACTAATTTCTTTAAACAACAATTCACCAAGAACAATGAATACAAAATAAAACAAGCCCAAAGACTTACTGCTTAGTGCTTTAGATATTGTGAACATGACAACCTAATTAACAAAACAAAAATGTAAAGATCGGAGATAGGCTTTGCTGCTTACGAAGGAACAATGGAGGTGGACCAATGGATGCTTACTGTTACGACCTGCGTGCTACGGTACTCTGGTGCCTGCTGGCAACGCACCTCTGCTGTCGCCTGAGAGGAGAGGCAGATAGGGTGCTGTCTGTGTGTCCTGCCAGAGAGAAGAAGATGTTGTCACGCCGGAGAGGAGACATGATTTACCATTGTTGGAGTTGGTCTAACTCGAAATTCGAAACCCTTATTTCCCTCCCACTAGACTAGCCGCTAGCGTACTCGTTACTCAATTGAAGAGAAAAATAATTTCGACTTTTTTCCTTAATAAATCTCAATACGCTCCAACTCCAAGCTCCCCTGATCTCTTCCTCTCAAGTTTCACCGGAAGACGGATGTACACTGAGCCTTCTCCTCTCCAGCGCGACAATGGTCACAGACCCTAGTTTACCATTGTTAGAGTTGATCTAACTCAAAACCCTTCTTTCCCTCCCACTAGACTAGCCGTTAGGGTATGAGAAAAATAATTTCAACCTTTTTGCCCAAATAAATCCCAATACGCTCCAACTCCATGCCTCCCACATCTGTTCCTCTCAAGTTTCACCGATGACGACCGTACACTCCGCCTTCTCCTCTCCGGCACGATAGTGATCACAATAACCTCTCTCTCCCGCGCACCCAAATGGCCGCCTTCTTAGTTCTCCGCTCCTCTTTGGCGCGACAAAGACCTCTTCTCCCGGTGGGACAAACGGACATTACCCTATCCGCCTCTCCTCTCCGACAACAAGAGAGGCGGGCGAAGCAAGCAGAGCACTATAAAGACGCAGACGATAGCATGTTAGTCCACCTCCGTGTAATGTTTTAAAATTCGCAACACATATTCAAGACGTTTTGCGCAAATGAGGTGAGACGACGCCTCGAGGCGGAACGAGGCGTACGCCTTAACGTTGTTGAAACAAAAATTAAATATAAAAAATTCTAACACAAAGTTCAACAAGAATTAATACTACTGTTATTGTAACAAAAAACTAGTGGAAAACATGTGCTGTTATGATAATAATATAGAGGATGTATTTTCACCATATTCACTAAAAATATGTTGCAGAATAAAATTATACTTTTGTACCAATAAAATTTATCAAATTAAAAAAAAAATAAAAAACGCGAGCTATTTACGACAAAATAAGAGTTGTATACGAAAAGAAAAAATTCTAATTAATGATATAAAACTGTTTTTCAAATAAAAAACAAAGAGTTGTTTACGTAAACTAAGTTAAATTTCTAAATTAAAAAAATGTTCATAGAAAAGAAAAAAGGGTGGTTCTGGGAAAAGAAAAGGAAAAAGAAACATATAAAACAACCGGAAAATAAAAACTAAAAAACACATACCTGGTGATTGAGAGAAACGCGTCCAATGGGAGATTCTTATCAACGAGAAGGAAAGAGGGAGATCGTGCGGCAGAGAGAGATGGGAGACAGAGACGATTGACTTTCGGAGAATAGAACTGACGTTTCTTACTAAACTTAAAAATTAATAAAATAAAAAGGTTGAAAAGACCTATCTTTGCTGAAACGAGGGGGAACGAGGCAGGCGTATGCCTTAACTTTGTGGAAATGAAAAAAATATAAAAATTGTCTAACACAAAGTTCAACAAAATAATTAATAATAGTGGACATTAAGAGCTGTTTATGAAAAAGAATATAGAGCTGCTCCTTTCACCATATTCACTACAATATATGTTGCAGAATAAATTAATACTTTGGTAAGAATAAAACTTATCAAATTAAAAAAACATAAATAAACAACGTGAGCTGTTTAGGGGAATTTAAGAGCTGTTTACGAAAAGAAAAATTTCTAATTAATGAGCTAAAAATAATTTTACAATAAAAACAAAGAGTTGTTTATAGAAGCTAAGTTAAATTTCTAACTTAAAAAGACATGTTCATAGAAGAGAAAAAAAAGGGGAAGGAAAAAGAAACATATAAAACAGGGGAAAACGAAAAATTAAAACACACACCTGGTGATGGAGAGAGACGCGTCCGGCGGGAGATTCTTATCAACGAGAAGGAAAGAGGGAGATCGTGCGGCAAAGAAAGGTGGGAGACAGAGACAGTGGACTTTCGGAGAATACAACTGACGCTTTTACTAAACTTTAAAAATTAATAAAATAAAAAAGGTTGAAAATTAATAGAACTCATAAACGATTCGACTCGTCCGCCTTAGACAAAAAATCGATTGTTTTAGAAAAAATAGCAAATTTGTAAGCCTTAACTCATTGTGTGTTCGCCTCCAGTCGACTCGTACGGGTCTGCCGTTTTTTGAAACACTACATCCAAGCCTCCATTGCTCCTGCATAAGCAGCAAAGCTTCTCTCCAGTCTTTACATTTTTGCGTTGTCAATTAGGTTGTCAAGTTTACAATCTCTAAGCTCTAAGCAGCTGCCATCTTTTTCTTTTCTATAAAGAGGTCTTTTTTTAAGTTAGAAATTAAACTTAGTTTCTGTAAACAACTCCTTGTTTTTTATAATTGTAAACATTGTTAGCTCATTAATTAAGATTTTTCTATTTTCGTAAACAACTCTTAATTTTCCCCTAAACAACTCGCATTTTTTTATTTATGTTTTTTTAATTATGTTTTTTAATTTGTTAAGTTTCATTCTTACCAAAGTATTAATTTACTATGCAATATAGATTGTAGTGAATATGGTGAAAAGATCACCTCTATATTTTTTTCCTAAAATAGTTCTTAATGTCCCACTAGTTTTTGTTACAATAATGAGTATTAATTATTGTTGTTGAACTTTGTGTTAGACAATTTTTTATTTTTTTCGTTTCAACAATGTTGTTTTTTATATTCTTTTTCTTTTCAACAAAGTTGAGGTGTACGTCTTGCCTCATTTGTGTAAAACACCTTGAATCCGTGATACGAATTTTAAAACATTGCTTGGAGGTGGACTAATGGATGCTTACTGCTACCGTCTGCGTGCTACGATGCTCTGATGCGTGCTGCGCCGCCTCTGTAGTCGCCGGAGAGGAGATACGGTATTGTCCGTTTGTCCCGTCGGAGAGAAAAGGGTGTTGTCGCGCCGGAGAGGAGCGGGAGAACTAAGAAGGGCAGTCACTCAATTGCACAGGAAATGAGAGGTTATTATAATTATTATCGCGCCGAAGAGGAGAAGGCTGAGTGCAAAGCCATCGGTCGGTGAAACTTGAGACAAAGGGATGTGGGAGGCCTGGAGTTGGAGCGTATTGAGATTAATTAGGGCAAAAAGGTCGATATTATTTTCCTCTTCAACTGAGTAACAAGTATGCTAGCGGCTAGTCTAGTGGGAGGAAAACAAGAGTTTCGAGTTAGACCAACTCCAACAATGGTAAATTGAGGTTTGTGACCATCGTCGCGCCGGAGAGAAGGCTTAGTGTACATCTGTCTTTTGATGAAACTTGAGAGGAAAAGATGTGGGAAGACTGGAGTTGGCTCGTATTGGAATTTGTTAGGGAAAAAGTTCGAAATTATTTTTCTTTTCAACTAAGTAACAAGTACGCTACCGCTACCAGCTAGTCTAGTGGGAGAAAAACAAGGGTTTCGAGTTAGAGCAACTCGAAAACAATAGTAAATCGGGTCTCCTCACCAAACAGCAGCGTGCTCTTCTCTCCTCTCCTCTCCGGTCACAACAGAGGCACGCGGCCAACAGGCACCAGAGCACCGTAGTACGTAGGCAGCAGCAGTAAGCATCCATCAGTCCACCTCCATTGCTCTAGGTATTTCGGGTATTCAGGGTATTGCATGGTAAAAACTAGAGATGTTAAACGAGTTAGCCCTTGTTGTTTCGGGCTAACTCTTGCATTGGGCTAAACGGTCCGGTCAAAAAAAATAAATTTAAACGGATCGACAATTTATGGACCTAACCCTAACCCTAGCAGGCTTCGGGCTAGACGGGCTCCGGATTTATAAAAGTCTATTTTTTATCAACATTAAAAAATAATATTGATAAATTACTGAAAATCGACTCTTCTTTATCTAAGAAAGAACAAGAGCCGGTGCATTTATTTGATGGAATTGTTTTGAGTTGACAGCACCATAACTTTTTCAGTTTTCACTTGTCGCTTTCAGCTGACTACAAGAGAGGTCCTTCATGCTATGTCTTAAGAAATGAAATGCTAGAAAGAAAGAACTGTAATAAGGTCCGAATAATAATCCGGATAGAAAAGCCAAGCATAAGAAAGGATAGTCGCTTGTCTTTTTTCTGGTTTTTTCAATAAAGTTGACCTTGATGAGTCAAGAAAAACAATAAGAAAGGATTGTTAGTACCTCCACTTCTAAATTCCTCTGTATCGGTGGTGAAATTCGAAATCGACGGCGTGAGCTGGTCGAAATCGGTGCGGTGGATCTAGTTAAAATCGGCGGCAGCAGAGCTGGTTGAAATCGGCGGCGGCGGCAGAGCTGGTTGAAATCGGAGGCGGCGGCTTCAGCTTTAGAGAGACGGGGAGGAGAAAAAATCAGCTGGTTGAAATCGGTGGCGGCTTCAGCTTGTAGAAAAATAAAACGAGCTGATGGCGGCGGGGAGGAGAAGGACGGAGGGAGTGAGGGAAGGAAATATTGAAATGAGAAATGATAAGGGCAAGAATAATAGGGTTACAATAAGGTAAAATTGCTTAATATGTCCCAACGTTTAAGCGAGACCACAGAAATATCCCAGCGTAACATTAATTATAAAAATGGCCCATACTACACCATATTATACAATTCTGTCTCGAAAAATTTTACGACACTGAAAATGACTACGCACGCCGGGCGCGCATACGTGGAAATCATACGTGGTCGATGTTGACACATTAGACCCAAACGACGTCGTTTGGGGAAGTGAAAAAAATGATAAAACTGAAGAAATCCCCATCATCGTTCTCATTCTTCTCGTCGTTCTCACAGAGAAGCCCTAAATCACAAAGATCTCGCTACTAAACCATAGATCTCGTCCAACCGAGGTTTTCAAATAATAATGTCTTATTCGTCTTCAAGAAGCTACAATTCAGAGTATTCAACACCAAGGCCCTACTGCGATCATGGAGCATGTAATCTCCAGAGGTCATTCACAATCTTGAATCCGGGTAGGAGGTTCTGGAAATGCCCGCTTGGTAATGAGGTTAGTGTTCTTAAATTATGTATCAAACTTTATGCTTGTGGTGTTTTTTCCGATTCATCATGAAATCTGAATTTTGGATTGGATTTGGACGTAGCTCTGTGATTGTGGTTACTTTGTATGAAGAGCCATTTGAGGGAAAGGCGAAAGCGGGTCTTCTTGACTGCATACGAAAAAGCCATATGATGGTTGAAAAGGATAAAAAGAAATGCGAACAAAAGATTGAAGAATTGAAGGATGAGTTCGAGTTGAAGATTAAAAAACTTCGAGTTGATAACAAGTTGTTGAAGCAAGGGTTGAAATGGACAAGATCGAGAGTTCATGCGATATATGTCATAGGGTTTTTAATCTTTTTGATTTGGTTAATTGGGATAGTTGTAGTGAAAGAGTCCTTTATCTCTTCAATGCATTGTCTTCCTTGTTGATTTTAGGGTTTATGTTTGTAAAACAGTTTGCTTAGCTTTTAGTGTTATTTGTAATATGTTAATTGGGATATTAGTAGTGAAATATCATTTTGAGCCTAAAGCAATTTGCTTCGTTTTGTAGATGTCAATTGGGATATTTATAGTGTAATATGTTAAGCTTACATGTATCATCTCAGATCGCAACAAATTTGAACCAAGTCCGAACAATTAGATTATATAATGATCACAAAATGGTCTAATGATTACAAAATGGTCCAACACAAGTGATCACATAATGGTCTAAGATTCATTACAAACTGGTCTAATGTCATCAAATCTAAGATAGAATTTGTTCAACAACCAACATTTTTTCCAAAAAAAACAAACATTTGGCACTACGAAGGGGTGGGATTTTCAACTTGACTTTCTCCAGTGACTCCTTTGATGTCCATCGTGCTTCCTTGATTCCCTCCAGTAGTGGCTCCACGATTAGAAGTTGGGAAATAAACACGACGTGTATTCGGCTCCCGAGAACAATGGAATTATTAGAACAAACAAGTGCAAATATGGAAGCAAGTGTATATTCACTTACTCGGACATAAATCGAACCCGACTCATTGTATACTTGACCACCATATCTCCGTCGTGTATGCCCCGCCTCTCTTTGTATGACATGCTTGAAATGGAAGAGGGCCTCGGCGTGGGCCATGTTGGAGGTTTTCTTGGTGGATTTTTACACGTTCTCTTGTTGTGGTCAAACCCACCACAATTTTTGCAAGACATTCAAGCCCACGCATAGACAACTTTGTACTTGTCTTAGGATGAACATCATCTATGCTTCTTTTTCTTAGCTTCCTCGGCTGCCAGTGCCTTAGAGAATATGGGGGCAAGACAGGAGGTTCATCTACTGATAGCCAAAACTTGAACCCACGACCGGACTTATACCAAACTTGTAACACTCCAATGCATTATGCTTGAAATAGAAATTCTCTACATAATCTATAGGATCCCGCCTATTGTAAAAAATGCAGGTCAATCCATGGCAACATGGTATGCCATTCAACTCCCACGCCTACAAGTACACTTATTTTCATTGAGATCCACAACATGTGAATCATCATTGAATGCACCTCAAACTTTCCACCTACGGCAGTCTAACTTCACAGAATCTCACAAGTTCATGTATCCTATCCAACTTTTTCTTATGTTTGGACAAAGTGGATCAACAGAGTCCATGCTCTTCTCAAATCAAGATGATAACTCATAAAGCCTAGACATAAGACTCATCCTAATATCTTCTAGCATGTCAATCGCGGGCTTATCTCTACTCCTCAAAATGTAACTACTAAATGTCTCACATACATAATTCAATATGGTATCTGACTTTGTGTAGGAGTTAACTAAGGCCTTACAGAATGCTTGGGGTCCTTTTCTTTCGAAGTCAGCAGCTGCAAGTGGACTCTCCATCTTCAACTTATAGAAGCACCAATCATAGTCAGACTTGGAAGAAGCTTTGACAACCTGCCATAAGCTTCCCTTGAATTTTGGCCCTGGAAATTTTTTCTTCCAATTGGCATAAATATGCCTTGCACAATATCTGTGCTCACCATTAGGTTCAAGCTTCTAAATGCCATTAATCAACCCCTGCAATATAGTTGAAATCAGAAACAAGTGCATAATTATCTCACAAGCTTCAGTGTTTAAACAATAAGGTCCATACCTTTTGTTTACCACTCATAAAGGTCCATCATAAACCATCCCCAATGTTAAGATCCCCAAAGATCCGTTCAAAGAACCAAGTCCAGGTTGCTTTATTCTCCTTCTCAACCACAACCCATGCAATGGGATACATCTTATTATTTCAATCCTTTGAAACTGTAGCAAGTAATGCACCACCTAACACAGTTTTTAAAAAACAAGCATCAAATCCAATGAATTTCCTACAACCAATAAGGAAACCTTTCCTCAAAGCAGAAAATCCAATACACGGTCTCTCAAACACGGGTCTATCTTCCTTATCAAGATAAGTCTTCAATTCAAAGTGACCCTCTGTGTCATTCCTCATGAGTTCTAAGATATATGGTCTGAGCCGTGCACAACCTCATTACCAAGCGGGCATCTCCAGAACCTCCTACCGGATTCAAGATTGTGAATGACCTCTGGAGATTACATGCTCCATGATCGCAGTAGGGCCTTGGTGTTGAATACTCTGAATTGTAGCTTCTTGAAGACGAATCAGACATTATTTGAAAACCTAGGTTGGACGAGATCTATGGTTTAGTAGCGAGATCTTTGTGATTTAGGGCTTCTCTGTGAGAACGACGAGAAGAATGAGAACGATGATGAGGATTTATTCAGTTTTATCATTTTTTTCACTTCCTCAAACGACGTCGTTTGGGTCTAATGTGTCAGCATCGACCACGTATGATTTCCACGTATGCGCGCCGACGTGCGTAGTCATTTTCAGTGTCGAGAAAATTTTTCGAGACAATTGTATAATATGGTGTAGGATGGGCCACTTTTATAATTATGTTACTGGGGATATTTCTTTGGCTTAATAAGCAATTTTACCTTATTGTAACCTTATTATACTTGCCCTTATCATTTCAAATTTCAATATTCCTTCCCTCACTCCCTCCGTCCTTCTCCCCGCCGCCATCATTTCGTTTTATTTTTCTACTCATTGAAGTCAAGCCGCCACCGATTTCAACCGGTGATTTTTCTCCTCCCCGTATCTCTCTAAAGCTGAAGCCGCCGCCTCCAATTTCAACCACTTCTGCCGCCACCGTCGATTTCAACCAGCTCTGCCGCTGCCGATTTTAACTAGATCCACCGCACCGATTTCGATCAGCTCCGCCGCCTCCGATTTCGAATTTCACCACCGATACAGAGGAATTTAGAAGTGGAGGTACTAATCCTTTCTTATTGTTTTCTTATCTCATCAAGGTCAACTTTATTGAAAAAACCGGAAAAAGACAAGCAACTATCCTTTCTTATGCACGGCTTTTTATCGGATTATTATTCGGACCTTATTACGATTCTTTCTTTCTAGCATTTCATTTCTTAAGACATAGCATGAAGGACCTCTCTTGTAGTCACCGAAAGCGACAAGTGAAAAGCGAAAAAGTTATGGTCTTTATCAACTCAAACAATTCCATCAAATAAATGCACGGCTCTTGTTATTTCTTAGATAAAGAAGAGTCGATTTTGATAATTTATCAATATTATTTTTTAATGTTTATAAAAATAGACTTTTATAAATCGAGCCGTCTGGCAGAAGCTGCTAGGAGTTAGGGTTAGGTCCATAAATTGTCGACCCATTTAAATTTGTTTTTTTTGACCGGACCGTTTAGCCCAATGCAAGAGTTAGCCCGAAACAACAAGGGCTAACTCGTTTAACATCTCTAGTTTTTACCATGCAATACCCTTAATACCCGAAATAATTTATGCTACGCTATGGTGGAACAAAAATGCCATGCAGATGAAAAGTGCTATTGAAAACACTGAAGATGAGACAAGAAACACATAGGCATCAACAACATCATTTGAATCTCATCCTTCCAATAATTATGCCTTAAACATATTCATATCAATTAACAATCGAACAAAAAAGGATATAGAAAATAAAATGAGAAACAAAAAAACGTGCAGGTCCCAGATTTCGACATTTTAATAATTAAAACCATACTGTATCACATTTTTCCTTTCAATAGTAAGCCGATAACTAACATATAAATACATGAAAATAAACTCACGTATAAATTCGTATCTATTTTGTATGAAGAGAAAAATATTACCTACAACGGCATAGCAGGAATTCAAACATGAGAGCAAAAATTAAAACACTCAAGGATTTTATACCAAAGTTACAAAAATGAAACATAAATATAATAATATTAATTCTCCATATAACCTAGCTTGCACATTGCGAGGTCATGTATTACGAGAGGATTGGATTCTTGATTGAGAAGAAATTCGTTCTTCAACAACTCTCTTCCTATTTAAATATATCAATTTGACTAATTTAACTAATTTCTTTAAACAACAATTCACCAAGAACAATGAATACAAAATAAAACAAGCCCAAAGACTTACTGTTTAGTGCTTTAGATATTGTGAACATGACAACCTAATTAACAAAACAAAAATGTAAAGATCGGAGATAGGCTTTGCTTCTACGAAGGAACAATGGAGGTGGACCAATGGATGCTTCTATTACGACTGCGTCTACTGCTCTACGGTGCTTCTGGCACGCACCTCTGCTGTCGCCCGAGAGGAGAGGCAGATAGGGTGCTGTCTGTGTGTCCTGCCAGAGAGAAGAAGATGTTGTCACGCCGGAGAGGAGACATGATTTACCATTGTTGGAGTTGGTCTAACTCGAAATTCGAAACCCTTATTTCCCTCCCACTAGACTAGCCGCTAGCGTACTCGTTACTCAATTGAAGAGAAAAATAATTTGACTTTTTCCTTAATAAATCTCAATACGCTCCAACTCCAAGCTCCCCGATCTCTTCCTCTCAAGTTTCACCGGAAGACGGATGTACACCGAGCCTTCTCCTCTCCAGTGCGACAATGGTCACAGACCACTAGTTTACCATTGTTAGAGTTGATCTAACTCAAAACCCTTCTTTCCCTCCCACTAGACTAGCCGTTAGGGTATGAGAAAAATAATTTCAACCTTTTTGCCCAAATAAATCCCAATACGCTCCAACTCCATGCCTCCCACATCTGTTCCTCTCAAGTTTCACCGACAGACGACTGTACACTCCGCCTTCTCCTCTCCGGCACGATAGTGATCACAATAACCTCTCCTCTCCTGCGCACCCAAACGGCCGCCCTTCTTAGTTCTCCCGCTCCTCTTTGGCGCGACAAAGACCCTCTTCTCCCGGTGGGACAAACGGACATTACCCTATCCGCCTCTCCTCTCCGACAATGAGAGGCGGGCGCAAGCAATGAGCACTATAAAGACGCAGACGATAGCATGTTAGTCCACCTCCGTGTAATGTTTTAAAATTCGCAACACATATTCAAGACGTTTTGCGCAAATGAGGTGAGACGTACGCCTCGAGGCGGAGCAGGCGTACGCCTTAACGTTGTTGAAACAAAAATAAATATAAAAAGTCTAACACAAAGTTCAACAATAATTAATACTCATGTTATTGTAACAAAAAACTAGTGGAACACGAGCTGTTATGAAAAAAATATAGAGGAGGTATTTTCACCATATTCACTAAAAATATGTTGCAGAATAAATTTATACTTTGGTACGAATAAAATTTATCAAATTAAAAAACAAATAAAAAACGCGAGCTATTTAGGAGAAATTAAGAGTTGTTTACGAAAAGAAAAATTCTAATTAATGAGCTAAAGCTGTTTTCCAATAAAAACAAAGAGTTGTTTACGAAACTAAGTTAAATTTCTAAATTAAAAAAATGTTCATAGAAAAGAAAAAAGGGTGGTTCTTTGGGAAAAGAAAAGGAAAAAGAAACATATAAAACAACCGGAAAATAAAAACTAAAAACACATACACGGTGATGGAGAGAAACGCGTCGATGGGAGATTCTTATCAACGAGAAGGAAAGAGGGAGATCGTGCGGCAGAGAGAGATGGGAGACAGAGACGATGGACTTTCGGAGAATAGAACTGACGTTTCTTACTAAACTTAAAAAATTAATAAAATAAAAAAGGTTGAAAAGACCTATCTTTGCTGAAACGAGGGGGAACGAGGCAGGCGTATGCCTTAACTTTGTGGAAATGAAAAAAAATATAAAAAATTGTCTAACACAAAGTTCAACAAAAATAATTAATAATAGTGGACATTAAGAGCTGTTTATGAAAAAGAATATAGAGCTGCTCCTTTCACCATATTCACTACAATATATGTTGCAGAATAAATTAATACTTTGGTAAGAATAAAACTTATCAAATTAAAAAAACATAAATAAACAACGTGAGCTGTTTAGGGGGGAATTTAAGAGCTGTTTACGAAAAGAAAAATTTCTAATTAATGAGCTAAAAATAATTTTACAATAAAAACAAAGAGTTGTTTATAGAAGCTAAGTTAAATTTCTAACTTAAAAAAAGACATGCTCATAGAAGAGAAAAAAAGGGGAAGGAAAAAGAAACATATAAAACAGGGGAAAACAAAAAAATTAAAACACACACCTGGTGATGGAGAGAGACGCGTCCGGCGGGAGATTCTTATCAACGAGAAGGAAAGAGGGAGATCGTGCGGCAAAGAAAGGTGGGAGACAGAGACAGTGGACTTTCGGAGAATACAACTGACGCTTTTACTAAACTTTAAAAATTAATAAAATAAAAAAGGTTGAAAATTAATAGAACTCATAAACGATTCGACTCGTCCGCCTTAGACAAAAACTCGATTGTTTTAGAAAAAACAGCAAATTTGTAAGCCTTAACTCATTGTGTGTTCGCCTCCAGTCGACTAAATGCAGTCTGCCGTTTTTGAAACACTACATCCAAGCCTCCATTGCTCCTGCATAAGCAGCAAAGCTTCTCTCCAGTCTTTACATTTTTGCGTTGTCAATTAGGTTGTCAAGTTTACAATCTCTAAGCTCTAAGCAGCTGCCATCTTTTTCTTTTCTATAAAGAGGTCTTTTTTTAAGTTAGAAATTAAACTTAGTTTCTGTAAACAACTCCTTGTTTTTTATAATTGTAAACATTGTTAGCTCATTAATTAAGATTTTTCTATTTTCGTAAACAACTCTTAATTTTCCCCTAAACAACTCGCATTTTTTTATTTATGTTTTTTTAATTATGTTTTTTAATTTGTTAAGTTTCATTCTTACCAAAGTATTAATTTACTATGCAATATAGATTGTAGTGAATATGGTGAAAAGATCACCTCTATATTTTTTTCCTAAAATAGTTCTTAATGTCCCACTAGTTTTTGTTACAATAACAGTAGTATTAATTATTGTTGTTGAACTTTGTGTTAGACAATTTTTTATTTTTTTCGTTTCAACAATGTTGTTTTTTATATTCTTTTTCTTTTCAACAAAGTTGAGGTGTACGTCTTGCCTCATTTGTGTAAAACACCTTGAATCCGTGATACGAATTTTAAAACATTGCTTGGAGGTGGACTAATGGATGCTTACTGCTACCGTCTGCGTTCTACGATGCTCTGATGCGAGCTGCGCCGCCTCTGTAGTCGCCGGAGAGGAGATACGGTAATGTCCGTTTGTCCCGTCGGAGAGAAAAGGGTGTTGTCACGCCGGAGAGGAGCGGGAGAACTAAGAAGGGCAGTCACTCAATTGCACAGGAAATGAGAGGTTATTATAATTATTATCGCGCCGAAGAGGAGAAGGCTGAGTGCAAAGCCATCGGTCGGTGAAACTTGAGACAAAGAGATGTGGGAGGCCTGGAGTTGGAGCGTATTGAGATTAATTAGGGCAAAAAGGTCGATATTATTTTCCTCTTCAACTGAGTAACAAGTATGCTAGCGGCTAGTCTAGTGGGAGGAAAACAAGAGTTTCGAGTTAGACCAACTCCAACAATGGTAAATTGAGATTTGTGACCATCGTCGCGCCGGAGAGAAGGCTTAGTGTACATATGTCTTTTGATGAAACTTGAGAGGAAAAGATGTGGGAAGACTGGAGTTGGCTCGTATTGGAATTTGTTAGGGAAAAAGTTCGAAATTATTTTTCTTTTCAACTAAGTAACAAGTACGCTACCGCTACCAGCTAGTCTAGTGGGAGAAAAACAAGGGTTTCGAGTTAGAGCAACTCGAAAACAATAGTAAATCGGGTCTCCTCACCAGCGCAACAGCGTGCTCTTCTCTCCTCTCCTCTCCGGTCACAACAGAGGCACGCGGCCAACAGGCACCAGAGCACCGTAGCACGTAGGCAGCAGCAGTAAGCATCCATCAGTCCACCTCCATTGCTCTAGGTATTTCGGGTATTCAGGGTATTGCATGGTAAAAACTAGAGATGTTAAACGAGTTAGCCCTTGTTGTTTCGGGCTAACTCTTGCATTGGGCTAAACGGTCCGGTCAAAAAAAATAAATTTAAACGGATCGACAATTTATGGACCTAACCCTAACCCTAGCAGCTTAGTTTAGGCAGACTCGGATTTATAAAAGTCTATTTTTTATCAACATTAAAAAATAATATTGATAAATTACTGAAAATCGACTCTTCTTTATCTAAGAAAGAACAAGAGCCGGTGCATTTATTTGATGGAATTGTTTTGAGTTGACAGCACCATAACTTTTTCAGTTTTCACTTGTCGCTTTCAGCTGACTACAAGAGAGGTCCTTCATGCTATGTCTTAAGAAATGAAATGCTAGAAAGAAAGAACTGTAATAAGGTCCGAATAATAATCCGGATAGAAAAGCCAAGCATAAGAAAGGATAGTCGCTTGTCTTTTTTCTGGTTTTTTCAATAAAGTTGACCTTGATGAGTAAAGAAAAACAATAAGAAAGGATTGTTAGTACCTCCACTTCTAAATTCCTCTGTATCGGTGGTGAAATTCGAAATCGACGGCGGCGGAGCTGGTCGAAATCGGTGCGGTGGATCTAGTTAAAATCGGCGGCAGCAGAGCTGGTTGAAATCGGCGGCGGCGGCAGAGCTGGTTGAAATCGGAGGCGGCGGCTTCAGCTTTAGAGAGACGGTGAGGAGAAAAAATCAGCTGGTTGAAATCGGTGGCGGCTTCAGCTTGTAGAAAAATAAAACGAGCTGATGGCGGCGGGGAGGAGAAGGACGGAGGGAGTGAGGGAAGGAAATATTGAAATGAGAAATGATAAGGGCAAGAATAATAGGGTTACAATAAGGTAAAATTGCTTAATATGTCCCAACGTTTAAGCGAGACCACAGAAATATCCCAGCGTAACATTAATTATAAAAATGGCCCATACTACACCATATTATACAATTCTGTCTCGAAAAAATTTTCTGACACCTGAAAAATGACTACGCACGTCGGCGCGCATACGTGGAAATCATACGTGGTCGATGTTGACACATTAGACCCAAACGACGTCGTTTGGGGAAGTGAAAAAAATGATAAAACTGAAGAAATCCCCATCATCGTTCTCATTCTTCTCGTCGTTCTCACAGAGAAGCCCTAAATCACAAAGATCTCGCTACTAAACCATAGATCTCGTCCAACCTAGGTTTTCAAATAATAATGTCTTATTCGTCTTCAAGAAGCTACAATTCAGAGTATTCAACACCAAGGCCCTACTGCGATCATGGAGCATGTAATCTCCAGAGGTCATTCACAATCTTGAATCCGGGTAGGAGGTTCTGGAAATGCCCGCTTGGTAATGAGGTTAGTGTTCTTAAATTATGTATCAAACTTTATGCTTGTGGTGTTTTTTCCGATTCATCATGAAATCAATTTTGGATTGGATTTGACGTAGCTCTGCGATTGTGGTTACTTTGTATGAAGAGCCATTTGAGGGAAAGGCGAAAACGGGTCTTCTTGACTGCATACGAAAAAGCCATATGATGGTTGAAAAGGATAAAAAGAAATGCGAACAAAAGATTGAAGAATTGAAGGATGAGTTCGAGTTGAAGATTAAAAAACTTCGAGTTGATAACAAGTTGTTGAAGCAAGGGTTGAAATGGACAAGATCGAGAGTTCATGCGATATATGTCATAGGGTTTTTAATCTTTTTGATTTGGTTAATTGGGATAGTTGTAGTGAAAGAGTCCTTTATCTCTTCAATGCATTGTCTTCCTTGTTGATTTTAGGGTTTATGTTTGTAAAACAGTTTGCTTAGCTTTTAGTGTTATTTGTAATATGTTAATTGGGATATTAGTAGTGAAATATCATTTTGAGCCTAAAGCAATTTGCTTCGTTTTGTAGATGTCAATTGGGATATTTATAGTGTAATATGTTAAGCTTACATGTATCATCTTGTACTGGCAACAAATTTGAACCAAGTCCGAACAATTAGATTATATAATGATCACAAAATGGTCTAATGATTACAAAATGGTCCAACACAAGTGATCACATAATGGTCTAAGATTCATTACAAACTGGTCTAATGTCATCAAATCTAAGATAGAATTTGTTCAACAACCAACATTTTTTCCAAAAAAAACAAACATTTGGCACTACGAAGGGGTGGGATTTTCAACTTGACTTTCTCCAGTGACTCCTTTGATGTCCATCGTGCTTCCTTGATTCCCTCCAGTAGTGGCTCCACGATTAGAAGTTGGGAAATAAACACGACGTGTATTCGGCTCCTGAGAACAATGGAATTATTAGAACAAACAAGTGCAAATATGGAAGCAAGTGTATATTCACTTACTCGGACATAAATCGAACCCGACTCGCTGTATACTTGACCACCATATCTCCGTCGTGTCTGCCCCGCCTCTCTTTGTATGACATGCTTGAAATGGAAGAGGGCCTCGGCGTGGGCCATGTTGGAGGTTTTCTTGGTGGATTTTTACACGTTCTCTTGTTGTGGTCAAACCCACCACAATTTTTGCAAGACATTCGAAGCCCACGCATAGACAACTTTGTACTTGTCTTAGGATGAACATCATCTATGCTTCTTTTTCTTAGCTTCCTCGGCCTGCCAGGTGCCTTAGAGAATATGGGGGGCAAGACAGGAGGTTCATCTACAATAGGCCAAAACTTGAACCCACGCACTGGACTTATACCAAACTTGTAACACTCCAATGCATTATGCTTGAAATAGAAATTCTCTACATAATCTATAGGATCCTGCCTATTGTAAAAAATGCAGGTCAATCCATGGCAACATGGTATGCCATTCAACTCCCACGCCCTACAAGTACACTTATTTTCATTGAGATCCACAACATGTGAATCATCATTGAATGCACCTCAAACTTTCCACCTACAGCAGGTCTAACTTCACAGAATCTCACAAGTTCATGTATCCTATCCAACTTTTTTCTTATGTTTGGACAAAGTGGATCAACAGAGTCCATGCTCTTCTCAAATCAAGATGATAACTCATAAAGCCTAGACATAAGACTCATCCTAATATCTTCTAGCATGTCAATCGCGGGCTTATCTCTACTCCTCAAAATGTAACTACTAAATGTCTCACATACATAATTCAATATGGTATCTGACTTTGTGTAGGAGTTAACTAAGGCCTTACAGAATGCTTGGGGTCCTTTTCTTTCGAAGTCAGCAGCTGCAAGTGGACTCTCCATCTTCAACTTATAGAAGCACCAATCATAGTCAGACTTGGAAGAAGCTTTGACAACCTGCCATAAGCTTCCCTTGAATTTTGGCCCTGGAAATTTTTTCTTCCAATTGGCATAAATATGCCTTGCACAATATCTGTGCTCACCATTAGGTTCAAGCTTCTAAATGCCATTAATCAACCCCTGCAATATAGTTGAAATCAGAAACAAGTGCATAATTATCTCACAAGCTTCAGTGTTTAAACAATAAGGTCCATACCTTTTGTTTACCACTCATAAAGGTCCATCATAAACCATCCCCAATGTTAAGATCCCCAAAGATCCGTTCAAAGAACCAAGTCCAGGTTGCTTTATTCTCCTTCTCAACCACAACCCATGCAATGGGATACATCTTATTATTTCAATCCTTTGAAACTGTAGCAAGTAATGCACCACCTAACACAGTTTTTAAAAAACAAGCATCAAATCCAATGAATTTCCTACAACCAATAAGGAAACCTTTCCTCAAAGCAGAAAATCCAATACACGGTCTCTCAAACACGGGTCTATCTTCCTTATCAAGATAAGTCTTCAATTCAAAGTGACCCTCTGTGTCATTCCTCATGAGTTCTAAGATATATGGTCTGAGCCGTGCACAACCTCATTACCAAGCGGGCATCTCCAGAACCTCCTACCGGATTCAAGATTGTGAATGACCTCTGGAGATTACATGCTCCATGATCGCAGTAGGGCCTTGGTGTTGAATACTCTGAATTGTAGCTTCTTGAAGACGAATCAGACATTATTTGAAAACCTAGGTTGGACGAGATCTATGGTTTAGTAGCGAGATCTTTGTGATTTAGGGCTTCTCTGTGAGAACGACGAGAAGAATGAGAACGATGATGAGGATTTATTCAGTTTTATCATTTTTTTCACTTCCTCAAATGACGTCGTTTGGGTCTAATGTGTCAGCATCGACCACGTATGATTTCCACGTATGCGCGCCGACGTGCGTAGTCATTTTTCAGGTGTCAGAAAATTTTTTCGAGACAGAATTGTATAATATGGTGTAGGATGGGCCACTTTTATAATTATGTTACGCTGGGATATTTCTATGGCATAATAAGCAATTTTACCTTATTGTAACCATATTATTCTTGCCCTTATCATTTCTCATTTCAATATTTCCTTCCCTCACTCCCTCCGTCCTTCTCCCCGCCGCCATCAGCTCGTTTTATTTTTCTACTCGCTGAAGCTGAAGCCGCCACCGATTTCAACCAGCTGATTTTTTCTCCTCCCCGTATCTCTCTAAAGCTGAAGCCGCCGCCTCCAATTTCAACCACTTCTGCCGCCACCGTCGATTTCAACCAGCTCTGCCGCTGCCGATTTTAACTAGATCCACCGCACCGATTTCGACCAGCTCCGCCGCCTCCGATTTCGAATTTCACCACCGATACAGAGGAATTTAGAAGTGGAGGTACTAACAATCCTTTCTTATTGTTTTTCTTATCTCATCAAGGTCAACTTTATTGAAAAAACCAGAAAAAAGACAAGCAACTATCCTTTCTTATGCTTGGCTTTTATCCGGATTATTATTCGGACCTTATTACAGTTCTTTCTTTCTAGCATTTCATTTCTTAAGACATAGCATGAAGGACCTCTCTTGTAGTCAGCTGAAAGCGACAAGTGAAAACTGAAAAAGTTATGGTGCTGTCAACTCCAAACAATTCCATCAAATAAATGCACCGGCTCTTGTTATTTCTTAGATAAAGAAGAGTCGATTTTCAGTAATTTATCAATATTATTTTTTAATGTTTATAAAAAATAGACTTTTATAAATCCGGAGCCCGTCTAGCCCGAAGCCTGCTAGGGTTAGGGTTAGGTCCATAAATTGTCGACCCATTTAAATTTGTTTTTTTTGACCGGACCGTTTAGCCCAATGCAAGAGTTAGCCCGAAACAACAAGGGCTAACTCGTTTAACATCTCTAGTTTTTACCATGCAATACCCTTAATACCCGAAATAATTTATGCTACGCTATGGTGGAACAAAAATGCCATGCAGATGAAAAGTGCTATTGAAAACACTGAAGATGAGACAAGAAACACATAGGCATCAACAACATCATTTGAATCTCATCCTTCCAATAATTATGCCTTAAACATATTCATATCAATTAACAATCGAACAAAAAAGGATATAGAAAATAAAATGAGAAACAAAAACGTGCAGGTCCCAGATTTCGACATTTTAATAATTAAAACCATACTGTATCACATTTTTCCTTTCAATAGTAAGCCGATAACTAACATATAAATACATGAAAATAAACTCACGTATAAATTCGTATCTATTTTGTATGAAGAGAAAAATATTACCTACAACGGCATAGCAGGAATTCAAACATGAGAGCAAAAATTAAAACACTCAAGGATTTTATAACAAAGTTACAAAAATGAAACATAAATATAATAATATTAATTCTCCATATAACCTAGCTTGCACATTGCGAGGTCATGTATTACGAGAGGATTGGATTCTTGATTGAGAAGAAATTCGTTCTTCAACAACTCTCTTCCTATTTAAATATATCAATTTGACTAATTTAACTAATTTCTTTAAACAACAATTCACCAAGAACAATGAATACAAAATAAAACAAGCCCAAAGACTTACGCTTAGTGCTTTAGATATTGTGAACATGACAACCTAATTAACAAAACAAAAATGTAAAGATCGGAGATAGGCTTTGCTTACGAAGGAACAATGGAGGTGGACCAATGGATGCTTCTTTATTACGACTGCGTGCTACGGTACTCTGGTGCTCTGCCGGCAACGCACCTCTGTGTCGCCCGAGAGGAGAGGCGGATAAGTCTTTGTCTGTGTGTCTGCCGAGAGAGAAGAAGATGTTGTCACGCCGGAGAGGAGACATGATTTACCATTGTTGGAGTTGGTCTAACTCGAAATTCGAAACCCTTATTTCCCTCCCACTAGACTAGCCGCTAGCGTACTCGTTACTCAATTGAAGAGAAAAATAATTTCGACTTTTTTCCTTAATAAATCTCAATACGCTCCAACTCCAAGCTCCCCTGATCTCTTCCTCTCAAGTTTCACCGGAAGACGGATGTACACTGAGCCTTCTCCTCTCCAGCGCGACAATGGTCACAGACCCTAGTTTACCATTGTTAGAGTTGATCTAACTCAAAACCCTTCTTTCCCTCCCACTAGACTAGCCGTTAGGGTATGAGAAAAATAATTTCAACCTTTTTGCCCAAATAAATCCCAATACGCTCCAACTCCATGCCTCCCACATCTGTTCCTCTCAAGTTTCACCGACAGACGACTGTACACTCCGCCTTCTCCTCTCCGGCACGATAGTGATCACAATAACCTCTCCTCTCCTGCGCACCCAAATGGCTGCCCTTCTTAGTTCTCCCGCTCCTCTTTGGCGCGACAGCACCCTCTTCTCCCCGGTGGGACAAACGGACATTACCCTATCTGCCTCTCCTCTCCGACAACAGTAGAGGCGGGGCAGCAAGCAGCAGAGCACTATAGCACGCAGACGATAGCATGTTAGTCCACCTCCAGGTAATGTTTTAAAATTCGCAACACATATTCAAGACGTTTTGCGCAAATGAGGTGAGACGTACGCCTCGAGGCGGAACGAGGCGTACGCCTTAACGTTGTTGAAACAAAAAATAAATATAAAAAAGTCTAACACAAAGTTCAACAATAATTAATACTACTGTTATTGTAACAAAAAACTAGTGGAACACAAGAGCTGTTATGAAAAAAATATAGAGGAGGTATTTTCACCATATTCACTAAAAATATGTTGCAGAATAAATTTATACTTTGGTACGAATAAAATTTATCAAATTAAAAAACAAATAAAAAACGCGAGCTATTTAGGAGAAATTAAGAGTTGTTTACGAAAAGAAAAAATTCTAATTAATGAGCTAAAACTGTTTTTCCAATAAAAAACAAAGAGTTGTTTACAGAAACTAAGTTAAATTTCTAAATTAAAAAAAATGTTCATAGAAAAGAAAAAAAGGGTGGTTGCTGGGAAAAGAAAAGGAAAAAGAAACATATAAAACAACCGGAAAACAAAAAACTAAAAAACACATACCTGGTGATGGAGAGAAACGCGTCCAATGGGAGATTCTTATCAACGAGAAGGAAAGAGGGAGATCGTGCGGCAGAGAGAGATGGGAGACAGAGACGATGTACTTTCGGAGAATAGAACTGACGTTTCTTACTAAACTTAAAAAATTAATAAAATAAAAAAGGTTGAAAAGACCTATCTTTGCTGAAACGAGGGGGAACGAGGCAGGCGTATGCCTTAACTTTGTGGAAATGAGAAAAAATATAAAAAATTGTCTAACACAAAGTTCAACAAAAATAATTAATAATAGTAGACATTAAGAGCTGTTTATGAAAAAGAATATAGAGCTGCCTTTCACCATATTCACTACAATATATGTTGCAGAATAAATTAATACTTTGGTAAGAATAAAACTTATCAAATTAAAAAAACATAAATAAACAACGTGAGCTGTTTAGGGGGGAATTTAAGAGTTGTTTACGAAAAAAAAAATTCTAATTAATGAACTAAAAATAATTTTACAATAAAAACAAAGAGTTGTTTATAGAAGCTAAGGGGTTGTTTGGCAGTTGCTAAATGATTTAGTGCAGAATGGTTGAGAGGCTCTGTATGATTTAGTGCAGAATAGTTGTTTGGTAATTGTTCTGAACGGTAACTCTGAATGGTAACAAATTACCATTTTACCCATCTGTATAAAAGTAGCGATTAAAAATCCCATTTTTCCTCCCCTTGCGTACCAAAACCTCTCCTTTTTATAAATAAAAACCCTAATTTTTATAAATATTGTGTATAATATTTTTAAATTTAATTCATTTAAAATAATAATAATAATAATTATGTATAATATTTTTAAATTTAATTCATTTAAAATAATAATAATTATAATAATAATAATAATAATAATTATTATTATTATTATTACTATTATGTATAATATTTTTAAATTTAATTCATTTGAAATAATAATAATAATTATTATGCATAATATTTTTTAATTTAATTCATTTAAAATAATAATAATTATGTATAATATTTTTTAATTTAATTCATTTAGAAAATTATAATAATAATTATATCTAATATTTTTTATTTAAATTCATTTAAAAAATAATAACAATAATTATGAATAATAATTCTTAATTTAAGAAGATGGGTAAATCTGGAAATTGTTTGCCTCTTAATGGTTGAGAGAGGGTATGGATGCTTAATGGTTAAGAGGTTATTGTAACCATTAAGATGTCATATTTTTTTTTGTCAAACATTTTCGACCTCTTAGCGATTCAGGTAGATTTCTTAATGTAATTAAAGAACAACAAATTTCCTAAGTTAAATTTCTAACTTAAAAAAGACATGCTCATAGAAGAGAAAAAAAGGGAAGGAAAAAGAAACATATAAAACAGGGAAAACAAAAATTAAAACACACACCTGGTGATGGAGAGAGACGCGTCCGGCGGGAGATTCTTATCAACGAGAAGGAAAGAGGGAGATCGTGCGGCAAAGAAAGGTGGGAGACAGAGACAGTGGACTTTCGGAGAATACAACTGACGCTTTTACTAAACTTTAAAAATTAATAAAATAAAAAAGGTTGAAAATTAATAGAACTCATAAACGATTTGACTCGTCCGCCTTAGACAAAAACTCGATTGTTTTAGAAAAAACAGCAAATTTGTAAGCCTTAACTCATTGTGTGTTCGCCTCCAGTCGACTCGTACGGGTCTGCCGTTTTTTGAAACACTACATCCAAGCCTCCATTGCTCCATCATAAGCAGCAAAGCTTCTCTCCGGTCTTTACATTTTTGCGTTGTCAATTAGATTGTCAAGTTTACAATCTCTAAGCTCTAAGCAGCTGCCATCTTTTTCTTTTCTATAAAGAGGTCTTTTTTTAAGTTAGAAATTAAACTTAGTTTCTGTAAACAACTCCTTGTTTTTTATTGTAAACATTGTTAGCTCATTAATTAAGATTTTTCTATTTTCGTAAACAGCTCTTAATTTTCCCCTAAACAACTCACATTTTTTATTTATGTTTTTTTAATTATGTTTTTTAATTTGTTAAGTTTCATTCTTACCAAAGTATTAATTTACTATGCGATATAGATTGTAGTGAATATGGTGAAAAGATCACCTCTATATTTTTTTCCTAAAATAGTTCTTAATGTCCCACTAGTTTTTGTTACAATAACAGTAGTATTAATTATTGTTGTTGAACTTTGTGTTAGACAATTTTTTATTTTTTTCGTTTCAACAATGTTGTTTTTTATATTCTTTTCTTTTCAACAAAGTTGAGGTGTATGTCTTGCCTCATTTGTGTAAAACACCTTGAATCCGTGATACGAATTTTAAAACATTGCTTGGAGGTGGACTAATGGATGCTTACTGCTACCGTCTGCGTGCTACGATGCTCTGATGCCTGCTGCGCCGCTTCTGTAGTCGCCGGAGAGGAGATACGGTATTGTCCATTTGTCCCGTCGGAGAGAAAAGGGTGTTGTCGCGCCGGAGAGGAGCGGGAGAACTAAGAAGGGCAGTCACTCAATTGCACAGGAAATGAGAGGTTATTATAATTATTATCGCGTCGAAGAGGAGAAGGCTGAGTGCAAAGCCATCTGTCTGTGAAACTTGAGACGAAGAGATGTGGGAGGCCTGGAGTTGGAGCGTATTGAGATTAATTAGGGCAAAAAGGTCGATATTATTTTCCTCTTCAACTGAGTAACAAGTATGCTACCGGCTAGTCTAGTGGGAGGAAAACAAGAGTTTCGAGTTAGACCAACTCCAACAATGGTAAATTGAGGTTTGTGACCATCGTCGCGCCGGAGAGAAGGCTTAGTGTACATCTGTATTTTGATGAAACTTGAGAGGAGGAGATGTGGGAAGACTGGAGTTGGCTCGTATTGGAATTTGTTAGGGAAAAAGTTCGAAATTATTTTTCTTTTCAACTAAGTAACAAGTACGCTACCGCTACCAGCTAGTCTAGTGGGAGAAAAACAAGGGTTTCGAGTTAGAGCAACTCGAAAACAATAGTAAATCGAGTCTCCTCACCAGCGCAACAGCGTCCTCTTCTCTCCGACGGGACAAACAGACAATAAATCTGCCTCTCCTCTCTGGTCACAACAGAGGCACGCGGCCAACAGGCACCAGAGCACCGTAGCACGCAGGCAGCAGCAGTAAGCATCCATCAGTCCACCTCCAATGCTCCAGGTATTTCGGGTATTAAGGGTATTGCATGGTAAAAACTATAGATGTTAAACGAGTTAGCCCTTGTTGTTTCGGGCTAACTCTTGCATTGGGCTAAATGGTCCGGTAAAAAAAACAAATTTAAACGGATCGACAATTTATGGACCTAACCCTAACCCTAGCAGGCTTCGGGCTAGACGGCTCCGGATTTATAGAAGTCTATTTTTTATCAACATTAAAAAATAATATTGATAAATTACTGAAAATCGACTCTTCTTTATCTAAGAAAGAACAAGAGCCGGTGCATTTATTTGATGGAATTGTTTTGAGTTGACAGCACCATAACTTTTTCAGTTTTCACTTGTCGCTTTCAGCTGACTATAAGAGAGGTCCTTCATGCTATGTCTTAAGAAATGAAATGCTAGAAAGAAAGAACTGTAATAATTATCCGGATAGAAAAGCCAAGCATAAGAAAGGATAGTCGCTTGTCTTTTTTCTGGTTTTTTCAATAAAGTTGACCTTGATGAATCAAGAAAAACAATAAGAAAGGATTGTTAGTACCTCCACTTCTAAATTCCTCTGTATCGGTGGTGAAATTCGAAACGGCGGCGGCGGAGCTGGTCGAAATCGGTGCGGTCGATCTAGTTAAAATCGGCAGCGGCAGAGCTGGTTGAAATCGGCGGCGGCGGCAGAGCTGGTTGAAATAGGAGGCGGTGGCTTCATCTTTAGAGAGAGACGGGGAGGAGAAAAAATCAGCTGGTTGAAATCGGTGGCTTCAGCTTCAGCGAGTAGAAAAATAAAACGAGCTGATGGCGGCGGGGAGGAGAAGGACGGAGGGAGTGAGGGAAGGAAATATTGAAATGAGAAATGATAAGGGCAAGAATAATAGGGTTACAATAAGGTAAAATTTCTTATTATGTCCCAACGTTTAAGCGAGACCACAGAAATATCCCAGCGTAACATTAATTATAAAAATGGCCCATCCTACACCATATTATACAATTCTGTCTCGAAAAAATTTTCTGACACCTGAAAAATGACTGCGCACGTCGGCGCGCATACGTGGAAATCATACGTGGTCGATGCTGAAACATTAGACCCAAACGACGTCGTTTGGGGAAGTGAAAAAAATGATAAAACTGAAGAAATCCTCATCATCGTTCTCATTCTTCTCGTCGTTCTCACAGAGAATCCCTAAATCACAAAGATCTCGCTACTAAACCATAGATCTCGTCCAACCTAGGTTTTCAAATAATAATGTCTTATTCGTCTTCAAGAAGCTACAATTCAGAGTATTCAACACCAAGGCCCTACTGCGATCATGGAGCATGTAATCTCCAGAGGTCATTCACAATCTTGAATCCGGGTAGGAGGTTCTGGAGATGCCCGTTTGGTAATGAGGTTAGTGTTCTTAAATTATGTATCAAACTTTATGCTTGTGGTGTTTTTTTCGATTAATCATGAAATCTGAATTTTGGATTGGATTTGGACGTAGCTCTGCGATTGTGGTTACTTTGTATGAAGAGCCATTTGATGGAAAGGCGAAAACGGCTCTTCTTGACTGCATACGAAAAAGCCATATGATGGTTGAAAAGGATAAAAAGAAATGCGAACAAAAGATTGAAGAATTGAATGATGAGTTCGAGTTGAAGATTAAAAAACTTCGAGTTGATAACAAGTTGTTGAAGCAAGGGTTGAAATGGACAAGATCGAGAGTTCATGCGGTGTATGTCATAGGGTTTTTAATCTTTTTTATTTGGTTAATTGGGATAGTTGTAGTGAAAGAGTCCTTTATCTCTTCAATGCATTGTCTTCCTTGTTGATTTTAGGGTTTATGTTTGTAAAACAGGTTGCTTAGCTTTTAGTGTTATTTGTAATATGTTAATTGGGATATTAGTAGTGAAATATCATTTTGAGCCTAAAGCAATTTGCTTCATTTTGTAGATGTCAATTGGGATATTTATAGTGTAATATGTTAAGCTTACATGTATCATCTTGTACTGGCAACAAATTTGAACCAAGTCCGAACAATTAGATTATATAATGATCACAAAATGGTCTAATGATTACAAAATGGTCCAACACAAGTGATCACATAATGGTCTAAGATTCATTACAAACTGGTCTAATGTCATCAAATCTAAGATAGAATTTGTTCAACAACCAACATTTTTTCCAAAAAAAAAGCAGACATTTGGAACTACGAAGGGGTGGGATTTTCAACTTGACTTTCTCCAGTGACTCCTTTGATGTCCATCGTGCTTCCTTGATTCCCTCCAGTAGTGGCTCCACGATTAGAAGTTGGGAAATAAACATGACGTGTATTCGGCTCCTAAGAACAATGGAATTATTAGAACAAACAAGTGCAAATATGGAAGCAAGTGTATATTTACTTACTCGGACATAAATCGAACCCGACTCGCTGTATACTTGACCACCATATCTCCGTCGTGTCTGCCCCGCCTCTCTTTGTATGACATGCTTGAAGTGGAAGAGGGCCTCGGCGTGGGCCATGTTGGAGGTTTTCTTGGTGGATTTTTACACGTTCTCTTGTTGTGGTCAAACCCACCACACTTTTTGCAAGACATTCGAAGCCCACGCATAGACAACTTTGTACTTGTCTTAGGATTTTGAACCGCATCTATGCTTCTTTTTCTTAGCTTCCTCGGTCTGCCAGGTGCCTTAGAGAATATGGGGGGCAAGACAGGAGGTTCATCTACAATAGGCCAAAACTTGAGCCCATGCACTGGACTTATACCAAACTTGTAACACTCCAATGCATTATGCTTGAAATAGAAATTCTCTACATAATCTATAGGATCCTGCCTATTGTAAAAAATGCAGCTCAATCCATGGCAACATGGTATGCCATTAAACTCCCACGCCCTACAAGTACACTTATTTTCATTGAGATCCACAACATGTGAATCATCATTGAATGCACCTCAAACTTTCCACCTACAGCAGGTCCAACTTCACAGAATCTCACAAGTTCATGTATCCTATCCAACTTTTTTCTTATGTTTGGACAAGTCCATGCTCTTCTCAAATCTATATGATAACTCATAAAGCCTAGACATAAGACTCATCCTAATATCTTCTAGCATGTCAATCGCGGGCTTATCTCTATTCCTCAAATTGTAACTATTAAATGTCTCACATACATAATTCAATATGGTATCTGACTTTGTGTAGGAGTTAACTAAGGCCTTACAAAATGCTTGGGGTCCTTTTCTTTCGAAGTCAGCAGCTGCAAGTGGACTCTCCATCTTCAACTTATAGAAGCACTAATCATAGTCAGACTTGGAAGAAGCTTTGACAACCTGCCATAAGCTTGCCTTGAATTTTGGCCCTGGAAATTTTTTCTTCCAATCGGCATAAATATGCCTTGCACAATATCTGTGCTCACCATTAGGTTCAAGCTTCTGAATGCCAATAATCAACCCCTACAATATAGTTGAAATCATAAACGAGTGCATAATTATCTCACAAGCTTCAGTGTTTAAACAATAAGGTCCATTACTTTTTTTTACCACTCATAAAGGTCCATCATAAACCATCCCCAATGTTAAGATCCCCAAAGAGCCGTTCAAAGAACCAAGTCCAGGTTGCTTTATTTTCCTTTTCAACCACAACCCATGCAATGGGATACATCTTATTATTTCAGTCCTTTGAAACTATAGCAAGTAATGCACCACCTAACACAGTTTTTAGAAAACAAGCATCAAATCCAATGAATTTCCTACAACCAATAAGGAAACCTTTCCTCAAAGCAGAAAATCCAATATACAGTCTCTCAAACACGGGCCTATCTTCCTTATCAAGATAAGTCTTTAATTCAAAGTGACCCTCTGTGTCATTCCTCATGAGTTCTAAGATATATGGTCTGAGCCGTGCACAATGATCAGTAAATGTGCCTCTTATCTGCTCCAATGCTCTCCAGTTTCCCCTATAACAGACCATAGGCTTAACTGTGCATCCATAGGTCAGTCGCATTTCTACCTCCATCTCCTTATTGGTAATGTTTGGACAGATTCTCAGCTTATGTAAGAAGTGAGCATCTACAAACTTTGAGTTAGCTTGTCTATTAAACTGAGCTCTAACACAAGTGTGTTTCCAATTCAAAGTTTTGATTATACATGTAGGTTCACCATGTATCTCACTTGCATACATCCTCTATTTGCAGCCCTCTACACATTCTGCTTGTAGCTTTCCATGAGCAGTCTTAGTCCACTTAATATTGTAACCATGTGCAATTGCCCAATGTCTGACTACATCCTGACATTCTTTGTAATCAAAGAACCTCAAACCAAGTTCTAATTTAAGATCTTTTGGAGGGATACTTCTGTATAGACCTTTGTATTCACTATCTTCTGACCATCTTCATCTAGGCTTTCATAAGATGCACCAGAGTCTAGCTCATCATCAATATCTATCAAGTCTGCTGCAATTTGCCTCTTGCCTAACTGATTCTCCATCTCGGCTTGAGTCTTCTTCTCTATCTCATTTTCAGTTTGAGCCTCCTTCTCTTTATCAGTATGAGTATCATTCTCCTTCTCAACCTCTGTCAACTTCTCATGCTCTTTCTACTTGTATGCCCTTTTAGCTCTTCTAGATTCAAAGAACTCCTCATCCTCATCAGAAAAGAATCCATCTTCCATCCCATCATCAAAAATGGGATCATCTTCACCAAGAATATCATCAAACTCAAAGTCATCATCACCAACATCTAACCCAACATCCACGGCATCATTCACCTTTTCTAACCTCCAGCCTCACTGCCATGCACCTTTTATAACCCTCTAACCTCACTGCAATGCACCTTTTCTAATCCTCCAGAACATTCACAATATACATCCAAAACATTTTTTAATCAATATATTGGAGTGCATAATTTACAATATCAAAGTCATCATCACCAACATCAATAATTTTGAAATCTCCAGTCAATTTATCCTTAAAAGCACACCTCAAAACCCTAGCATAACCATAATCAGGTGCAAGGATTAACTCATCAAAGAAGCTATCCCCAAGTTCAAACACATCATAATCTCTCAAATCAAAGGAGTATTCTCATGTAAATGTTCTATTGTCAGTAAAAGTCCCTCCATGCCACATCCGAATCAAGATATTGCGAGTAGACATCACCCTTGTTAAAAGAACAAAAAAATCAATACTTCTTTCCCCAAAAAAAAACATAAAGATTACTCAAATATAATATAACCTGTGATTTAGGGCTTCTCAGTGAGAACGACAAGAAGAATGAGAACGATGAGAACGATGATGGGGATTTCTTCAGTTTTATCATTTTTTTCACTTGCGCAAACGACGTCATTTGGGTCTATATGTCGGCATCAACCGCGTATGATTTCCATGTATGCGCGCCGACGTGCGTAGTCATTTTTCAGGCGTCAGAAAATTTTCTGGGACAGAATTGTATAAATATGGTGTAGGATGGCCATTTTTGTAATTAATGTTATGCTGAGACATTTCTGTGGTCTCGCTTAAACGTGGGGACATAATAAGCAATTTTACCTTACAACAACTTGGTACTCACCATTAGGCCTGTAACCCAAATAATCGATCCAGTTCGACGGATTCGGCTAAAAAACACTTGATTTGGGCTCGATTCATCCCATTAAATATTGGGCCAATCCCTGATTTATATTTGATCCAAATCAGATCAAAATATTCAACTCGGTCTGATATTCTTATAACCACAAGCTCATTCTTCTTTTTTACAAGACCGGATCAAACTATTTGCGAACCCAACTATGATTTTCATTTTCACAACACCAGATCGAACTATTTGCGAACGTTTGATCCGTAATACTGAATAGAATCGAATAATGAACCCAAAAAAATATTTTGAACCCGAATCGAACCTTTGTTTTTTATATTCAGTCGAATCGAGCCGAATCGAATATTTCTTTAAAGAAAATCGAGCAGAGCCAAAACCAGTGAAAGTTTTGTAGGGCTCGGCTCGGTAACAGCTAAAGGTGGCCATTCATGGGTCTGGGTCCGACCGGCGGGTCCACGAGTCGGCCAACCAGGACCCGGAACCCATCCGTACATACGAAATGTATGGGTCAATGGGTTCATGGGTCGGCCACGGATCTGGGTTCGGGTCCGACGAGCCGGGTCACGGGTCCGACCCGTAAATTTATTTTTTTGAAAAAGTTTTTTTAAAATTTTATTTATTATCATTTTATACACGAAAAACACAACTAACGAACAAAGGAAATAATTGAAAAATGAGCTTGTATTTAATTTTAGGTTTTCACTTAAAAATAAATTGCCTACGTATCCTCGTGGGGAATCAAAGCCCTACGCAGTTCTTTTACTTAAAAAAGAATTAAAAAAATGGGCTTGTATTTAATTTTAAGTTTTTACTTAAAATTAAATTACATACATATCCTCGTGATGAATCAAAACCCTACGTAGTTCTTTTACTTACCTGACTTATCTTACTTACCTTTAGCCGAAGTCGATGTCATCGTCATCTTGATTGTCGGTTTGACTCATTTGAATAGACTCTCCTCTTCTTCAGTAGTGCCTTCTTGACAGGCGTCTTGGTCCGCTAATAGGTCATCCCACTTATTTTCTTGATCTCGTAAGTCGGCTTTTGTTGCGTCTTTAAACATCATTTGAGCCTCGAGATTTTTTGGTGTCATTCGGGATCTCCGCTCGTCCAACATATAGCCTCCTTCAGTGAAAGCGCTCTCAACGGGGCTGTGGATGCGGGCACTGCAACAATCTCTTGTGCCATAATGGAAAGTATGGGAATTTCGGCTCCCCTTCTCTTCCACCAATCCAACAGATCAAGTGTACCTGTATTGTTATCCTCGCCATAAAACTAGTTGCATAATATCGACTAAGGTCATTTCTTTGACCGATGTTACTACCCCATATTTCTTGCTATATTGTAGAGTTGTTGATGAAATGAGTTAGTTGGAGTTCTCACTAGTTCTATATTAAATGTGTTGGCAGTCATAGTTCTTGTTTTTTGAATTTGAATCATATTGATAGGACGATAAATGTAGACCTTCCAAAAACCCGATCTAAAGAGCCCGGTTATTGGCAGACCTACCGACCTCTCAAAAGAAAGAGGGGCCCTGACAAGAGGGTTCCATCATAAAGGAGTTCGAGCTAACTGTCCCTACCTTGAGTTGGGAAGGGTCTGGGCCCATAAAGATAAAACCCCTCGAAAGCTGGGAGTTTATCTTCTTCACAAAATCCCCAGATATCCAGGAATTGACAGCCGTAGCCGAAATCCCAGATATCCAGGGATTGGCAGCTGCAGCAAAAATCCCTGAATATCGTGGATTTCCCCTAAGCTAAGAGAAAATCTTCGACTCGATATCTCCCATTGGATCAAGCATATCATCACTCCTTCCCGACCGGGCGGGGGATTTCCAAAATTAAAATTTTCACCTTTATGCAAAATTAATTACATAAAAAAATTCAATTTTAAAAAAATTGGTGAAACATACCGGACCAAAAAAATTGGACGACCCGAACCGAAAGGACGAACCGGCCTGGAACAGGCTGCCCGCGGCCCTCGGTAGCAGGCCCAGCACTACTCGGCAGTGATCGTGTCTTTGCAGCCGCCAGCGTCTTCTATTGATTCGGTATCCAGTGATCCGGTGTCCGGTTCTACTCTATTTCTGCGTGATTTTGTCTTCTCTGGATTCGATTACAATTTTACACCAAAAAAATACATCGAATTAACAGTAAAATTACACGAAAAAGAAGATCCTAGATCTATTCGCAGATTTTCTCATGGGAAAAGCATTACATGCCTCAAAACCGAGCCAAACCAACAATTGTATAAAAAATAATAAAATTAGTCATTCACATAACCATGATAATTGGATCATATTCCTGTAAGAACACATCTAGCAACATACACCAACATCAAATTACACGAAATTTAAATTGCTATCAATTAATCACCAAAATTAATTAAAATGGCAAAAGCCTAAAAACTGGCTCTGATACCAATTGTTGGAAATAAAACTCAGTGGAAGCGAAGTTGGGGAAAATTTGATAAAAGCGTTTTACGCATCTACGAGCACAAAACCTATTTAGGCATGATAATTAATTAACTACTAAGATTAATAAGCAATTTAAATATTCTTTATTATTTATTAAATAAACTTGTTGGTAAATTCAGTACCCATATCTAATTTATTGGACATTGGATGTCTAATTAATTTTGGGACATTGGATGTCTAAATTAATTTATTGGATAAATTAATTTACGGTCTAATGAATTAAATAAATTATTGAGTAATTAAATAACAACTCGGGGTACCTAGCACGCATGCTATCCTCGGTTTCCCAAGTTGCCTCCTCGACAACATAACATGTCTCGACCACTACACCTTGACCAAAAGAATGGTCTTATGCCTTAGCCGCTTTTCACGGTGCTCCAAGATCTTCAAGGGACGCTCGTTGAAGGTAATATCGTCAACGATATCGATCTCACCATAGTCGATGACATGACTAGGATCCGGAACATATTTCCTTAGCTGGGAAACATTAAAAACAATATGGATGTGACTCAAAGTCGGAGGCAACGCCAGACGATACGCCAACTCGCCGACCCTCTCAAGAATCTCAAAGGGCTCAATAAATCTCGGACTCAACTTTCCCTTCTTCCCGAAGCGGAAAACTCCCCTCGCCGGCGACACCTTTAGCAAAACGTGGTCTCCCACCTCGAATTCCACAGGTCGACGACGAACATCAGCATAGGATTTCTGTCGACTCTGGGTAGTCAACATCCTCTCCAGAATCAATTCCACCTTCCTCCTCGTCTCCAAAGCGATATCCGATTCGGTCCCGACCAAATCGGGTGCTTCGTTCCAACAAATCGGCGATCGACATCGCCGCCCATAAAGCGCCTCATATGGTGCCATCTTGATCGACGCGTGACAACTATTGTTGTACGTGAACTCGATCAACTGCAAATGTTCCTCCCAATCACTGCTCCAATACAGAGCACAAGCACGCAACATATCCTCAAATGTCTGGATAGTGCGCTCCGACTGCCCATCCGTCTGAGGATGAAAAGAAGTACTCAGACGCAAACGAGTAGCCAACGCCTTATGTACCACCTGCTAAAAATACGATACAAAACGGCCATCACAATCCGAAACAATAGACTTCGGAGTACCATGAAGCCTCACAATCTGGGCAATAAATACACGAGCTAGCTTTTTCGGACCCCAAGTATCCTTGATGCCCAGGAAGTGTGCCGACTTGGTCAGACGATCCACAATCACTCAAACCATATTCATACCAGACTTCGATCTCGGCAAGCTCGTGATGAAGTCCATCGAAATATCTTCCTATTTCCATTCCGGAACGGGAAGCGACTGCAACAACCCGGCTGGTCTCTGATGCTTGATTTTGACCTGCTGACAAGTCAAACATATCGCTACAAATTGTGCGACCTTCTCCTTCATATTCTTAGGCGGTGTCTAATCCAGCACTACCTCAATCTTCGGTGGATCCACACGAACCCTCTCGGCTGAAATCACGTGACCCAGAAACATCACTTCCTTCAGCCAAAACTTACATTTCGAGAACTTCGCATAGAGTCGCTCGGTCCTCAAAACATCCAACACCACACGCAGATGATGCGTGTGTTCCTCCTCATTCTTCGAGTAGATAAGGATGTCATCAATGAAAACAACGACACACTTATCCAAATACTCAATGAAAACCTTGTTCATCAACTGCATGAACACTGCCGGTGTGTTAGTTAGTCTGAAGGTCATAACCACAAACTCATAATGTCCGTATCTCGTCCGAAAAGCTGTTTTCGGGACATCGGACTCCTTCGCCCGAAGCTGATAGTACCCCGATCTCAAGTCAATCTTCGAGAATACCGCAGCTCCGAGTAACTGATCAAACAAGTCATCAATCCTCGGTAGAGGATACTTGTTCTTGATGGTCACTTTGTTTAGCTCGCGATAGTCGATACATAAACACAGTGAACCATCCTTCTTCCGCACAAACAGGACCGGATCGCCCCAAGGCGAAGCGCTCGGTCGAATATACCCCGACTCAAGAAGCTCATTCAACTTCTTCTTCAACTCAGCCATCTCTGAAGGTTCCATGCGATACGGCGCCTTCGAAACTGGAGCCGCACCCGGCTCTAACTCGATAACGAACTCAACCTCACGATCCGGTGGTAACCCCGGCAACTCGTCAGGAAAGACATCTGGGAACTCACTAACGACTGGGATCGATGAAAACTCGACCCCATCATCCTCCACCTTCAAGGCGTAACACCAATAACCAGTACAACCCTTCTGTAGGAGCCTCATCGCCTTCAAGGCGTTAATTACGAACTTCTGGTTTCCTCTCTTTCGCCCCGCGAAAGAGTACTCGGTGCCGTCCTCGGCTAACATGGTGATGATCCTCGTGCGGTAGTTCATGATCGCACCATGCCGCTCGAGCCAATCATCCCCGAGAATCAAATCCTCACCCTCAATACCCACAACAATAAGATTAGAGAGCCAAGCCCGCTCACAGATAACCACAGAACAGTCTCGGATCTCCCGATCACCAACGATCCTATCACCGCTAGGAAGTTTAATAGTGAAAGACTCACAAGACGACAAACAGTCAAGACTCAAACGGTGCACACACTCCAGAGAGATGAACGAATGCATAGCATCAGAATCAAAAAGCACACTGACAGGATGAGAATAGATATGAACGGTACTTGTACCCACGGTAGCCACTGGATCATCGGCCCTCCTCATCTCATATACACGTGGATCAGTGGAGCCGACACTGAAAGCTCCCCCTCTAGCGGGCTGGCCCCGACCTCTCCCTCGGCTGGCACTCTACGGAGACTATGGAGCAAACGATCCCTGGTTCACACTCGGCTCCCTAGGCGCTGGGAACGAAGCCTGGGCACCGAGAATCTGCCCTAAACGATCACAAAAAGAAGCCTTATGGCCCGACTGACCAAAAGTATGACAAGTCAATGGCGGACGCGGACACTCCCAGTTCCTATGGCCCGGCTGGCCACAGTTAAAACATCTGATCTCTCAAGTGGGGGCACTAGTAGCACCTCGGAAGCCCCTAGAAAAACAAACCGATCTGCCTGCATGAACGTTAGCAGACTTAGATTTCTGCTGAACTCCACCATTGTGAACCGAAAAGTTACCGATGGATTTTTGTTTCTTACTTTCTCGAACCGTCTCACTGGTCGTCAAGGACATATCATAAGCAAGAGCTCTACTCTGATAGTCCTTTAGGGTGGTGCAGGCGATCCCAGACATGTAATCACGAATCCTCGGTTTCATTCGCCTAGAAAAGTGGCAAATCTTGTCACTCTCCGCCTTAACCAGGGCCTTCACGAAGCCCAATTCCTGGTTGAAATCTGCAATGGCCTGAGAAACCAGAATATCTCGAGGCTGAGCATCGTAAAAAGCATGGACCCTTTTTGCGAGCCCGCGAGCGATGCTCAGCTTCCATAAGGTCTCTGAACTCGGCCCACAAAGCCTCATGATCCTGAGGCCCGACAGCCTCCCACCAATCAGCAGCATCCCCAGTGAGAAAATACTAGGCGATTGGGACCTTGCGATCCTCAGGACAATTAGTTGCAACAAAGATCTTGGACATCTCTTTGATCTACCTCTCCAGCCAATCGGGTCTGAAGCCCCATAAAACTGAGAAGGATGCATCTTGGTGAGATCCTGAAGCCAACGATTTGTTCCGGCCTGAGCAGTACGAGCCAGAGCCGGGTTTTGAACCGCCTGGCTTATCGCAGCAATTTGGTTCACCATTTGTTGCATCACAGCTGCAACACCAAAGTCAGCGCCATTACCGACTGCGCCATCTTGAGTAGCAGCATGGCCCTAACGGCCATCAATACTACCGGCTCCAGAAGAGTGTGATGTGGCTGCCCCACGACCCCGGCCGCATCCATGACCTCTACCTCGACCTCTCTCAGCATCCATACTGGAGGTAAAAGGTAGTAAAAGCAACTCGATGATAAGTACGCGAGGGAAACAATCACAATTCAAGAAACGGAAGTACGATACGATAAAACAAAAGAATAGAGTAAGGGAAACTTACGAACACTGGAAGTACCGAGATGATGGCAGCGTGATGACGATGTGCAAAATGAAACACAAGTAGACCCAATTAACCGACAAGCCTAGGTATCCATAAACCTAGTGCTTCGATACCATTTTCTGTAACACCCTCAAGATATTCAGAATATATTATAGCGCCGTGGACCCCTACGTGGGACCCACCAGGCTAACTAATTATACCGCTCGTCTAACTATCTCGGTTAGCGAGAAAACACCCATCACCAAGATGCAAATTAAAGTAAAATACCCAGTACAACCGGTAAACCAGACGTCATCGAAAATCACACATAAAATTTAGTATACAATCCATCTACCAAATCTAAAGCGCCTAAGTACTCGCGAGTACCATCTATCAGTTTACAAGTTTGAAAAACAAATGTTTTAAAATGGACAACTAAAATAAAGGGACTGAATTGCACACGTCAACAACTCTGGCCAGCATCCTCGTACTACTCCAGTGCCCGCTCGACCGAATGAACGTAACCTGAAATTCATAACACGAATTTTCCCAAACGGGTCCCCAAAGGGGTTAGCAATTAAGCTAGTACAAGTAATCAAGACAAATCATTCGCTTACACATTTCATAGTACACGCATCAAATAGTATCAAAATCAAAACGAGACATGTCTTTCCCCGAAAAACAAACAGTCAAATAATCACAGTTCGAAATCGCCTAGGACCAGGGCTAAAATACTGGTCTCATCCAAGGCCTCAATAGACCCTCCCGGACTGGCCACAGTTAAAAAAATCACGCACGTGACTCGCCTAGGACCGGGGCTAAACCACTGGTCCCATCCGAGGCCTCTATGGACCCTCCCGTACTGGCTATCCAAACAAGATCGTGAATCAGGAGCGAAATCACAGATTCCTCCGAGGCCTCGTCAGACCCTACCGGAGTGAGCAAAACACACACATATACATTACCATTTCACGTTAAGCATAATGGTTTCACAAAAATACTTGCCTTGAGAAGTTGACAATGAAATAAACGGGAAAATCAACTATGCATGTTAGGAACCGACGACCCCGAACCTAACGATTCGAATAATACAATCACAACTAATTCTATACGAGTATGGAAACGGAATTCACCCGAAAACCCACCTACGATTCATGTAAATTCGTACAAAAACAACGAGGGTGGGTCGCAACCGAACCCTCTCGATTTCACAAATACCACGAACTTTACCATGAACTCATAGGGAAAACAAGGGATACACAATGATTAATCATATACAACATGAATTAATCAACAACACGAAGCAAATCGGATAAATACTCGAAAACTCCCAATTTACCCAAAGATAGGGTTCTAAGAATTTACCTCGGATCGGAGATGAAGAAGAAGGGTTGGTATTGTTAATATACACCAAGAACTCCAGAAAGATGATAGCTTGGAGTTACAAGACTTCGAATCGCCTGGAATTCGCCCAAAAATCACCTAGATCGCCCACAACCACGAAAGAGGAAGAAAAGTGAGAAAATGGATGCGTCTGGATCAACTCTCGGGTATATATAACCTGACGGTTTAGCGTGCGCTAACGGCTTATGGTTAGCGCGCGCTAACCAGGCAAATTTGGTCCAGAACTTACGGTTCTGACCCGTTAGCGTGCGCTACCCGTAAATAACGTGCGCTAACAGCCCCCGATAGCGCGTGCTATCAAGCTATAGCGTGCACTACCTTTCGTCTCCAGAGTCCAGAAACATTCTGCCTCAACTGGAATACCAAATTAGTGCGCGCTGCCACACACCTAGCGTGCGCTAAGCCTCCACCATAGCGTGCACTAATCCGCAGACTTAGCGTGCGCTAATCCGCAGACTTAGCGTGTGCTAAACTGCTCGTCCACAGAGCAGAAACAACCTACTGTCACTGCTGTACTCAAACCATTAGCGCGCGCAACTGGCGAAGTTAGAGCGCACTACTCAACGAAATTAGCATGCACTACACAACCAACCTAGCATGCGCTAACGAGTGCAGACAGTAGTACAGACAACACTCAAAGTTGGAAAACGACTAATTCTGCCCCGGATGAAAACAACGTGCTCTCGACATTAAACAACGGACTGAAAAATACACATGCACGATGAATTCGAGTCGGAACCATAACACTAAAAGAAAACACGATTCCGACTACCTAAAAGTTCGTAAAATGGCAACGACAGTAATTACCCATAACTTTGGGAAATTACAAAACGACCCAAAATATCTGAAATACACGATACACGATCGAAACACCAAACAAAATCTCACAACATCCATAATGACATAGGATGGGCTTACGGCAAACCCGAAACGGTGGTCCCAAACAACGATTATAAGAATCGAACCAAATAGCGACGGAACTGACAATAAATGCGGAATTGGGTAAAACAAGTCCGAAACAAGCTCGGATGACAAAAAGTCAGGTATTAAATATTCTCGAAATATCCATACGGTTACAAGTGAGTCATTAAAAATGAAAAATTACCAAAAAAAAGGAAAAATGCGGATATTACAATCTAGGCCGCCCAAGGGAATCTCAACCGACAAAGACATAATATAGTCTGCATAAGCCCGCTTAAGCACAGTCAAGTTATAAAAAATCAAAGGAAGAGACGATGAAACAATTTCGATACCCCTTTTTAGAACAAAAAAATGTGGATTAACACAACCCGAAGGGGGAGCAGTACCTTCTTGGACAGTTGGTACAGACTTACACAAACTGTTGTTTCTAAGGTTAACCTCAGTCAAAATGTTCTCAACCCTACGATCCTCCTCGTCCCAGGATAAAAAAATGCTCTATCCACTTCTTGGTCGACTCTCTTAACAGGTCATTAGGATGACCAATCCGTCCTGCAAAAACAAAAAGTATACAACAAAAGAGTTGGTAACCATCTCATACAAAGAAGAGTAGAAACATAATTTTCAAACTCCACAAAAATAACCTACTCACTCGCATGATTCCATATGCGGGGAACCCCACTGTTAGGAGGCAACCCCAACGCACTGAACGGCATAAAGAAGTACTTATGTATCCAAGATTTAACGCAATCCGCCATCTTACCAAGCAGTCGCCACCCAAGCGACACAACATTTAACTAAAGTCTACCCTTATCGGCATTAATGGGTTTCAAAGCATTGGTCATCCTGACTTCCTCGATGGTGATTGGTATTTCTCTCATCTCGTAGAATACCTCCAAGGCCATCAACAGACGCCAGGCGTTCGGCACCAACTGGCCTGGCGTTATTTCATAAAAATCGCACACCTCCCGTATCAATCTAGGTAAAGGAAACCGAAACCCCAATTTGAAGGGGAGCTCGTATAAACAAGTCATACCTGGCAGATCCCAGTCCGCCCGAACCTCCTTAGAAGGAACATGTAGAACGATATGGTCAGGAATATCATAGTTCTGATGGAGCTGCCTCATCGCCTTAGGACTCAACTTACTCGTGATATTCTCACCCAAAAGAAAACCAGTAAATCGGCTCCCTTCAAGCGGACCGGAGCTAGACACCCCATGGCCAGTACGATCCGAGGTACCCTCCGGATCTTGCCAAACCTTAATGGGATCTTGCCAAACCTCAATGACACCCCTAACAACTCCCATGGGAATATCATCCCAGTCACAACTGTCGTCCCCACCACAAGACCCTCCAGCCCGACTGGAGGAACCGACCGAACGGCCTCGGTTATGAAACGACATGCTAATATTAACACCTAAAATAATGATGGCGACTGAGTTTATCCAAAAATTATGCAACGTGAAATTAAAGGCGTGTCAACAAAAGCTCCTATATAACTCACGAAGAAGACACCTGACTTACCAGACAAGTGAACATACAAAAATGAATCACAATGCTGTTTTACAAACAAGTCGACAGGCAGAAATTTATGTGCATGCTCATATTATCATTGAACTGCTACTTAACAAGATAAGCAAACACGATCATCGGACCAGCCCGACGTTCGGCTCAAGCCTCCCTACATGAAGCAAAATAAAAAAATTGCATATGGAGGGGAGCTGACTCGACAAACTAGACGTACAGACTATGCAAAAAGATGCGGAATCAAGCTACACATGGGCAAACAAGTTGCAGTCATAATCCTACTTCAGACAAAGATCAGGCACAAACAACATAACATGCTGAATCAAAGCAAACCACACATTCATCCCTCAAAATTTATGCGAAGAACACACGAAGAACAAATGAAAAACTTCTAAAAACATGTAGAAATTTACCAAATGAAGGGAAATGAAGAGGAACTGACCTCTTGAAGCTCCTTCAGAAACAATCTTCTACTACTTATGCCCTCCAAACTCTCCATTCCAATCTCCTAGTAGCAATGTAAGAATGAGAGGGTTAGCAAAGAAAATATGCCCCTCTTATAAGCAGATGAAGAGACGGGTGTGTGACAAGTGTCATGAATCTAGATGCCATCTACCTTTTGAAATGGAAATTATTTAATTGTTAAGGCAATTAACTAACCTACATCACATGGGTAGCCTTCTTACAAGATTTGACTCAACGGAACGAAAGCAAAAGATATGTGAGAAATAAGGTGATAAATCATAATGGGAGAGAAAATGCTTGACCAACCCGATCAACCAAAATACGGACAATTTAATCACCTCGCTCTAGTGGTGCCACATTTTAACCGGAACCGGCGGTTCCGGCCCGGACCGGACCGGCCCGGTTTCGACGGTCCGGTTAGGAACCGGAACCGCTGTTCTGCACGGGCCGGTTACGGGTTGAAGGTTCTGAGCCCGTGAATCGGCGGTTCGGCCCGGAACCGGCGGTTTTCCGGCCTCCACGGTCTCCGTCGAGCAAGCATTTAGCATTGGTGGACTTGTCTTGGACGAAAGAAGAAGCAACATGGATCCTCGAAACATGGAGGCCACCATGTTGCTTGATGATTGGTCCAAAGCCGAGTTGCGCGCTCAAGAGAACCAATGAGATCAAGTCGACGAGAGCCCAAACGATTCATACACCGAGTCCGAAAGATCCGACGCCGAGGCCTACGACTAGGTAAGTTAAGGTAAGAGAACTACGTGGGCTTTGATTCTTCATTATTCAATGAAGATACGTAGGCCACTCAATTTTAATATTCGTCTCAACTAGCATTTTATAAAAATTATAAAAACATTTCAAATTTTTATTTCAAAAAAAAAAATCAAATTTTTATTTCAAAAAAAAAAAACATTTAAAAATTTTATTTCAAAAAAAACATTTCAAATTTTTATTTAAAAAAAACATTTCAAATTTTTATTTCAAAAAAACATTTAAAAAAAAATAACATTTCAAGCTAGTTGAGACGATAAATATTAAAATTGAGTTCAAGCTCTTTATTTATTCATTCTTTTTCCCCTTGTAAAAAAAGATTGTATCATTATAACATTGTAACATTTCTTTTATTAGTTTAGTTAGTAATTAGTTAGTTTACTTATTCAATTTTAAAGATTGTATCATAATTGTAACATTTCTTTTATATAGTGAATTAGTTAGTATTAGTTAGTTTACTTATTCAATTTTAAAGATTGTATCATTGTAACATTTCTTTTGTATATAGATAGAATCATAGAAATCAATGAATATATCAATTTTTATGCATTATTTTGATTGTAAATGTTTTATAACTATTTTTACTTTATTGCATTTCAAGTTTTCAATATTTCAAATTTTCAACACAAATAATTTAATTGAAAAAAAAGTCATAAAAAATATTACAAGTTACTATAAATTATATAAAAAAAATACACAACATAAAAAATTTCTAAATTTCTAAATTATTTAATAACTTATTATATTTTTATTAAATTAACTTAAGTAATTTCAAAGTGTCAATACTTGTAAATTACAAAATTTAGAAATTTCATCATTTAATTTAGAAAAAAATAAGATATAAATAATATTACAGATATTATAAATTACAAAAAAAAAAAAAATGGAACCGGCGGTTCAACACGGAAACCGGCCCTTTTACAGAATACCCGACTCGATTCAGGCCCGGAACCGGAGGTTCACGACCCGGTGGCACCACTACCTCGCACCTCCCTTTGAAAATTGCATTTTGTTAAGAGCATTTTAAGAAGACAGCATGTGAAGACTGTCTGGTCTGTGAGTAGGTGTGAAGACATCATGGTTGAAAATTGCATTTTGTTAAGGGGGGAGGGAGTGGGATCGGGTAAGGGGATCGGGTACTCTTACCCGATCGGTAACACCGCCGCCGGTAAGTCGGGTAAGGCGATCGGGTTCGTTTTTCGGTTTGGGAAGCCAATCGAGTAGAAAAAAATGGAGGTGATTTTATGGTATATTTTTATGTAATGTTTGTTTTTAGTATTATGTAATGTTTTTATTTTTAATGAAATGGTATATTTTTATTTTAATATTGTATGTGATTTTATGTATGGAAAAAAAAAATCGGGTATGTTTTTATGTAATATTTTTTTAAGTATTATGTAATGTTTTTATTTTTAATGAAATGGTATGTTTTTATTTTAATATTGTATGTGATTTTATGTATGAAAAAAAAATCGGGTATGTTTTTATGTAATGTTTTTTTTAAGTATTATGTAATGTTTTTATTTTTAATGAAATGGTATGTTTTTATTTTAATATTGTATGTGATTTTATGTATGAAAAAAGAAAATCGGGTATGTTTTTATGTAATATTTTTTTTAAGTATTATGTAATGTTTTTATTTTTAATGAAATGTTATATTTTTATTTTAATATTGTATGTGATTTTATGTATGAACAAAAAAAAATCGGGTAGTATAGGTGACCACTCCCTCTACTTAGGGTAGTGTTAGGGTAGAATTGGGTAGTTTTGAGTTGGAGGGTTTTTATTGGATAGAGGTGATGTGGCACCTAGGATATTAGGTGACCACTCCCTCCCCCTAAGAGCATTTTAAGAAGACAGCATGTGAAGACTGTCTGGTCTGTGAGTAGGTGTGAAGACATCATGTTTTTTTTTTTTTGAACGGTGACTTTCAAATCGGGAGATCTAGACTTACGTTGTCTAAACCGGGCCCGCGCTAGAGAGCTCCCAGGAAAGCACATGAAAACCCGATGGGGGAAAACCTTCAATAAGGCGACGCTTAATTGAAGTAAACCCTGCCCTCTCCATGATTCGAACCTACGACCGCAGGGTAATCCTTCACCAAGGGACTTGGTGTACCGCTAGGCTAAGAGCCCATTGGTGTGTGAAGACATCATGTGAAGGCAACGTCATCATCAATTGACGAGTGCCCTGAGGTGTAACTAACTTTTGTTTTTCCTTTAAAAAATGAATTGATGTGACAAGACGTCACGTTAGCCAAGAAACAAGAATCTCACTCGGTTAACGAACTGATTTGGCGCAGTTGATCACCTGACCTTCAATTTAGTTGGAGGTCAGGGGTTCAATTCCTAGTGGCAACACTTTGGAATTGAATTTATCAAGGCTCAATAATCCCTTAGTCCTTGATTAAGGGTTAGGGCCTTTCTCCGGATACGTGGTGAACAATTAAATATTGAGGCTTGCGGCGGTGTGGGAGGCCAGATCTCGATGGAACTGCGGTTGGATTTGGGTGGCCCAAAGATGAGCAATCACTGTGACGACTCGCGCGCGGTAGTTGAGGATATTTAAGAACCTGGGAACCAGATACACATCTCGCAATTTAACTGGTAGCAGTACTGTGGGACCGGAGCTGTTATCCCGAGGACTAGCCAGCTGTAAGCTTTCAAAAAAAATCTCACTCGGTTGGAAGGCTACCCACTCTCCATCTCTCACGTGACATCATGTAAAAAAAAAGATAAGAAACAACTCACCGTCTCAATAAAGCACAGAGCAAGAATGCACGATTTTTAAGGAATATGACGGGTCGGTTGACTGCCCATAAATGTACATCGTCGGGCATAGTACCAATGCCCACATGCCTTGTCTCAATCTGGTCATTAAGATCCAACAAATAAATATATTGAAGTAGACATATTGTTCCATCATATTTTGAGTCGACGGTCTCAACCGACCAGTACGGAGTTAACGGTACATATGAATTGCCTTTAAAACTACAAAGGAGTCAACTGACTTAACCTCTACACCCTTATATGAAAATGGAGCTATATTGTATCACAAAGTAGGTCCGAGACTTTTCGGTTCTTGAGAAAAAAATAGGACCTAATCGAACCGCATAGCTTTTTCGCGGCTTTTTCCAGCTTTTTTGTCTGAACCGCACAGGAACCGAACCGAATCGGAACCGATTTTGTATGGTTTGGACGAAATATATTATATTATATTTTATTTTATTAAGAATATATTATATTATTTTATATTATATTAATTATGTTTAATAAGAATATATTATATTATATTATATTCAGAGGGTCGGTTTCCCGGTTCGGTGCGGTTCGGACGGTTCCTTGCGGTTTCTCTTTAAAACAGATAGAAACCGTGAACCGAACCGAACCGAATAATAACAGTACGAACCGAACCGAAAAAAAAATTGTTGCAAGGAACAAAGGAGAGGCCCGTCGTAATTTTGATATATCACCTCCATATTTGTTATTTTTAGACACCATCTTTTGAGTCAACGGACTCGACCGACCGAAAGGGAGTCAACTTTGCGCATGAATTTCATTCTTCGAACGAGTCGACCGACCTGTGCAAATAAATGACATTGATTACTCAATCTTCTTTTTTTGAGGAATATGAATATCATGAAGTCGGTCCATACCTCATGTGATAAAAACAATGCACAATGAGTACTAAGGCCGACCAACCCGCCTTACAACACGGAGTCAGCCTACCTACCCTCCACCCTTATATGAAGAATGAGATACATTTTATCACAAGGGCGCAGCCCGCCATACTCTTGTTTACTTTTAGACACAATCTTTTGAGTCAACGTACTCGACCGAATGAAATAGAGTCAATGATGTGCATGAATTTCATTTAACATCCCGAATTGAGTCGACCGACCTGTACATGTCATTTACTATTCAATCTTCTCTTTTTGAGAAAAATGAATATTATGAAGTCGGTCTACTCCCCTCACATGACATAAAGACAACAAGAATTTATTTAATGGAATATAAGGGTCGATCAACCCGCCCCCGACAAATGATTATAGTAGAGTCAACCGACTTGCCCACCTAATATTCACCTTGATCATCATTCTAGTCCATCAAGTGACCTACCTAACTTCAATCAATGTAAAGGTTTAAATTCCACTTTATTATTAGTGGAATGACTAAACCTACCTAACTTCCATTGACATAAAGGGTTGAATTTTACTTTATTAATGTGGGATGACTCAACCTACCCGCCTCCGTTAATATTTAAAGTTTGGAGATTCGACCGACCTATCTTAAAGACGTGACGGGTCCGCTAAAATATTGATGTGCCACTTCCTTAGTATTTATTCTTAGACATGAAAATCAACTCGTTGTTGGGTCTCCAGCCGCTCTACCAACTCTCTACCCGGAAAACTCCCGACTAGAGAGTGAGATACAAACTGTACGGGTAAAAATCCGTCAATATGGTTCAAGCCCAACAAAGTCTTTCCAACCAGCCCAACAAACCCAACGACCAGACAGTCTATCCAAGATAAATTCGTTGGGCCCTTGGCTTGTTAAGATTCGCCAAACAGGCCGGATTCAGGGGTTCGCCACATCAGCCACGTTTATCTGAACGGTTAGGTGAGGTGACTTTTGAGAACGTGTCAAAAGCCACGAGCTCCGTGAGAGTAGGGAACAAACGGATCAACGCAACAGACGAATATGGTTGAGGAGAGAAACCCTAGAGACCCCCTAGCCGTCATATATAAATACGAGACTACTGACCCAATGAGATCATGGAATTCCAAGTCATTCTCCACTCAACCTACGCTTTTTAATAACTCTCTCTAATTCTCCGACGCTCTCAACCGCCGTCTCACCTCCACCAATCATTGGACATACCTGACCGTTCAATATCACCATTACGACCGTTCAACACCTCTCCTTCACCCTCTGACGCTCTCGACTGCCGAATCATCACGAGCACTCGCCAATCATACCTCACCATCCGATATCAACACATTAATTGCTCCATTGTTTATTATATTCAATTCGTTTATTTTGATTTATTCAATATAAAAATGTTTACTGACTTGAGCGCCGGAGGCTCTTCGGCTGACACCCCCACTAGTGCTCCGTAAGGGCTCTTACATGTTTTGTGTTGACAGGTTGCTAGTGCCCCATTCAACCGACTTGACCGACCTGTCTGACGTCATCAAAATTAATTGTAGAATTTACCCTCTACAACTTCTAAGATACTTTTGTACGTTAAAAGGAACTTATCGACCAACGTCTGAAATTAATATATTAATACAAGCACGTAGTACCAGATCAATATTATTCTAGCACGTCGTGTGCGCGGGCACCGCACACACGTGAGTTATGAATTTAGATTTGAAGTACATAAGTTATAGGAATGTTCAAGAGAAAATCTAGGAAATAAAATTAATATTAGAGGCATACTTCTATTAGACCGTCTTATAGTTCCACATTATACTTTAGTACAGAAATAATATTTTTCATTATAATAAATGATGGTTTGTAATCTATTCATTACAAGTTGTATAATTTATAATATTTGAAAAATATCACTTTTTTTATATTCAAAGTATAAATGTCCGATCATTTGATAAAATAAATTAGATATTTCTTGGAACAAGTAGTCATCATACTACCTGTATACAAGTAACCTGATCACCTCCATCAGATCATGACAAATCCAATCATAAGAGTTCAATATTAATAATACAATTCATATGTTGTAAAGGAAACAAATGAATATGTAATTCCCATAATATCTTTAGAATAATAAATTGCATATCCATTATTATTATATTTATTATTTACTTTTTATAATTACCCTTTTTAATTTATTATAAATCATTAATTAATTAATGTTACTTGCTTATAGGTATTATAAAATCTAGCGTCCTATAAAATCCCAAAGAAGTTGGGGGTGAAAGTACTTACTTTTCGAAGTTTACAAGCTCATAAAAGAGATTATTTTTTCATCTTATAAGCCGCCTTAGAAAAATCTTACCACAAAAAATTTTAAAACGTATAAGCTCTTCACATGTATATATTTAGCAAGGACAATAAGCTAACTTATTAAATTACTTAACTAAAGAGCTTATAAGCTCACTGTATTCAAATAAGTTCCAATTGATTGGATGAGTTTAATTGAGAAGCTCGAGCTGATATTATAACACTATTTTTGCAAGCATCTCAGATAAGTTCTATGAGCTTTTCATTTTCAATTCCATTTTTAACCTTTCTTTTCATTAATATTATATTAAATGTCATTTCATGTAGTATTATACTAACTTTCTTTTTTATTTGCTTTAAATACATGTCAAATTACGCCGCTCAATATATAACTTTGACTGTCGCAGGTTCCAAGATCAAACTCTTCTCTAGCAATTAATATGTATAATTATACTAGTGAAGATTATAAAAAATAATATTTTAAAAATGACATATAGACCAATTCAACAGCATTGTACATGCTAACATTTATTTTACATTAGCAGAAAAAAGTAGAACAAAACTTGATATATAAATTGTGTAAAACTCATGCAAGCCAAAAAAAAAAAAAAAAAATACTCCCTCCGTTCCAGACTTAATTGCTACCTTTTTCTGGACACGAGTATTAATGTTAGAGTTGTTTATTAGTATTGTGTGTAATAAAGTGATATTTTAAGAGGGGTAATAATGAAAATCTGAAATTATATTAGTATTGTTTATTAATATTATGTGTTTAATTGGGTGGGCCTATAATGGCATTTATGGTAAATAGATGATCATTGGGGGGCGTATATTTAGAGGGAATGATTGATTAATTTCCTTTTATAGTAAGTAGCAGTTAAGTATGAGATAGACCAAAATGGAAAGATAGCAGTTAAGTATGGGCCGAAGGGAGTAGTATTTTTTCCGCCACCTTTTCAACTAGTTTTGTCAAACCCTCATATATATAAACTTTAGGTCAAGAATAAGGGGTTGTAGCCGCGGGTCACATATCAAAAGGCCTATGTTACCTGCTGCTGTCAGCCTTGAGCCCTACATATCAAAAGGCCAAGGTTTCCTGTTGCTATCACCATGAACCCCTACTTTAGGACGACACCTCACCACTAAGTTTAAACCAACATTACCACAGTCAAAAGCTAGCTTAAAGCTTAATAAGAGAGCATATATAAGTTCATTGTATATAACCCAATTTGGTTGGATAAGATTATTTGAGAAGCCTAGAGCATTTCGTAATTAACCTATTTCTTTTAATCAGAATTATTATTTCAAGTCTTTTTCTATAATATCATCTTTTGACTAGTTTTGTCATACTGTTTTATATCTGCATGTTTCTCAAATCAACTAAGAACGAATTCAATGCTTAAACTCATCCAAGCTTGAGTAATATTTAAATACGCTTCGGTACTCATATTGCTAGGCCAAAGAATATTGTTGCATACATACAACTAAATGACTATTATCTCATTATATATTTTTTTGGATGCAAATATTCATAGCACATAAGTTTTTATTATTCATATTATGCGAGTATAATAATATTAAATTGGCCAAGTACACGAATAATCGTCCCATACATATTACATGAGTAAAATAACTCATGAGTGCAATAATACTCATTTGGCCAAATACACGAATAACCGTGTCCTCATACATATTACATGAGAATAATATTACTCATATTATATGAATACAATAGTACACATATCACCGAGTACATAAATATTTCGTACTCATTTAACGGAGTAAAGAAGTACAGTGATAATCATAATCATTAAACACAATTTAGCATGGAAAGCTTAAACACCACGAACCCTACCTTCATCCTCAATCGAGCCATCACTATAAGCTCGGAATTAGTTTATGGAAGGCTTAACACCAAATCCTTACCCTCACCCTCGGCTATGATCCATCGCCTATAAGCTCGGAACCACTTTTGAGCTATAATCTACATTAATCAGACTGTCTACCAAACACAAAACACGGCCAAATCCAAACATCCCATGTAGCACATAATTAGATATTACTTCCCCTTTCACGACTCGCCCTCAAGCTCGAAAAAATAAGGGAATGGATAGGAAATATATCTACCCTAAATATTGTATACGGAAGCAAGCTATCTAAAGACCTTTCAACCAAAAGAAAAAAGAAGGAACGAATCGGGTGAGATAATAGTTCTCTCAACATGAATCGATTACACTTATACATAAGATATACTGCTTCAAAGAAACTCAAGTAAAATCTTTTTGCTTGACAAGGCGATTTGGTCGATTTTCTGTAATCTGCAGATGGTTTAGACGATCGTTCGACTTCCACAAGGTTTGAGCCTCTCTTGAAGAACTCGAACTCTATCTTGATTTTCCGTAGCTTTCTCCACTGTAAGTCAACCAAAGTCCAAGCCCTCCATCCATATACAAGGATGTAAGAACCCCACACGTAGGGGTAGGTTTCAAGATGTTCTTTGATTTTTCGAAATCGTCCTCCTATTTTTCCACCCAATCGATAGCCGCTTCTCGTGGACCACCGGTCGTGTGTGGGCTATCTTCTCCTCGATCGGGTTGACATCGTTCGTCACGCTTTCTAAGATGATGCAATGTACAATATTAATTTAAATCATATTTTCAAACTATCGCATAGTAAGACCTCCCTCCTCGAATAACAATATTATTGGTTTAGAGACTAAATATAAGAGAATGGTATATATTTCCAATTTGCCGTCAATGTCGCATGGCATAGAGATCGAAGCTTTGTAGACCCAATGTTGTGAAATGCGCAAAATTGAAAGGAGCGCAGTTCCAATTTTGAAGCGCGCCGCGATTTTTGCAGAGAAATTAAATAATTTACATAATTATCTTTATTTATACATATATGCTTCTAAAATGTTAGTTCTAATATCAAACAACGAATGGCACTTTAAACAGTTTCAAACATAATAAAAAGTCTCAAAGTTAGTAGAAACAACATAATAAAAGTCTCGAACTTAGTAGAAATAAACATAATATAAAGTCTCTAGCTTAGTACTTAGTAGAAATATCAACTTAGTAGGAATGTCATAGTAAAGTATTGAACTATCAATCAATGACATTTAGCAAGTCAAAGGCTTCCAAATCATTTAGCTCGATCTCGGTTTCCTCAAATTCTCTTTCTTCCTCATCATCATCTTCGTCTCGAAGAGTTGAAGAAGAAGAAGCTCTTTAACATGAGTGGGTACTTTATCACATGGTGTAGCATCTTTATGGTATCCACCAGCTAGATGCTTCTTGAAACGATTAATTCCACCACTGTATGTATGTTTGCAGAATGAGCACTGAACTTTTGACTTATCATTCTCTATGGATTTCCCATACTTCCACCCAATGCCAGCAGTGCGAGACATTTTCTAACTATTTTCAGAGTAATTTTATCAAACACAACGGGCACTGAAAAAGTACTAAATATATAGCACAAATACTATATATCTAAGATCAGACTTTGAGAATAATAAAGGTAAGGTTGGATATAGAGAGAGATGAAGAGAAAGAGGGCAGAGAGAGAGATGAAGAGAAAGAGGAAGAGAGATGAAGAGAAAGAGAGTTACGGAGAAAGAGACATACCTCTTTGACGGCTGATGTACAAAATTTGTGAGGCTATGAACGGTTATAAAGATATAAAGTAGGGGTTTTTACTTAAGGGTATTTCAGTCTTTTTATGTATAGTGTGAGTTTTTTTGCGCTTTTTATTGCGATTTTCTGCGATTTTTTGCGAGTAAGCGCGAGTCAAACACGTTTTTTTGCCAATTTCATAATCGCACTAAATCGCTCATACATTAATCGCAACAAACATTAGTTCTACGCAGTGTTGTTGCGATTAATGTATGAGCGATTTAGTGCGATTATTAAAAAGGAAAAAAAAAAGTGTTTTACTCGCGCTTACTCGGAAAAAAGCGCAGAAAATCGCAGAAAATTGCAATAAAAAGCGCAAAAAAACTCACACTATACATAAAAGACTGAAATACCCTTAAGTAAAAACCCCTACTTTATATCTTTATAACCGTTCATAGCCTCACAAATTTTGTACATCAGCCGTCAAAGAGGTATGTCTCTTTCTCCGTAACTCTCTTTCTCTTCCTCTCTCTTCCTCTTTCTCTTCATCTCTCTCTCTCTCTCTGCCCTCTTTCTCTTCATCTCTCTCTATATCCAACCTTACCTTTATTATTCTCAAAGTCTGATCTTAGATATATAGTATTTGTGCTATATATTTAGTACTTTTTCAGTGCCCGTTGTGTTTGATAAAATTTCCCTTAGAAAAATTACTCTGAAAATAGTTAGAAAATGTCTCGCACTGCTGGCATTGGGTGGAAGTATGGGAAATCCATAGAGAATGATAAGTCAAAAGTTCAATGCTCATTCTGCAAACATACATACAGTGGTGGAATTAATCGTTTCAAGAAGCATCTAGCTGGTGGATACCATAAAGATGCTACACCATGTGATAAAGTACTCACTCATGTTAAAGAGCTTCTTCTTCTTCAACTCTTCGAGACGAAGATGATGATGAGGAAGAAAGAGAATTTGAGGAAACCGAGATCGAGCTAAATGATTTGGAAGCCTTTGACTTGCTAAATGTCATTGATTGATAGTTCAATACTTTACTATGACATTCCTACTAAGTTGATATTTCTACTAAGTACTAAGCTAGAGACTTTATATTATGTTTATTTCTACTAAGTTGGAGACTTTTTATTATGTTGTTTCTACTAACTTGGAGACTTTTTATTATGTTTGAAACTGTTTAAAGTGCCATTCTGTTGTTTGATATTAGAACTAACATTTTTAGAAGCATATATGTATAAATAAAGATAATTATGTAAATTATTTAATTTCGGCAAAAATCGTGCGCGCTTCAAAATTGGAACCTGCGCTCCTTTCAATTTTGCGCATTCACAACATTGGGTCTACAAAGCTTCGATCTCTATGCCATGCGACATTGAGGGCAAATTGGAAATATATACCATTCTCTTATATTTAGTCTACAGTAAACCAATAATATTGTTATTCGAGGGAGGGAGGTCTTACTATGCGAGTTTGAAAATATGATTTAAATTAATATTGTACATTGCATCATCTTAGAAACCGTGACGAACGATGTCAACCCAAATAAGAGGAGAAGATAGCCCACTCCACGAGAAGCGGCTATCGATTGGGTGGAAAAATAGGAGGACGATCGGAAAATCAAAGAATATGTCAAAACCTACCCCTACGTATGGGGTTCTTACATCCTTGTATATGGAGGGCTTGGACTTTGGTTGACTTACAGGTGGAGAAAGCTACGAAAATCAAGATAGAGTTCGAGTTCTTCAAGAGAGGCTCAAACCTTGTGGAAGTCTAATACTGCCTAAACCATCTGCAAAATGTTCAGAAAAAACATTCTTCACCCACTCATTATTTATCGCCACTCACATCTACATACTTGGTCTAAAAGAACATTCTATCCATTACACATTTCTTTCTTCTTAAAACTATTCACCCACTCAAATATTTATAACTACCAATTTCAATCATTGACTGTTTCGGCACAACAATATCACACCGATTTCGAACATTACATTTTCATCTCCAAAAAATTGATCACTATTTTCCAGCCAAAAAAAAAACTCCCCAAGTGAAAATGTATCCCCCAACTCTTTTGACTGATATGCATTTAATTTCTCTTCATTATCTTATATTATGTGAAGCATCTACTAAAAAGCAAATAAGATCATCAATTCCATTTAACACATTGAAGCAATTAGCGTCTACAGCTATGTCCAAGAGCTATGGATCTAGTCTACAAAACTAAACCTCATTTACTCCGAAACAAATAATTCACGTACTTCACTTCACTTGTCAGAGAGAACATTACCCAACTATATAATACTTCTAAGTTTAATTTAGCATAGATTCAGGTGTGGAAAAAAAAAAACAGAAGGGGAAGATAATTATATCAAAAGTAAAATGTTGCCCGAACAAATTTAACTTATTAAATTTACTGCAAGTCTCTCAACATACTTCATTGTTTTTCAAAATTAGTCAACTCGGAAGTAAATCAAACATAAAAATCAAACTACTGTAGTTTTCTTTCAAGTCAAACTAGACAATTTATGATTATCAAGCATCGTCCCTTCGTTCTCTTCTTTACTCCACCAGAACTAAATTAAGTCATTAACGAATGTTTTTTCATGGATATATCATTCTGCAATTTAAGCAAAAGAAGATGAGCAGTGTTTTCAAACTCGCGCTTTCGTGAGAGTAGCGCACTACGGGGCCGAAATGCTACGTAGCGCAGTTTTTTTAACATAATGCCAGGATATAGCACGCTAAATAATCGTCGCGCAGGTAATAGCATAAATAGTATACGCTATTACGCGAAAGAACATATAGCGTACACTATATGTTCAAAAAAAAAAACGGCTGGAATTCTTGGAAGGTAAGATGGTAATTTGAATCGCAAGTATACACTGTACAGAACTCCATCGCGACACTTGTAACTCCAAAACAAAACCCTAACTTTCGGAACTCCAAAAAAAAAAATGAGATAATCGACTCTTTAGAAAATACATCGTGATACTTCGTAAAACCCTACCTTTCGATCGCGATACTTAAAATCCATCGTGACTCGCGATTCTCACCGCTCAAGAATTGATTGCGTTGTGATCGACTTCAAAATCCATCGCAAAAGGTATTTTCTTTACTATGGATTTTTTTAAGAACTGTAGAGTTTGATTTTTACCGTAGAGTTTTATTTTTTTAATGTATATTTTGAGCAGTTTTTTTAAAAAAATCGAGCACTTCTAATGAGTTCAAATGTCGAAAAATTCATCCAAAAACAATCTTTGGTTGGAAGTATGGATCACAAAATAAAGGAGAAAAGTCTATTGTGTGTAAACTTTGTGAACATGTAACCAATGGAGGTATAACTCGTCTGAAGCATCACTTAGCTCGAACCCAGATAGGTGTTTCTCCCTGTCTTCGTGTACCGGATGATGTGAAGAAAGAGATTGAAGAATCATTGAACAACACTAAAGATACTAAAAACAAGATAAATGAATTGTTGAAAGAGATTGGTGAAGACCCCAGAGTAATTTGCAATCATCAAAATTTACAAGTGAGGGGGTAGTTCAATTGGCTTCGGTGATAGTAGCAAACCTAGAAGCACTCTTGATAGCTTTATTAGTTTCGAACCTAAGCAATCGACCCTTAATACCGCATTGAAAAAAAACTTGCTTGTTGATGTTAAGCGTAGAGTCGGTCGGTTTATTTTCTCCGCTGCACTTCCTTTCAATGTTAGAGATGATCCTCATTGGTTGTCTATGGTTAAAGGGATTGCCGAGAATGGGAAAGGGTTCGAGCCTCCTTCTATGCACGAATTGCGTACTTGGATTTTGAAGGTCGAGGTTGATGACAGTAGTGTTACTTGAAGAACATAAGGTGTGGAATAAAAATAGATGTACGATTATGTCCGATGGTTGGACCGATGAAAAAATTAGAAGTTTGATCAATTTTTTAGTCAATAGTCCAAGCGGTATTTTCTTTTTGAAATCTATTGATGCATCGGCGTCTATCAAAAATGGTGAATTGCTTTTTAAATATCTCGATGATATTGTTGATGAGGTAGGAGAGGAAAATGTGATTCAAATTATCACAGATAATGCTTAAAATTGTGTTAATGCAGGGTAAAGAACTGAAGAGAAAAAAGAGAATTTGATGGAGGTTTTAGAAGGCGTGAGGCGCGTTTGAGGCGTTTTGGCCGGACGAGGCGCGGCATAAGCCTCGAGGCGCATTGAGGTGTAAGTCTCGATTAAAATTAAAAAAATCAAATAAAAAATCACAAAATATCAATATTGATATGAATTACTAAAAGTGCAAAAAAGTATATATTAAGTTACTAAAATATCAGTGTTGACTCATAAAATTTAATTAGGTCATAAATTTAATTGTCATTTGGATTTTATTTTTCTCTAATAAAATCAACAAAAAAATATAAAATATATTTTTATATGAAATAAGTAGCATTCTCTCCCAAATTTTATATTAAGTTTATCATTTATTCACTTTTCTTACTTCTTTAAAAAATAAGAATCAAATAAAACTTAATAAGGAACTCTAGCTAGTTAGTTATATCATAAGTTTCCTACAGCATCTCATAATAAAATAATAGTGACAATAAGGTTAATCAAGTCATGAACCACCTTATATTAAAACCCTATTCTTCCTCAACCCTGTTTTTTCCTCACATCCATACCACACGGTCCACACTACACCTAGAGAGACAGCCGGCACCTCGTTTTCTTCCATCTCAATCTGCAGATCTCAGGTAAGTTTCTTCTTTTTTTGACAAGCCTCGTTCCTCTCGGAAAATAGAGGTCTGCCTCATGGGTTGCCTCAGAGAAATGCGCCTCAAGGCGCGCCTCAAGCCCGCCTCACAGGTGCGAGGCGTAAGCCTCGGCCAGAAGGGGTAGAGGCGCTACCTCGAGGCGTTTTCCGCCGCCTTGCCTTAAGGCGCACCTCGAGGCGTGCGCCGACCGGCTTTTAAAACATTGAACACCATGTGCACAATGCATAGATTTAATTTTGGAAGATATTGCAAAGTTGAAGATTTTTGCGGACACTATAGAGCTTGCTAAGACGGTTGTGAAGTTCATTTATGGCCATGGGACTATACTCTCTTCAATGAGAAAGTATACAAATGATATAGAAATTCTCCGTCCGGCGGTTATTCGATTTGCTACATGTTTCCTCATTCTTCAAAGCATGGACATGGTCAAAAGGCAACTTGAACAAATGTTTTCTTCGGATGAGTGGAATAATTCTCGTTTATCTCAAACAATCCAAAGAAAAGTTGTAAAGAGGATTGTCATCAATGATCCCAACTTTTGGCCATACGTTGCATTTTGTGTCAAGAGTGTTGTTCCTCTTGTTTGTGTCTTGTTTGTGTCTTGAGAGAAGTTGATTCGGAGGAGAGGCCAACATTAGGATATATTTATGAACTTATGGACAAAGCAAATGAGACAATCAAATTCAATTATGGGGCGTTGGAAGAAAGCATAGGCTAATTTGGAGGAAAATCGATGAACGTTGGACTCTACAACTTCATCATCCTCTACATGCAGCCGGTTATTATTTGAACCCACAATTACGTTATAGTGAAACTTTTTCGAATTGTGATAAAGTGAGAGACGGGTTGTATGGTTGCATGGACAAGATGAGGTCTTCCCAAGATCGTCTTAAAGCGTACATCCAATTGGACTTGTATAACAAAGCCTAAGGAGAATTTGGGACCCCAATGGCGAAAAACAAGAATGTTACCGACTCCGGTAAAGTAGTTTACTTTTTACTTTATTCGTAACTATATTCATGTCTATTATATTTACATTCCTTATGTTTTATGTTACTAGCCATGTGGTGGGAACGCTTTGGAAGCAAGACGTCCGAGCTTACTAGTTTTACCATTGGAGTGCTAAGTCTCACATGTAGTGCTTCACGATGTAAGAGAAATTGGAGCACCTTTAAATCGGTAACTATGCATATAAATATTTAATGCTTTGCACATTAAAAAAAGTTTACAGCTACTAAAATGTATCCCCAACTCTTTTGACTGATATGCATTTAATTTCTCTTCATTATCTTATATTATGTGAAGCATCTACTAAAAAGCAAATAAGATCATCAATTCCATTTAACACATTGAAGCAATTAGCGTCTACAGCTATGTCCAAGAGCTATGGATCTAGTCTACAAAACTAAACCTCATTTACTCCGAAACAAATAATTCACGTACTTCACTTCACTTGTGAGAGAACATTACCCAACTATCTAATACTTCTAAGTTTAATTTAGCATAGATTCAGGTGTGGAAAAAACAGAAGGGGAAGATAATTATATCAAAAGTAAAATGTTGCGAACAAATTTAACTTATTAAATTTACTGCAAGTCTCTCAACATACTTCATTGTTTTTCAAAATTAGTCAACTCGGAAGTAAATCAAACATAAAAATCAAACTACTGTAGTTTTCTTTCAAGTCAAACTAGACAATTTATGATTACTGTTTCTTGTCCCTTCGTCCTCTTCTTTACTCCACGAAGTAAATTAAGTCATTAACGAATGTTTTTTTCATGGATATATCATTCTGCAATTTAAGCAAAAGAAGATGAGCAGTGTCTTCAAACTCGCGCGAAAATGAGCAGTGTTTTCAAACTCGCGCTTTCGCGAGAGTCGTAGCGCGCGATAGCCGAAGTGCTACGTAGCGCAGTTTTTTAACATAATGCCAGGATATAGCACGCGTAATAGCATAAATAGCATACGCTATTACGCGAAAGAACATATAGCGTACGCTATATGTTCAAAAAAAAAAACTGCTGGAATTCTTTGAGGGTAAGATGGTAATTTGAATCGCAGGTATACACTGTACAGAACTCCAAAACAAAACCCTAACTTTCAAAACTCAAAAAAAAAAAAACTGAGATAATCGACTCTTCAGAAAATACATCGCAATACTTCAGAAAACCCTACCTTTCAGATCGTGATACTTCAGAAAATCCACGTGACTCGCGATTCTCAGCTGCTGAAGAATTGATTGCTGTGATTGACTTCTGGAAATCCATCGCAAACAGGTATTTTCTTTACTATATATTTTTTTTAAGAACCTGCAGAGTTTGATTTTTTTACTGTAGAGTTTTATTTTTTTTAATGTATATTTTGAACAGTTTTTTTTTTTTTTAAAATCTGAGTAGCTTTTAATGAGTTCAAATGTCGAAAAATTCATCCAAAAACAATGCTGGTTGGAAGTATGGATCACAAAATAAAGGAGAAAAGTCTATTGTGTGTAAACTTTGTGAACATGTCTCGTCTGTAGCATCACTTAACTCGAACCCAGATAGGTGTTTCTCCCTGTCTTCGTGTACCGGATGATGTGAAGAAAGAGATTGAAGAATCATTGAACAACACTAAAGATACTAAAACCAAGATAAATGAATTGCTGAAAGAGATTGGTGAAGACCCCATAGTAATATGCAATCATCAAAATTTACAAGTGGGGGTAGTTCAATTGGCTTCGGTGATAGTAGCAAACCAAGAAGCACTCTTGATAGCTTTATTAGTTTCGAACCTAGGCAATCGACCCTCAATACCACATTGAGAAAAGACTTGCTTGTCGATGTTAAGCGTAGAGTCGGTCGGTTTATTTTCTCCGCTGCACTTCCTTTCAATGTTGCAGATGATCCTCATTGGTTGCCTATGGTTTAAGGGATTGCCGAGAATGGGAAAGGGTTCAAGCCTCCTTCTATGTACGAATTGCGTACTTGCATTTTGAAGGTCGAGGTTGATGACATAAGACATTAGTGTTATACTTGAAGCCTCCTTCTATGCACGATTGTGTCCGATGGTTGGACCGAGGAAAAGAGTAGAAGTTTGATCAATTTTTTAATCAATAGTCCAGGCGGTACTTTCTTTTTGAAATCTATTGATGCATCGGCGTCTATCAAAAATGGTGAATTGCTTTTTAAATATCTCGATGATATTGTTGATGAGGTAGGAGAGGAAAATGTGATTTAAATTATCACAGATAATGCTTAAAATTGTGTTAATGCGGGGTAAAGAACTAAAGAGAAAAAAGAGAATTTGATAGACACCATCAATGTTTTAAAAGGCGCGAGACGCGTTTGAGGCGTTTTGGCCGAACGAGGCGCGGCATAAGCCTTGAGGCGCATTGAGGTGTAAGCCTCGATCAAAATTAAAAAATCAAATAAAAAAAATCACAAAATATCAATATTGATAGGAATTACTAAAAGTGCAAAAAAAAGTATATATTAAGTTACTAAAATATCAGTGTCGGCTCATAAAATTTAATTAGGTCATAAATTTAATTTTGTTAGTTGGATTTTATTTTTCTCTAATAAAATCAACAAAAAAAATATAAAATAAATTTTTATATAAAATAAGTTACATTCTCTCCCAAATTTTATATTAAGTTTATCATTTATTCGTTTTTCTTACTTTTTTAAAAAATAAGAATCAAATAAAACTTAATAAGGAACTCTAGCTAGCTAGTTATATCATAAGTTTCGTACAACATCCCATAATAAAATAATAGTGACAATAAGGTTAATTAAGTCATGAACCATCTTATATTAAAACCCTATTCTTCCTCAACCCTATTTTTTCCTCACATCCACACCACACGCTCCACACTACACCTAGAGAGACAGTCGGCACCTCGTCTTCTTCCATCTCAATCTGCAGATCTCAGGTAAGTTTCTTCTTTTTTTGACAAGCCTCGTTCCTCTCGAAAAATAGAGGTCTGCCTCATGGGTTGCCTCAGAGAAATACGCCTCAAGGCGCGCCTCAAGCCCGCCTCACAGGTGCGAGGCGTAAGCCTCAGCGGTAGGGGGTAGAGGCGCTACCTCAGAGGCGGTTTTCCGCCTCCTCGCCTCAAGGCGCACCTCGAGGCGTGCGCCTCAACCGCCTTTTAAAACATTGGACACCATGTGCGGCACATTTCATAGATTTAATGTTGGAAGATATTGCAAAGTTGAAGATTTTTGCGGACATTACAGAGCTTGCTAAGACGGTTGTGAAGTTCATTTATGGCCATGGGATTATACTCTTTTCAATGAGAAAGTATATAAATGATATAGAAATTCTCCGTCCGGCGGTTATTCGATTTTCTACATGTTTCCTCATTCTTAAAGGCATGGATATGGTCAAAAGGCAACTCGAACAAATGTTCTCTTCGGATGAGTGGAATAATTCTCGTTTATCTCAAACAATCCAAAGAAAAGTTGTAAAGAGGATTGTCATCAATGATCCCAACTTTTGGCCATATGTTGCATTTTGTGTCAGGAGTGTTGTTCCTCTTGTTTGTGTCTTGAGAGAAGTTGATTCGGAGGAGAGGCTGGCCCTAGGATATATTTATGAACTTATGAACAAAGCAAACGAGGCAATCAAACTCAATATGGGGGCGTTGAAAGAAAGCATAGGCTAATTTGGAGGAAAATCGATGAACGTTGAACTCTACAACTTCATCATCCTTTACATGCGGCCGGTTGTAATTATTTGAACCCACAATTACGTTACAGTCAAACTTATTCAAATTGTGATAAAGTGAGAGACGGGTTGTATGGTTGCATGGACAAGATAGAGGTTTTCCGAAGATCGTCTTAAAGCGTACATTCAATTGGACTTGTATAACAAAGTCCAAGGAAAATTTGGGACCCCAATGGCGAAAAACAAGAATGTTACCGACTCCCGGTAAAGTAGTTTACTTTTTTTACTTTATTCGTAACTATATTCATGTCTATTATATTTACATCAAGGTTGTCACGTCAACGACTAGTCGCCGAGTAGTCGAGAAGTCGACATGGGTGAATTAATCGATGCCCGACTGTTGTATTAGTCGTCCGTGGGTTATACCCGGAGCCGACCCGCCCGGACCCGCAATCCGCCCCTGAAATTAAAAAAAAAGTTTTTAATTGACCTAGACCTACCAGACTGCTCGACTTTTCTCCTCTTCTCACCCGACAGTCCACGACTTTTCTCCAAACGGCGACTCATCTCACCCCGACAGCGGCGCGACAGACCACGACTCTTCTCCTCCGGCGACTTCAACGGCGGCTTCATCTCCTTCGGTAAGTCTTCTCTCCTCTCCTGTCTTCAAACTCTTCTCTCATCTTTTCTTTTCTTTTTCTTTTTTTCTTTTTCTTTACTGGGTGTATAATATATTACATACATTTTTATTTTTATTTTTCAATTTTTTCTGTTTTATTATTTAAAATTATCTTTTGTTTTATTTTTAAAAATTAATTTTCGGTTTTATTTTTATAATTAAATTTTCGGTTTTATTTTTAAAATTAATTTTTGCATTCTGCTCAGTTTTTTTTTTTTTTTTTTGCATTCTGCTCTTTTTTTTGGGCATTCTGCTCATTTTTTTTTTACATTCTGCTCATTTTTTTTTTTTGCATTCTGCACTTGAGCATTTTCTGCAAAGCTACTCGATCAAACGATCCGGGATGGAAGTATGCATATTATCCTAATCCCGAAGGAAGTGGAAGATGACTATGGTATACCACCCGAGGAAAATACTCAAGGAGGAGATGGAGAGGGGGATGGAGATGATTTCGAGATGGATGACTTTGATGCATGATTGTGTTTGTTTAGTTGATTTGACTATTTAATTATGTTTTTATTTGCTTATAGATGTTTGACTTTAGGTACTTATAGATGTTTGACTCTAAATAGGATATTTCCGACTTTTTACGATTAGTCTGGCGACTTGTCGACTAGTCAATTCCACGGTACTCGGGCTCGACTTGTCGACTTAACAACCTTGATTTACATTCCTTATGTTTTATGTTACTAGCCATGTGGTGGAACGCTTTGGAAGCAAGACTCCCGAGCTTACTAGTTTTACCATTGGAGTGCCAAGTCTCACATGTAGTGAGTGCTTCAGGATGTAAGAGAAATTGGAGCACCTTTAAATCGGTAACTATGCATATAAATTTTCAATGCTTTGCACATTAATTTTTTATTTATATGCAACTATTTTTAATAATATTAGATTCAAACCAAAAAGAGGAATAGACTTAAACATGCCAAGTTGAATGCATTGGTGTTTGAGAAGTATAACTTGAGAGAAGTATAAGGAGGAGAAACAAGGTTGATCCCACAATGGTTGACGAAATTGAAGCGGATGACGATGGATTACTGAAAAATAAGACTATGTCCCCCCAGAAGGCACAAAATGGCTTGAAAATGATGAGTTATTTGAGAGTGATCCAATCATTAGTGTGTCGGGGATGAGTTTGAAAGTCTTTTAGATTTGAGTTAAACAGTCGAAATTGTTGAAAATGTGATCGAAGGTGACTATCTTATGTCAAAAAATAGAAGGGTGAAAGTTCAAGTAAGTATATGGAAATTTTTTGTTTGTATTTAATTCAAATATCATGTGTTTTTAACTATCAGTTGTCTTGTGAAATTAGGTGGAGCAGAAGGCATAGAGAAAAGATCACGATTGAATCTTGTTGATGAGGAAGAGGAGATTCGTGATTTTGATCAACCAACAAACTTTGATAGTGGGAATATTTCAATTATTGATACTATTGATGAAGATAGTGATATAATATTGGACGATAATGATTACCTCTAGTTTATGTTGTAAAATCTTTCATATTGGTGTTTTTTGATAATTAGATTGAGTTATTTTGGAATGTAATGATCAACTATTATGGTTGTATGGTTATTTATCTCATTTATTTGCTAATATAAATATATATTATTTTAAATAATTAATTGACATGCTCGAATAACTTATGCTATGCGCTACACAATTTATTCTACGAACAAAAATGCCATGCACATGAAAAGTGCTATTGAAAACACTGAAGATGAGACAAGAAACACATAGGCATCAACAACATCATTTGAATCTCATCCTTCCAATAATTATGCCTTAAACATATTCATATCAATTAACAATCGAACAAAAAAGGATATAGAAAATAAAATGAGAAACAAAAAAACGTGCAGGTCCTAGATTTCGACATTTTAATAATTAAAACCATACTGTATCACATTTTTCCTTTCAATAGTAAGCTGATAACTAACATATAAATACATGAAAATAAACTCACGTATAAATTCGTATCTATTTTGTATGAAGAGAAAAATATTGCCTACAACGGCATAGCAGGAATTCAAACATGAGAGCAAAAATTAAAGCACTCAAGGATTTTATACCAAAGTTACAAAAATGAAACATAAATATAATAATATTAATTCTCCATATAACCTAGCTTGCACATTGCGAGGTCATGTATTACGAGAGGATTGGATTCTTGATTGAGAAGAAATTCGTTCTTCAACAACTCTCTTCCTATTTAAATATATCAATTTGACTAATTTAACTAATTTCTTTAAACAACAATTCAACAAGAACAATGAATACAAAATAAAACAAGCCCAAAGACTTACTGCTTAGTGCTTTAGATATTGTGAACATGACAACCTAATTAACAAAACAAAAATGTAAAGATCGGAGATAGGCTTTGCTGCTTACGAAGGAACAATGGAGGTGGACCAATGGATGCTTACTGTTGCGACCTGCGTGCTACGGTGCTCTGGTGCCTGCTGGCAACGCACCTCTGCTGTCGCCTGAGAGGAGAGGCAGATAGGGTGCTGTCTGTGTGTCCCGCCAGAGAGAAGAAGATGTTGTCACGCCGGAGAGGAGACATGATTTACCATTGTTGGAGTTGGTCTAACTCGAAATTCGAAACCCTTATTTCCCTCCCACTAGACTAGCCGCTAGCGTACTCGTTACTCAATTGAAGAGAAAAATAATTTCGACATTTTTCCTTAATAAATCTCAATACGCTCCAACTCCAAGCTCCCCTGATCTCTTCCTCTCAAGTTTCACCGGAAGACGGATGTACACTGAGCCTTCTCCTCTCCAGCGCGACAATGGTCACAGACCCTAGTTTACCATTGTTGGAGTTGATCTAACTCAAAACCCTTCTTTCCCTCCCACTAGACTAGCCGTTAGGGTATGAGAAAAATAATTTCAACCTTTTTGCCCAAATATATCCCAATACGCTCCAACTCCATGCCTCCCACATCTGTTCCTCTCAAGTTTCACTGACAGACGACTGTACACTCCGCCTTCTCCTCTCCGGCACGATAGTGATCACAATAACCTCTCCTCTCCTGCGCAACCGAATGGCTGCCCTTCTTAGTTCTCCCGCTCCTCTTTGGCGCGACAGCACCCTCTTCTCCCCGGTGGGACAAATGGACATTACCCTATCTGCCTCTCCTCTCCGACAACAGTAGAGGCGGGGCAGCAAGCAGCAGAGCACTGTAGCACGCAGACGATAGCATGTTAGTCCACCTCCAGGTAATGTTTTAAAATTCGCAACACATATTCAAGACGTTTTCCGCAAATGAGATGAGGCGTACGCCTCGAGGCGGAACGAGGCGTACGCCTTAACGTTGTTGAAACAAAAAATAAATATAAAAAAGTCTAACACAAAGTTCAACAATAATTAATACTACTGTTATTGTAACAAAAAACTAGTGGAACACAAGAGCTGTTATGAAAAAAATATAGAAGAGGTATTTTCACCATATTCACTAAAAATATGTTGCAGAATAAATTTATACTTTGGTAAGAATAAAATTTATCAAATTAAAAAACAAATAAAAAACGCGAGCTATTTAGGGGAAATTAAGAGTTGTTTACGAAAAGAAAAAATTCTAATTAATGAGCTAAAACTGTTTTTCCAATAAAAAACAAAGAGTTGTTTACAGAAACTAAGTTAAATTTCTAAATTAAAAAAAAATGTTCATAGAAAAGAAAAAAAGGGTGGTTGCTGGGAAAAGAAAAGGAAAAAGAAACATATAAAACAACCGGAAAACAAAAAACTAAAAAACACATACCTCGTGATGGAGAGAAACGCGTCCAATGGGAGATTCTTATCAACGAGAAGGAAAGAGGGAGATCGTGCGGCAGAGAGAGATGGGAGACAGAGACGATGGACTTTCGGAGAATAGAACTGACGTTTCTTACTAAACTTAAAAAATTAATAAAATAAAAAAGGTTGAAAAGACCTATCTTTGCTGAAACGAGGGGGAACGAGGCAGGCGTATGCCTTAACTTTGTGGAAATGAAAAAAAATATAAAAAATTGTCTAACACAAAATTCAACAAAAATAATTAATAATAGTGGACATTAAGAGCTGTTTATGAAAAAGAATATAGAGTTGATCCTTTCACCATATTCACTACAATATATGTTGCAGAATAAATTAATACTTTGGTAAGAATAAAACTTATCAAATTAAAAAACAGAAATAAACAACGTGAGCTGTTTAGGGGGGGAATTTAAGAGCTGTTTACGAAAAGAAAAATTTCAAATTAATGAGCTAAAAATAATTTTACGATAAAAACAAAGAGTTGTTTATAGAAGCTAAGTTAAACTTCTAACTTAAAAAAAGACATGTTCATAGAAGAGAAAAAAAAAGGGGGGGGGGGGGGGGGAAGGAAAAAGAAACATATAAAACAGGGGAAAACAAAAAAATTAAAACACACACCTGGTGATGGAGAGAGACGCGTCCGGCGGGAGATTCTTATCAACAAAAAGGAAAGAGGGAGATCGTGCGGCAAAGAAAGGTGGGAAACAGAGACAGTGGACTTTCGGAGAATACAACTGACGCTTTTACTAAATTTTAAAAATTAATAAAATAAAAAAGGTTGAAAATTAATAGAACTCATAAACGATTCGACTCGTCCGCCTTAGACACTCGATTGTTTTAGAAAAAACAGCAAATTTGTAAGCCTTAACTCATTGTGTGTTCGCCTCCAGTCGACTCGTATGGGTCTGCCGTTTTTTGAAACACTACATCCAAGCCTCCATTGCTCCTGCATAAGCAGCAAAGCTTCTCTCCAGTCTTTACATTTTTGCGTTGTCAATTAGGTTGTCAAGTTTACAATCTCTAAGCTCTAAGCAGCCGCCATCTTTTTCTTTTCTATAAAGAGGTCTTTTTTTAAGTTAGAAATTAAACTTAGTTTCTGTAAACAACTCCTTGTTTTTTATAATTGTAAACATTGTTAGCTCATTAATTAAGATTTTTCTATTTTCGTAAACAGCTCTTAATTTTCCCCTAAACAACTCGCATTTTTTTATTTATGTTTTTTTAATTATGTTTTTTAATTTGTTAAGTTTCATTCTTACCAAAGTATTAATTTACTATGCAATATAGATTGTAGTGAATATGGTGAAAAGATCACCTCTATATTTTTTTCCTAAAATAGTTCTTAATGTCCCACTAGTTTTTGTTACAATAACAGTAGTATTAATTATTGTTGTTGAACTTTGTGTTAGACAATTTTTTATTTTTTTCGTTTCAACAATGTTGTTTTTTATATTCTTTTTCTTTTCAACAAAGTTGAGGTGTACGTCTTGCCTCATTTGTGTAAAACACCTTGAATCCGTGATACGAATTTTAAAACATTGCTTGGAGGTGGACTAATGGATGCCTACTGCTACCGTCTGCGTGCTACGATGCTCTGATGCCTGCTGCGCCGCCTCTGTAGTCGCCGGAGAGGAGATACGGTATGTCCGTTTGTCCCGTCGGAGAGAAAAGGGTGTTGTCGCGCCGGAGAGGAGCGGGAGAACTAAGAAGGGCAGTCACTCAATTGCACAGGAAATGCGCCGAAGAGGAGAAGGCTGAGTGCAAAGCCATATGTCGGTGAAACTTGAGACGAAGAAATGTGGGAGGCCTGGAGTTGGAGCGTATTGAGATTAATTAGGGCAAAAAGGTCGATATTATTTTCCTCTTCAACTGAGTAACAAGTATGTTAGCGGCTAGTCTAGTGGGAAGAAAACAAGAGTTTCGAGTTAGACCAACTCCAATAATGGTAAATTGAGGTTTGTGACCATCGTCGCGCCGGAGAGAAGGTTTAGTGTACATCTGTCTTTTGATGAAACTTGAGAGGAAGAGATGTGGGAAGACTGGAGTTGGCTCGTATTGGAATTTGTTAGGGAAAAAGTTCGAAATTATTTTTCTTTTCAACTAAGTAACAAGTACGCTACCGCTACCAGCTAGTCTAGTAGGGAAAAACAAGGGTTTCGAGTTAGAGCAACTCAAAAACAATAGTAAATCGGGTCTCCTCACCAGCGCAACAGTGTCCTCTTCTCTCCGACGGGACAGACAATAAATCTGCCTCTCCTCTCCAGTCACAACAGAGGCACGCGGCCAACAGGCACCGTAGCACGCAGGCAGCAGCAGTAAGCATCCATCCGTCCACCTCCATTGCCCCAGGTATTTCGGGTATTGCATGGTAAAAACTAGAGATGTTAAATGAGTTAGCCCTTGTTGTTTCGGGCTAACTCTTGCATTGGGCTAAACGGTCCGGTAAAAAAAAATTTAAACGGGTCGACAATTTATGGACCTAACCCTAACCCTAGCAGGCTTCGGGCTAGACGGGCTCCGGATTTATAAAAGTCTATTTTTTATCAACATTAAAAAATAATATTGATAAATTACTGAAAATCGACTCTTCTTTATCTAAGAAAGAACAAGAGCCGGTGCATTTATTTGATGGAATTGTTTTGAGTTGACAGCACCATAACTTTTTCAGTTTTCACTTGTCGCTTTCAGCTGACTACAAGAGAGGTCCTTCATGCTATGTCTTAAGAAATGAAATGCTAGAAAGAAAGAACTGTAATAAGGTCCGAATAATAATCCGGATAGAAAAGCCAAGCATAAGAAAGGATAGTCGCTTGTCTTTTTTCTGGTTTTTTCAATAAAGTTGACCTTGATGAGTCAAGAAAAACAATAAGAAAGGATTTTAGTACCTCCACTTCTAAATTCCTCTGGATCGGTGGTGAAATTAAATCGACATGGCAGAGTGGTCGAAATCGGCGGCGGCAGAGTAGTTGAAATCGGAGGCGGCGGCAGAGTGGTTGAAATCGGAGGCGGCGGCTTCACTTTAGAGAGAGGCGGGAGGAGAAAAATCACCGGTGGTTGAAATCGGTGGCGGCTTCAGCTTCAGCGAGTAGAAAAATAAAACGAGCTGATGGCGGCGGGGAGGAGAAGGACGGGGGGAGTGAGGGAAGGAAATATTGAAATGAGAAATGATAAGGGCAAGAATAATAGGGTTACAATAAGGTAAAATTGCTTATTATGTCCCAACGTTTAAGCGAGACCACAGAAATATCCCAGCGTAACATTAATTATAAAAATGGCCCATCCTACACCATATTATACAATTCTGTCTTGAAAAAAATTTCTGACACCTGAAAAATGACTACGCACGTCGGCGCGCATACGTGGAAATCATACGTGGTCGATGCTGACACATTAGACCCAAACGACGTCGTTTGGGGAAGTGAAAAAAATGATAAAACTGAAGAAATCCCCATCATCGTTCTCATTCTTCTCGTCGTTCTCACAGAGAAGCCCTAAATCACAAAGATCTCGCTACTAAACCATAGATCTCGTCCAACCTAGGTTTTCAAATAATAATGTCTGATTCGTCTTCAAGAAGCTACAATTCAGAGTATTCAACACCAAGGCCCTACTGCGATCATGGAGCATGTAATCTCAGAGGTCATTCACAATCTTGAATCGGGTAGGAGGTTACGGAGATGCCCGCTTGGTAATGAGGTTAGTGTTCTTAAATTATGTATCAAACTTTATGCTTGTGGTGTTTTTTCCTATTAATCATGAAATCTGAATTTTGGATTGGATTTGGACGTAGCTCTGCGATTGTGGTTACTTTGTATGAAGAGCCATTTGAGGGAAAGGCGAAAATGGCTCTTCTTATTACATCTGAAAAGCCATATGATGGTTGAAAAGGATAAAAAGAAATGCGAACAAAAGATTGAAGAATTGAAGGATGAGTTCGAGTTGAAGATTAAAAAACTTCGAGTTGATAACAAGTTGTTGAAGCAAGGGTTGAAATGGACAAGATCGAGAGTTCATGCGATGTATGTCATAGGGTTTTTAATTTTTTTGATTTGGTTAATTGGGATAGTTGTAGTGAAAGAGTCCTTTATCTCTTCGATGCATTGTCTTCCTTGTTGATTTTAGGGTTTATATTTGTAAAACAGTTTGCTTAGCTTTTAGTGTTATTTGTAATATGTTAATTGGGATATTAGTAGTGAAATATCATTTTGAGCCTAAAGCAATTTGCTTCGTTTTGTAGATGTCAAATGGGATATTTATAGTGTAATATGTTAAGCTTACATGTATCATCTTATACTGGCAACAAATTTGAACCAAGTCCGAACAATTAGATTATATAATGATCACAAAATGGTCTAATGATTACAAAATGGTCCAACACAAGTGATCACATAATGGTCTAAGATTCATTACAAACTGGTCTAATGTCATCAAATCTAAGATAGAATTTGTTCAACAACCAACATTTTTTCCAAAAAAAAAAACAGACATTTGGAACTACGAAGGGGTGGGATTTTCAACTTGACTTTCTACAGTGACTCCTTTGATGTCCATCGTGGTTCCTTGATTCCCTCCAGTAGTGGCTCCACGATTAGAACAATGGAATTATTAGAACAAACAAGTGCAAATATGGAAGCAAGTGTATATTTACTTACTCGGACATAAATCGAACCCGATTCGCTGTATACTTGACCACCATATCTCCGTCGTGTCTGCCCGCCTCTCTTTGTATGACATGCTTGAAGTGGAAGAGGGCCTCGGCGTGGGCCATGTTGGAGGTTTTCTTGGTGGATTCTTACACGTTCTCTTGTTGTGGTCAAACCCACCACAATTTTTGCAAGACATTTGAAGCCCACGCATAGACAACTTTGTACTTGTCTTAGGATTTTGAACTTCATCTATGCTTCTTTTTCTTAGCTTCCTCGGTCTGCCAGGTGCCTTAGAGAATATGGGGGGCAAGACAGGAGGTTCATCTACAATAGGCCAAAACTTGAACCCACGCACTGGACTTATACCAAACTTGTAACACTCTAATGCATTATGCTTTAAATAGAAATTCTCTACATAATCTATAGGATCCTGCCTATTGTAAAAAATGCAACTCAATCCATGGAAACATGGTATGCCATTCAACTCCCACGCCCTACAAGTACACTTATTTTCATTGAGATCCACAACATGTGAATCATCATTGAATGCACCTCAAACTTTCCACCTACAGCAGGTCTAACTTCACAGAATCTCACAAGTTCATGTATCCTATCCAACGTTTTTCTTATGTTTGGACAAAGTGGATCAGCAGAGTCCATGCTCTTCTCAAATCTAGATGATAACTCATAAAGCCTAGACATAAGACTCATCCTAATATCTTCTAGCATGTCAATCGCGGGCTTATCTCTACTCCTCAAAATGTAACTATTAAATGTCTCACATACATAATTCAATATGGTATCTGACTTTTTGTAGGAGTTAAATAAGGCCTTACAGAATGCTTGGGGTCCTTTTCTTTCGAAGTCAGCAGCTGCAAGTGGACTCTCCATCTTCAACTTATAGAAGCACCAATCATAGTCAAACTTGGAAGAAGCTTTGACAACCTGCCATAAGCTTCCCTTGAATTTTGGCCGTGGAAATTTTTTCTTCCAGTTGGCATAAATATGCCTTGCACAATATCTGTGCTCACCATTAGGTTCAAGCTTCTGAATGCCATTAATCAACCCCTGCAATATAGTTGAAATCAGAAACGAGTGCATAATTATCTCACAAGCTTCAGTGTTTAAACAATAAGGTCCATACCTTTTGTTTACCACTCATAAAGGTCCATCATAAACCATCCCCAATGTTAAGATCCCCAAAGAGCCGTTCAAAGAACCAAGTCCCGGTTGCTTTATTCTCCTTTTCAACCATAACCCATGCAATGGGATACATCTTATTATTTCAATCCTTTGAAACTGTAGCAAGTAATGCACCACCTAACACAGTTTTTAGAAAACAAGCATCAAATCCAATGAATTTCCTACAACCAATAAGGAAACCTTTCCTCAAAGCAGAAAATCCAATATACAGTCTCTCAAACACGGGTCTATCTTCCTTATCAAGATAAGTCTTCAATTCAAAGTGACCCTCTGTGTCATTCCTCATGAGTTCTAAGATATATGGTCTGAGCCGTGCACAACCTCATTACCAAGCGGGCATCTCCAGAACCTCCTACCCGGATTCAAGATTGTGAATGACCTCTGGAGATTACATGCTCCATGATCGCAGTAGGGCCTTGGTGTTGAATACTCTGAATCGTAGCTTCTTGAAGACGATCAGACATTATTATTTGAAAATCTAGGTTGGACGAGATCTATGGTTTAGTAGCGAGATCTTTGTGATTTAGGGCTTCTCTGTGAGAACGACGAGAAGAATGAGAACGATGATGAGGATTTCTTCAGTTTTATCATTTTTTTCACTTCCCCAAACGACGTCGTTTGGGTCTAATGTGTCAGCATCGACCACGTATGATTTCCACGTATACGCGCCGACGTGCGTAGTCATTTTTCAGGTGTCAGAAAATTTTTTCGAGACATAATTGTATAATATGGTGTAGGATGGACCATTTTTATAATTAATCTTACGCTGGGATATTTCTGTGGTCTCGCTTAAACGTTGGGACATAATAAGCAATTTTACCTTATTGTAACCCTATTATTCTTGCCCTTATCATTTCTCATTTCAATATTTCATTTCCTCACTCCCTCCGTCCTTCTCCTCCCCGCCGCCATCAGCTCGTTTTATTTTTCTACTCGCTGAAGCTGAAGCCGCCACCGATTTCAACCAGCTGATTTTTTCTCCTCCCCGTATCTCTCTAAAGCTGAAGCCGCCGCCTCCGATTTCAACCAGCTCTGCCGCCACCGCCGATTTTAACTAGATCCACCGCACCGATTTCGACCAGCTCCGCCGCCGCCGATTTCGACCGACTCATGCGATTTCGACTACTCCGCCGTCTGAGAGGAATTTAGAAGTGGAGGTACTAACAATCTTTCTTATTGTTTTTCTCGACTCATCAAGGTCAACTTTATTGAAAAAACCAGAAAAAAGACAAGCGACTATCGCAATTTAACTGGTAGCAGTACTGTGGGGCCGGGGCTGTTATCCCGAGGACTAGTCAGGTGTAAGCTTTCAAAAAAAAAAATCTCACTCGGTTGGAAGGCTACCCACTCTCCATCTCTCACGTGACATCATGTAAAAAAAAAGATAAGAAACAACTCACCGTCTCAATAAAGCACAGAGCAAGAATGCACGATTTTTAAGGAATATGACGGGTCGGTTGACTGCCCATAAATGTACATCGTCGGGCATAGTACCAATGCCCACATGCCTTGTCTCAATCTGGTCATTAAGATCCAACAAATAAATATATTGAAGTAGACATATTGTTCCATCATATTTTGAGTCGACGGTCTCAACCGACCAGTACGGAGTTAACGGTACATATGAATTGCCTTTAAAACTACAAAGGAGTCAACTGACTTAACCTCTACACCCTTATATGAAAATGGAGCTACATTGTATCACAAAATAGGTCCGAGACTTTTCGGTTCTTGAGAAAAAAATATAGGAATCGGAATCGAACCGCATAGTTTTTTCGCGGTTCGGTTTTTCCAGTTTTTTTTGTCTGAACCGCACAAGAACCGAACCGAATCGGAACCGATTTTGTATGGTTTGGACGAAATATATTATATTATATTTTATTTTATTAAGAATATATTATATTATTTTATATTATATTAATTATGTTTAATAAGAATATATTATATTATATTATATTCAGAGGGTCGGTTTCCCGGTTCGGTGCGGTTCGGACGGTTCCTTGCGGTTCCTCTTTAAAACAGACAGAAACCGTGAACCGAACCGAACCGAATAATAACAGTACGAACCGAACCGAAAAAAAAATTGTTGCAAGGAACAAAGGAGAGGCCCGTCGTAATTTTGATATATCACCTCCATATTTGTTATTTTTAGACACCATCTTTTGAGTCAACGGACTCGACCGACCGAAAGGGAGTCAACTTTGCGCATGAATTTCATTCTTCGAACGAGTCGACCGACCTGTGCAAATAAATGACATTGATTACTCAATCTTCTTTTTTTGAGGAATATGAATATCATGAAGTCGGTCCATACCTCATGTGATAAAAACAATGCACAATGAGTACTAAGGCCGACCAACCCGCCTTCCAACACGGAGTCAGCCTACCTACCCTCCACCCTTATATGAAGAATGAGATACATTTTATCACAAGGGCGCAGCCCGCCATACTCTTGTTTACTTTTAGACACAATCTTTTGAGTCAACGTACTCGACCGAATGAAATAGAGTCAATGATGTGCATGAATTTCATTTAACATCCCGAATTGAGTCGACCGACCTGTACATGTCATTTACTATTCAATCTTCTCTTTTTGAGAAAAATGAATATTATGAAGTCGGTCTACTCCCCTCACATGACATAAAGACAACAAGAATTTATTTAATGGAATATAAGGGTCGATCAACCCGCCCCCGACAAATGATTATAGTAGAGTCAACCGACTTGCCCACCTAATATTCACCTTGATCATCATTCTAGTCCATCAAGTGACCTACCTAACTTCAATCAATGTAAAGGTTTAAATTCCACTTTATTATTAGTGGAATGACTAAACCTACCTAACTTCCATTGACATAAAGGGTTGAATTTTACTTTATTACTGGTGGGATGACTCAACCTACCTGCCTCCGTTAATATTTAAAGTTTGGAGATTCGACTGACCTATCTTAAAGACGTGACGGGGTCCGCTAAAATATTGATGTGCCACTTCCTTAGTATTTATTCTTAGACATGAAAAATCAACTCGTTGTTGGGTCTCCAGCCGCTCTACCAACTCTCTACCCGGAAAACTCCCGACTAGAGAGTGAGATACAAACTGTACGGGTAAAAATCCGTCAATATGGTTCAAGCCCAACAAAGTCTTTCCAACCAGCCCAACAAACCCAACGACCAGACAGTCTATCCAAGATAAATTCGTTGGGCCCTTGGCTTGTTAAGATTCGCCAAACAGGCCGGATTCAGGGGTTCGCCACATCAGCCACGTTTATCTGAACGGTTAGGTGAGGTGACTTTTGAGAACGTGTCAAAAGCCACGAGCTCCGTGAGAGTAGGGAACAAACGGATCAACGCAACAGACGAATATGGTTGAGGAGAGAAACCCTAGAGACCCCCTAGCCGTCATATATAAATACGAGACTACTGACCCAATGAGATCATGGAATTCCAAGTCATTCTCCACTCAACCTACGCTTTTTAATAACTCTCTCTAATTCTCCGACGCTCTCAACCGCCGTCTCACCTCCACCAATCATTGGACATACCTGACCGTTCAATATCACCATTACGACCGTTCAACACCTCTCCTTCACCCTCTGACGCTCTCGACTGCCGAATCATCACGAGCACTCGCCAATCATACCTCACCATCCGATATCAACACATTAATTGCTCCATTGTTTATTATATTCAATTCGTTTATTTTGATTTATTCAATATAAAAATGTTTACTGACTTGAGCGCCGGAGGCTCTTGGTGACACCCCCACTAGTGCTCCGTAAGGGCTCTTACATGTTTTGTGTTGACAGGTTGCTAGTGCCCCATTCAACCGACTTGACCGACCTGTCTGACGTCATCAAAATTAATTGTAGAATTTACCCTCTACAACTTCTAAGATACTTTTGTACGTTAAAAGGAACTTATCGACCAACGTCTGAAATTAATATATTAATACAAGCACGTAGTACGGATCAATATTATTCTAGCACGTCGTGTGCGCGGGCACCGCACACACATGAGTTATGAATTTAGATTTGAAGTACATAAGTTATAGGAATGTTCAAGAGAAAATCTAGGAAATAAAATTAATATTAGAGGCATACTTCTATTAGACCGTCTTATAGTTCCACATTATACTTTAGTACAGAAATAATATTTTTCATTATAATAAATGATGGTTTGTAATCTATTCATTACAAGTTGTATAATTTATAATATTTGAAAAATATCACTTTTTTTATATTCAAAGTATAAATGTCCGATCATTTGATAAAATAAATTAGATATTTCTTGGAACAAGTAGTCATCATACTACCTGTATACAAGTAACCTGATCACCTCCATCAGATCATGACAAATCCAATCATAAGAGTTCAATATTAATAATACAATTCATATGTTGTAAAGGAAACAAATGAATATGTAATTCCCATAATATCTTTAGAATAATAAATTGCATATCCATTATTATTATATTTATTATTTACTTTTTATAATTACCCTTTTTAATTTATTATAAATCATTAATTAATTAATGTTACTTGCTTATAGGTATTATAAAATCTAGCGTCCTATAAAATCCCAAAGAAGTTGGGGGTGAAAGTACTTACTTTTCGAAGTTTACAAGCTCATAAAAGAGATTAATTTTTCAACTTATAAGCCGCCTTAGAAAAATCTTACCACAAAAATTTAAAAACGTATAAGCTCTTCACATGTATATATTTAGCAAGGACAATAAGCTAACTTATTAAATTACTTAACTAAAGAGCTTATAAGCTCACTGTATTCAAATAAGTTCCAATTGATTGGATGAGTTTAATTGAGAAGCTCGAGCTGATATTATAACACTATTTTTGCAAGCATCTCAGATAAGTTCTATGAGCTTTTCATTTTCAATTCCATTTTTAACCTTTCTTTTCATTAATATTATATTAAATGTCATTTCATGTAGTATTATACTAACTTTCTTTTTTATTTGCTTTAAATACATGTCAAATTACGCCGCTCAATATATAACTTTGACTGTCGCAGGTTCCAAGATCAAACTCTTCTCTAGCAATTAATATGTATAATTATACTAGTGAAGATTATAAAAAATAATATTTTAAAAATGACATATAGACCAATTCAACAGCATTGTACATGCTAACATTTATTTTACATTAGCAGAAAAAAGTAGAACAAAACTTGATATATAAATTGTGTAAAACTCATGCAAGCCAAAAAAAAAAAAAATACTCCCTCCGTTCCAGACTTAATTGCTACCTTTTTCTGGACACGAGTATTAATGTTAGAGTTGTTTATTAGTATTGTGTGTAATAAAGTGATATTTTAAGAGGGGTAATAATGAAAATCTGAAATTATATTAGTATTGTTTATTAATATTATGTGTTTAATTGGGTGGGCCTATAATGGCATTTATGGTAAATAGATGATCATTGGGGGGCGTATATTTAGAGGGAATGATTGATTAATTTCCTTTTATAGTAAGTAGCAGTTAAGTATGAGATAGACCAAAATGGAAAGATAGCAGTTAAGTATGGGCCGAAGGGAGTAGTATTTTTTCCGCCACCTTTTCAACTAGTTTTGTCAAACCCTCATATATATAAACTTTAGGTCAAGAATAAGGGGTTGTAGCCGCGGGTCACATATCAAAAGGCCTATGTTACCTGCTGCTGTCAGCCTTGAGCCCTACATATCAAAAGGCCAAGGTTTCCTGTTGCTATCAGCCATGAACCCCTACTTTAGGACGACACCTCACCACTAAGTTTAAACCAACATTTCCACTGTCATAAGCTAGCTTATAGCTTATTTAGAGAGCTTATATAAGTTCATTGTATATAACCCTATTTGGTTGGAGAAGCTTTTTTGAGAAGCCTAGAGCATTTCGTAATTAACCTATTTCTTTTAATCAGAATTATTATTTCAAGTCTTTTTCTATAATATCATCTTTTGACTAGTTTTGTCATACTGTTTTATATCTGCATGTTTCTCAAATCAACTAAGAACGAATTCAATGCTTAAACTCATCCAGGCTTGAGTAATATTTAAATACGCTTCGGTACTCATATTGCTAGGCCAAAGAATATTGTTGCATACATACAACTAAATGACTATTATCTCATTATATATTTTTTTGGATGCAAATATTCATAGCACATAAGTTTTTATTATTCATATTATGCGAGTATAATAATATTAAATTGGCCAAGTACACGAATAATCGTCCCATACATATTACATGAGTAAAATAACTCATGAGTGCAATAATACTCATTTGGCCAAATACACGAATAACCGTGTCCTCATACATATTACATGAGAATAATATTACTCATATTATATGAATACAATAGTACACATATCACCGAGTACATAAATATTTCTGTACTCATTTAACGGAGTAAAGAAGTACAGTGATAATCATAATCATTAAACACAATTTAGCATGGAAAGCTTAAACACCACCAGAACCCTACCTTCATCCTCAACTGAGCCATCAGCTATAAGCTCGGAATTAGTTTATGGAAGGCTTAACACCAAATCCTTACCCTCACCCTCAGCTATGATCCATCAGCTATAAGCTCGGAACCAGCTTTTGAGCTATAATCTACATTAATCAGGACTGTCTACCAAACACAAAACACGGCCAAATCCAAACATCCCATGTAGCACATAATTAGATATTACTTCCCCCCTTTCACGACTCGCCCTCAAGCTCGAAAAAAATAAGGGAATGGATAGGAAATATATCTACCCTAAATATTGTATACGGAAGCAAGCTATCTAAAGACCTTTCAACCAAAAGAAAAAAGAAGGAACGAATCGGGTGAGATAATAGTTCTCTCAACATGAATCAGTTACACTTATACATAAGATATACTGCTTCAGCAAAACTCAAGTAAAATCTTTTGCTTGACAAGGCAGATTTGGTCGATTTTCCTGTAACTGCAGATGGTTTAGACGACTGTTCGACTTCCACAAGGTTTCGGAGCCTCTCTTGAAGAACTCGAACTCTATCTTCAGTTTTCCGTAGCTTTCTCCACCTGTAAGTCAACCAAAGTCCAAGCCCTCCATCCATATACAAGGATGTAAGAACCCCACACGTAGGGGTAGGTTTCAGCATGTTCTTTGATTTTTCGATACTGTCCTCCTATTTTTCCACCCAATCTGATAGCTGCTTCTCGTGGACCACCAGTCGTGTGTGGGCTATCTTCTCCTCTTGACTGGGTTGACATCGTTCGTCACAGTTTCTAAGATGATGCAATGTACAATATTAATTTAAATCATATTTTCAAACTACTGCATAGTAAGACCTCCCTCCCTCGAATAACAATATTATTGGTTTACAGTAGACTAAATATAAGAGAATGGTATATATTTCCAATTTGCCGTCAATGTCCGCATGGCATAGAGATCCAGAAGCTTTGTAGACCCAATGTTGTGAAATGCGCAAAATTGAAAGGAGCGCAGGTTCCAATTTTGAAGCGCGCACGATTTTTTGCCAGAAATTAAATAATTTACATAATTATCTTTATTTATACATATATGCTTCTAAAAATGTTAGTTCTAATATCAAACAACAGAATGGCACTTTAAACAGTTTCAAACATAATAAAAAGTCTCAAAGTTAGTAGAAACAACATAATAAAAAGTCTCCAACTTAGTAGAAATAAACATAATATAAAGTCTCTAGCTTAGTACTTAGTAGAAATATCAACTTAGTAGGAATGTCATAGTAAAGTATTGAACTATCAATCAATGACATTTAGCAAGTCAAAGGCTTCCAAATCATTTAGCTCGATCTCGGTTTCCTCAAATTCTCTTTCTTCCTCATCATCATCTTCGTCTCGAAGAGTTGAAGAAGAAGAAGCTCTTTAACATGAGTGGGTACTTTATCACATGGTGTAGCATCTTTATGGTATCCACCAGCTAGATGCTTCTTGAAACGATTAATTCCACCACTGTATGTATGTTTGCAGAATGAGCAGTGAACTTTTGACTTATCATTCTCTATGGATTTCCCATACTTCCACCCAATTCCAGCAGTGCGAGACATTTTCTAACTATTTTCAGAGTAATTTTATCAAACACAACGGGCACTGAAAAAGTACTAAATATATAGCACAAATACTATATATCTAAGATCAGACTTTGAGAATAATAAAGGTAAGGTTGGATATAGAGAGAGATGAAGAGAAAGAGGGCAGAGAGAGAGATGAAGAGAAAGAGGAAGAGAGATGAAGAGAAAGAGAGTTACGGAGAAAGAGACATACCTCTTTGACGGCTGATGTACAAAATTTGTGAGGCTATGAACGGTTATAAAGATATAAAGTAGGGGTTTTTACTTAAGGGTATTTCAGTCTTTTTATGTATAGTGTGAGTTTTTTTGCGCTTTTTATTGCGATTTTCTGCGATTTTTTGCGAGTAAGCGCGAGTCAAACACGTTTTTTTGCCAATTTCATAATCGCACTAAATCGCTCATACATTAATCGCAACAAACATTAGTTCTACGCAGTGTTGTTGCGATTAATGTATGAGCGATTTAGTGCGATTATGAAATTGGCAAAAAAAACGTGTTTGACTCGCGCTTACTCGGAAAAAAGCGCAGAAAATCGCAGAAAATTGCAATAAAAAGCGCAAAAAAACTCACACTATACATAAAAGACTGAAATACCCTTAAGTAAAAACCCCTACTTTATATCTTTATAACCGTTCATAGCCTCACAAATTTTGTACATCAGCCGTCAAAGAGGTATGTCTCTTTCTCCGTAACTCTCTTTCTCTTCCTCTCTCTTCCTCTTTCTCTTCATCTCTCTCTCTCTCTCTGCCCTCTTTCTCTTCATCTCTCTCTATATCCAACCTTACCTTTATTATTCTCAAAGTCTGATCTTAGATATATAGTATTTGTGCTATATATTTAGTACTTTTTCAGTGCCCGTTGTGTTTGATAAAATTTCCCTTAGAAAAATTACTCTGAAAATAGTTAGAAAATGTCTCGCAAATCTGGCATTGGGTGGAAGTATGGGAAATCCATAGAGAATGATAAGTCAAAAGTTCAATGCTCATTCTGCAAACATACATACAGTGGTGGAATTAATCGTTTCAAGAAGCATCTAGCTGGTGGATACCATAAAGATGCTACACCATGTGATAAAGTACTCACTCATGTTAAAGAGCTTCTTCTTCTTCAACTCTTCGAGACGAAGATGATGATGAGGAAGAAAGAGAATTTGAGGAAACCGAGATCGAGCTAAATGATTTGGAAGCCTTTGACTTGCTAAATGTCATTGATTGATAGTTCAATACTTTACTATGACATTCCTACTAAGTTGATATTTCTACTAAGTACTAAGCTAGAGACTTTATATTATGTTTATTTCTACTAAGTTGGAGACTTTTTATTATGTTGTTTCTACTAACTTGGAGACTTTTTATTATGTTTGAAACTATTTAAAGTGCCATTCTGTTGTTTGATATTAGAACTAACATTTTTAGAAGCATATATGTATAAATAAAGATAATTATGTAAATTATTTAATTTCTGGCAAAAAATCGTGCGCGCTTCAAAATTGGAACCTGCGCTCCTTTCAATTTTGCGCAGTTCACAACATTGGGTCTACAAAGCTTCTGGATCTCTATGCCATGCGGACATTGAGGGCAAATTGGAAATATATACCATTCTCTTATATTTAGTCTACTGTAAACCAATAATATTGTTATTCGAGGGAGGGAGGTCTTACTATGCAGTAGTTTGAAAATATGATTTAAATTAATATTGTACATTGCATCATCTTAGAAACTGTGACGAACGATGTCAACCCAGTCAAGAGGAGAAGATAGCCCACTCCACGAGAAGCAGCTATCAGATTGGGTGGAAAAATAGGAGGACAGTATCGGAAAATCAAAGAATATGCTGAAACCTACCCCTACGTATGGGGTTCTTACATCCTTGTATATGGAGGGCTTGGACTTTGGTTGACTTACAGGTGGAGAAAGCTACGGAAAACTGAAGATAGAGTTCGAGTTCTTCAAGAGAGGCTCCGAAACCTTGTGGAAGTCGAACAGTCGTCTAAACCATCTGCAAAATGTTCAGAAAAAACATTCTTCACCCACTCATTATTTATCGCCACTCACATCTACATACTTGGTCTAAAAGAACATTCTATCCATTACACATTTCTTTCTTCTTAAAACTATTCACCCACTCAAATATTTATAACTACCAATTTCAATCATTGTTGTTTCGGCACAACAATATCACACCGATTTCGAACATTACATTTTCATCTCCAAAAATTGATCACTATTTTCCACCCAAAAAAAAAACTCCCCAAGTGAAAATGTATCCCCAACTCTTTTGGTGATATGCATTTAATTTCTCTTCATTATCTTATATTATGTGAAGCATCTACTAAAAAGCAAATAAGATCATCAATTCCATTTAACACATTGAAGCAATTAGCGTCTACAGCTATGTCCAAGAGCTATGGATCTAGTCTACAAAACTAAACCTCATTTACTCCGAAACAAATAATTCACGTACTTCACTTCACTTGTCAGAGAGAACATTACCCAACTATATAATACTTCTAAGTTTAATTTAGCATAGATTCAGGTGTGGAAAAAAAAAAACAGAAGGGGAAGATAATTATATCAAAAGTAAAATGTTGCCCGAACAAATTTAACTTATTAAATTTACTGCAAGTCTCTCAACATACTTCATTGTTTTTCAAAATTAGTCAACTCGGAAGTAAATCAAACATAAAAATCAAACTACTGTAGTTTTCTTTCAAGTCAAACTAGACAATTTATGATTACTGTTTACTGTCCCTTCGTTCTCTTCTTTACTCCACCAGAAGTAAATTAAGTCATTAACGAATGTTTTTTCATGGATATATCATTCTGCAATTTAAGCAAAAGAAGATGAGCAGTGTTTTCAAACTCGCGCTTTCGTGAGAGTAGCGCACTACGGGGCCGAAATGCTACGTAGCGCAGTTTTTTTAACATAATGCCAGGATATAGCACGCTAAATAATCGTCGCGCAGGTAATAGCATAAATAGTATACGCTATTACGCGAAAGAACATATAGCGTACACTATATGTTCAAAAAAAAACGGCTGGAATTCTTGGAAGGTAAGATGGTAATTTGAATCGCAAGTATACACTGTACAGAACTCCATCGCGACACTTCAGAACTCCAAAACAAAACCCTAACTTTCAGAACTCCAAAAAAAAAAATGAGATAATCGACTCTTTAGAAAATACATCGTGATACTTCAGAAAACCCTACCTTTCAGATCGCGATACTTCAGAAAATCCATCGTGACTCGCGATTCTCAGCTGCTCAAGAATTGATTGCGCTGTGATCGACTTCTGAAAATCCATCGCAAAAAGGTATTTTCTTTACTATGGATTTTTTTTTAAGAACCTGTAGAGTTTGATTTTTACTGTAGAGTTTTATTTTTTTTAATGTATATTTTGAGCAGTTTTTTTTTTTTAAAAAAAAATCTGAGCAGCTTCTAATGAGTTCAAATGTCGAAAAATTCATCCAAAAACAATGCTGGTTGGAAGTATGGATCACAAAATAAAGGAGAAAAGTCTATTGTGTGTAAACTTTGTGAACATGTAACCAATGGAGGTATAACTCGTCTGAAGCATCACTTAGCTCGAACCCAGATAGGTGTTTCTCCCTGTCTTCGTGTACCGGATGATGTGAAGAAAGAGATTGAAGAATCATTGAACAACACTAAAGATACTAAAAACAAGATAAATGAATTGTTGAAAGAGATTGGTGAAGACCCCAGAGTAATTTGCAATCATCAAAATTTACAAGTGAGGGGGTAGTTCAATTGGCTTCGGTGATAGTAGCAAACCTAGAAGCACTCTTGATAGCTTTATTAGTTTCGAACCTAAGCAATCGACCCTTAATACCGCATTGAAAAAAAACTTGCTTGTTGATGTTAAGCGTAGAGTCGGTCGGTTTATTTTCTCCGCTGCACTTCCTTTCAATGTTAGAGATGATCCTCATTGGTTGTCTATGGTTAAAGGGATTGCCGAGAATGGGAAAGGGTTCGAGCCTCCTTCTATGCACGAATTGCGTACTTGGATTTTGAAGGTCGAGGTTGATGACAGTAGTGTTACTTGAAGAACATAAGGTGTGGAATAAAAATAGATGTACGATTATGTCCGATGGTTGGACCGATGAAAAAATTAGAAGTTTGATCAATTTTTTAGTCAATAGTCCAAGCGGTATTTTCTTTTTGAAATCTATTGATGCATCGGCGTCTATCAAAAATGGTGAATTGCTTTTTAAATATCTCGATGATATTGTTGATGAGGTAGGAGAGGAAAATGTGATTCAAATTATCACAGATAATGCTTAAAATTGTGTTAATGCAGGGTAAAGAACTGAAGAGAAAAAAGAGAATTTGATGGAGGTTTTAAAAGGCGTGAGGCGCGTTTGAGGCGTTTTGGCCGGACGAGGCGCGGCATAAGCCTCGAGGCGCATTGAGGTGTAAGTCTCGATTAAAATTAAAAAAATCAAATAAAAAATCACAAAATATCAATATTGATATGAATTACTAAAAGTGCAAAAAAGTATATATTAAGTTACTAAAATATCAGTGTTGACTCATAAAATTTAATTAGGTCATAAATTTAATTGTCATTTGGATTTTATTTTTCTCTAATAAAATCAACAAAAAAATATAAAATATATTTTTATATGAAATAAGTAGCATTCTCTCCCAAATTTTATATTAAGTTTATCATTTATTCACTTTTCTTACTTCTTTAAAAAATAAGAATCAAATAAAACTTAATAAGGAACTCTAGCTAGTTAGTTATATCATAAGTTTCCTACAGCATCTCATAATAAAATAATAGTGACAATAAGGTTAATCAAGTCATGAACCACCTTATATTAAAACCCTATTCTTCCTCAACCCTGTTTTTTCCTCACATCCACACCACACGGTCCACACTACACCTAGAGAGACAGCCGGCACCTCGTTTTCTTCCATCTCAATCTGCAGATCTCAGGTAAGTTTCTTCTTTTTTTGACAAGCCTCGTTCCTCTCGGAAAATAGAGGTCTGCCTCATGGGTTGCCTCAGAGAAATGCGCCTCAAGGCGCGCCTCAAGCCCGCCTCACAGGTGCGAGGCGTAAGCCTCAGCGGTAAGGGGTAGAGGCGCTACCTCAGAGGCGTTTTTCCGCCGCCTTGCCTTAAGGCGCACCTCGAGGCGTGCGCCTCGACCGGCTTTTAAAACATTGAACACCATGTGCGGCACATTGCATAGATTTAATGTTGGAAGATATTGCAAAGTTGAAGATTTTTGCGGACACTATAGAGCTTGCTAAGACGGTTGTGAAGTTCATTTATGGCCATGGGACTATACTCTCTTCAATGAGAAAGTATACAAATGATATAGAAATTCTCCGTCCGGCGGTTATTCGATTTGCTACATGTTTCCTCATTCTTCAAAGCATGGACATGGTCAAAAGGCAACTCGAACAAATGTTTTCTTCGGATGAGTGGAATAATTCTCGTTTATCTCAAACAATCCAAAGAAAAGTTGTAAAGAGGATTGTCATCAATGATCCCAACTTTTGGCCATACGTTGCATTTTGTGTCAAGAGTGTTGTTCCTCTTGTTTGTGTCTTGTTTGTGTCTTGAGAGAAGTTGATTCAGAGGAGAGGCCAACATTAGGATATATTTATGAACTTATGGACAAAGCAAATGAGACAATCAAATTCAATTATGGGGCGTTGGAAGAAAGCATAGGCTAATTTGGAGGAAAATCGATGAACGTTGGACTCTACAACTTCATCATCCTCTACATGCAGCCGGTTATTATTTGAACCCACAATTACGTTATAGTGAAACTTTTTCGAATTGTGATAAAGTGAGAGACGGGTTGTATGGTTGCATGGACAAGATGAGGTCTTCCCAAGATCGTCTTAAAGCGTACATCCAATTGGACTTGTATAACAAAGCCTAAGGAGAATTTGGGACCCCAATGGCGAAAAACAAGAATGTTACCGACTCCCGGTAAAGTAGTTTACTTTTTTTACTTTATTCGTAACTATATTCATGTCTATTATATTTACATTCCTTATGTTTTATGTTACTAGCCATGTGGTGGGAACGCTTTGGAAGCAAGACGTCCGAGCTTACTAGTTTTACCATTGGAGTGCTAAGTCTCACATGTAGTGCTTCACGATGTAAGAGAAATTGGAGCACCTTTAAATCGGTAACTATGCATATAAATATTTAATGCTTTGCACATTAAAAAAAAAGTTTACAGCTACTAAAATGTATCCCCCAACTCTTTTGACTGATATGCATTTAATTTCTCTTCATTATCTTATATTATGTGAAGCATCTACTAAAAAGCAAATAAGATCATCAATTCCATTTAACACATTGAAGCAATTAGCGTCTACAGCTATGTCCAAGAGCTATGGATCTAGTCTACAAAACTAAACCTCATTTACTCCGAAACAAATAATTCACGTACTTCACTTCACTTGTCAGAGAGAACATTACCCAACTATCTAATACTTCTAAGTTTAATTTAGCATAGATTCAGGTGTGGAAAAAAAAACAGAAGGGGAAGATAATTATATCAAAAGTAAAATGTTGCCAGAACAAATTTAACTTATTAAATTTACTGCAAGTCTCTCAACATACTTCATTGTTTTTCAAAATTAGTCAACTCGGAAGTAAATCAAACATAAAAATCAAACTACTGTAGTTTTCTTTCAAGTCAAACTAGACAATTTATGATTACTGTTTACTGTCCCTTCGTCCTCTTCTTTACTCCACCAGAAGTAAATTAAGTCATTAACGAATGTTTTTTTCATGGATATATCATTCTGCAATTTAAGCAAAAGAAGATGAGCAGTGTCTTCAAACTCGCGCGAAAATGAGCAGTGTTTTCAAACTCGCGCTTTCGCGAGAGTCGTAGCGCGCGATAGCCGAAGTGCTACGTAGCGCAGTTTTTTAACATAATGCCAGGATATAGCACGCGTAATAGCATAAATAGCGTACGCTATTACGCGAAAGAACATATAGCGTACGCTATATGTTCAAAAAAAAAAACTGCTGGAATTCTTTGAGGGTAAGATGGTAATTTGAATCGCAGGTATACACTGTCCAGAACTCCAAAACAAAACCCTAACTTTCAAAACTCAAAAAAAAAAAAAAAAAAACTGAGATAATCGACTCTTCAGAAAATACATCGCGATACTTCAGAAAACCCTACCTTTCAGATCGTGATACTTCAGAAAATCCACGTGACTCGCGATTCTCAGCTGCTGAAGAATTGATTGCTGTGATTGACTTCTGGAAATCCATCGCAAACAGGTATTTTCTTTACTATATATATTTTTTTTAAGAACCTGCAGAGTTTGATTTTTTTACTGTAGAGTTTTATTTTTTTTAATGTATATTTTGAACAGTTTTTTTTTTTAAAAACCTGAGTAGCTTTTAATGAGTTCAAATGTCGAAAAATTCATCCAAAAACAATGCTGGTTGGAAGTATGGATCACAAAATAAAGGAGAAAAGTCTATTGTGTGTAAACTTTGTGAACATGTCTCGTCTGTAGCATCACTTAACTCGAACCCAGATAGGTGTTTCTCCCTGTCTTCGTGTACCGGATGATGTGAAGAAAGAGATTGAAGAATCATTGAACAACACTAAAGATACTAAAACCAAGATAAATGAATTGCTGAAAGAGATTGGTGAAGACCCCATAGTAATATGCAATCATCAAAATTTACAAGTGGGGGTAGTTCAATTGGCTTCGGTGATAGTAGCAAACCAAGAAGCACTCTTGATAGCTTTATTAGTTTCGAACCTAGGCAATCGACCCTCAATACCACATTGAGAAAAGACTTGCTTGTCGATGTTAAGCGTAGAGTCGGTCGGTTTATTTTCTCCGCTGCACTTCCTTTCAATGTTGCAGATGATCCTCATTGGTTGCCTATGGTTTAAGGGATTGCCGAGAATGGGAAAGGGTTCAAGCCTCCTTCTATGTACGAATTGCGTACTTGCATTTTGAAGGTCGAGGTTGATGACATAAGACATTAGTGTTATACTTGAAGCCTCCTTCTATGCACGATTGTGTCCGATGGTTGGACCGAGGAAAAGAGTAGAAGTTTGATCAATTTTTTAATCAATAGTCCAGGCGGTACTTTCTTTTTGAAATCAATTGATGCATCGGCGTCTATCAAAAATGGTGAATTGCTTTTTAAATATCTCGATGATATTGTTGATGAGGTAGGAGAGGAAAATGTGATTTAAATTATCACAGATAATGCTTAAAATTGTGTTAATGCGGGGTAAAGAACTAAAGAGAAAAAAGAGAATTTGATAGACACCATCAATGTTTTAAAAGGCGCGAGGCGCGTTTGAGGCGTTTTGGCCGAATGAGGCGCGGCATAAGCCTTGAGGCGCATTGAGGTGTAAGCCTCGATCAAAATTAAAAAATCAAATAAAAAAAATCACAAAATATCAATATTGATAGGAATTACTAAAAGTGCAAAAAAAAGTATATATTAAGTTACTAAAATATCAGTGTCGGCTCATAAAATTTAATTAGGTCATAAATTTAATTTTGTTAGTTGGATTTTATTTTTCTCTAATAAAATCAACAAAAAAAATATAAAATAAATTTTTATATAAAATAAGTTACATTCTCTCCCAAATTTTATATTAAGTTTATCATTTATTCGTTTTCTTACTTTTTTAAAAAATAAGAATCAAATAAAACTTAATAAGGAACTCTAGCTAGCTAGTTATATCATAAGTTTCGTACAACATCCCATAATAAAATAATAGTGACAATAAGGTTAATTAAGTCATGAACCATCTTATATTAAAACCCTATTCTTCCTCAACCCTATTTTTCCTCACATCCACACCACACGCTCCACACTACACCTAGAGAGACAGTCGGCACCTCGTCTTCTTCCATCTCAATCTGCAGATCTCAGGTAAGTTTCTTCTTTTTTTGACAAGCCTCGTTCCTCTCGAAAAATAGAGGTCTGCCTCATGGGTTGCCTCAGAGAAATACGCATCAAGGCGCGCCTCAAGCCCGCCTCACAGGTGCGAGGCGTAAGCCTCAGCGGTAGGGGGTAGAGGCGCTACCTCAGAGGCGGTTTTCCGCCTCCTCGCCTCAAGGCGCACCTCGAGGCGTGCGCCTCAACCGCCTTTTAAAACATTGGACACCATGTGCGGCACATTGCATAGATTTAATGTTGGAAGATATTGCAAAGTTGAAGATTTTTGCGGACATTACAGAGCTTGCTAAGACGGTTGTGAAGTTCATTTATGGCCATGGGATTATACTCTTTTCAATGAGAAAGTATATAAATGATATAGAAATTCTCCGTCCGGCGGTTATTCGATTTTCTACATGTTTCCTCATTCTTCAAGGCATGGATATGGTCAAAAGGCAACTCGAACAAATGTTCTCTTCGGATGAGTGGAATAATTCTCGTTTATCTCAAACAATCCAAAGAAAAGTTGTAAAGAGGATTGTCATCAATGATCCCAACTTTTGGCCATATGTTGCATTTTGTGTCAAGAGTGTTGTTCCTCTTGTTTGTGTCTTGAGAGAAGTTGATTCGGAGGAGAGGCTGGCACTAGGATATATTTATGAACTTATGAACAAAGCAAACGAGGCAATCAAACTCAATATGGGGGCGTTGAAAGAAAGCATAGGCTAATTTGGAGGAAAATCGATGAACGTTGAACTCTACAACTTCATCATCCTTTACATGCGGCCGGTTGTAATTATTTGAACCCACAATTACGTTACAGTCAAACTTATTCAAATTGTGATAAAGTGAGAGACGGGTTGTATGGTTGCATGGACAAGATAGAGGTTTTCCGAAGATCGTCTTAAAGTGTACATTCAATTGGACTTGTATAACAAAGCCCAAGGAGAATTTGGGACCCCAATGGCGAAAAACAAGAATGTTACCGACTCCCGGTAAAGTAGTTTACTTTTTTTACTTTATTCGTAACTATATTCATGTCTATTATATTTACATCAAGGTTGTCACGTCAACGACTAGTCGCCGAGTAGTCGAGAAGTCGACATGGGTGAATTAATCGATGCCCGACTGTTGTATTAGTCGTCCGTGGGTTATACCCGGAGCCGACCCTAGGACCCGCAATCCGCCCCTGAAATTAAAAAAAAAGTTTTTAATTGACCTAGACCTACCAGACTGCTCGACTTTTCTCCTCTTCTCACCCGACAGTCCACGACTTTTCTCCAAACGGCGACTCATCTCACCCCGACAGCGGCGCGACAGACCACGACTCTTCTCCTCCGGCGACTTCAACGGCGGCTTCATCTCCTTCGGTAAGTCTTCTCTCCTCTCCTGTCTTCAAACTCTTCTCTCATCTTTTCTTTTCTTTTTCTTTTTTTCTTTTTCTTTACTGGGTGTATAATATATTACATACATTTTTATTTTTATTTTTCAATTTTTTCTGTTTTATTATTTAAAATTATCTTTTGTTTTATTTTTAAAAATTAATTTTCGGTTTTATTTTTATAATTAAATTTTCGGTTTTATTTTTAAAATTAATTTTTGCATTCTGCTCAGTTTTTTTTTTTTTTTTGCATTCTGCTCTTTTTTTTGGGCATTCTGCTCATTTTTTTTTTTACATTCTGCTCATTTTTTTTTTTGCATTCTGCACTTGAGCATTTTCTGCAAAGCTACTCGATCAAACGATCCGGGATGGAAGTATGCATATTATCCTAATCCCGAAGGAAGTGGAAGATGACTATGGTATACCACCCGAGGAAAATACTCAAGGAGGAGATGGAGAGGGGGATGGAGATGATTTCGAGATGGATGACTTTGATGCATGATTGTGTTTGTTTAGTTGATTTGACTATTTAATTATGTTTTTATTTGCTTATAGATGTTTGACTTTAGGTACTTATAGATGTTTGACTCTAAATAGGATATTTCCGACTTTTTACGACTAGTCTGGCGACTTGTCGACTAGTCAATTCCACGGTACTCGGGCTCGACTTGTCGACTTAACAACCTTGATTTACATTCCTTATGTTTTATGTTACTAGCCATGTGGTGGAACGCTTTGGAAGCAAGACTCCCGAGCTTACTAGTTTTACCATTGGAGTGCCAAGTCTCACATGTAGTGAGTGCTTCAGGATGTAAGAGAAATTGGAGCACCTTTAAATCGGTAACTATGCATATAAATTTTCAATGCTTTGCACATTAATTTTTTATTTATATGCAACTATTTTTAATAATATTAGATTCAAACCAAAAAGAGGAATAGACTTAAACATGCCAAGTTGAATGCATTGGTGTTTGAGAAGTATAACTTGAGAGAAGTATAAGGAGGAGAAACAAGGTTGATCCCACAATGGTTGACGAAATTGAAGCGGATGACGATGGATTACTGAAAAAGAAGACTATGTCCCCCCAGAAGGCACAAAATGGCTTGAAAATGATGAGTTATTTGAGAGTGATCCAATCATTAGTGTGTCGGGGATGAGTTTGAAAGTCTTTTAGATTTGAGTTAAACAGTCGAAATTGTTGAAAATGTGATCGAGGGTGACTATCTTTGTCAAAAAATAGAAGGGTGAAAGTTCAAGTAAGTATATGGAAATTTTTTGTTTGTATTTAATTCAAATATCATGTGTTTTTAACTATCAGTTGTCTTGTGAAATTAGGTGGAGCAGAAGGCATAGAGAAAAGATCACGATTGAATCTTGTTGATGAGGAAGAGGAGATTCGTGATTTTGATCAACCAACAAACTTTGATAGTGGGAATATTTCAATTATTGATACTATTGATGAAGATAGTGATATAATATTGGACGATAATGATTACCTCTAGTTTATGTTGTAAAATCTTTCATATTGGTGTTTTTTGATAATTAGATTGAGTTATTTTGGAATGTAATGATCAACTATTATGGTTGTATGGTTATTTATCTCATTTATTTGCTAATATAAATATATATTATTTTAAATAATTAATTGACATGCTCGAATAACTTATGCTATGCACTACACAATTTATTCTACGAACAAAAATGCCATGCACATGAAAAGTGCTATTGAAAACACTGAAGATGAGACAAGAAACACATAGGCATCAACAACATCATTTGAATCTCATCCTTCCAATAATTATGCCTTAAACATATTCATATCAATTAACAATCGAACAAAAAAGGATATAGAAAATAAAATGAGAAACAAAAACGTGCAGGTCCTAGATTTCGACATTTTAATAATTAAAACCATACCGTATCACATTTTTCCTTTCAATAGTAAGTGATAACTAACATATAAATACATGAACATAAACTCACGTATAAATTCGTATATATTTTGTATGAAGAGAAAAATATTGCCTACAACGGCATAGCAGAATTCAAACATGAGAGCAAAAATTAAAGCACTCAAGGATTTTATACCAAAGTTACAAAAATGAAACATAAATATAATAATATTAATTCTCCATATAACCTAGCTTGCACATTGCGAGGTCATGTATTACGAGAGGATTGGATTCTTGATTGAGAAGAAATTCTTTCTTCAACAACTCTCTTCCTATTTAAATATATCAATTTGACTAATTTAACTAATTTCTTTAAACAACAATTCAACAAGAACAATGAATACAAAATAAAACAAGCCCAAAGACTTACTGCTTAGTGCTTTAGATATTGTGAACATGACAACCTAATTAACAAAACAAAAATGTAAAGATCGGAGATAGGCTTTGCTGCTTACGAAGGAACAATGGAGGTGGACCAATGGATGCTTACTGTTGCGACCTGCGTGCTACGGTGCTCTGGTGCCTGCTGGCAACGCACCTCTGCTGTCGCCTGAGAGGAGAGGCAGATAGGGTGCTGTCTGTGTGTCCCGCCAGAGAGAAGAAGATGTTGTCACGCCGGAGAGGAGACATGATTTACCATTGTTGGAGTTGGTCTAACTCGAAATTCGAAACCCTTATTTCCCTCCCACTAGACTAGCCGCTAGCGTACTCGTTACTCAATTGAAGAGAAAAATAATTTCGACATTTTTCCTTAATAAATCTCAATACGCTCCAACTCCAAGCTCCCCTGATCTCTTCCTCTCAAGTTTCACCGGAAGACGGATGTACACTGAGCCTTCTCCTCTCCAGCGCGACAATGGTCACAGACCCTAGTTTACCATTGTTGGAGTTGATCTAACTCAAAACCCTTCTTTCCCTCCCACTAGACTAGCCGTTAGGGTATGAGAAAAATAATTTCAACCTTTTTGCCCAAATATATCCCAATACGCTCCAACTCCATGCCTCCCACATCTGTTCCTCTCAAGTTTCACTGACAGACGACTGTACACTCCGCCTTCTCCTCTCCGGCACGATAGTGATCACAATAACCTCTCCTCTCTGCGCAACCGAATGGCCGCCCTTCTTAGTTCTCCCGCTCCTCTTTGGCGCGACAGACCCTCTTCTCCCGGTGGGACAAATGGACATTACCCTATCCGCCTCTCCTCTCCGACAACAAGAGGCGGGCAAGAAGCAACAGAGCACCGTAGCACGCAGACGATAGCATGTTAGTCCACCTCCGTAATGTTTTAAAATTCGCAACACATATTCAAGACGTTTTCCGCAAATGAGATGAGGCGTACGCCTCGAGGCGGAACGAGGCGTACGCCTTAACGTTGTTGAAACAAAAATAAATATAAAAAGTCTAACACAAAGTTCAACAATAATTAATACTACCGTTATTGTAACAAAAACTAGTGGAACACAAGAGCTGTTATGAAAAAATATAGAAGAGGTATTTTCACCATATTCACTAAAAATATGTTGCGAATAAATTTATACTTTGGTAAGAATAAAATTTATCAAATTAAAAACAAATAAAACGCGAGCTATTTAGGGAAATTAAGAGTTGTTTACGAAAAGAAAAATTCTAATTAATGAGCTAAAACTGTTTTTCCAATAAAAACAAAGAGTTGTTTACAGAAACTAAGTTAAATTTCTAAATTAAAAAAATGTTCATAGAAAAGAAAAAAGGGTGGTTGCTGGGAAAAGAAAAGGAAAAAGAAACATATAAAACAACCGGAAAACAAAAAACTAAAAAACACATACCTCGTGATGGAGAGAAACGCGTCCAATGGGAGATTCTTATCAACGAGAAGGAAAGAGGGAGATCGTGCGGCAGAGAGAGATGGGAGACAGAGACGATGGACTTTCGGAGAATAGAACTGACGTTTCTTACTAAACTTAAAAAATTAATAAAATAAAAAAGGTTGAAAAGACCTATCTTTGCTGAAACGAGGGGGAACGAGGCAGGCGTATGCCTTAACTTTGTGGAAATGAAAAAAAATATAAAAAATTGTCTAACACAAAATTCAACAAAAATAATTAATAATAGTGGACATTAAGAGCTGTTTATGAAAAAGAATATAGAGTTGATCCTTTCACCATATTCACTACAATATATGTTGCAGAATAAATTAATACTTTGGTAAGAATAAAACTTATCAAATTAAAAAACATAAATAAACAACGTGAGCTGTTTAGGGGGGGAATTTAAGAGCTGTTTACGAAAAGAAAAATTTCTAATTAATGAGCTAAAAATAATTTTACGATAAAAACAAAGAGTTGTTTATAGAAGCTAAGTTAAATTTCTAACTTAAAAAAAGACATGTTCATAGAAGAGAAAAAAAAAAGGGGGGGGGGGGGGGGAAGGAAAAAGAAACATATAAAACAGGGGAAAACAAAAAAATTAAAACACACACCTGGTGATGGAGAGAGACGCGTCCGGCGGGAGATTCTTATCAACAAAAAGGAAAGAGGGAGATCGTGCGGCAAAGAAAGGTGGGAAACAGAGACAGTGGACTTTCGGAGAATACAACTGACGCTTTTACTAAATTTTAAAAATTAATAAAATGAAAAAGGTTGAAAATTAATAGAACTCATAAACGATTCGACTCGTCCGCCTTAGACACTCGATTGTTTTAGAAAAAACAGCAAATTTGTAAGCCTTAACTCATTGTGTGTTCGCCTCCAGTCGACTCGTACGGGTCTGCCGTTTTTTGAAACACTATATCCAAGCCTCCATTGCTCCTGCATAAGCAGCAAAGCTTCTCTCCAGTCTTTACATTTTTGCGTTGTCAATTAGGTTGTCAAGTTTACAATCTCTAAGCTCTAAGCAGCTGCCATCTTTTTCTTTTCTATAAAGAGGTCTTTTTTTAAGTTAGAAATTAAACTTAGTTTCTGTAAACAACTCCTTGTTTTTTATAATTGTAAACATTGTTAGCTCATTAATTAAGATTTTTCTATATTCGTAAACAGCTCTTAATTTTCCCCTAAACAACTCGCATTTTTTTATTTATGTTTTTTTAATTATGTTTTTTAATTTGTTAAGTTTCATTCTTACCAAAGTATTAATTTACTATGCAATATAGATTGTAGTGAATATGGTGAAAAGATCACCTCTATATTTTTTTCCTAAAATAGTTCTTAATGTCCCACTAGTTTTTGTTACAATAACAGTAGTATTAATTATTGATGTTGAACTTTGTGTTAGACAATTTTTTATTTTTTTCGTTTCAACAATGTCGTTTTTTATATTCTTTTTCTTTTCAACAAAGTTGAGGTGTACGTCTTGCCTCATTTGTGTAAAACACCTTGAATCCGTGATACGAATTTTAAAACATTGCTTGGAGGTGGACTAATGGATGCCTACTGCTACCGTCTGCGTGCTACGATGCTCTGATGCCTGCTGCGCCGCCTCTGTAGTCGCCGGAGAGGAGATACGGTATGTCCGTTTGTCCCGTCGGAGAGAAAAGGGTGTTGTCGCGCCGGAGAGGAGCGGGAGAACTAAGAAGGGCAGTCACTCAATTGCACAGGAAATGCGCCGAAGAGGAGAAGGCTGAGTGCAAAGCCATATGTCGGTGAAACTTGAGACGAAGAAATGTGGGAGGCCTGGAGTTGGAGCGTATTGAGATTAATTAGGGCAAAAAGGTCGATATTATTTTCCTCTTCAACTGAGTAACAAGTATGTTAGCGGCTAGTCTAGTGGGAAGAAAACAAGAGTTTCGAGTTAGACCAACTCCAATAATGGTAAATTGAGGTTTGTGACCATCGTCGCGCCGGAGAGAAGGTTTAGTGTACATCTGTCTTTTGATGAAACTTGAGAGGAAGAGATGTGGGAAGACTGGAGTTGGATCGTTTTGGAATTTGTTAGGGAAAAAGTTCGAAATTATTTTTCTTTTCAACTAAGTAACAAGTACGCTACCGCTACCAGCTAGTCTAGTAGGAGAAAAACAAGGGTTTCGAGTTAGAGCAACTCGAAAACAATAGTAAATCGGGTCTCCTCACCAGCGCAACAGTGTCCTCTTCTCTCCGACGGGACAGACAATAAATCTGCCTCTCCTCTCCAGTCACAACAGAGGCACGCGGCCAACAGGCACCGTAGCACGCAGGCAGCAGCAGTAAGCATCCATCCGTCCACCTCCATTGCCCCAGGTATTTCGGGTATTGCATGGTAAAAACTAGAGATGTTAAATGAGTTAGCCCTTGTTGTTTCGGGCTAACTCTTGCGTTGGGCTAAACGGTCCGGTAAAAAAAAAATTTAAACGGGTCGACAATTTATGGACCTAACCCTAACCCTAGCAGGCTTCGGGCTAGACGGGCTCCGGATTTATAAAAGTCTATTTTTTATCAACATTAAAAAATAATATTGATAAATTACTGAAAATCGACTCTTCTTTATCTAAGAAAGAACAAGAGCCGGTGCATTTATTTGATGGAATTGTTTTGAGTTGACAGCACCATAACTTTTTCAGTTTTCACTTGTCGCTTTCAGCTGACTACAAGAGAGGTCCTTCATGCTATGTCTTAAGAAATGAAATGCTAGAAAGAAAGAACTGTAATAAGGTCCGAATAATAATCCGGATAGAAAAGCCAAGCATAAGAAAGGATAGTCGCTTGTCTTTTTTCTGGTTTTTTCAATAAAGTTGACCTTGATGAGTCAAGAAAAACAATAAGAAAGGATTTTAGTACCTCCACTTCTAAATTCCTCTGGATCGGTGGTGAAATTCGAAATCGGCGGCAGCAGAGCTGGTCGAAATCGGCGGCGGCGGCAGAGCTGGTTGAAATCGGAGGCGGCGGCAGAGCTGGTTGAAATCGGAGGCGGCGGCTTCAGCTTTAGAGAGAGGCGGGGAGGAGAAAAAATCAGCTGGTTGAAATCGGTGGCGGCTTCAGCTTCAGCGAGTAGAAAAATAAAACGAGCTGATGGCGGCGGGGAGGAGAAGGACGGGGGGAGTGAGGGAAGGAAATATTGAAATGAGAAATGATAAGGGCAAGAATAATAGGGTTACAATAAGGTAAAATTGCTTATTATGTCCCAACGTTTAAGCGAGACCACAGAAATATCCCAGCGTAACATTAATTATAAAAATGGCCCATCCTACACCATATTATACAATTCTGTCTTGAAAAAAATTTCTGACACCTGAAAAATGACTACGCACGTCGGCGCGCATACGTGGAAATCATACGTGGTCGATGCTGACACATTAGACCCAAACGACGTCGTTTGGGGAAGTGAAAAAAATGATAAAACTGAAGAAATCCCCATCATCGTTCTCATTCTTCTCGTCGTTCTCACAGAGAAGCCCTAAATCACAAAGATCTCGCTACTAAACCATAGATCTCGTCCAACCTAGGTTTTCAAATAATAATGTCTGATTCGTCTTCAAGAAGCTACAATTCAGAGTATTCAACACCAAGGCCCTACTGCGATCATGGAGCATGTAATCTCCAGAGGTCATTCACAATCTTGAATCTGGGTAGGAGGTTCTGGAGATGCCCGCTTGGTAATGAGGTTAGTGTTCTTAAATTATGTATCAAACTTTATGCTTGTGGTGTTTTTTCCTATTAATCATGAAATCTGAATTTTGGATTGGATTTGGACGTAGCTCTGCGATTGTGGTTACTTTGTATGAAGAGCCATTTGAGGGAAAGGCGAAAACGGCTCTTCTTGACTGCATACGAAAAAGCCATATGATGGTTGAAAAGGATAAAAAGAAATGCGAACAAAAGATTGAAGAATTGAAGGATGAGTTCGAGTTGAAGATTAAAAAACTTCGAGTTGATAACAAGTTGTTGAAGCAAGGGTTGAAATGGACAAGATCGAGAGTTCATGCGATGTATGTCATAGGGTTTTTAATTTTTTTGATTTGGTTAATTGGGATAGTTGTAGTGAAAGAGTCCTTTATCTCTTCGATGCATTGTCTTCCTTGTTGATTTTAGGGTTTATATTTGTAAAACAGTTTGCTTAGCTTTTAGTGTTATTTGTAATATGTTAATTGGGATATTAGTAGTGAAATATCATTTTGAGCCTAAAGCAATTTGCTTCGTTTTGTAGATGTCAAATGGGATATTTATAGTGTAATATGTTAAGCTTACATGTATCATCTTATACTGGCAACAAATTTGAACCAAGTCCGAACAATTAGATTATATAATGATCACAAAATGGTCTAATGATTACAAAATGGTCCAACACAAGTGATCACATAATGGTCTAAGATTCATTACAAACTGGTCTAATGTCATCAAATCTAAGATAGAATTTGTTCAACAACCAACATTTTTTCCAAAAAAAAAACAGACATTTGGAACTACGAAGGGGTGGGATTTTCAACTTGACTTTCTACAGTGACTCCTTTGATGTCCATCGTGGTTCCTTGATTCCCTCCAGTAGTGGCTCCACGATTAGAACAATGGAATTATTAGAACAAACAAGTGCAAATATGGAAGCAAGTGTATATTTACTTACTCGGACATAAATCGAACCCGATTATTTGTATACTTGACCACCATATCTCCGTCGTGTCTGCCCGCCTCTCTTTGTATGACATGCTTGAAGTGGAAGAGGGCCTCGGCGTGGGCCATGTTGGAGGTTTTCTTGGTGGATTCTTACACGTTCTCTTGTTGTGGTCAAACCCACCACAATTTTTGCAAGACATTTGAAGCCCACGCATAGACAACTTTGTACTTGTCTTAGGATTTTGAACTTCATCTATGCTTCTTTTTCTTAGCTTCCTCGGTCTGCCAGGTGCCTTAGAGAATATGGGGGGCAAGACAGGAGGTTCATCTACAATAGGCCAAAACTTGAACCCACGCACTGGACTTATACCAAACTTGTAACACTCCAATGCATTATGCTTTAAATAGAAATTCTCTACATAATCTATAGGATCCTGCCTATTGTAAAAAATGCAACTCAATCCATGGCAACATGGTATGCCATTCAACTCCCACGCCCTACAAGTACACTTATTTTCATTGAGATCCACAACATGTGAATCATCATTGAATGCACCTCAAACTTTCCACCTACAGCAGGTCTAGCTTCACAGAATCTCACAAGTTCATGTATCCTATCCAACGTTTTTCTTATGTTTGGACAAAGTGGATCAGCAGAGTCCATGCTCTTCTCAAATCTAGATGATAACTCATAAAGCCTAGACATAAGACTCATCCTAATATCTTCTAGCATGTCAATCGCGGCTTATCTCTACTCCTCAAAATGTAACTATTAAATGTCTCACATACATAATTCAATATGGTATCTGACTTTTTGTAGGAGTTAAATAAGGCCTTACAGAATGCTTGGGGTCCTTTTCTTTCGAAGTCAGCAGCTGCAAGTGGACTCTCCATCTTCAACTTATAGAAGCACCAATCATAGTCAAACTTGGAAGAAGCTTTGACAACCTGCCATAAGCTTCCCTTGAATTTTGGCCGTGGAAATTTTTTCTTCCAGTTGGCATAAATATGCCTTGCACAATATCTGTGCTCACCATTAGGTTCAAGCTTCTGAATGCCATTAATCAACCCCTGCAATATAGTTGAAATCAGAAACGAGTGCATAATTATCTCACAAGCTTCAGTGTTTAAACAATAAGGTCTATACCTTTTGTTTACCACTCATAAAGGTCCATCATAAACCATCCCCAATGTTAAGATCCCCAAAGAGCCGTTCAAAGAACCAAGTCCCGGTTGCTTTATTCTCCTTTTCAACCATAACCCATGCAATGGGATACATCTTATTATTTCAATCCTTTGAAACTGTAGCAAGTAATGCACCACCTAACACAGTTTTTAGAAAACAAGCATCAAATCCAATGAATTTCCTACAACCAATAAGGAAACCTTTCCTCAAAGCAGAAAATCCAATATACAGTCTCTCAAACACGGGTCTATCTTCCTTATCAAGATAAGTCTTCAATTCAAAGTGACCCTCTGTGTCATTCCTCATGAGTTCTAAGATATATGGTCTGAGCCGTGCACAACCTCATTACCAAGCGGGCATCTCCAGAACCTCCTACCCGGATTCAAGATTGTGAATGACCTCTGGAGATTACATGCTCCATGATCGCAGTAGGGCCTTGGTGTTGAATACTCTGAATCGTAGCTTCTTGAAGACGATCAGACATTATTATTTGAAAATCTAGGTTGGACGAGATCTATGGTTTAGTAGCGAGATCTTTGTGATTTAGGGCTTCTCTGTGAGAACGACGAGAAGAATGAGAACGATGATGAGGATTTCTTCAGTTTTATCATTTTTTTCACTTCCCCAAACGACGTCGTTTGGGTCTAATGTGTCAGCATCGACCACGTATGATTTCCACGTATACGCGCCGACGTGCGTAGTCATTTTTCAGGTGTCAGAAAATTTTTTCGAGACATAATTGTATAATATGGTGTAGGATGGACCATTTTTATAATTAATCTTACGCTGGGATATTTCTGTGGTCTCGCTTAAACGTTGGGACATAATAAGCAATTTTACCTTATTGTAACCCTATTATTCTTGCCCTTATAATTTCTCATTTCAATATTTCATTTCCTCAGTCCCTCCGTCCTTCTCCTCCCCGCCGCCATCAGCTCGTTTTATTTTTCTACTCGCTGAAGCTGAAGCCGCCACCGATTTCAACCAGCTGATTTTTTCTCCTCCCCGTATCTCTCTAAAGCTGAAGCCGCCGCCTCCGATTTCAACCAGCTCTGCCGCCACCGCCGATTTTAACTAGATCCACCGCACCGATTTCGACCAGCTCCGCCGCCGCCGATTTCGACCAGCTCCGCCGCCGCCGATTTCGAATTTCACCACCGATACAGAGGAATTTAGAAGTGGAGGTACTAACAATCTTTCTTATTGTTTTTCTCGACTCATCAAGGTCAACTTTATTGAAAAAACCAGAAAAAAGACAAGCGACTATCCTTTCTTATGCTTGGCTTTTCTATCCGGATTATTATTCGGACCTTATTACAGTTCTTTCTTTCTAGCATTTCATTTCTTAAGACATAGCATGAAGGACCTCTCTTGTAGTCAGCTGAAAGCGACAAGTGAAAACTGAAAAAGTTATGGTGCTGTCAACTCAAAACAATTCCATCAAATAAATGCACCGGCTCTTGTTCTTTCTTAGATAAAGAAGAGTCGATTTTCAGTAATTTATCAATATTATAATGTTGATAAAAAATAGACTTTTATAAATCCGGAGCCCGTCTAGCCCGAAGCCTGCTAGGGTTAGGGTTAGGTCCATAAATTGTCGACCCGTTTAAATTTGTTTTTTTTGACCGGACCGTTTAGCCCAATGCAAGAGTTAGCCCGAAACAACAAGGGCTAACTCGTTTAACATCTCTAGTTTTTATCATGCAATACCCTTAATACCCGAAATACCTGGAGCAATGGAGGTGGACTGATAGATGCTTACTGTTGCTGCCTGCGTGCTACGGTGCTCTGGTGCCTGTTTAAATAATTAATTGACATGCTCGAATAACTTATGCTATGTGCTACGCTATTTATGCTACGCTATGGTGGAACAAAAATGCCATGCACATGAAAAGTGCTATTGAAAACACTGAAGATGAGACAAGAAACACATAGGCATCAACAACATCATTTGAATCTCATCCTTCCAATAATTATGCCTTAAACATATTCATATCAATTAACAATCGAACAAAAAAGGATATACAAAATAAAATGAGAAACAAAAAAACGTGCAGGTCCCAGATTTCGACATTTTAATAATTAAAACCATACTGTATCACATTTTTCCTTTCAATAGTAAGCTGATAACTAACATATAAATACATGAAAATAAACTCACGTATAAGTTCGTATCTATTTTGTATGAAGAGAAAAATATTACCTACAACGGCATAGCAGGAATTCAAACATGAGAGCAAAAATTAAAGCACTCAAGGATTTTATACCAAAGTTACAAAAATGAAACATAAATATAATAATATTAATTCTCCATATAACCTAGCTTGCACATTGCGAGGTCATGTATTACGAGAGGATTGGATTCTTGATTGAGAAGAAATTCGTTCTTCAACAACTCTCTTCCTATTTAAATATACCAATTTGACTAATTTAACTAATTTCTTTAAACAACAATTCACCAAGAACAATGAATACAAAATAAAACAAGCCCAAAGACTTACTGCTTAGTGCTTTAGATATTGTGAACATGACAACCTAATTAAAAAAACAAAAATGTAAAGATCGGAGATAGGCTTTGCTGCTTACGAAGGAACAATGGAGGTGGACCAATGGATGCTTACTGTTGCGACCTGCGTGCTACGGTGCTCTGGTGCCTGCTGGCAACGCACCTCTGCTGTCGCCTGAGAGGAGAGGCAGATAGGGTGCTGTCTGTGTGTCCCGCCAGAGAGAAGAAGATGTTGTCACGCCGGAGAGGAGACATGATTTCACCGACAGACGACTGTACACTCCGCCTTCTCCTCTCCGGCACGATATTGATCACAATAACCTCTCCTCTCCTGCGCAACCGAATGGCTGCCCATCTTAGTTCTCCCGCTCCTCTTTGGCGCGACAGCACCCTCGTCTCCCCGGTGGGACAAACGGACATTACCCTATCTGCCTCTCCTCTCCGACAACAGTAGAGGCGGGGCAGCAAGCAGCATAGCACGGAACGAGGCGTACGCCTTAACGTTGTTGAAACAAAAAATAAATATAAAAAAGAGTAACACAAATCTCAACAATAATTAATACTACTGTTATTGTAACAAAAAACTAGTGGAACACAAGAGCTGTTATGAAAAAAGATATAGAGGAGGTATTTTCACCATATTCACTAAAAATATGTTGCAGAATAAATTTATACTTTGGTAAGAATAAAATTTATCAAATTAAAAAACAAATAAAAAACGCGAGCTATTTAGGAGAAATTAAGAGTTGTTTACGAAAAGAAAAAAATTCTAATTAATGAGCTAAAACTGTTTTTCCAATAAAAAACAAAGAGTTGTTTACAGAAACTAAGTTAAATTTCTAAATTAAAAAAAATGTTCATAGAAAAGAAAAAAAGGGTGGTTGCTGGGAAAAGAAAAGGAAAAAGAAACATATAAAACCACCGGAAAACAAAAAACTAAAAAACACATACCTGGTGATGGAGAGAAACGCGTCCAATGGGAGATTCTTATCAACGAGAAGGAAAGAGGGAGATCGTGCGGCAGAGAGAGATGGGAGACAGAGACGATGGACTTTCGGAGAATAGAACTGACGTTTCTTACTAAACTTAAAAAATTAATAAAATAAAAAAGGTTGAAAAGACCTATCTTTGCTGAAACGAGGGGGAACGAGGCAGGCGTATGCCTTAACTTTGTGGAAATGAAAAAAAATATAAAAAATTGTTCAACAAAAATAATTAATAATAGTGGACATTAAGAGCTGTTTATGAAAAAGAATATAGAGTTGATCCTTTCACCATATTCACTATAATATATGTTGCAGAATAAATTAATACTTTGGTAAGAATAAAACTTATCAAATTAAAAAACATAAATAAACAATGTGAGCTGTTTAGGGGGGGAATTTAAGAGCTGTTTACGAAAAGAAAAATTTCTAATTAATGAGCTAAAAATAATTTTACGATAAAAACAAAGAGTTGTTTATAGAAGTTAAGTTAAATTTCTAACTTAAAAAAAGACATGTTCATAGAAGAGAAAAAAAAAAGGGTGGGGGGAAGGAAAAAGAAACATATAAAACAGGGAAAAACAAAAAAATTAAAACACACACCTGGTGATGGAGAGAGACGCGTCCGGCGGGAGATTCTTATCAACGAGAAGGAAAGAGGGAGATCGTGCGGCAAAGAAAGGTGGGAGACAGAGACAGTGGACTTTCGGAGAATACAACTGACGCTTTTACTAAACTTTAAAAATTAATAAAATAAAAAAGGTTGAAAATTAATAGAACTCATAAACGATTCGACTCGTCCGCCTTAGACAAAAACTCGATTTTTTTAGAAAAAACAACAAATTTGTAAGCCTTAACTCATTGTGTGTTCACCTCCAGTCGACTCGTACGGGTGTGCCGTTTTTTGAAACACTACATCCAAGCCTCCATTGCTCCAGCATAAGCAGCAAAGCTTCTCTCCAGTCTTTACATTTTTGCGTTGTCAATTAGGTTGTCAAGTTTACAATCTCTAAGCTCTAAGCAGCTGCCATCTTTTTCTTTTCTATAAAGAGGTCTTTTTTTAAGTTAGAAATTAAACTTAGTTTCTATAAACAACTCCTTGTTTTTTATAATTGTAAACATTGTTAGCTCATTAATTAAGATTTTTCTATTTTCGTAAACAACTCTTAATTTTCCCCTAAACAACTCGCATTTTTTTATTTATGTTTTTTTAATTATGTTTTTTAATTTGTTAAGTTTCATTCTTACCAAAGTATTAATTTACTATGCAATATAGATTGTAGTGAATATGGTGAAAAGATCACCTCTATATTTTTTTCCTAAAATAGTTCTTAATGTCCCACTAGTTTTTGTTACAATAACAATAGTATTAATTATTGTTGTTGAACTTTGTGTTAGACAATTTTTTATTTTTTTCGTTTCAACAATGTTGTTTTTTATATTCTTTTTATTTTCAACAAAGTTGAGGTGTACGCCTTGCCTCATTTGTGTAAAACACCTTGAATCCGTGATACGAATTTTAAAACATTGCTTGGAGGTGGACTAATGGATGCTTACTGCTACCGTCTGCGTGCTACGATGCTCTGATGCCTGCTGCGCCGCCTCTGTAGTCGCCGGAGAGGAGATACGGTATTGTCCATTTGTCCCGTCGGAGAGAAAAGGGTGTTGTCGCGCCGGAGAGGAGCGGGAGAACTAAGAAGGGCAGTCACTCAATTGCACATGAAATGAGAGGTTATTATAATTATTATCGCGCCGAAGAGGAGAAGGCTGAGTGCAAAGCCATCTGTCGGTGAAACTTGAGACGAAGAGATGTGGGAGGCCTGGAGTTGGAGCGTATTGAGATTAATTAGGGCAAAAGGGTCGATATTATTTTCCTCTTCAACTGAGTAACAAGTATGCTAGCGGCTAGTCTAGTGGGAGGAAAACGAGAGTTTCGAGTTAGACCAACTCCAACAATGGTAAATTGAGGTTTGTGACCATCGTCGCGCCGGAGAGAAGGCTTAGTGTACATCTGTCTTTTGATGAAACTTGAGAGGAAGAGATGTGGGAAGACTGGAGTTGGCTCGTATTGGAATTTGTTAGGGAAAAAGTTCGAAATTATTTTTCTTTTCAACTAAATAACAATTACGCTACCGTTACCAGCTAGTCTAGTGGGAGAAAAACAAGGGTTTCGAGTTAGAGTAATTCGAAAACAATAGTAAATCGGGTCTCCTCACCAGCGCAACATCGTCCTCTTCTCTCCGACGGGACAGACAGACAATAAATCTACCTCTCCTCTCCGGTCACAACAGAGGCACGCGACCAACAGGCACCAGAGCACCGTAGCACGCAGGCAGCAGCAGTAAGCATCCATCAGTCCACCTCCATTGCTCCAGGTATTTCGGGTATTAAGGGTATTGCATGGTAAAAACTAGAGATGTTAAACGAGTTAGCCCTTGTTGTTTCGGGCTAACTCTTGCATTGGGCTAAACGGTCCGGTAAAAAAAAACAAATTTAAACGGGTCGACAATTTATGGACCTAACCCTAACCCTAGCAGGCTTCGGGCTAGACGGGCTCCGGATTTATAAAAGTCTATTTTTTATCAACATTAAAAAATAATATTGATAAATTACTGAAAATCGACTCTTCTTTATCTAAGAGAACAAGAGCCGGTGCATTTATTTGATGGAATTGTTTTGAGTTGACAGCACCATAACTTTTTCAGTTTTCACTTGTCGCTTTCAGCTGACTACAAGAGAGGTCCTTCATGCTATGTCTTAAGAAATGAAATGCTAGAAAGAAAGAACTGTAATAAGGTCCGAATAATAATCCGAATAGAAAAGCCAAGCATAAGAAAGGATAGTCGCTTGTCTTTTTTCTGGTTTTTTCAATAAAGTTGACCTTGATGAGTCAAGAAAAACAATAAGAAAGGATTGTTAGTACCTCCACTTCTAAATTCCTCTGTATCGGTGGTGAAATTCGAAATCGGCGGCGGCGGAGTTGGTCGAAATCGGTGCGGTGGATCTAGTTAAAATCGGCGGCGGCAGAGCTGGTTGAAATCGACGGTGGCGGCAGAAGTGGTTGAAATCGGAGGCGGCGGCTTCAACTTTAGAGAGATACGGGGAGGAGAAAAAATCAGCTGGTTGAAATCGGTGGCGGCTTCAGCTTCAGCAAGTAGAAAAATAAAACGAGCTGATGGCGGCAGGGAGGAGAAGGACGGAGGGAGTGAGGGAAGAAAATATTGAAATGAGAAATGATAAGGGCAAGAATAATAGGGTTACAATAAGGTAAAATTGCTTATTATGTCCCAACGTTTAAGCAAGACCACAGAAATATCCCAGCGTAACATTAATTATAAAAATGGTCCATCCTACACCATATTATACAATTCTGTCTCGAAAAAATTTTCTGACACCTGAAAAATGACTACGCACGTCGGCGCGCATACGTGGAAATCATACGTGGTCAATGCTGACACATTAGACCCAAACGACGTCGTTTGGGGAAGTGAAAAAAATGATAAAACTGAAGAAATCCTCATCATCCTTCTCATTCTTCTCGTCGTTCTCACATAGAAGCTACAATTCAGAGTATTCAACACAAGGCCCTACTGCGATCATGGAGCATGTAATCTCCAGAGGTCATTCACAATCTTGAATCCGGGTAGGAGGTTCTGGAGATGCCCGCTTGGTAATGAGGTTAGTGTTCTTAAATTATGTATCAAACTTTATGCTTGTGATGTTTTTTCCGATTAATCATGACATCTGAATTTTGGATTGGATTTGGACGTAGCTCTGCGATTGTGGTTACTTTGTATCATAGGGTTTTTAATTTTTTTGATTTGGTTAATTGGGATAGTTGTAGTGAAAGAGTCCTTTATCTCTTCAATGCATTGTCTTCCTTGTTGATTTTAGGGTTTATGTTTGTAAAACAGTTTGCTTAGCTTTTAGTGTTATTTGTAATATGTTAATTGGGATATTAGTAGTGAAATATCATTTTGAGCCTAAAGCAATTTGCTTCGTTTTGTAGATGTCAATTGGGATATTTATAGTGTAATATGTTAAGCTTACATGTATCATCTTATACTGGCAACAAATTTGAACCAAGTCCGAACAATTAGATTATATAATGATCACAAAATGGTCTAATGATTACAAAATGGTCCAACACAAGTGATCACATAATGGTCTAAGATTAACTGGTCTAATGTCATCAAATCTAAGATAGAATTTGTTCAACAACCAACATTTTTTCCAAAAAAAAAACAGACATTTGGAACTACGAAGGGGTGGGATTTTCAACATGACTTTCTCCAGTGACTCCTTTGATATCCATCGTGGTTCCTTGATTCCCTCCAGTAGTGGCTCCACGATTAGAAGTTGGGAAATAAACACGACGTGTATTCGGCTCCTGAGAAATACGGAATTATTAGAACAAACAAGTGTAAATATGGAAGCAAGTGTATATTTACTAACTCGGACATAAATCGAACCCGACTCGCTGTATACTTGACCACCATATCTCCGTCGTGTCTGCCCCGCCTCTCTTTGTATGACATGCTTGAAGTGGAAGAGGGCCTCGGCGTGGGCCATGTTGGAGGTTTTCTTGGTGGATTCTTACACGTTCTCTTGTTGTGGTCAAACCCACCACAATTTTTGCAAGACATTCGAAGCCCACGCATAGACAACTTTGTACTTGTCTTAGGATTTTGAACCTCATCTATGCTTCTTTTTCTTAGCTTCCTCGGCCTGCCAGGTGCCTTAGAGAATATGGGGGGCAAGACAGGAGGTTCATCTACAATAGGCCAAAACTTGAACCCACGCACTGGACTTATACCAAACTTGTAACACTCCAATGCGATATGCTTGAAATAGAAATTCTCTACATAATCTATAGGATCCTGCCTATTGTAAAAAATGCAGCTCAATCCATGGCAACATGGTATGCCATTCAACTCCCATGCCATACAAGTACACTTATTTTCATTGAGATCCACAACATGTGAATCATCATTGAATGCACCTCAAACTTTCCACCTACAGTCGGTCTAACTTCACAGAATCTCACAAGTTCATGTATCCTATCCAACTTTTTTATTATGTTTGGACAAAGTGGATCAGCAGAGTCCATGCTCTTCTCAAATCTAGATGATAACTCATAAAGCCTAGACATAAGACTCATCCTAATATCTTCTAGCATGTCAATCGCGGCTTATCTCTACTCCTCAAAATGTAACTATTAAATGTCTCACATACATAATTCAATATGGTATCTGACTTTTTGTAGGAGTTAAATAAGGCCTTACAGAATGCTTGGGGTCCTTTTCTTTCGAAGTCAGCAGCTGCAAGTGGACTCTCCATCTTCAACTTATAGAAGCACCAATCATAGTCAAACTTGGAAGAAGCTTTGACAACCTGCCATAAGCTTCCCTTGAATTTTGGCCCTGGAAATTTTTTCTTCCAGTTGGCATAAATATGCCTTGCACAATATCTGTGCTCACCATTAGGTTCAAGCTTCTGAATGCCATTAATCAACCCCTGCAATATAGTTGAAATCGGAAACGAGTGCATAATTATCTCAGAAGCTTCAGTGTTTAAACAATAAGGTCCATACCTTTTGTTTACCACTCATAAAGGTCCATCATAAACCATCCCCAATGTTAAGATCCCCAAAGAGCCGTTCAAAGAACCAAGTCCAGGTTGCTTTATTCTCCTTTTCAACCACAACCTATGCAATGGGATACATCTTATTATTTCAATCCTTTGAAACTGTAGCAAGTAATGCACCACCTAACAGAGTTTTTAGAAAACAAGCATCAAATCCAATGAATTTCCTACAACCAATAAGGAAACCTTTCCTCAAAGCAGAAAATCCAATATACAGTCTCTCAAACACGGGTCTATATTCCTTATCAAGATAAGTCTTCAATTCAAAGTGACCCTCTGTGTCATTCCTCATGAGTTCTAAGATATATGGTCTGAGCCGTGCACAATGATCAGTAAATGTGCCTCTTATCTGCTCCAATGCTCTCCAGTTTCCCCTATAACAGACCATAGGCTTAACTGTGCATCCATAGGTTAGTCGCATTTCTACCTCCATTTCCTTATTGGTAATGTTTGGACAGATTCTCAGCTTATGTAAGAAGTGAGCATCTACAAACTTTGAGTTAGCTTGTCTATTAAACTGAGCTCTAACACAAGTGTGTTTCCCATTCAAAGTTTTGATTATACATGTAGGTTCACCATGTATCTCACTTGCATACATCCTCTATTTGCAGCCCTCTACACATTCTGCTTGTAGATTTCCATGAGCAGTCTTAGTCCACTTAATATTGTAACCATGTGCAATTGCCCAATGTCTAACTACATCCTGACATTCTTTGTAATCAAAGAACCTCAAACCAAGTTCTAATTTAAGATCTTTTGGAGGGATACTTCTGTATAGACCTTTGTATTCACTATCTTCTGACCATCTTCATCTAGGCTTTCATAAGATGCACCAGAATCTAGCTCATCATCAATATCTATCAAGTTTGCTGCAATTTGCCTCTTGCCTAACTGATTCTCCATCTCGGCTTGAGTCTTCTTCTCTATCTCATTTTCAATTTGAGCCTCCTTCTCTTTATCAGTATGAGTATCATTCTCCTTCTCAACCTCTGTCAACTTCTCATGCTCTTTCTACTTGTATGCCCTTTTAGCTCTTCTAGATTCAAAGAACTCCTCATCCTCATCAGAAAAGAATCCATCTTCCATCCTATCATCAGAAATGGGATCATCTTCACCAAGAATATCATCAAACTCAAAGTCATCATCACCAACATCTAACCCAACATCCACGGCATCATTCACCTTTTCTAACCTCCGGCCTCACTGCCATGCACCTTTTATAACCCTCTAACCTCACTGCAATGCACCTTTTCTAATCCTCCAGAACATTCACAATATACATCCAAAACATTTTTTAATCAATATATTGGAGTGCATAATTTACAATATCAAAGTCATCATCGCCAACATCAATAATTTTGAAATCTCCAGTCAATTTATTCTTAAAAGCACACCTCAAAACCCTAGCATAACCATAATCAGGTGCAAGGATTAACTCATCAAATAAGCTATCCCCAAGTTCAAACACATCATAATCTCTCAAATCAAAGGAGTATTCTCCTGTAAATGTTCTATTGTCAGTAAAAGTCCTTCCATGCCACATCCGCATCAAGATATTGCGAGTAGACATCACCCTTGTTAAAAGAAAAAAAAAAATCAATACCTCTCTTTGTATGACATGCTTGAAGTGGAAGAGGGCCTCGGCGTGGGCCATGTTGGAGGTTTTCTTGGTGAATTCTTACACGTTCTCTTGTTGTGGTCAAACCCACCACAATTTTTGCAAGACATTCGAAGCCCACGCATAGACAACTTTGTACTTGTCTTAGGATTTTGAACCTCATCTATGCTTCTTTTTCCTAGATTCCTCGGCCTGCCAGGTGCCTTAGAGAATATGGGGGGCAAGACAGGAGGTTCATCTACAATAGGCCAAAACTTGAACCCACGCACTGGACTTATACCAAACTTGTAACACTCCAATGCGATATGCTTGAAATAGAAATTCTCTACATAATCTATAGGATCCTGCCTATTGTAAAAAATGCAGCTCAATCCATGGCAACATGGTATGCCATTCAACTTCCATGCCATACAAGTACACTTATTTTCATTGAGATCCACAACACGTGAATCATCATTGAATGCACCTCAAACTTTCCACCTACAGTCGGTCTAACTTCACAGAATCTCACAAGTTCATGTATCCTATCCAACTTTTTTATTATGTTTGGACAAAGTGGATCAGCAGAGTCCATGCTCTTCTCAAATCTAGATGATAACTCATAAAGCCTAGACATAAGACTCATCCTAATATCTTCTAGCATGTCAATCGCGGCTTATCTCTACTCCTCAAAATGTAACTATTAAATGTCTCACATACATAATTCAATATGGTATCTGACTTTTTGTAGGAGTTAAATAAGGCCTTACAGAATGCTTGGGGTCCTTTTCTTTCGAAGTCGGAAATGCAAGTGGACTCTCCATCTTCAACTTATAGAAGCACCAATCATAGTCAAACTTGGAAGAAGCTTTGACAACCCGCCATAAGCTTCCCTTGAATTTTGGCCCCGAAATTTTTCTTCCAGCTTGGCATAAATATGCCTTGCACAATATCTGTGCTCACCATTAGGTTCAAGCTTCAATGCCATTAATCAACCCCGCAATATAGTTGAAATCGGAAACGAGTGCATAATTATCTCAGAAGCTTCAGTGTTTAAACAATAAGGTCCATACCTTTTGTTTACCACTCATAAAGGTCCATCATAAACCATCCCCAATGTTAAGATCCCCAAAGAGCCGTTCAAAGAACCAAGTCCAGGTTGCTTTATTCTCCTTTTCAACCACAACCTATGCAATGGGATACATCTTATTATTTCAATCCTTTGAAACTGTAGCAAGTAATGCACCACCTAACAGAGTTTTTAGAAAACAAGCATCAAATCCAATGAATTTCCTACAACCAATAAGGAAACCTTTCCTCAAAGCAGAAAATCCAATATACAGTCTCTCAAACACGGGTCTATCTTCCTTATCAAGATAAGTCTTCAATTCAAAGTGACCCTCTGTGTCATTCCTCATGAGTTCTAAGATATATGGTCTGAGCCGTGCACAATGATCAGTAAATGTGCCTCTTATCTGCTCCAATGCTCTCCAGTTTCCCCTATAACAGACCATAGGCTTAACTGTGCATCCATAGGTTAGTCGCATTTCTACCTCCATTTCCTTATTGGTAATGTTTGGACAGATTCTCAGCTTATGTAAGAAGTGAGCATCTACAAACTTTGAGTTAGCTTGTCTATTAAACTGAGCTCTAACACAAGTGTGTTTCCCATTCAAAGTTTTGATTATACATGTAGGTTCACCATGTATCTCACTTGCATACATCCTCTATTTGCAGCCCTCTACACATTCTGCTTGTAGCTTTCCATGAGCAGTCTTAGTCCACTTAATATTGTAACCATGTGCAATTGCCCAATGTCTGACTACATCCTGACATTCTTTGTAATCAAAGAACTTCAAACCAAGTTCTAATTTAAGATCTTTTGGAGGGATACTTCTGAATAGACCTTTGTATTCACTATCTTCTGACCATCTTCATCTAGGCTTTCATAAGATGCACCAGAATCTAGCTCATCATCAATATCTATCAAGTCTGCTGCAATTTGCCTCTTGCCTAACTGATTCTCCATCTCGGCTTGAGTCTTCTTCTCTATCTCATTTTCAGTTTGAGCCTCCTTCTCTTTATCAGTATGAGTATCATTGTCCTTCTCAACCTCTGTCAACTTCTCATGCTCTTTCTACTTGTATGCCCTTTTAGCTCTTCTAGATTCAAAGAACTCCTCATCCTCATTAGAAAAGAATCCATCTTCCATCCCATCATCAGAAATGGGATCATCTTCACCAAGAATATCATCAAACTCAAAGTCATCATCACCAACATCTAACCCAACATCCACGACATCATTCACCTTTTCTAACCTCCAGCCTCACTGCCATACACCTTTTATAACCCTCCAACCTCACTGCAATGCACCTTTTCTAATCCTCTAGAACATTCACAATATACATCCAAAACATTTTTTTAATCAATATATTGGAGTGCATAATTTACAATATCAAAGTCATCATCACCAACATCAATAATTTTGAAATCTTCAGTCAATTTATTCTTAAAAGCACACCTCAAAACCCTAGCATAACCATAATCAGGTGCAAGGATTAACTCATCAAAGAAGCTATCCCCAAGTTCAAACACATCATAATCTCTCAAATCAAAGGAGTATTCTCCTGTAAATGTTCTATTGTCAGTAAAAGTCCCTCCATGCCACATCCGAATCAAGATATTGCGAGTAGACATCACCCTTGTTAAAAGAACAAAAAAATCAATACTTCTTTCCCCGAAAAAAAAACATAAAGATTACTCAAATATAATATAACCTGTGATTTAGGGCTTCTTAGTGAGAACGACGAGAAGAATGAGAACGATGAGAACGATGATGGGGATTTCTTCAGTTTTATCATTTTTTTTCACTTGCCCAAACGACGTCATTTGGGTCTATGTGTCGGCATCGACCCCATATGATTTCCACGTATGCGCGCCGACGTGCGTAGTCATTTTTCAGGCGTCAGAAAATTTTCTAGGACAAAATTGTATAAATATGGTGTAAGATGGCCATTTTTGTAATTAATGTTACGCTGGGACATTTCTGTGGTCTCGCTTAAACGTGGGGACATAATAAACAATTTTACCTTACAACAACTTGGTACTCACCATTAGGCCTGTAACCCAAATAATCGATCCAGTTCGACGGATTCGGCTAAAAAAAACTCGATTTGGGCTCGATTCATCCCATTAAATATTGGGCCAATCCCTGATTTATATTTGATCCAAATCAGATCAAAATATTCAACTCAGTCTGATATTCTTATAACCACAAGCTCATTCTTCTTTTTTACAAGACCGGATCAAACTATTTGCGAACCCAACTATGATTTTCATTTTCACAAGACCAGATCGAACTATTTGCGAACGTTTGATCCGTAATACTGAATAGAATCGAATAATGAACCCAAAAAAATATTTCGAACCCGAATCGAACCTTTGTTTTTGATATTCAGTCGAATCGATCCGAATCGAATATTTTTTTAAAGAAAATCGAGCAGAGCCAAAACCAGTGAAAGTTTGGTAGGGCTCGGCTCGGTAACAGCTAAAGGTGGCCATTCATGGGTCTGGGTCCGACCGGCGGGTCCACGAGTCGGCCAACCAGGACCCGGACCCCATCCGTACATATGAAATGTATGGGTCAATGGGTTCATGGGTCGGCCACGGATCTGGGTTCGGGTCCGACGAGCCGGGTTACGGGTCTGACCCGTAAATTTATTTTTTTGAAAAAGTTTTTTTAAAATTTTATTTATTATCATTTTATACACGAAAAACACAACTAATGAACAAAGGAAATAATTGGAAAATGAGCTTGTATTTAATTTTAAGTTTTCACTTAAAAATAAATTACCTACATATCCTCGTGAGGAATCAAAGCCCTACACAGTCCTTTTACTTAAAAAGAATAAAAAAATGGGCTTGTATTTAATTTTAAGTTTTTACTTAAAATTAAATTACCTACATATCCTCGTGATGAATCAAAACCCTACGTAGTTCTTTCACTTACCTGACTTATCTTACTTACCTTTAGCCGAAGTCGATGTCATCGTCGTCTTGATTGTCGGTTTGACTCATTTGAATAGACTCTCCTCTCCTTCAGTAGTGCCTTCTTGACAGGCGTTTTGGTCCGCTAATAGGTCATCCCACTTATTTTCTTGATCTCGTAAGTCGGCTTTTGTTGCGTCTTTAAACATCATTTGAGCCTCGAGATTTTTTGGTGTCATTCGGGATCTCCGCTCTTCCAACATATAGCCTCCTTCAGTGAAAGCGCTCTCAACGGGACTGTGGATGCGGGCACTACAACAATCTCTTGTGCCATAATGGAAAGTATGGGAATTTCGGCTCCCCTTCTCTTCCACCAATCCAACAGATCAAGTGTACCTGCATTGTTATCCTCGCCATAAAACTAGTTGCATAATATCGACTAAGGTCATTTCTTTGACCGATGTTACTACCCCATATTTCTTGCTATATTGTAGAGTTGTTGATGAAATGAGTTAGTTGGAGTTCTCACTAGTTCTATATTAAATGTGTTGGCAGTCATATTCTTGTTTTTTGAATTTGAATCATATTGATAGGACGATAAATGTAGACCCTGTGAGTGTGCCCAAGACTACTCGGCGATCGTGTCTTGCTTCAGCGCGCCGCGTCTTCTCGTCATGGTCTTGCCAGCCCGATCCGGTGTCCCGGTTCTACTCTATTTCTTCGTGATTTTGTCTTCTCCGGATTCGATTACAATTTTACACCAAAAAAATACATCGAATTAACAGTAATATTACACAAAAAAAGAAGATCCTAGATTTATCCGCATATTTTCTCACGGGAAAAGCCATTACATGCCTCAAAACCGAGCCAGACCAACAATTGTATAAAAAATAATAAAATTAGTCATTCACATAACCATGATAATTGGATCATATTCCCTGCAAGAACACATCTAGCAACATACTCCAACATCAAATTACACGAAATTTAAATTGCTATCAATTAATCACCAAAATTAATTAAAATGGCAAAAGCCTAAAAACTGGCTCCGATACCAATTGTTGGAAATAAAACACAGTGGAAGCGAAGTTGGGGAAAATTTGATAAAAGCGTTTTACGCATCTACGAGCACAAAACCTATTTAGGCCTGATAATTAATTAACTACTAAGATTAATAAGCAATTTAAATATTCTTTATTATTTATTAAATAAACTTGTTTGTAAATTCAATACCCATATCTAATTTATTGGACATTGGATGTCTAATTAATTTTGGGACATTGGATGTCTAAATTAATTTATTGGATAAATTAATTTACGGTCTAATGGATTAAATAAATTATTGAGTAATTAAATAACTACTCGGGGTACCTAGCACGCATGCTATCCTCGGTTTCCCAAGTTGCCTCCTCGACAACATGTCTCAACCACTACACCTTGACCAAAAGAATGGTCTTATGCCTTAGCCGCTTTTCATGGTGCTCCAAGATCTTCAAGGGACGCTCTTCGAAGGAAATATCATCAACGATATCGATCTTACCATAATCGATGACATGACTAGGATCCGGAACATATTTCCTTAGCTGGGAAACATGAAAAACAATATGGACGTGACTCAAAGTCGGAGGCAACGCCAGACGATACGCCAACTCGCCGACCCTCTCAAGAATCTCAAAGGGCCCAATAAATCTCGGACTCAACTTTCCCTTCTTCCCGAAACGGAAAACTCCCCTCGTCGGCGACACCTTTAGCAAAACGTGGTCTCCCACCTCGAATTCCAAAGGTCGACGACGAACATCAGCATAGGATTTCCGTCGACTCTGGGTAGTCAACATCCTCTCCGGAATCAATTCCACCTTCCTCCTCGTCCCCAAAGCGATATCTGGTTCGGTCCCGACCAAATCGGGCGCTTCATTCCAACAAATCGGCGATCGACATCGCTAGACCTGGCAAACGGGCGGGCCCGGCCCAAACGGGTCGGGCCTTTTTTGGGCCGGGCCAAAAAGGCCCTGTTTTTCCTGGGCCAAAATTATTAGGCCCGTGGCCCGCTCCGGGCGGGCTCGGCCCGGCCCGCGGGCCTCGACTTTTTTTTTTTTTTTTGAAATATTAATTCTGAAATAAATATACAAATATTTTTCGATCCTTAATTATTATATTATTCACTATACTATCACAATCAGATAAATAAATATACAATTATTTTTATTTGATAATTACATTATTTACTACACTACCATAATCAAAAGACAAATATACAAATATTTTTATTTGATCATCATATCATTTATCACTACTAATTTCTTATAAAATCATAAAATAATATTATTATTGATATGAGATACTACAAATAATCACAAAGTCCCAAAAAAATAAAATTACATCAATAATTAACATATAGATGTATTATAATCTAACAAACAAGGAAAAAAAATTAAATATTATAATTACACATAACATAAATTAAAAAAAAAAAAAAAAGCTGGGCGGGCCGGGCCTCTATGGGCGGGCCAACTGGCCGGCCAAAGGTTTTTTTTGGGCTAATAATATGCAGCCCAATGCCCACCCAAAAACGGGCGGGCTGGCCCGGCCCGCGGGCCTGGGCCTATTTTGCCGGGTCTAGACATCGCCGCCCATATAGCTCCTCATATGGTGCCATCTTGATCGACGCGTGACAACTATTGTTGTATGTGAACTCTGTCAACGGCAAATGCTCCTCCCAATCACTGCTCCAATCTAGAGCACAAGCACGCAACATATCCTCAAATGTCTGGATAGTGCGCTCCGACTGCCCATCCGTCTGAGGATGAAAAGAAGTACTCAGACGCAAATGAGTACCCAACGCCTTATATACTGCCTGCTAAAAATACGATACAAAACGGCCATCACAATCCGAAACAATAGACTTCGGAGTACCATGAAGCCTCACAATCTCGGCAATAAACACATGAGCTAGCTTTTTCGGACCCCAAGTATCCTTGATGCCCAGGAAGTGTGCCAACTTGGTCAGACGATCCACAATCACCCAAACCATATTCATACCAGACTTCGATCTCGGCAAGCTCGTGATGAAGTCCATCGAAATATCTTCCTATTTCCATTCCGGAACGGGAAGCGACTTCAACAACCCGGCTGGTCTCTGATGCTTGATTTTGACCTGCTGACAAGTCAAACATATCGCTACAAATTGTGCGACCTTCTCCTTCATATTCTAGGGCGGTGTCCAATCCAGCACTACCTCAATCTTCTGTGGATCCACACGAACCCTCTCGGCTGAAATCACGTGACCCAGAAACATCACTTCCTTCAGCCAAAACTTACATTTCGAGAACTTCGCATAGAGTCGCTCGGTCCTCAAAACATCCAACACCACACGCAGATGATGCGTGTGTTTCTCCTCATTATTCGAGTAGATAAGGATGTCATCAATGAAAACAACGACACACTTATCCAAATACTCAATGAAAACCTTGTTCATCAACTGCATGAACACTGCCGGTGCGTTAGTTAGTCTGAAGGGCATAACCACAAACTCATAATGTCCGTATCTCGTCCAAAAAGCTGTTTTCGGGACATCGGACTCCTTCGCCCGAAGCTGATAGTACCCCGATCTCAAGTCGATCTTCGAGAATACCGCAGCTCCCTGCAACTGATCAAAAAAGTCATCAATCCTCGGTAGGGGATACTTGTTCTTGATGGTCACTTTGTTTAGCTCGCGATAGTCGATACATAAACACAGTGAACCATCCTTCTTCGCACAAACAGGACCGGTGCGCCCCAAGGCGAAGCGCTCGGTCGAATATACCTCGACTCAAGAAGCTCATTCAACTGCTTCTTCAACTCAGCCATCTCTGAAGGTGCCATATGATACGGCACCTTCGAAACTGGAGCCGCACCCGGCTCTAACTCGATAACGAACTCAACCTCACGATCCGGTGGTAACCCCGGCAACTCATCAAGAAAGACATCTGAGAACTCACTAACGACTGGGATCGATGAAAACTCGACCCCACCATCCTCCACCTTCAAGGTGTAACACCAATAACCAGTACAACCCTTCTGTAGGAGCCTCATCGCCTTCAAGGCGTTAATTACGAACTTCTGGTTTCCCCTCTTTCGCCCCGAGAAAGAGTGCTCGGTGTCGTCCTCGGCTAACATGGTGATGATCCTCGTGCGGTAGTTCATGATCGCACCATGCCGCTCGAGCCAATCATCCCCGAGAATCAAATCCTTACCCTCAATACCCACAACAATAAGATTAGAGAGCCAAGCCCTCTCACAGATAACCACAGAACTGTCTCGGATCTCCCGATCACCAACGATCCTATCACCTCTAGGAAGTTTAACAGTGAAAGACTCACAAGACGACAAACAGTCAAGACTCAAACGGTGCACACACTCCAGAGAGATGAACGAATGCATAGCACCAGAATCAAAAAGCACACTGACAGGATGAGAATAGATATGAACGGTACCTGTACCCACGGTAGCCGCTGGATCATCGGCCCTCCTCATCTCATATACACGTGGATCAGCGGAGCCGACACTGGAAGCTCCCCCTCTAGCGGGCTGGCCCTGACCTCTCCCTCGGCTGGCACTCTGCAGAGACTACGGAGCAAACGATCCCTGGTTCACACTCGGCTCCCTAGGCGCTGGGAACGAAGCCTGGGCACCGAGAATATGCCCTAAACGATCACAAAAAGAAGCCTTGTGGCCCGACTGACCAAAAGTACAAGTCAATGGCGGACGCGGACACTCCCGGTTCCTATAGCCCGGCTGGTCACAGTTAAAACATCTGATCTCTCGAGTGGGGGCACTAGTAGCACCTCGGAAGCCCCCAGAAAAACAAACCGATCTGCCTGCATGAACGTTAGCAGACTTAGGTTTCTGCTGAACTCCGCCCTTGTGAACCGAAAAGTTACCGATGGATTTTTGTTTCTTACTTTCTCGAGCCGTCTCACTGGTCGTCAAGGACATATCATAAGCAAGAGCTCTACTCTGATAGTCCTTTAGGGTGGTGCAGGCGAGCCCAGACATGTAATCACGAATCCTCGGTTTCATTCGCCTAGAAAAGCGGCAAATCTTGTCACTCTCCGCCTTAACCTGGGCCTTCACGAAGCCCAATTCCTGGTTGAAATCTGCAATGGCCTGAGAAACCAGAATATCTCGAGGCTGAGCATCGTAAAAAGCATGGACCCGCACCTGGAGAACTGGCCACGAACAGTACTCAGCTTCCATAAGGTCTCTGAACTCGGCCCACGAAGCATCATGATCCTGAGGCCCGACAGCCTCCCACCAATCAGCAACATACCCAGTGAGAAAATACTAGGCGATTGGGACCTTGAGATCCTCAGGACAATTAGAGGCAACAAAGATCTTGGAAATCTCTTTGATCCACCTCTCCAGCCAATCGGGTCTAAAGCCTCATAAAACTGAGAAGGATGCATCTTGGTGAGATCCTGAAGCCAACGATTTGTTCCGGCCTGAGCAGTACAAGCCAGAGCCGGGTTTTGAACCGCCTAGCTTATCGCAGCAATTTGGTTCACCATTTGTTGCATCACAGCTGCAACACCAAAGTCGGCGCCATTACCGACTGCGCCATCTTTAGTAGCAGCATGGACCTAACGGCCATCAGTGATGCCGGCTCCAGAAGAGTGTGACGTGGCTGCCCCACGACCCCGGCCGCATCCACGACCAAGACCACGACCTCTACCTCGATCTCTCCCAGCATCGATACTGGAAGTAAAAGGTAGTAAAAGCAACTCGATGATAAGTACACGAGGGAAACAATCACAATTCAAGAAACGAAAGTACGATACGATAAAACAAAAGAATGGAGTAAGGGAAACCTACGAACACTGGAAGTACCGAGATGATGGCAGCGTGATGACGATGTGCAAAATGAAACACAAGTAGACCCAATTAACCGACAAGCCTAGGTATCCATAAACCTAGTGCTCCGATACTATTTTCTGTAACACCCCCAAGATATTCAGAATATATTATAGCGCCGTGGACCCCTACGTGGGACCCACCAGGCTAACTAATTATACCGCTCGTCTAACTATCTCGGTTAGCGAGAAAACACCCATCACCAAGATGCAAATTAAAGTAAAACACCCAGTACAACGGGTAAACCAGACGTCATCGAAAATCACACATGAAATTTAGTATACAATCCATCTACCAAATCTAAAGCGCCTAAGTACTCGCGAGTACCATCTATCATTTTACAAGTTTAAAAAACAAACGTTTTAAAATGGACAACTGAAATAAAGGGACTGAATTGCACACGTCAACAACCCTGGCCAGCATCCTCATACTACTCCAGTGCCCGCTCGACCGAATGAACGTAACCTGGAATTCATAATACGAATTTCCCCAAACGGGTCCCCAAAGGGGTTAGCAATTATGCTAGTACAAGTAATCAAGACAAATCATTCGCTTACACATTTCATAGTACACGCATCAAATCATATCAAAATCAAAACGAGACATGTCTTTCCCCGAAAAACAATCAGTCAAATAATCACAGTTCGAAATCGCCTAGGACCAGGGCTAAAATACTGGTCTCATCCAAGGCCTCTATAGACCCTCTCGGATTGGCCACAGTTAAAAAAATCACGCACGTGACTCGCCTAGGACCGGGGCTAAACCACTGGTCCCATCCGAGGCCTCTATGGACCCTCCCGTACTGGCTATCCAAACAAGATCGTGAATCAGGAGCGAAATCACAGATTCCTCCGAGGCCTCGTCAGACCCTACCGGAGTGAGCAAAACACACACATATACATTACCATTTCACGTTAAGCATAATGGTTTCACAAAAATACTTGCCTTGAGAAGTTGACGATGAAATAAACGGGAAAATCAACTATGCATGTTAGGAACCGACTACCCCGAACCTAACGATTCGAATAATACAATCACAACCAATTCTATACGAGTATGGAAACGAAATTCACCCAAAAACCCACCTACGATTCATGTAAATTCGTACAAAAACAACGAGGGTGGGTCGCAACCGAACCCTCTCGATTTCACAAATACCACGAACTTTACCATGAACTAATAGGGAAAACAAGGGATACACAAGGATTAATCATATACAACATGAATTAATCAACAACACGAAGCAAATCGGACAAATACTCGAAAACCCCCAATTTACCCAAAGATAGGGTTCTAAGAGTTTACCTCGGATCGGAGATGAAGAACAAGGGTTGGTATTGTTAATATACACCAAGAACTCCAGAAAGATGATAGCTTGGAGTTACAAGACTTCGAATCGCCTGGAATTCGCCCAAAAATCGCCTAGATCGCCCACAACCGCGGAGGAGGAAGAAAAGTGAGAAAATGGATGCATCTGGATCAACTCTCGTGTATATATAACCTGACGGTTTAGCGTGCGCTAATGGCTTATGGTTAGCGCGCGCTAACCAGCCAAATTTGGTCCAGAACTTACGGTTCTGACCCGTTAGCGTGCGCTACCCGTAAATAACGTGCGCTAACAGCCCCCGATAGCGCGCGCTATCAAGCTATAGCGTGCGCTACCTGTTCATCTCCAGAGTCCAGAAACATTCTGCCTTAACTGGAATACCAAATTAGTGCGCGCTGCCACACACCTAGCGTGCGCTAAGCCTCCACCATAGCGTGCGCTAATCCGCAGACTTAGCGTGCACTAAACTGCTAGTCCAGAGAGCAGAAACAACCTACTGTCACTGCTGTACTCGAACCATTAGCGCGCGCTACTGGCGAAGTTAGAGCGCACTACTCAACGAAATTAGCATGCACTACACAACCAACCTAGCATGCGCTAATGAGTGTAGACAGTAGTACAGACAGCACTCAAAGTTGGAAAACGACTAATTCTGCCCCGGATGAAAACAACGTGCTCCCGACATTAAACAACGGACTGAAAAAGACACATGCACGACGAATTCGAGTCGGAACCATAGCACTAAAAGAAAACACGGTTCCGACTACCTAAAGGTTCGTAAAATGACAACGACAGTAATTACCCCATAACTTTGGGAAATTACAAAACGGCCCAAAATATCTGAAATACACGATACACGATCAAAACACCAAACAAAACCTCACAACATCCATAATGACATAGGATGGGCTTACGGCAAACCCGGAATGGTGGTCCCAAACAACAATTATAAGAATCGAACCAAATAGCGACGGAAGTGACAATATATACGGAATTGGGTAAACAAGTCCGAAACAAGCTCGGATGACAAAAAGTCAGGTATTAAATATTCTCGAAATATCCATACGGTTACAAGTGAGTCACTAAAAACGAAAAATACATCAAAATGAAAAATACCAAAAAAAAAGGAAAAATGCGGATATTACAATCTAGGCCGCCCAAGGAAATCTCAACCGACAAAGACATAATATAGTCTGCATAAGCCCGCTTAGGCGCAGTCAAGTTATAAAAAATCAAAGGAGGAGACGATGAAACAATTTCGATACCCCTTTTTAGAACCAAAAAATGTGGATTAACACAACCCGAAGGGGGAGCAGTACCTTCTTGGACAGTTGGTACAGACTTCCACAAACTGTTGTTTCTAAGGTTAACCTCAGTCAAAATGTTCTCAACCCTACGATCCTCCTCGTCCAAGGATAAAAAATGCTCTATCCACTTCTTGGTCGACTCTCTTAACAGGTCATTAGGATGACCAATCCGTCCTGCAAAAACAAAAAGTATACAACAAAAGAGTTGGTAACCATCTCATACAAAGAAGAGTAGAAACATAATTTTCAAACTCCACAAAAATAACCTACTCACTCGCATGATTCCATATGCGGGGAACCCCACTGTTAGGAGGCAACCCCAACGCTGTAACACCCCCAAATCCTATTGGGTTATTACAGTGCCGTGGACCCCACGCCAGGAGATCCACCAGGCGAACATGACTAAAATACATTAAATTAAACAACAAGGGAAAATTATAGTCCCTACCATGATATCCGACACAATATTCCGATAAGGAATTTCAATGACAACGATGGGCCTACATGGCCAAAAATAAAATACAACAACATCCACGAGCATCTGCTCAGGTAATACATAACGACAAAGGCTGGCGAACTGGAGAACACTCCAACTGACTGACCAACATGAACAACTCGGACTAGTATCGCTCGAATGCCTCGTCGCCATCATCATGCCCCTGTGTCTCAACTCTCTCCTCGCAAGCACCTAAAACATGAAAACATGTTCCGCCCCCACGGGGTCAGTCATCCAGATAATGAATATCAAATACATATATAACATGATATGCATCCAAAGGCCGAATGAAACGGTACAATAATAATAATAATACGAGATGCTCCCAAACCAAGGTAAGAACCGAGCATTCGTGAAACACTATGCCAACGGCATACTATTAATACATGTTCGACAGGTTAGAACATAAGTGCCCAACGGCGAATCATAATCACAGAGTACCACAATGAATTACACGACATGAACCAAACCAGAACTGAATTGAATATGAATCACAATGAATTACATGAAGAAGAACCAAACCAGAACTGAATTAAATATGAATCACAATGAATTACATGAAGATGAACCAAACCAGAACTGAATTAAATATGAATCACAATGAATTACATGAAGATGAACCAAACCATAACTGAATTAAATATGAATCACAATGCCCGAAGGCTCCAATGAAATTATCAAGACATCATAAAGACCTGAAAGTCACTCAGCCGAAGCTGTCAATCAACATAAACATCAAACCTAAATACCAAGCTGTAGTTAATGAGGGCTAATAAGGTCATAACCACGACCGTGACCTACTGAGCTGTAGGTGTCGGGAAGCCAACCGCGAAAGTTCAAGCCCCAAGCTTATCCATAATAAGATCATAAATACGACCGTGACCTACTGAGCTGTAGGTGTTGGAAAGCCAACCGCGAAGGTTCAAGCCCCAAGCTTACCCATAATTAGATTATAAACACGACCGTGACCTACTGAGTTGTAGGTGTTGGGAAGCCAACCGCGAATGTTCAAGACCCAAGCTTACCCATAATAAGATCATAAACCCGACCGTGACCTACTGAGTTGTAGGTGTTGGGAAGCCAACCGCGAAGGTTCAAGCCCCAAGCTTACCCATAATGAGCACTAGCCGAGACTAGCCTCCAAAATATAATTAATCACAAACGGCAACGATCCGAAGATTACCGAGTTCACGAGAATGATAGTGTGCTGCCTTGAGTTGGCCAACACGATAATGATGACTCACGGATGGGCACCGTCCTCGGCCGTCCCAATTCAATACCTCGATTACCTTAGAATGGTCAATCGATGACAACGACACAACGGATGGGAACTATCCTCGACAGCCCCAATTTAATACCTCGATTGCCTTAGAATGGCCAACCGATAACAATGATGCAGCGGATGATTCAATATCTCGATTGCCTTAAAACGGCCAATCGATAACGATGATACAACGAATGATTGAGCACCTCGATTGCCTTAGAATGGCTAATCGATGACAATGATACAATGAATGATTGAGCACCTCGATTGCCTTAGAACGGCTAATCGATGACAATGATACAATGAATGATTGAGCACCTCGATTGCCTTAGAACGGCTAATAGATGGTAATGATACAATGAATGATTGAGCACCTCGATTGCCTTAGAACGGCTAATCAATGACAATGATACAATGAATGATTGAGCACCTCGATTGCCTTAGAACGGCTAATCGATGACAATGAGACAATGAATGATTGAGCACCTCGATTGCCTTAGAACGGCTAATTGATGACAATGATACAATGAATGATTGAACTCCTCGATTGCCTTAGAACGGCTAATCGATGACAATGAGATAATGAATGATTGAGAACCTCGATTGCCTTAGAACGGCTAATCGATGACAATGATACAATGAATGATTGAACTCCCCGATTGCCTTAGAACGGCCAATCGATAACAATGATACAATGAATGCCTCAGCACCTTTATTCGGCTACCGACGACGAAGATGAGAACGAATACGACAATGCCTTCAATCGGCGAATACAACATGAATGACAGGACGCCAACATTAATAACAATGATTAAAACAATGTCTTAGATCGACATCGATATTAACAACAACAACCGATACATCGATACTGCGAACCAGTGATCGATAATAACATTAACAACGAATTTGTCAATTCCTTACCGGCCATTAATGAATGATAATAAACATTTGGCATAATTGCCGAAGAGTATCGTATCGAACGATCCCCTAATATCAATGAACTTATGAAGAGACTAAGTCTCATAATGATACAACACATTCATACACATATATGATAACATTAATCTCATTGACTAGTAGAAGTATAAAACTTGCCTCAACCGAAGGCGATGAATTCCTTCCACGAACAACGAACGGCGTCCTCCGATAAACACAAGTACTCGAACCACCTTGAATGAAATACAATTCATTCAATAACACAATATCAATCGAAATCAACATAACGACCGAAAGAAACTCTTTGAGGCATTTAATCGAACACTAAATGTTCAAAGTTCCTCAAGAGCCGAAGAATCATAAATCGGGTTGAATGAATCGAAAATATGGATATATAATCCATAGAACACGATTAATAATGTTTACTAACATCAACCGATTCATCAAAATCGTACTAGAATCGAAATCAAGAACAAATTCCCCAAAAAGTCAACTTGGAGGAAAATCAAGAAATATACCTTGATTCGACGAAGAACACGGATTGGATGATGATATAATCAACAGGAATCTTCCAAAACATCCTGGAATTGATTAGAATCGTCCAAGAACTCGATTTCCCGAGCCTCCCGTCGCCAGCCGCCGAAAAAAGGAGAAAAACGAGTAAAAATGAAGGTCTGGCCGAGCCCAGGCTATATATAGCCGGCAGGGTTACGGCCATAACCGGCATTCGTCCAAACCCGCCCAGCGCCTGCCGATCGCTTACGGCCGTAATCGACAGGGACTTACGGCCGTAACTCGGCAGTTACGGCCGTACCCGGCAGGTCCTTACGGCCGTAACCGACATTCATCCGGAAATTGCCAAGCGCCATACGGCGGTAACTGGAATTCGTCAGGCCATGCCTGCCGAGCACGTACGTCCGTAACCGGCACCTTACGGCCGTAACTCGGCCAGGCCAGGCCCGGCTCCGGCCGTGGCCACTCTGACGGCCCGACGGCCCCGAAACCCGAACCTGAATACGAATCGAGATACGGTTACGACGTACTCGCAAAGACGAATCTAATAGCTAACACACGATTCCGACCACCCAAAGGCTCGAAATTCGACGACGAAAGTAATTACCCCAAACTTTTGGAAATTACAAAAATGGCCCAAAACGTCCGAAATACACGATACACGATCGAAACACCAAGCCAAAGCTCACAACATGAATAATAACATTAAATGAACTTACGAGAAACTCGAAACAACAGTTTCGGACGAGATTCGCAAGAATCGAACTCAAGTGCGGAAAAGCTGCTTAAGAACACGGATCTCAACAAAACAATACCGAAACGAACTCGGATGACAAAAAGTGCAGAATTAATCATTCTCAGAATGACGATACGGTCATGAGAGAGTCGTCAAAACGGACTTCCACCAAAAAACAAAATTATCGGAAAATCGAAATTGCGGATATTACATACTACCCCCCTTAAAAGAAGTTTCGTCCCGAAACTTAAAACAAGTTGGGAGAAGCAATATCCCGCGAGGAAAAATCAACGAGATACACAAGAACAAGAATGATCACAATGAATGATAATGAATCGAAATCCAACAAGGATCAAGAATGACTCACCGGGGTGAAATGATAACGTAATGAGTGCTAGCTCAAATGAAATGATTGGAACCATTGTTCCCCGTGAAGTGAATAATTAGTTTGATAATTATAAGTCTCAACGTGATTGATATATGATGAATGAATTATGCGAATGAATGAATGACGATGAAATGAATGATTATCCTATTACCGAGCAAGAATTAACTTGCTCAAAACCGGTGATGAATGTCCTATTGTATCACAGTTAAAGAAAACAACAGTCGAACTCGTCGTCTAAGATGAAGATGCTCTCCCAGCACGAAGATGATTAGAAAACGATCTCTTAGACGTCGGAGTCCGATGTCCCTCTGACAGCTCTTCCCATACCGAGGCAGGAAAGTCACGTGATAATTACAGATCTCGTATGAAGATCGCATTATGATTATGAGACGGAATGATAACAATGAGCATACACGCTCTAACACAATGAATGCATTAATAATGCAATGAAATGATCGTCGACATGATGCCGGAATATGATAAGATCGCATGAAAGATCAAGTGAGGTAACATGATCATCTGATGAAATTCCTGAAATGATTACCTTGAACAAGTTAACCAGGTTGAAAATTCGATCCATAAGATCAACAACTGAACCATGAGATGGACTGGATTATTAATGAATTAACTGAACAATGAGATTGACTGAGTGATGAATGAATTAACTGAGCGATGAGATTGACTGAGTGATGAATGAATTAACTGAACAATGAGATTGACTGAGTGATGAATGAACAATGAGATTGACTGAGTGATGAATGAATTAACTGAACAATGAGATTGACTGAGTGATGAATGAATTAACTGAACAATGAGATTGACTGAGTGATGAATGAATTAACTAAACCATGAGATTAACCGAGTGATGAATGAATTAACTGAACAATGAGATTGACTGAGTGATGAATGAATTAACTGAACAATGAGATTGACTGAGTGATGAATGAATTAACTGAACAATGAGATTAACCGAGTGATGAATGAATTAACATGATCGACAAGATCAAAATGATGATCGAGGATTATTAACTGATGAATGAGTTGATCCTTAACGCTTACACAGGTCACATGTGCTCCAAAACAATTAGTCATGAATCAATCATAACACTAATATCACATATAGGTTTCAACAAAGCATGAATAATTAATGACATGATGAATGTATGAACATAAAGAGAATCGAGTCCTTACACAGGTCATACGAAGCTTCAAGGTCTCGCGATATTAGTCTTCACTGACGACGATTCGATGAATGAATGACTCGTGCAGTCGTACTAATATTACGACTCACAAAACCCGACTGACTAGATTGTCATAACCTGACAGTCCCACTACTACCGCATCGGTAGAGCCACATAACTCACATATCAGGGTATCTCACAACCCAAAATCTCTGATACCATATTCTGTAACACCCCCAAATCCTATTGGGTTATTATAGTGCCGTGGACCCCACGCCAGGAGATCCACCAGGCGAACATGACTAAAATACTTTAAATTAAACAACAAGGGAAAATTATAGTCCCTACCATGATATCCGACACAATATTCCGATAAGGAATTTCAATGACAACGATGGGCCTACATGGCCAAAAATAAAATACAACAACATCCACGAGCATCTGCTCAGGTAATACATAACGACAAAGACTGGCGAACTGGAGAACACTCCAACTGACTGACCAACATGAACAACTCGGACTAGTATCGCTCGAATGCCTCGTCGCCATCATCATGCCCCTGTGTCTCAACTCTCTCCTCGCAAGCACCTAAAACATGAAAACATGTTCCGCCCCCACGGGGTCAGTCATCCAGATAATGAATATCAAATACATATATAACATGATATGCATCCAAATGCCGAATGAAACGGTACAATAATAATAATAATACGAGATGCTCCCAAACCAAGGTAAGAACCGAGCATTCGTGAAACACTATGCCAACGGCATACTATTAATACATGTTCGACAGGTTAGAACATAAGTGCCCAATGGCGAATCATAATCACAGAGTACCACAATGAATTACACGACATGAACCAAACCAGAACTGAATTGAATATGAATCACAATGAATTACATGAAGAAGAACCAAACCAGAACTGAATTAAATATGAATCACAATGAATTACATGAAGATGAACCAAACCAGAACTGAATTAAATATGAATCACAATGAATTACATGAAGATGAACCAAACCATAACTGAATTAAATATGAATCACAATGCTCGAAGGCTCCAATGAAATTATCAAGACATCATAAAGACCTGAAAGTCACTCAGCCGAAGCTGTCAATCAACATAAACACTGAAACCTAACATTTCAAGCTGTAGTTAATGAGGGCTAATAAGGTCATAACCACGACCGTGACCTACTGAGCTGTAGGTGTCGGGAAGCCAACCGCGAAGGTTCAAGCCCCAAGCTTATCCATAATAAGATCATAAATACGACCGTGACCTACTGAGCTGTAGGTGTTGGGAAGCCAACCGCGAAGGTTCAAGCCCCAAGCTTACCCATAATAAGATCATAAACACGACCGTGACCTACTGAGTTGTAGGTGTTGGGAAGCCAACCGCGAAGGTTCAAGTCCCAAGCTTACCCATAATAAGATCATAAACCCGACCGTGACCTACTGAGTTGTAGGTGTTGGGAAGCCAACCGCGAAGGTTCAAGACCCAAGCTTACCCATAATGAGCACTAGCCGAGACTAGCCTCCAAAATATAATTAATCACAAACGGCAACGATCCGAAGATTACCGAGTTCACGAGAATGATAGTGTGCTGCCTTGAGTCGGCCAATACGATAATGATGACTCACGGATGGGCACCGTCCTCGGCGGTCCCAATTCAATACCTCAATTACCTTAGAATGGTCAATCGATGACAACGACACAACGGATGGGAACTATCCTCGACAGCCCCAATTCAATACCTCGATTGCCTTAGAATGGCCAACCGATAACAATGATGCAGCGGATGATTCAATATCTCGATTGCCTTAAAACGACCATCGATAACGATGATACAACGAATGATTGAGCACCTCGATTGCCTTAGAACGGCTAATCGATGACAATGATACAATGAATGATTGAGCACCTCGATTGCCTTAGAACGGATAATCGATGACAATGATACAATGAATGATTGAGCACCTCGATTGCCTTAGAACGGCTAATCGATGACAATGATACAATGAATGATTGAGCACCTCGATTGCCTTAGAACGGCTAATCAATGACAATGATACAATGAATGATTGAGCACCTCGATTGCCTTAGAACGGCTAATCGATGACAATGAGACAATGAATGATTGAGCACCTCGATTGCCTTAGAACGGCTAATTGATGACAATGATACAATGAATGATTGAACTCCTCGATTGCCTTAGAACGGCTAATCGATGACAATGAGACAATGAATGATTGAGCACCTCGATTGCCTTAGAACGGCTAATCGATGACAATGATACAATGAATGATTGAACTCCCCGATTGCCTTAGAACGGCCAATCGATAACAATGATACAATGAATGCCTCGGCACCTTTAATCGGCTACCGACGACGAAGATGAGAACGAATACGACAATGCCTTCAATCGGCCAATACAACATGAATGACAGGACGCCAACATTAATAACAATGATTACAACAACGTCTTAGATCGACATCGATATTAACAACAACAACCGATACATCGATACTGCGAACGAGTGATCGATAATAACATTAACAACGAATTTGTCAATGCCTTACCGGCCATTAATGAATGATAATAAACATTTGGCATAATTGCCGAAGAGTATCGTATCGAACGATCCCCTAATATCAATGAACTTATGAATAGACTAAGTCTCGGAATGATACAACACATTCATACACATATATGATAACATTAATCTTATTGACTAGTACAAGTATAAAACTTGCCTCAACCGAAGGCGATGAATTCCTTCCACGAACAACGAACGGCGTCCTCCGATAAACACAAGCACTCGAACCACCTTGAATGAAATACAATTCATTCAATAACACAATATCAATCGAAATCAACATAACGACCGAAAGAAACTCTTTGAGGCATTTAATCGAACACTAAATGTTCAAAGTTCCTCAAGAGCCTAAGAATCATCAATCGGGTTGAATGAATCGAAAATATGGATATAATCCATAGAACACGATTAATAATATTTACTAACATCAACCGATTCATCAAAATCGGACTAGAATCGAAATCAAGAACAAATTCCCCAAAAAGTCAACTTGGAGGAAAATCAAGAAATATACCTTGATTCGACGAAGAACATGGATTGGATGATGATATAATCAACAGGAATCTTCCAAAACGTCCTGTAATTGATTAGAATCGGCCAAGAACTCGATTTCCTGAGCCTCCCGTCGCCAGCCGCCGAAAAAAGGAGAAAAACGAGTAAAAATGAAGGTCTGGCCGAGCCCAGGCTATATATAGCCGGCAGGGTTACGACCGTAACCGGAAGTGCCTTACGGCCGTAACCGGCATTCGTACAAACCCGCCCAGCGCCTGCCGATCGCTTAAGGCCAGAATCGATGTGGACTTACGTACCGGCAGTCTCCTTACGGCCAGAATCGCATTCGTCCTAAAGCGCCAGCGCCATACTACCGTAACTCTCGGCCCTTACGGCCAGTAATCGCATTCGCTGTGCCATGCTCGCCGAGCACGACGGCCAGAATCGCACCTTACGGCCGTAACTCGGCCAGGCCAGGCCCGGCTCCGGCCGTGGCCACTCTGACGGCCCGACGACCCCGAAACCCGAACCTGAATACGAATCGAAGATATGGTTACGACGTACTCGCAAAGACGAATCTAAGAGCTAAGAGAACACACGATTCTGACCACCCAAAGGCTCGAAATTCGACAACAGAAGTAATTACCCCAAACTTTTGGAAATTACGAAAATGGCCCAAAACGTCCGAAATACACGATACACGATCGAAACACCAAGCCAAAGCTCACAACATGAATAATAACATTAAATGAACTTACGAGAAACTCGAAACAACAGTTTCGGACGAGATTCGCAAGAATCGAACTCAAGTGCGGAAAAGCCGCTTAAGAACACGGATCTCAACAAAACGATACCGAAACGAACTCGGATGACAAAAAGTGCAGAATTAATCATTCTCATAATGACGATAAGGTCATGAGCGAGTCGTCAAAATGGACTTCCGCCAAAAAAATAAAATTACCGGAAAATTAAAATTGCGGATATTACAAACGCAATGAACGGCATAAAGAAGTACTTCTGTATCCAAGATTTAACGCAATCCGCCATCTTACCAAGCAGTCGCCACCCAAGCGACACAGCATTTAACTAAAGTCTACCCTTATCGGCATTAATGGGTTTCAAAGCATTGGTCATCCTGACTTCCTCGATGGTGATTGGTATTTCTCTCATCTCGTAGAATACCTCCAAGGCCATCAACAGACGCCAGGCGTTCGGCACCAACTGGCCTGGCGTTATTTCATAAAAATCGCACACCTCCCGTATCAATCTAGGTAAAGGAAACCGAAACCCCAATTTGAAGGGGAGCTCGTATAAACAAGTCATACCCGCATCCCGCCCCGAACCTCCTTAGAAGGAACATGTAGAACGATATGGTCAGGAATATCATAGTTCTGATGGAGCTGCCTCATCGCCTTAGGACTCAACTTACTCGCGATATTCTCACCCAAAAGAAAACCAGTAAATCGGCTCCCTTCAAGCGGACCGGAGCTAGACACCCAATGGCCAGTACGATCCGAGGTACCCTCCGGATCTTGCCAAACCTTAATGGGATCTTGCCAAACCTCAATGGCACCCCTAACAACTCCCATGGGAATATCATCCCAATCACAACTGTCGTCCCCACCACAAGACCCTCCAGCCCGACTGGAGGAACCGACCGAACGGCCTCGGTTATGAAACGACATGCTAATATTAACACCTAAAATAATGATGGCGACTGAGTTTATCCAAAAGTCATGCAACATGAAATTAAAGACGTGTCAACAAAAGCTCCTATATAACTCACGAAGAAGACACCTGACTTACCAGACAAGTGAACATACAAAAATGAATCACAATGTTGTTTTACAAACAAGTCGACAGGCAGAAATTTATGTGCGTACTCATATTATCATTGAACTGCTACTTAACAAGATAAGCAAACACGATCATCGGACCAGGCCGACGTTCGGCCCAAGCCTCCCTACATGAAGCAAAATAAAAAAAATTGCATATGGAGGGGAGCCGACTCCACAAACTAGACGTACGGACTATGCAAAAAGATGCGGAATCAAGCTACACATGGGCAAACAAATTGCAGTCATAATCCTACTTCAGACAAAGATCAGGCACAAACAACATAACATGCTGAATCAAAGCAAACCACACATTTATCCCTCAAAATTTATGCGAAGAACACACGAAGAACAAATGAAAAACTTCTTAAAACATGTAGAAATTTACCAAATGAAGGGAAATGAAGAGGAACTGGCCTCTTGAAACTCCTTCAGAAACAATCTTCTACTCCTTATGCCCTACAAACTCTCCATTCCAATCTCCTAGTAGCAATGTAAGAATGAGAGGGTTAGCAAAGAAAATATGCCCCTCTTATAAGCAGATGAAGAGACGGGTGTGTGACAAGTGTCATGAATCTAGATGACGTCTACCTTTTGAAATGGGAATTATTTAATTGTTAAGGCAATTACCTAACCTACATCACATGAGTAGTCTTCTTATAAGATTTGACTCAACCAACTCAACGGAACGAAAGCAAAAGATACGTGAGAAATAAGGTGATAAATCATAATGGGAGAGATGTAACTAACTTTTGTTTTTCCTTTAAAAAGGGAATTGATGTGACAAGACGTCACGTTAGCCAAGAAACAAGAATGTCACTCGGTTGGAAGGCTACCCACTCTCCATCTCTCACGTGACATCATGTAAAAAAAAGATAAGAAACAACTCACCGTCTCAATAAAGCACAGAGCAAGAATACACGATTTTTAAGGAATATGACGGGTCGGTTGACTGCCCATAAATGTACATAGTCGGGCATAGTACCAATGCCCACATGCCTAGTCTCAATCTGGTCATTAAGATCCAACAAATAAATATATTGAAGTAGACAGATTGTTCCATCATATTTTGAGTCGACGGTCTCAACCGACCGGTACAGAGTTAACCGTACATATGAATTGCCTTTAAAACTACAAAGGAGTCAACTGACTTAACCTCTACCCTTATATGAAAATGGAGCTATATTGTATCACAAAGGAGAGGCTCGCCGTAATTTTGATATATCACCTCCATATTTGTTATTTTTAGACACTATCTTTTGAGTCAACGGACTCGACCGACCGAAAGGGAGTCAACTTTGCGCATGAATTTCATTCTTGGGTTGACCGACCTGTGCAAATAAATGACATTGATTACTCAATCTTCTTTTTTTGAGGAATGTAAATATCATGAAGTCGGTCCACCGTATCTCATACCTCATGTGACAAAAACAATGCACAATGAGTACTAAGGCCGACCGACCCGCCTTCCAACACGGAGTCGGCCTACCTACCCTCCACCCTTATATGAAGATTGAGATACATTTTATCACAATGAGGCAGTCCGCCATACTCTTGTTTACTTTTAGACACAATCTTTTGAGTCAACGGACTCGACCGAATGAAATAGAGTCAATGATGTGCATGAATTTCATTTAACATCCCGAATGAGTCGACCGACATCTACATGTCATTTACTATTCAATCTTCTCTTTTTGAGAAAAATGAATATTATGAAGTCGGTCTACTCCCCTCACATGACATAAAGACAACAAGATTTTATTTAATGGAATATAAGGGTCGATCAACCCGCCCCCGACAAATGATTATAGTAGAGTCAACCGACTTGCCCACCTAATATTCACCTTGATCATCATTCTAGTCCATCAAGTGACCTACCTAACTTCCATCAATGTAAAGGTTTAAATTCCACTTTATTATTAGTGGAATGACTAAACCTACCTAACTTCCATTGACATAAAGGGTTGAATTTTACTTAATACTGGTGGGATGACTCAACCTACCTGCCTCCGTTAATATTTAAAGTTTGAAGATTCGACTGACCTATCCTAAAGACGTGACGGGGTCCGCTAAAATATTGATGTGCCACTTCCTTAGTATTTATTATTAGACATGAAAAATCAACTCGTTGTTGGGTCTCCAGCCGCTCTACCAACTCTCTACCCAGAAAACTCCCGACTAGAGAGTGAGGTACAAACTGTACGGGTAAAAATCCCTCAATATGGTTCAAGCCCAACAAAGTCTTTCCAACCAGCCCAACAAACCCAACGACCAGACAGTCTATCCAAGATAAATTCGTTGGGCCCTTGGCTTGTTAAGATTCGCCAAACAGGCCGGATTCAGGGGTTCGCCACATCAGCCACGTTTATCTGAACGGTTAGATGAGGTGACTTTTGAGAACGTGTCAAAAGCCACGAGCTCCGTGAGAGTAGGAACAAACGGATCAACGTAACAGACGAATACAGTTGAGGAGAGAAACCCTAGAGACCCCCTAGCCGTCATATATAAATACGAGACTACTGACCCAATGAGATCATGGAATTCCAAGTCATTCTCCACTCAACCTACGCTCTTTAATAACTCTCTCTAATTCTCCGACGCTCTCAACCGTCGTCTCACCTCCACCAATCACTGGACATACCTGACCGTCCAATATCACCATTACGACCGTTCAACACCTCTCCTTCACCCTCTGACGCTCTCGACTGCCGCATCATCACGATCACCCGCCAATCATACCTCACCATCCGATATCATCGACACATCAATTGCTCCATTATTTATTATATTCAATTCGTTTATTTTGATTTATTCAATATAAAAATGTTTACTGACTTGAGCGCCGGAGGCTCTTCGGCTGACACCCCCACTAGTGCTCCGTAAGAGCTCTTACATGTTTTGTGTTGACAGGTTGCTAGTGCCCCCATTCAACCGACTTGACCGACCTGTCTGACGTCATCAAAATTAATTGTAGAATTTACCCTCTGCAGCTTCTAAGATACTTTTGTACGTTAAAAGGAACTTATCGACCAACGTCTGAAATTAATATATTAATACAAGCACGTAGTACCAGATCAATATTATTCTAGCACGTCGTGTGCACGGGCACCGCACACACGTGAGTTATGAATTTAGATTTGAAGTACATAAGTTATAGGAATGTTCAAGAGAAAATCTAGGAAATAAAATTAATATTAGAGGCATACTTCTATTAGACCGTCTTATAGTTCCACATTATACTTTAGTACAGAAATAATATTTTTCATTATAATAAATGATGGTTTGTAATCTATTCATTACAAGTTGTATAATTTATAATATTTGAAAAATATCACTTTTTTTATATTCAAAGTATAAATGTCCGATCATTTGGTAAAATAAATTAGATATTTCTTGGAACAAGTAGTCATCATACTACCTGTATACAAGTAACCTGATCACCTCCATCAGATCATGACAAATCCAATCATAAGAGTTCAATATTAATAATACAATTCATATGTTGTAAAGGAAACAAATGAATATGTAATTCCCATAATATCTTTAGAATAATAAATTGCATATCCATTATTATTATATTTATTATTTACTTTTTATAATTACCCTTTTTAATTTATTATAAATAATTAATTAATTAATGTTACTTGCTTATAGGTATTATAAAATCTAGCGTCCTATAAAATCCCAAAGAAGTTGGGGGTGAAAGTACTTACTTTTCGAAGTTTACAAGCTCATAAAAGAGATTATTTTTTCATCTTATAAGCCGCCTTAGAAAAATCTTACCACAAAAAATTTTAAAACGTATAAGCTCTTCACATGTATATATTTAGCAAGGACAATAAGCTAACTTATTAAATTACTTAACTAAAGAGCTTATAAGCTCACTGTATTCAAATAAGTTCCAATTGATTGGATGAGTTTAATTGAGAAGCTCGAGCTGATATTATAACACTATTTTTGCAAGCATCTCAGATAAGTTCTATGAGCTTTTCATTTTCAATTCCATTTTTAACCTTTCTTTTCATTAATATTATATTAAATGTCATTTCATGTAGTATTATACGTACTAACTTTCTTTTTTATTTGTTTGAAATACATGTCAAATTACGCCGCTCAATATATAACTTTGACTGTCGCAGGTTCCAAGATCAAACTCTTCTCTAGCAATTAATATGTATAATTATACTAGTGAAGATTATAAAAAATAATATTTTAAAAATGACATATAGACCAATTCAACAGCATTGTACATGCTAACATTTATTTTACATTAGCAGAAAAAAGTAGAACAAAACTTGATATATAAATTGTGTAAAACTCATGCAAGCCAAAAAAAAAAATACTCCCTCCGTTCAGGACTTAATTGCTACCTTTTCCGGACACGAGTATTAATGTTAGAGTTGTTTATTAGTATTGTGTGTAATAAAGTGATATTTTAAGAGGGTAATAATGAAAATCAAATTATATTAGTATTGTTTATTAATATTATGTGTTTAATTGGGTGGGCCTATAATGGCATTTATGGTAAATAGATGATCATTGGGGCGTATATTTAGAGGGAATGATTGATTAATTTCCTTTATAGTAAGTAGATTAAGTATGAGATAGACCAAAATGGAAAGGTAAGATTAAGTATGGGCTGAGTAGTATTTTTCCGCCACCTTTTCAACTAGTTTTGTCAAACCCTCATATATATAAACTTTAGGTCAAGAATAAGGGGTTGTAGCCGCGGTCACATATCAAAAGGCCTATGTTACTGCTGCTGTCGGCCTTGAGCCCTACATATCAAAAGGCCAAGGTTTCCTGTTGCTATCACCATGAACCCCTACTTTAGGACGACACCTCACCACTAAGTTTAAACCAACATTTCCACTGTCATAAGCTAGCTTATAGCTTATTTAGAGAGCTTATATAAGTTCATTGTATATAACCCTATTTGGTTGGAGAAGCTTTTGAGAAGCCTAGAGCATTTCGTAATTAACCTATTTCTTTTAATCGAATTATTATTTCAAGTCTTTTTCTATAATATCATCTTTTGACTAGTTTTGTCATACTGTTTTATATCTGCATGTTTCTCAAATCAACTAAGAACGAATTCAATGCTTAAACTCATCCAGGCTTGAGTAATATTTAAATACGCTTCGGTACTCATATTGCTAGGCCAAAGAATATTGTTGCATACATACAACTAAATGACTATTATCTCATTATATATTTTTTTGGATGCAAATATTCATAGCACATAAGTTTTTATTATTCATATTATGCGAGTATAATAATATTAAATTGGCCAAGTACACGAATAATCGTCCCATACATATTACATGAGTAAAATAACTCATGAGTGCAATAATACTCATTTGGCCAAATACACGAATAACCGTGTCCTCATACATATTACATGAGAATAATATTACTCATATTATATGAATACAATAGTACACATATCACCGAGTACATAAATATTTCGTACTCATTTAACGGAGTAAAGAAGTACAGTGATAATCATAATCATTAAACACAATTTAGCATGGAAAGCTTAAACACCACCGAACCCTACCTTCATCCTCAATCGAGCCATCACTATAAGCTCGGAATTAGTTTATGGAAGGCTTGACACCAAATCCTTACCCTCACCCTCGCCTATGATCCATCGCCTATAAGCTCGGAACCAGCTTTTGAGCTATAATCTACATTAATCAGGACTGTCTACCAAACACAAAACACGGCCAAATCCAAACATCCCATGTAGCACATAATTAGATATTACTTCCCCCCTTTCACGACTCGCCCTCAAGCTCGAAAAAAATAAGGGAATGGATAGGAAATATATCTACCCTAAATATTGTATACGGAAGCAAGCTATCTAAAGACCTTTCAACCAAAAGAAAAAGAAGGAACGAATCGGGTGAGATAATAGTTCTCTCAACATGAATCGATTACACTTATACATAAGATATACCGTCAAAGAAAACTCAAGTAAAATCTTTGCTTGACAAGGCAGATTTGGTCGATTTTCCTGTAATCGCAGATGGTTTAGACGATCGTTCGACTTCCACAAGGTTCGGAGCCTCTCTTGAAGAACTCGAACTCTATCTTCGCTTTCCGTAGCTTTCTCCACTGTAAGTCAACCAAAGTCCAAGCCCTCCATCCATATACAAGGATGTAAGAACCCCACACGTAGGGGTAGGTTTCAAGATGTTCTTTGATTTTTCGAATCTTGTCCTCCTATTTTTCCACCCACCGATAGCCGCTTCTCGTGACCACCGCGTGTGGGCTATCTTCTCCTCTGATCGGGTTGACATCGTTCGTCACGCTTTCTAAGATGATGCAATGTACAATATTAATTTAAATCATATTTTCAAACTACTGCATAGTAAGACCTCCCTCCCTCGAATAACAATATTATTGGTTTACAGTAGACTAAATATAAGAGAATGGTATATATTTCCAATTTGCCGTCAATGTCCGCATGGCATAGAGATCCAGAAGCTTTGTAGACCCAATGTTGTGAAATGCGCAAAATTGAAAGGAGCGCAGGTTCCAATTTTGAAGCGCGCACGATTTTTTGCCAGAAATTAAATAATTTACATAATTATCTTTATTTATACATATATGCTTCTAAAAATGTTAGTTCTAATATCAAACAACAGAATGGCACTTTAAACAGTTTCAAACATAATAAAAAGTCTCAAAGTTAGTAGAAACAACATAATAAAAAGTCTCCAACTTAGTAGAAATAAACATAATATAAAGTCTCTAGCTTAGTACTTAGTAGAAATATCAACTTAGTAGGAATGTCATAGTAAAGTATTGAACTATCAATCAATGACATTTAGCAAGTCAAAGGCTTCCAAATCATTTAGCTCGATCTCGGTTTCCTCAAATTCTCTTTCTTCCTCATCATCATCTTCGTCTCGAAGAGTTGAAGAAGAAGAAGCTCTTTAACATGAGTGGGTACTTTATCACATGGTGTAGCATCTTTATGGTATCCACTACTAGATGCTTGAAACGATTAATTCCACCACTGTATGTATGTTTGCAGAATGAGCAGTGAACTTTTGACTTATCATTCTCTATGGATTTCCCATACTTCCACCCAATTCCAGCAGTGCGAGACATTTTCTAACTATTTTCAGAGTAATTTTATCAAACACAACGGGCACTGAAAAAGTACTAAATATATAGCACAAATACTATATATCTAAGATCAGACTTTGAGAATAATAAAGGTAAGGTTGGATATAGAGAGAGATGAAGAGAAAGAGGGCAGAGAGAGAGATGAAGAGAAAGAGGAAGAGAGATGAAGAGAAAGAGAGTTACGGAGAAAGAGACATACCTCTTTGTGCCGATGTACAAAATTTGTGAGGCTATGAGCGGTTATAAAGATATAAAGTAGGGTTTTACTTAAGGGTATTTCGTCTTTTTATGTATAGTGTGAGTTTTTGCGCTTTATTGCGATTTTCATGATTTTTTAGTAAGCGCGAAGTCAAACACGTTTTTGCCAATTTCATAATCGCACTAAATCGCTCATACATTAATCGCAACAAACATTAGTTCTACGCAAAGGTTGTTGCGATTAATGTATGAGCGATTTAGTGCGATTATGAAATTGGCAAAAAAAACGTGTTTGACTCGCGCTTACTCGCAAAAAAGCGCAGAAAATCGCAGAAAATTGCAATAAAAAGCGCAAAAAAACTCACACTATACATAAAAGACTGAAATACCCTTAAGTAAAAACCCCTACTTTATATCTTTATAACCGTTCATAGCCTCACAAATTTTGTACATCAGCCGTCAAAGAGGTATGTCTCTTTCTCCGTAACTCTCTTTCTCTTCCTCTCTCTTCCTCTTTCTCTTCATCTCTCTCTCTCTCGCCTCTTTCTCTTCATCTCTCTATATCCAACCTTACCTTTATTATTCTCAAAGTCCGATCTTAGATATATAGTATTTGTGCTATATATTTAGTACTTTTTCAAAGCCGTTGTGTTTGATAAAATTTCCTTAGAAAAATTACTCAAAATAGTTAGAAAATGTCTCGCATCTTGGCATTGGGTGGAAGTATGGGAAATCCATAGAGAATGATAAGTCAAAAGTTCAATGCTCATTCGCAAACATACATACAAAGGGTGGAATTAATCGCTTCAAGAAGCATCTAGCTGGTGGATACCATAAAGATGCTACACCATGTGATAAAGTACTCACTCATGTTAAAGAGCTTCTTCTTCTTCAACTCTTCGAGACGAAGATGATGATGAGGAAGAAAGAGAATTTGAGGAAACCGAGATCGAGCTAAATGATTTGGAAGCCTTTGACTTGCTAAATGTCATTGATTGATAGTTCAATACTTTACTATGACATTCCTACTAAGTTGATATTTCTACTAAGTACTAAGCTAGAGACTTTATATTATGTTTATTTCTACTAAGTCGAGACTTTTTATTATGTTGTTTCTACTAACTTGGAGACTTTTTATTATGTTTGAAACATTTAAAGTGCCATTCGTTGTTTGATATTAGAACTAACATTTTTAGAAGCATATATGTATAAATAAAGATAATTATGTAAATTATTTAATTTCGCAAAATCGTGCGCTTCAGAAGCGCTTCAAAATTGGAACTCGCGCTCCTTTCAATTTTGCGATTCACAACATTGGGTCTACAAAGCTTCGATCTCTATGCCATGCGACATTGAGGGCAAATTGGAAATATATACCATTCTCTTATATTTAGTCTCGTAAACCAATAATATTGTTATTCGAGGGAGGGAGGTCTTACTATGCAGTAGTTTGAAAATATGATTTAAATTAATATTGTACATTGCATCATCTTAGAAACTGTGACGAACGATGTCAACCCAGTCAAGAGGAGAAGATAGCCCACTCCACGAGAAGCAGCTATCAGATTGGGTGGAAAAATAGGAGGACAGTATCGGAAAATCAAAGAATATGCTGAAACCTACCCCTACGTATGGGGTTCTTACATCCTTGTATATGGAGGGCTTGGACTTTGGTTGACTTACAGGTGGAGAAAGCTACGGAAAACTGAAGATAGAGTTCGAGTTCTTCAAGAGAGGCTCCGAAACCTTGTGGAAGTCGAACAGTCGTCTAAACCATCTGCAAAATGTTCAGAAAAAACATTCTTCACCCACTCATTATTTATCGCCACTCACATCTACATACTTGGTCTAAAAGAACATTCTATCCATTACACATTTCTTTCTTCTTAAAACTATTCACCCACTCAAATATTTATAACTACCAATTTCAATCATTGACTGTTTCGGCACAACAATATCACACCGATTTCGAACATTACATTTTCATCTCCAAAAAATTGATCACTATTTTCCAGCCAAAAAAAAAACTCCCCAAGTGAAAATGTATCCCCCAACTCTTTTGACTGATATGCATTTAATTTCTCTTCATTATCTTATATTATGTGAAGCATCTACTAAAAAGCAAATAAGATCATCAATTCCATTTAACACATTGAAGCAATTAGCGTCTACAGCTATGTCCAAGAGCTATGGATCTAGTCTACAAAACTAAACCTCATTTACTCCGAAACAAATAATTCACGTACTTCACTTCACTTGTCAGAGAGAACATTACCCAACTATATAATACTTCTAAGTTTAATTTAGCATAGATTCAGGTGTGGAAAAAAAAAAACAGAAGGGGAAGATAATTATATCAAAAGTAAAATGTTGCCCGAACAAATTTAACTTATTAAATTTACTGCAAGTCTCTCAACATACTTCATTGTTTTTCAAAATTAGTCAACTCGGAAGTAAATCAAACATAAAAATCAAACTACTGTAGTTTTCTTTCAAGTCAAACTAGACAATTTATGATTATCACATCGTCCCTTCGTTCTCTTCTTTACTCCACCAGAAGTAAATTAAGTCATTAACGAATGTTTTTTCATGGATATATCATTCTGCAATTTAAGCAAAAGAAGATGAGCAGTGTTTTCAAACTCGCGCGAAAATGAGCAGTGTTTTCAAACTCGCGCTTTCGTGAGAGTCGTAGCGCGCTATCGCGCGCTACGGGGCCGAAGTGCTACGTAGCGCAGTTTTTTAACATAATGCCAGGATATAGCACGCGTAATAGCATAAATAGCATACGCTATTACGCGAAAGAACATATAGCGTACGCTATATGTTCAAAAAAAAAACTGCTGGAATTCTTGGAGGGTAAGATGGTAATTTGAATCGCAGGTATACACTGTACAGAACTTCAAAACAAAACCCTAACTTTCAGAACTCCAAAAAAAAATGAGATAATCGACTCTTCAGAAAATACATCGCGATACTTCAGAAAACCCTACATTTCAGATCGCGATACTTCAGAAATCCACATGACTCGCGATTCTCAGCTGCTCAAGAATTGATTGTGCTGTGATTGACTTCTGGAAATCCATCGCAAACAGGTATTTTCTTTACTATATATTTTTTTTAAGAACCTGAGTTTTATTTTATTTTTTTAATGTATATTTTGAGCAGTTTTTTTTTTTTGAAAAATCTGAGCAGCTTTTAATGAGTTCAAATGTCGAAAAATTCATCCAAAAACAATGCTGGTTGGAAGTATGGATCACAAAATAAAGGAGAAAAGTCTATTGTGTGTAAACTTTGTGAACATGTCTCGTCTGAAGCATCACTTAACTCGAACCCGGATAGGTGTTTCTCTCTGTCTTCGTGTACCGGATGATGTGAAGAAAGAGATTGAAGAATCATTGAACAACACTAAAGATACTAAAAACAAGATAAATGAATTGTTGAAAGAGATTGGTGAAGACCCCAGAGTAATATGCAATCATCAAAATTTACAAGTGGGGGGTAGTTCAATTGGCTTCGGTGATAGTAGCAAACCAAGAAGCACTCTTGATAGCTTTATTAGTTTCGAACCTAGGCAATCGACCCTTAATACCACATTGAAAAAAGACTTGCTTGTCGATGTTAAGCATAGAGTCGGTCGGTTTATTTTCTCCGCTGCACTTCCTTTCAATGTTGCAGATGATCCTCATTGGTCACCTATGGTTGAAGGGATTGCCGAGAATGGGAAAGGGTTCAAGCCTCCTTCTATGCACGAATTGCGTACTTGCATTTTGAAGGTCGAGGTTGATGACACAAGACATTAGTGTTATACTTGAAGCCTCCTTCTATGTACGATTGTGTCCGATGGTTGGACCGATGAAAAGAGTAGAAGTTTGATCAATTTTTTAATCAATAGTCCAGGCGGTTCTTTCTTTTTGAAATATATTGATGCATCGGCGTCTATCAAAAATGGTGAATTGCTTTTTAAATATCTCGATGATATTGTTGATGAGGTAGGAGAGGAAAATGTGATTCAAATTATCACAGATAATGCTTAAAATTGTGTTAATGTGGGGTAAAAAAAAAAAAGAGAATTTGATGGACACCATCAATGTTTTAAAAGGCGCGAGGCGCGTTTGAGGCGTTTTGGCCGGACGAGGCGCGGCATAAGCCTCGAGGCGCATTGAGGTGAAAGCCTCGATCAAAATTAAAAAATCAAATAAAAAAAATCACAAAATATCAATATTGATAGGAATTACTAAAAGTGCAAAAAAAAGTATATATTAAGTTACTAAAATATCAGTGTCGACTCATAAAATTTAATTAGGTCATAAATTTAATTTTGTCAGTTGGATTTTATTTTTCTCTAATAAAATCAACAAAAAAAAATATAAAATAAATTTTTATATAAAATAAGTTACATTCTCTCCCAAATATCAGTGCATGCTTTTTGCTGACGACATTGTGTTAGTGGCGGAGTCGAGGAGGGAGGTGAACTCGAAGTTGGAGCTTTGGAGGGCTAAGTTAGAAACCCAGGGCTTGTGTGTGAGCCGGTCTAAGACCGAGTATCTCTGGTGTAACTTTAGTGGTGAGGCCAACGAAGAAGATGTTGAGGTAATGATTGCGGATAAGATCGTACCCCGTACGGATAAGTTCAAGTATTTGGGTTCGATCATTCAGAAGGAAGGTGAGCGTGAAGATGATGTCACGCATCGCATCAAGGCGGGGTGGCTAAGGTGGAGAGCAGCGACAGGGGTCCTGTGCGACAAGAAAGTCCCTCTAAAGTTGAAGGGTAAATTCTATAGAGCGGCAATCCGACCTGCAATGTTGTATGGCTCCGAATGTTGGGCGATGAAGAAGTCGCTTGAGAGCAAGTTGGAAGTGGCTGAAATGAGAATGTTACGTTGGTCGTGTGGTCGCACAATGTTAGATAGAATTGCGAACGGGTTTTCAGAACGCTACTGGAAGTGGCGCCCATTTCAGCGAAAGTTAGGGAAGGGAGATTGAGATGGTTTGGCCACGTCCGCAGGAAGCAGACATCTGCTTCGGTGAGGAGGGTCGAGAGTTTAATGGTTGTCGGGGAGAGGAGGAGAGGCAGACCGAGGAGGACGTGGGAGGAGCAACTGAGATTAGATTTGAAGGCCTTAAACCTTTCCGAGACCATGACTGTTGATAGGTGCGCTTGGAGGTGCCAGATCAGAGTTGTGGATTCTTTTGTAGGGAGCGGTGCTGTAGTTGAGAGCCTCAGGGTTGGGTTGTCTCGGTTAGCTTTGACCTAGAGCATTGCATTTTAACTTTTATTGTATATTTTATCCTATTGTCTTTGCGTGTGGTGTATTTTTGACAGGGAGCTGTGCAAGAGCCAACCTCTCTTTTGTTAGAGCAGCGTTCATCGGGAGTGAAGTAGTCAAATTCCACTTAGGTAAGTCCCATGTGGATCAAGCCATGGGCTCAGGTATGGTCTCGAGCTTTTTTGAATCATATGTTTTCCTTTGTATTTATCACACAAGATTCTGCTGTGCACTAAGCTGGGGGTCTTCACGGAAACAGCCTCCCTACCGTAATAAGTAGGGGCATGGTCTGCGTACATCTTACCCTCCCCAGACCCTGCTCTGAGCGGGATATACTGGGTATGTTTGGTTTGGTTTGGTTTATTTATTCGTTTTTCTTACTTTTTTAAAAAATAAGAATCAAATAAAACTTAATAAGGAACTCTAGCTAGCTAGTTATATCATAAGTTTCCTACAACATCTCATAATAAAATAATAGTGACAATAAGGTTAATTAAGTCATGAACCACCTTATATTAAAACCCTATTCTTCCTCAACCCTATTTTTTCCTCACATCCACACCACACGGTCCACACTACACCTAGAGAGACAGCCGGCACCTCGTCTTCTTCCATCGCAATCTGCAGATCTCAGGCAAGTTTTTTCTTTTTTTGACAAGCCTCATTCCTCTGAAAAATAGAGGTCTGCCTCATGGGTTGCCTCACAGAAATACGCCTCAAGGCGCGCCTCAAGCCCGCCTCACATGTGCGAGGCGTAAGCCTCAGCAGTAAGGGTAGAGGCGCTACCTCATAGGCGGTTTTCCGCCGCCTCGCCTCAAGGCGCACCTCGAGGCGTGCGCCTCGACCACCTTTTAAAACATTGGACACCATGTGCGGCACATTGCATAGATTTAATGTTGGAAGATATTGCAAAGTTGAAGATTTTTGCGGACATTATAGAGCTTGCTAAGACGGTTGTGAAGTTCATTTATGGCCATGGGATAATAATCTCTTCAATGAGAAAGTATATAAATGATATAGAAATTCTCCGTCCGGCGGTTATTCGATTTGCTACATGTTTCCTCATTCTTCAAGGCATGGATATGGTCAAAAGGCAACTCGAACAAATGTTCTCTTCGGGTGAGTGGAATAATTCTCGTTTATCTCAAACAATCCAAAGAAAAGTTGTAAAGAGGATTGTCATCAATGATCCCAACTTTTGGCCATACGTTGCATTTTGTGTCAAGAGTGTTGTTCCTCTTGTTTGTGTCTTGAGAGAAGTTGATTTGGAGGAGAGGCTGGCATTAGGATATATTTATGAACTTATGCAAACGAGGCAATCAAACTCAATATGGGGGCGTTGAAAGAAAGCATAGGCTAATTTGGAGGAAAATCGATGAAAGTTGGACTCTACAACTTCATCATCCTCTACATGCGGCCGGTTATTATTTGAACCCACAATTCCGTTACAGTCAAACTTATTCAAATTGTGATAAAGTGAGAGACGGGTTGTATGGTTGCATGGACAAGATAGAGGTTTTCCGAAGATCGTCTTAAAGCGTACATTCAATTGGACTTGTATAACAAAGCCCAAGGAGAATTTGGGACCCCAATGGCGAAAAACAAGAATGTTACTGACTCCGGGTAAAGTAGTTTACTTTTTTTACTTTATTCGTAACTATATTCATGTCTATTATATTTACATTCCTTATGTTTTATGTTACTAGCCATGTGGTGGGAACGCTTTGGAAGCAAGACTCCCGAGCTTACTAGTTTTACCATTGGAGTGCTAAGTCTCACATGTAGTGCTTCAGGATGTAAGAGAAATTGGAGCACCTTTAAATCGATAACTATGCATATAAATTTTTAATGCTTTGCACATTAATTTTTTATTTATATGCAACTATTTTTTATAATATTAGATTCAAACCAAAAAGAGGAATAGACTTGAACATGCCAAGTTGAATGCATTGGTGTTTGTGAAGTATAACTTGAGAGAAGTATAAGGAGGAGAAACAAGGTTGATCCCACAATGGTTGACGAAATTGAAGCGAATGACGATGGATTACTGAAAAAGAAGACCATGTCCCCCCCCCCCCCCCCGAAGGCACAAAATGGCTTGAAAATGATGAATTATTTGAGAGTGATCCAATCATTAGTGTCGGGGATGAGTTTGAAAGTCTTTTGGATTTAGGTTCACGAGTCGAAATTGTTGAAAATGTGATCGAGGATGACTATCTTATGTCAAAAAATAGAAGGTTGAAAGTTCAAGTAAGTATATGGAAATTTTTTGTTTGTATTTAATTCAAATATCATGTGTTTTTAACTATCAGTTGTCTTGTAAAATTAGGTGGAGCAGAAGGCATAGAGAAAAGATCACGATTGAATCTTGTTGATGAGGAAGAGGAGATTCGTGATTTTGATCAACCAACAAACTTTGACAGTGGAAATATTTCAATTATTGATACTATTGATGATGATAGTGATATAATATTGGACGATAATGATTACCTCTAGTTTATATTGTAAAGTCTTTCATATTGGTGTTTTTTGATAATTAGATTGAGTTATTTTGGAATGTAATGATCAACTATTATGGTCGTATGGTTATTTATCTCATTTATTTGCTAATATAAATATATATATTATTTTAAATAATTAATTGACATGCTCGAATAACTTATGCTATGCGCTACGCTATTTATGCTACGCTATGGTGGAACAAAAATGCCATGCACATGAAAAGTGCTATTGAAAACACTGAAGATGAGACAAGAAACACATAGGCATCAACAACATCATTTGAATCTCATCCTTCCAATAATTATGCCTTAAACATATTCATATCAATTAACAATCGAACAAAAAAGGATATAGAAAATAAAATGAGAAACAAAAAAACGTGCAGGTCCAGGATTTCAACATTTCAATAATTAAAACCATACTGTATCACATTTTTCCTTTCAATAGTAAGCTGATAACTAACATATAAATACATGAAAATAAACTCACATATAAATTCATATCTATTTTGTATGAAGAGAAAAATATTACCTACAACGGCATAGCAGGAATTCAAACATGAGAGCAAAAATTAAAGCACTCAAGGATTTTATACCAAAGTTACAAAAATGAAACATAAATATAATAATATTAATTCTCCATATAACCTAGCTTGCACATTGCGAGGTCATGTATTACGAGAGGATTGGATTCTTGATTGAGAAGAAATTCGTTCTTCAACAACTCTCTTCCTATTTAAATATATCAATTTGACTAATTTAACTAATTTCTTTAAACACCAATTCACCAAGAACAATGAATACAAAATAAAACAAGCCCAAAGACTTACTGCTTAGTGCTTTAGATATTGTGAACATGACAACCTAATTAACAAAACAAAAATGTAAAGATCGGAGATAGACTTTGCTGCTTACGAAGGAACAATGGAGGTGGACCAATGGATGCTTACTGTTGCGACCTGCGTGCTACGGTGCTCTGGTGCCTGCTGGCAACGCACCTCTGCTGTCGCCTGAGAGGAGAGGCAGAGAGGGTGCTGTCTATCTGTCCCGCCAGAGAGAAGAAGATGTTGTAACGCCGGAGAGGAGACATGATTTACCATTGTTGGAGTTGGTCTAACTCGAAATTCGAAACCCTTATTTCCCTCCCACACTAGACTAGCCGCTAGCGTACTCGTTATTCAATTGAAGAGAAAAATAATTTCGACTTTTTTCCTTAATAAATCTCAATACGTTCCAACTCCAAGCTCCCCTGATCTCTTCCTCTCAAGTTTCACCGGAAGACGGATGTACACTGAGCCTTCTCCTCTCCAGCGCGACAATGGTCACAAACCCTAGTTTACCATTGTTTGAGTTGATCTAACTCAAAACCCTTCTTTTCCTCCCACTAGACTAGCCGTTAGGGTATGAGAAAAATAATTTCAACCTTTTTGCCCAAATAAATCCCAATACGCTCTAACTCCATGCCTCCCACATCTGTTTCTCTCAAGTTTCACCGACAGACGACTGTACACTCCGCCTTCTCCTCTCCGGCACGATAGTGATCACAATAACCTCTCATCTCTTGACCAACCGAATGACTGCCCTTCTTAGTTCTCCCGCTCCTCTTCGGCGCGACAGCACCCTCTTCTCCCCGGTGGGACAAACGAACATTACCCTATCTGCCTCTCCTCTCCGACAACAGTAGAGGCGGGGCAGCAAGCAGCAGAGCACTGTAGCACGCAGACGATAGCATGTTAGTCCACCTCCAGGTAATGTTTTAAAATTTGCAACACATATTCAAGACGTTTTGCGCAAATGAGGTGAGGCGTACACCTCGAGGCGGAACGAGGCGTACGCCTTAACGTTGTTGAAACAAAAAATAAATATAAAAAACTCTAACACAAAGTAACAACAATAATTAATACTACTGTTATTGTAACAAAAAACTAGTGGAACACAAGAGCTGTTATGAAAAAAATATAGAGGAGGTATTTTCACCATATTCACTAAAAATATGTTGCAGAATAAATTTATACTTTGGTAAGAATAAAATTTATCAAATTAAAAAACAAATAAAAAACGCGAGCTATTTAGGAGAAATTAAGATTTGTTTACGAAAAGAAAAAATTCTAATTAATGAGCTAAAACTGTTTTTCCAATAAAAAACAAAGAGTTGTTTACAGAAACTAAGTTAAATTTCTAAATTAAAAAAAATGTTCATATAAAAGAAAAAAAGGGTGGTTGCTGGGAAAAGAAAAGGAAAAAGAAACATATAAAACCACCGGAAAACAAAAAACTAAAAAACACATACCTGGTGATGGAGAGAAACACGTCCAATGGGAGATTCTTATCAACGAGAAGGAAAGAGGGAGATCGTGCGGCAGAGAGAGATGGGAGACAGAGACGGACATTCGGAGAATAGAACTAACGTTTCTTACTAAACTTAAAAAATTAATAAAATAAAAAAGGTTGAAAAGACCTATCTTTGTTGAAACGAGGGGGAATGACTAGAGATGTTAAACGAAATTTCATGGTTCATTGCTAACCCAAATTTCAGCAATCTAAACAATTCAAAAAGTTCGAATTTAAACGGCCAGAATATTGGCCTAACCCTAATCCTAACGGGTTTGCTAAACGGCTAAACTGGTTAAATATTTAAAAATTTATTTTTTATTTTTTTATAAGTAAAAAAAAAACAATAACAATATATTTTATATATATAGTAACAACTATACTATAATAAATATAACAAAAAATACACTTTTACGTATATATATATACACTATATTAACAAATACAGTAATAATATATAATATTATATAATATTAATATATATTATATATATAATATTAATATAGTGTATATATATAATATTAATATACTGTATATATATATCGGGTTTGGCCAGCTAGCCGGCCAGCTTCTAACGGCCAAGAACGGTCCAAGCTAAAAGTCTGGATTTAAACGGGTTGGGAAATATCGACCCTAACCGGTTTTGGCGGGTTAAACGGCCACTTACGCCCGAGCCCGTTTAACATCTCTAGGAATGAGGCAGGCGTATGCCTTAACTTTGTGGAAATGAAAAAAAATATAAAAAATTGTCTAACACAAAGTTCAACAAAAATAATTAATAATAGTGGACATTAAGGGGCTGTTTGGCAGTTGCTGAATGATTTAGTGCAGAATGGTTGAGAGGCCAGAATGGTTGAGAGGCTCTGTATGGTTGAGTGCAGAATGAAATTTGGTTGTTTGGTAACTGTTCTGAATGGTCACAAATTACCATTTTACCCTTCTGTATAAAAGTAGCGATTAAAAATCCCATTTTTCCTCCCCTTGCGTACCAAAACCTCTCCTTTTTATAAATAAAAACCCTAATTTTTATAAATAATTGTGTATAATATTTTTAAATTTAATTCATTTAAAATAATAATAATAATTATTATTATGTATAATATTTTTAAATTTAATTCATTTGAAATAATAATAATAATTATGCATAATATTTGTTAATTTAATTAATTTAAAATAATAATAATAATTATGTATAATATTTTTTAATTTAATTCATTTAGAAAATTATAATAATAATTATGTCTAATATTTTTTTATTTAAATTCATTTAAAAAATAATAATAATAATTATAAATAATAATTCTTAATTTAAGAGGAGGGTAAATCTGGAAATTGTTTGCCTCTTAATGGTTGAGAGAGGGTATGAATGCTTAATGGTTAAGAGGTTATTGTAACCATTAAGAGGTCATATTTTTTTTTTTTGCCAAACAGTCTTGACCTCTTAGCGATTCAGAGGTAGACTCTTAATGTAACCATTAAGAGCCAAACAAACAGCCCCTAAGAGCTGTTTATGAAAAAGAATATAGAGCTGATCCTTTCACCATATTCACTACAATATTGATACGACCCAAAGAATGGGTCGGTTTGGCAAGGTGTATCGCAGGCGTGGCTAGGAGGGAAGCAGAGGATAATTAGTAGAGTTTATTTTTAATAGTTATCTTTATTTTGGTATTTTATTTACTTTCCATAATTAAGTCTTTTCTTTAGGGTCAAGTTTTGTCTGAGAAGGACACCAATCTTTATTTTGGTATTTTATTTACTTTCCATAATTAAGTCTTTTCTTTAGGGTTAAGTTTTGTTTAAGAAGGACACTATAAATATGGTGCTCCATTCCCTGTTATTTTTTATGCAAGTAATAATAAAACTTTGAGTTTTGTTTGGAGTTCCCCGTTTCTTGAATTACAGGAATCGATTAGGGTTCCTACCTCTGGGTTTGGATCTTAATCTTATCAATTGGTACCGGAGCACTCGGTTCTGAGCCATGGCTGAAAAACTAACCAACATTGATCGAATTGTCATGCTAGAAGAAGGCTTAGCAAGGATGCGGCAGGAGGCGGAGGCAAGCATGATAGACATGGCCATGCGATTTCAAGAGATATTGGCGGCCATTGACGATTCTAAGAAAAAGAAAAAGAAAAAGAATGGAGCAAAGTATGACTCGAACTCGTCTGAAGAGAAGAAACCAAAAGAGAAGAAAGAACCCAGGTATGGCACGGAATCCTCTGAGGAGGGGGACGACACATCCTTGGACTCCAAGAAAAACATCTTTGGCAGGAAAAACAAAGATCCCTTGCGTGAATGCCTCAGGATCAAGATGCCGATTTTCGAAGGTGACGACGCGTATGGATGGATTTATCGAATTGAACGTTACTTTGAAGTTCAGGGAATCGAAGGGAAGGATCAATTGAGGGCAGAGGCACTGTGCATGGATGGTCTGCTACTGCATGGTACCGATGGGTGGAGGCAAGATCTCCTTGCCGTTCGTGGGAGAGGCTAAAACAGAAGTTGTTGGTCCGTTTTCAGCCGACATACGAGGGATGCGTATATGAGCAATTTTTGGCTATTCACCAGGAGGGTACGGCCCGAGACTATGTATGAGAGTTCGAGAAGTTGGCGGGTCAGATGCTCGACCTTCCTAATGTGTATTAGAGGGCACGTTCATCAAGGGTTTGAAACCCGATTTGAGGTCCGCAGAAGAATAATGGAACCGTAAAGCCTCGCTAGGGCAATGAGGGCAGTGAATGATCGACGAGAACAAGGGTAGCGTGGCTCTAAGGCACGGACCGGTGGTCCTAATTAGTTTAAACGGGCAACCCATGGACCCCTATGGCCACAAATGGAAGGAGGGCGGCGCCAAAGAATACCAAGAACACCAAAGACCACCGCAAATAACACCGGCAATTCGGAAGGTTAACGGAGGCGTGACCGATAAGCGTGCTAAAGGGCTTTGCTTTCGATGTGACGGTAAGTTCGGCTCGGGTCATCGATGCCCCAGTAAAACCTTGCAGGTACTTATCGTCGATGTGGAGGGGGAGCAGGGCGACTCGGAGGGAGAAAGTGATGATCATGCGCACCTGGATGTGGTGGAAGTCTCTCTCAACTCGGTAAGTGGTCTAACACCTCCTCGAACTATGAAAGTTACTGGGGATATAGGAGATACACAGGTGACAGTATTGATTGACTATGGGGCCACCCACAACTTCATCTCTAATCGAGTAGTGGAGAAATTGGGGATGGAAGTTTCAAAAACGGGTTCCGTCAGAGTGAAGCTAGGTAATGGAATGGTGGACCATAGTCGAGGGATATGTGAGAAGGTAGTTCTCAACCTGCCTGAGCTACAAATCGTGGAAGATTTTTTCTCGCTCGACCTTGGTGGATCAGATTTAATCCTCGGAATAGTTTGGTTGCAAAAATTGGGGGATATGATCAAGACCGGAAGGAACTGCACATGCGATGGGAAGATGGTAGGAAGATCACAATAACAGGAGATCCCAGTTTGTCGAGGTCGGCGGTTTCGAGTAAAACCCTTTGTAAACTCGTACAACAGGAGGTAGAAGGGTACCTTCTCCACATACACGTTAGTGAAAACAAACAATACCCACCTCCCATACCCGTAGAAATTCAAACGCTGATTGAAACATTCGGGGATGTGTTCGATCTACCATCCGGGTTGCCACCTCAACGGAGCCATGAACACGCAATAACACTGCATGAAGGAACCGCACCCATCAGCGTACGTCCATACCGCTACCCACATGTTCAAAAAGACGAGATCGAAAGGTTGATGCGAGAGATGCTTGACGCCAGAATCATTCAACCCAGTACCAGTCCATACTCGAGTCCTGTTCTCTTGGTAAAAAAGAAAGATGAAAGTTGGCGTTTTTGCGTAGATTATCGGGCACTCAACAAGGCTACGGTCCTAGATAAGTTTTCTATACCTGTTATTGATGAATTGCTGGACGAATTGCATGGGGCTACCGTATTCTCTAAACTTGATTTAAAAACCGGCTACCACCAAATCAGAATGAAGACCAACGACATCCAGAAAACAACTTTCAGAACGCACGGGTGGCATTATAAGTTCCGCGTAATGCCGTTCGGTCTAACTAACACCCCGGCAACCTTCCAATCTCTCATGAATCAAGTATTTCAGCCCTATTTACGACGTTTTGTGCTGGTATTTTTTGACGATATCCTTATTTATAGCAGAACGGCACGCGAACACTTAGAGCACTTGGGAACCGCTTTACGAGTTCTGCAAACGCACCAACTATATGCAAACATGAAGAAGTGTACATTCGCGCAGCCTCGGGTCGATTTATTGGATAAATTGATTTACGGCCTAATGACTTAAATATATCACTGGGTGATTAATTTAATGAATATAATTATTTCTTGGAGAAATTAATTATATTATTATGTATTTGATATGATTAATTAATTGGATTAATTAATCGATATAAATACATCGGAACGGAATTGGAGTTTATCTGTTTGAACTCTCGGGAGTCCAAAACGGACCGAACTTGTCTGGCTCCTTATAGATGGCCGCCCCAAGTCACCTACTCCCTCCATTGTCTTGGTCTTCACTTGGTGGGGTTGTAATACCCGTAATTTCGATTTCCGGTAATTTTTTTTTTTCGGTGAAAGTCCGTTTGGACGACTCGCTCGTGACCGTTTCGTCATTCTGAGAATGATTAATTCTGCACTTTTTGACATCCGAGTTCGTTTCGGTGTCGTTTTGTTGAGTTCCGTGATTTTTATCGACTTTTCCGCGCTTGAGTTCGTTTCTTGCGAATCTCGTTCGAAAATGCTGTTTCGAGTTTCCTGTAAGTCCGTTTAACTTTGTTAGACGTGTTGTGAACTTATGTTTGGTTATTCGATCACGTATCGTGATTTCCGGGCGTTTTGGGCCATTTTGTAATTTCTTGAAAGTTATGGGTATCCGTATCTGTAATTGTTGTCTCGACCCGTTTCTTGGTCGCGTATGACTAATTATGGTATTATGTTTTCATTCCGGGTCGTTGATGTTGTCCGCGAACTTTTCGTCGTGTTCGTTAATGCGTTTGGAAATCGGGTCGCCGAGCCACAGTGGTCGTCTTGGCCGGACGGTTGCGGGGCTGGCCGGACGAGTGCGGGCCGGGACAGTGCGGCGAGAACCGGCGTAAGCGCACGCTTCTGGCCGGGCAGCTGCGCGCTAACGGCAGGTATAGCGCACGCTAGCTTGGTCGACAACGACGCCTTGCTCGGACTGCGGTGGGGTTTCGGGGTTACGGACTCGGGAAGGATCGGCGGGTAGCGCACGCTACGCCGAGCGTAGCGCGCGCTAGTCGGCGGCGTAGCGCCGCCGGCCGGCTAAGCGTCGTTACTGGCCGGGCGATTCGATCGAGAGGGTTACAGGCGGTCGGCTAAGCGCACGCTAGCGTCACAGCCTTGGCCTTCTCCTTGATCGAGCGAGCATGATCCGGCGGCGGATTGAAGTCTTGATACGAGGCCTTGCGGGCCCGGCCGAGATTTATCGGCCGAGGCTGCCCGTTAGCGCGCGCTAGTCCGGAAGGTGTAGCGCACGCTAGGCCGTGCTGTATAAATATGTGAGTAGCCATATTTTCACCCGTTTTTCATTTCCATCTTTTCCTCTCCGTGGCTGGAGACTTGGCGATCCAGGAGACATGTTGTCAAGCAACAAATCCACGAAGATTGGGAGTTCATATCATCGATTAATCCCTCCATAACCTCCTTTGATCCAGCGAATCAAGGTGAGATTTCCTAGAACCCTATTTTGGGAAAATTTGGGGTTTTTGCGTTTTTGTCTGATTCGTTCCGTGTTGTTGATTAATACATGATGGGTATGATTAATCTTGGTAGTATTCTTGTGTTTAACATCATTTAATCCATTGTTATTCGTCGAATCGAAGTATATTTCTTGATTTCCTTCGAATTGACTTTTTGGGGGATTTGTCCTCGATCTCGTTTTTCATCCGTTTTCGATGGATCGATTATGGTTAAATGATGTTGTTAAACATATTCTATGGGTTGTATATCCATATTTCAACTTGGAATTCCGTTTTCGTGTTTTGTCGGGACGAATCGTGTTCTTGGCCGTTTTGGGGGAAATCCTTGAACTTTCGTCATTTGTTCTTTGAATTCAGCGGCTTTGGGTCGTACTTTGGAATTCATTTTCGTTGTTATTGTCTTCGTTCGTAGTTCATTGTTTCGGATTGTCGTTCGGTGGAGTCGGCGGGTTCGTAGTCGGTTCGTGTCAACCTACTTCGGTCGATTCTCCGCGTTATTCTTATTCGAGGCAAGTACTTTGCCCATACTTTTCTCGTTTTATGGATATGATGGTCGGTGTTCGTCTTGATGTGTTTGTTTGGTTATTTGAAATGAAGTTTCAAAAGATTTCGGTTTGGCCTCGTTAAAGGCTCTCTTTCAAAACGCGTGTGTGTTTTGTGAACGTTGTGTTTTGGGAATTGATTATGATTTGATTATTTTGAACGTTGAAGTCTTTGATGATGATACTCCTGTTTTTAAAGTTATGGGATCGTGTATTCCGTATTTAATCATTGTTGTGGTGTTTTTGAAGAGTTTGATAATGGTGTCGAGTTAATGGCCATCTCTAGTGAGTATTCTTAATGAACTTACATTCTTAGCATGTTAGTATGGCATGAGTAACGTGTGTGTGTGTATGCTCACTATGTGTTAGATCCGACGAGGTCTCGGTAGGGGTCCACAGAGACGTGGATCCGCGAGCTTGCTTTTAACCACTATGGGTTAGATCCGACGGGGTCTCGGTAGGGGTCCACAGAGACGTGGATCCGCGGTTAATTGTGGTGCATTTTGCAAATGTGTTTTGATATTGGGATTTCCGGAAATGAGTGCTTTTGAACGGTTTTCATGATTGCATGCATTTACTAAGTGTGTAAGAGGTAAGTTGTTCGTTTGGCCTACTTGGCTAGGATGGCTCTAGAGTATTTTGTTGTTTATGTTTTAAATCCTTTATTTGTGGATTTTGATGTTGGGAGACGAACCTTGTGGTCGTTCTTGTGTACTGTGAGTTGATGAGATTGGGGCTAAAATCCCAACGTTTTTGTAAAGGTCATTTGACGTATTTGGGGCTAAAATCCCAACGGTTTGGTAAATGTCATTTTTCGGAAAGTAAACCTTTGGGGCGGTGACCCCTTTTGTCTTTTGGATTTTGAAAAGTAGGATTTGATAATCCTAAATTGTTTTCTATTAAAACTCTCGATGGCATTCTAAACTATTTTATAAATTTTTCCATTGATTTGTGATCTTTCGATTTTGGAACGTTTTCTCAAATTCTTGCCTCGAGAAGTGCTTTTCGTTTCGTTTGGATCCTTAAGGATTCCTGGTTATTGTTATTCGTGGAATGTGAATTGTATGGCTCGTATTTGCACTTTGTTCTTGCACTAGCAAAACAGTGGAGTTTTGCTAACCCCCGAGTATTCGGGGGGTGGATGTCTGTTTTTGCATTCAGGTTTTGGAGCATAACACAGGGTCGGCACGAAGGATGATGAAAGATGATCGATACTAATCACATGAGGAACCGTACATCGTGTATTGGTTTAGTTGTACTTTATTTTCCGCTGCTATATTGTTCCCGTTGTACGGGTGTGGTTGTATTTTGACCCCTGCGTGGGCATGAGTTGTATTTGAGTTGTATGTATTTGTTGAAAGACCAAATCGGTCTACTGAGTCATTTTAGCCTTAAAGGCATGGTTGAGTTGTTATATGTTGTTATGAGCCTGGTAGATCCTCGAGGAGAGGGTCTATGGCGTGTAATATCCCTGAGCGGATTGGGGGTGTTACATAAATGGTATCGGAGCTTAGGTTGAGGAAACCTAGGCTGTCGGGTCAAGTCGTGTTGTTTGAGTCTTATTTCGTCGGATTTTATCTGACTGAGTCGTGTTGCGACGCGTCGTTTGAGTTTGTTGGTCGTGATTAGTATCGTGGGGCGATCATCATCTTCGTGCGACCTGTGGAAGTAAGTCTCCCTTCTTTGTGTTGTGCCTCGTGTGACACGAGCTATTTTTATGATTATTTGTTAAGTGGTGGAATCCTTATGTGAATTTTGATTTCATGATATGTATTTAGTCGACTCTCGTATTTGATTTATACGAGGAGTGTCGCCGCTTGTGATGTCTTTTATTGTTGTTTTTGTCCGTTGCTGATGATTTTCGAATCGATTTGCACGTTTTACAAGTTCTCTTGTGGAGGCTTTGTGCTTATATGCGTTCGACTTGCTCACTAGCCAGTGCGAGAGGGTCCTTAGAGGCCTCGAATGAGATCAGTAGTTTTGTTCTGAATGGGGTATTTTATCGTTTATTTCCGTTTAAAGACATGTATTGTCTTGATTTTAAGCGTTTTGATGCGTGTACTAGGAGTTGTTTTAGTGAACGTCGATATGTGTGAGTTTTGGGCATTCTGGCCTATTGGATTTTTGAAAACCTTGAGTATCTTAGAAAAATAAATTTCGAGACATACTTTTCAAATGAGTTATTTTCTTGTGGTACATCCAAGGTGCCACAATATATTTCAAAATTTTTCTACCTCGAGGACCAAAATATTTTGAGATATTTTCAATGTTTTAGAAACACTTTTATTTAGACCCGAGGGTCGAATATTCTGAAAGTTTTCACTAAGATAAAGTGTCCTCATTTTTATCAAATGCGAAATGGTTCTCCAATGTCTCGATAACGATGTTTCACGTTTGTACTTTTTGAAAGGTGATACTCAAGATCAACCGGTGTTCTTCTAAATTATTTTCAAAATGAGGTTTTCGTTTTTAAAACCTATCCATTCCCGTTTGAGGGCTGGGTATGTATGTATGATGTTCGCATTGTCATTTTGATGTTTGCTCCCGAGTATGATCGAGTTGGCGGCGTGAGTGTTGAGTCGCTTTCCACACATTGGTTGTGCTAGCCCCCTGTGAGAGGTGGGATGTTGGTGTTGAATGTTGTCGCCTCGTGGTGATTTCTGCGTTGTCGCGTATGTGCGAGCTGTTAGAGCATTGGTTTGGTATGACCGTGTGCATCGGTGATGGTTCCGTTATCTGTCAGTTGTTTAATGTCTTGTTACCTTGCTCCCGTTTTTGTGAATTTCGTGGACGAGGTCGGAGGTAATGCCCGTACTATTTTGACCTCTGTATTTTCTCTTTCTCCAGTCTATCGATTCGCTCATGTTCGTTGACACTTTATGAACTTGTTCTGTATTTCGGTTTCATCGTCCGAACGAGCTATGATCTTGTTGTGGGTCGATCTGGTTATCGATGTGACTTTTTCGGGTTCAGTTCGATTCTTGTGAAACTTGTTCGGGAGTGACATCATTTGGTTCTACTAGTTCTTTTATTTGAAGTGGATCGGATTTTGAACTTCTGTATATTCTACTTTGTCGACTCATTTATGTTCGTTGACATTTCTGAGCTTGTCCTGCCCCTTGTTTTTGTTTATCGAACGAGTGTGGTATCGTTTCGGAATAACTCGTTTGTCGTTGTGACTTTTCAATCGCTATTCCCTTTCCTGTGGATCTTATGGGAATGCATGTCTTGTAGTTCTCACCAGATCATCCTGGGAGTTGTTGTTTGAATTTTATTATCCTTCGTGTTTCGGACATGATTGTTCGATTTTTGTTGTCTTGATCGTTTGTTTGTTCGGTTTTTGTTCTCGTTTCGTGATTGTTGAGCGTTCAGGCTCCTTCGTAATTCCCTTAAGTTCGGGAAATTGGTCTCGTTTTCGATCTTCCAACCCTTGGGCAGTGGAATTCCGTATTTGTTCAACGGTTGGCTCGCGTTCTGATTGACGTACCGTTAGGTCGGTCAATCTTATTGATTTTCGTCCGTTGTGTTTTGTGATTGTTCGGATAATTGACTTGACTATATTACCCGTTTAATGACGCTTGTCATTTGTTGGTTTTATTATATCCCTAACGGCGATGTTGAGTTGGTCGTCGTGGAGCGTGTTTTCACGCCGTATATTCCTTTGCGTTGTTTGTAACATTTCGCCGTTGGGCGTTAGTTACGCATTCTTGTGTATCTCGTTGAGTTTTTCCTGGCGGAATATTTCTTCTCCCTACTTGTTTTAAGTTTCGGGACGAAACTTCTTTTAAGGAGGGTAGAATGTAATACCCGTAATTTCGATTTCCGGTAATTTCTTTTTTTTTCGGCGGAAGTCCGTTTTGACGACTCGCTCGTGACCGTTTCGTCATTCTGAGAATGATTAATTCTGCACTTTTTGACATCCGAGTTCGTTTCGGTGTCGTTTTGTTGAGTTCCGTGCTTTTTAGCGACTTTTCCGCGCTTGAGTTCGTTTCTTGCGAATCTCGTTCGAAAATGCTGTTTCGAGTTTCCTGTAAGTCCGTTTAACTTTGTTAGACGTTTTGTGAACTTCTGTTTGGTTATTTGATCACGTATCGTGATTTCCGGGCGTTTTGGGCCATTTTGTAATTTCTTGAAAGTTATGGGTATCCGTATCTGTAATTGTTGTCTCGACCCGTTTCTTGGTCGCGTATGACTAATTATGGTATTATGTTTTCATTCCGGGTCGTTGATGTTGTCCGCGAACTTTTCGTCGTGTTCGTTAAAATGCGTTTGAAATCGGGTCGTCGAGCCACAGTGGTCTGCATGGCCGGACGGTTGCGGGGCTGGCCGGACGAGTGCGGGCACCGGCCCGGACAGTGCGACAGAACCGGCGTAAGCGCACGCTCTGGCCGGGCAGCTGCCGCGCTAACCGGCAGTATAGCGCACGCTAGCTTGGTCGACCAACGCACGCTATCGGACTGCAGTGGGGTTTCGGGTTACGGACTCGGGAAGGATCGGCAGTAGCGCACGCTACGCGGCGTAGCGCGCGCTAGTCGGCAGCGTAAGCGCCGCTGTCGGCCGGCTAGCGTCGTTACTGGCGGCGATTCGATCGAGAGGTTACGGGCAGATCGGCTAGCGCACGCTAGCGTCCGCGCAGCCGCTTCTCGCATCGGCGAGCATGATCCGGCCGGCAGATTGAGTCTTCAGTACAGGGCCTTGCGGGCCCCGGCCGAGAGTTATCGGCCGAGGCTGCCCGTTAGCGTGCGCTAGTCCGGAAGGTGTAGCGCACGCTAGGCCGTGCCTGTATAAATATGACAGAGTAGCCATATTTTCACCCGTTTTCATTTCCATCTTTTCCTCTTCGCGGCTGGAGACTTGGCGATCCAAGAGACATGTTGTCAAGCAACAAATCCACGAAGATTGGGAGTTCATATCATCGATTAATCCCTCCATAACCTCCTTTGATCCAGCGAATCAAGGTGAGATTTCCTACAATGGCGCAGCTACATAGGGGCGGGAGGGGGCGCCCGACCCCCCGAATTTTTTTTTGCGATGTGGGGGTATATAGTTTTCGTATAGAAAAATTTCGGTATATTCGGTTTCGACCCCCCATTTTAATTCGGTTTCGACCCCCCATAGCGTTAGGAAAAAAAAATTTATATCCCGACCCCCCACTGAAAATTTTCTAGCTTCGCCACTGATTTCCTAGAACCCTATTTTGGGAAAATTTGGGGTTTTTGCGTTTTTGTCCGATTCGTTCCGTGTTGTTGATTAATACACGATGGGTATGATTAATCTTGGTAGTATTCTTGTGTTTAACATCATTTAATCCATTGTTCTTCGTCGAATCGAAGTATATTTCTTGATTTCCTTCGAATTGACTTTTTGGGGGATTTGTCCTCGATCTCGTTTTTCATCCGTTTTCGATGGATCGATTATGGTTAAATGATGTTGTTAAACATATTCTACGGGTTGTATATATATATTTCAACTTGGAATTCCGTTTTCGTGTTTTGTCGGGACGAATCGTGTTCTTGGCCGTTTTGGGGGAAATCCTTGAACTTTCGTCATTTGTTCTTTGAATTCAGCGGCTTTGGGTCGTACTTTGGAATTCATTTTCGTTGTTATTGTCTTCGTTCGTAGTTCATTGTTGCGGATTGTCGTTCGGTGGAGTCGGCGGGTTCGTAATCGGTTCGTGTCAACCTACTTCGGTCGATTCTCCGCGTTATTCTTATTCGAGGCAAGTACCTTGCCCATACTTTTCTCGTTTTATGGATATGATGGTCGGTGGTCGTCTTGATGTGTTTGTTTGGTTATTTGAAATGAAGTTTCAAAAGATTTCGGTTTGGCCTCGTTAAAGGCTCTCTTTCAAAACGCGTGTGTGTTTTGTGAACGTTGTGTTTTGGGAATTGATTATGATTTGATTATTTTGAACGTTGAAGTCTTTGATGATGATACTCCTGTGTTTAAAGTTATGGGATCGTGTATTCCGTATTTAATCATTGTTGTGGTGTTTTTGAAGAGTTTGATAATGGTATCGAGTTAATGGCCATCTCTAGTGAGTATTCTTAATGGACTTACATGTTAGTGTGAGTAACGTGTGTGTGTGTATGCTCACTATGGGTTAGATCCGACGGGGTCTCGGTAGGGGTCCACAGAGACGTGGATCCGCGAGCTTGCTTTTAACTACTATGGATTAGATCCGACGGGGTCTCGGTAGGGGTCCACAGAGACGTGGATCCGCGGTTAATTGTGGTGCATTTTGCAAATGTGTTTTGATATTGGCATTTCCGGAAATGAGTGCTTTTGAACGGTTTTCATGATTGCATGCATTTACTAAGTGTGTAAGAGGTAAGTTGTTCGTTTGGCCTACTTGGCTAGGATGGCTCTAGAGTATTTTGTTGTTTATGTTTTAAATCCTTTATTTGTGGATTTTGATGTTGGGAGACGAACCTTGTGGTCGTTCTTGTGTACTGTGAGTTGATGAGATTGGGGCTAAAATCCCAACGTTTTTGTAAAGGTCATTTGACGGATTTGGGGCTAAAATCCCAACGGTTTGGTAAATGTCATTTTTCGGAAAGTAAACCTTTGGGGCGGTGACCCCTTTTGTCTTTTGGATTTTGAAAAGTAGGATTTGATAATCCTAAATTGTTTTCTATTAAAACTCTCGATGGCATTCTAAACTGTTTTATAAATTTTTCCATTGATTTGTGATCTTTCGATTTTGGAACGTTTTCTCAAATTCTTGCCTCGAGAAGTGCTCTTCGTTTCGTTTGGATCCTTGAGGATTCCTGGTTATTGTTATTCGTGGAATGTGAATTGTATGGCTCGTATTTGCACTTTGTTCTTGCACTAGCAAAACAGTGGAGTTTTGCTAACCCCCGAGTATTCGGGGGGTGGATGTCTGTTTTTGCATTCAGGTTTTGGAGCATAACACAGGGTCGGCACGAAGGATGATGAAAGATGATCGATACTAATCACATGAGGAACCGTACATCGTGTATTGGTTTAGTTGTACTTTATTTTCCGTTGCTATATTGTTCCCGTTGTACGGGTGTGGTTGTATTTTGACCCCTGCGTGGGCATGAGTTGTATTTGAGTTGTATGTATTTGTTGAAAGACCAAATCGGTCTACTGAGTCATTTTAGCCTTAAAGACATGGTTGAGTTGTTATATGTTGTTATCAGCCTGGTAGATCCTCGAGGAGAGGGTCTACGGCGTGTAATATCCCTGAGCGGATTGGGGGTGTTACAGGGGTAGTAGCTTTGTGACAATTCAAGGGGACAATATATCACTTTGGTGATTTTGTCAAAAGGGAGGTGATTTGGTATGATATGAGGAGAATATTGAGAAGACCATATCTCCTTGGCAATAAAGATGTACTCACGGTTTAGGCAAGAAAATGAGAGAGAAAAGAGTTTTCTCAAGGTGTTCTTCATATTCATCATCATCTTCATAACATTCATAAGTTTTTCTTGGAGAAAATATTTGTGAGATAGAGAGATTTTAGATTAAACACTTAGAGTGTTGTAATCTTGAGTTGCATAGCTTCTATAACCTTGTTCTAGCCGTATCCTTGGAGGATAACGAGGTTTAGTCGTTCCGGTCGTTTCTCCGGCACGTGGCAAGTAGAGACGCGGTCCTTTCGGCGTTGGATCATCCAAGAGCTTGGAGCAAATTGGACATAGGGAATTCAACTCAAGCTTGGGGAATAGCTCAAGAGAAGGATACCATTTAATCAACGGACTACAAGGGTAAGTTTCTTATATCTCTTGTGTTTCGTTTTGATATTCGTATATACGTAGCTCAATCGATCCTCGTGGGGATTCAGATCGAATTAATTTTTGTTTTACCGCTTCCACTGGGCCTTCGTTTTAGGCATCGAATCCCAACAGTGGTATCGGAGCGTAGATCTTGCGATCGTATATACGATATTGGCATTTGGAATGCTCGATTAGATGGTGAATGATTTGGAATCATTTTAGTCATAATCGTGGTATATGTTTTACGTTCGTTATAGTTGTATTTTTCATAAGTTTATGTCTAATATAAATCTTAAATTTCTGGGAAATTGAAGATTTGAATGTTGAAAAATATTGATATTGAATATCCGGTCAAAAATCTAGTCCCGAATCGTCGTCGGACGACTTTTCGGTCAAAAAGTGAAATCTGGCCGAGGGTGACTCGGCCGTGTCCTGGGTGACCCGGCCGTGTCCGTGATATGCGAGCCATCGCGAGCAGACCGGCCGTGTGCAGTGACACGGGCCGTGCAGCAGGGGCGACCGGCGTGTCTGGCGACACGGGTCGTGCCTAGCCGGCAGGCTGGCGAGCATGACTCGACCCTGCCTTGCGGGACAGGGCGTGTCTGCCGGCAGGCTACCGAGGGTGACTCGGCCTGGCAGGCCAGTTTTCGCCCCGGCTCGATTTTTCCGTGTTTTCTTGAAAATTAATCTCCCGCATGTTAAATTGGATTTAATATGATTAAAATGATTTATGGTATTTCATTTTATAAGGGAAATTTGATTAATTGGAATATTTGTGGGTGACCGAATTATTTTGAACGTTTTCATATTACCGATTGTGTGAATCGAATGGATCGGTTCGTATTGTTGATTGGATCAATGTATCTCTACGCTTTCCATTTATATAGTATTTATTGGATGAATGCTTTTGAATGGGGATGTGGTTCGTGGACTTAGTTTTGAATCGTTCGTTTTATTCGATTGGGTTGTAAAGGCCGTTTTGAGCCTATTTATTTTAATAGAAATATTTATATCTAGAATGCAATTATCAATGTAAAATTTATATGTAATGACGAAGACTGGAGGAAGATCCGTTTCGAGAAGATGAAGATTCAAGATGAAGACTTGTAATTAGATTACGGAGTTTTTGTTTCTAGGAATGGTCCATGAACCACATGTTGGTAGCAACTAGGTTGTGAATGCTTGTTCATATTGTATGAATGCACAAACGCGCTTAAATGGATTAATGTGCAAAGTGTAATGTTAATCGCAAAAATTCTCCCACGACAAATTATTAAGTTTATAAGGTTTCAAGGTTTTCCTTCCCTCCATCGAGCTTTCGGGAAATTGAAATCCAAACTGGATGTGCTATGTGTTGTGCGGCGATTTATACGCCTCGACAGCGATCGGAATAAGGGCCGAGCGACCGAGCCCATGACTAAATGAGCTACGGCGAACTTGTCATAACAAAGGTAACAGTCCACCTTCGAGTATCTAGCGATCGACTCTCAAGGCGATCGCCTTTTGGCACCTAGCGATCGACTCTGGTGCCCGACCTGGGACGACCGTCCTGTGCCACGAACAAGGCCTTCGTCCGTCAAAGTCTCCGAAGACTGGATCACGAAGCAAGCGCCCATGTGCAGATCCACAAAAGGTGCCGCAGAACATGGATCGTTGACTCCAGCCCACATGCAGCTGTCAGTGACAGGGACGGCCTCACCTACCGACAGACCCGCCGAAAGGTCCTAAGTAGGGCCTCGCTTGACAGCGACTCAGACGCGTGTTGCTCTCTCATTGGTCCGCACAGCCGGTTGCCAGCAGCAGCCGTGGACTTTAAGGAAGCCAACCCATGTGCTAAAGACGATCGCCTGCTTATTATAATTCAGCAGAGGCGATCGCCCAGCAACTCCCAGTGCTATAAATAAAGAACCTCCAGCAACTGGAAAAAGGTTCCTCTCAGTTCCTCTCAATTGGAAACCACATTCAGAATACATACATACTCTCAGACTCTTGGCTTCCTCTCTTGAATCTATCTCAGAATTTCTCTCTCGACACCTCTTCACCAAAAGACGGTTGGCAGAGGCAAGAACTCCCTACAGTACAGATCCGAAGAGACCCGCAAGTCCAAGAGCTTAGACATACAGCTAATACACACTGTGAGAGACCGTCGATTTCTCACAGTCGTCACAGCACCCCAACAGTTGTTACAAGAACTCACAGAGCATCATATCTGATTCTTCCGGCAATCTTCACGCTCAATAGCTAAGATAACTAGGGTCCTTACACTGATTGTAATTGTACTCTAACATTAATATTTGTACTCAAAGTATTTGTATTAATAATATCTCGCGGGAGCATTCAAGCCCGAGACTAACAACCCCGGCAAATCTTGTGTTATTTACTTTCCCCACGGACGTGCTCTCGCACTTTGTTTGCTACTCGTTCATTCCAGCAATATCTATATCCGGATAATATTTTGGGTAGCAACAATTGGCGCTAGAAGAAGGGGGTCTTAACCTTCATTTTTATTCCTACCGTCCCGAAGAACACTCACTGTTCTCGGGGCATATACTTGAAGTGACACTCACTGCTCTTAAAAAAAAAAAAACCTCCAGATTCATGACGTCTCCCACCACATCGAAGAGAGCCTCTCTCCAAACCGCTGGACATCATATTCCGGCTCGATCCGAGCCCCAGCCGACGGCAGAGGGTAGCCGCGGCGACGCGAGACTCTCGATCCCACACCTGAGGGACGGCCCCAACCTTTCCCTCGACCAGTTCCAAACCACGGAACAGATCGAGCAGGCTATGGCCATCCTAAAGGAGCGACGGAGAGCATGCGTGGCGCCCGCAATAACTCCCTCGGCCATCCGCCGCGTGGGCAAACGGAAGTTCAAAGGGTTACTGGGCGAGCGATCGTCAGATAGACCCGATTCGCAAGAAAAGGCTCTCGCAAGGCCGGACGGTTCCGTATTCAGTCGCTTGGGAAGCGATCCATCATGGCGACCGGGGCATTCTGGCCCCAATCACGAGACGACGGAATCCGAGTCCGTCACCAGGAGTTCGGCGTATCCAACTCCCAGCCGAGTATAGGTCAGCCGTCTGGCTCCCGCTCCGAATGCCAGGGGGTCAGTACTTGATCGCCTCGGCTCCCGCTCCGAGCGCTTAGCCGCGAGCAGACAGGCCGCGGCGATGGCCGATATGTAGCGTTAGCTCGACGAGATGAAAGCGCTCATGGATACTGGGGCAAGCGCCAGCACAAAGATCATCGGACCGACCGAGCCACTTGCGGTCCACATCGAGCTTGCCCCCGTGCAATCAAGGATCGCTCCTCCCAAAACACCTCTGTACGAAGGGAGATCGGACCCCGAGACCCACCTAAGCAAATTCCAGATTTACATGACCGGGTGTGGGGCTTCTGACGCGACCAAGTGCCGAATCTTCCCGTTAACATTAGGCGAGCTGGCCCATAGGTGGTACGTCTCACTACCACCGCGATCGATCATCTCCTTTGAGAAACTAGCGAATGACTTCATGTCATACTTCGCCGCCAAGGTCGCCAGATCAGAAGGCCCCCACCGCATGATAAAAATCAGGCAGGGGGAAGACGAATCCGACGTAGATTACATCGACCGTGTGGATGAAATAGTCCTCACCGGTGAACCCATCAGCGACGAGCTCGCTCTCTATTCGGTCCTGGGGGGATTCTACGGTCATTCGCCCATGTTTAGGCACCTCACGAAGGACATCCCCCCAACCTACGCGATCTTCCGCGCTAAGGCTGACGACTTTCTGTCCAGGCAAATGCTGATCACCCTCCGCCTAGGCGGCGATCGCCAAAACCAAAAAGACGGTCGCCAAGGCATCCGACGATATCAAGGCCTTCGAGGATATGGAAACCCATCTCCTCCACAAGTTCAACCGAACTCCGGCCCACATTTTTTACGCCATCAAGGGGCGCAAACCGCTAAACAAGCCAAAGGCACTAAGGGACCATGGTCATCTGGACCACAATCAATATTGTGCCTACCACAAGAGTCCCGGCCACAACACCAACCAATGTCGCGACCTCCTCAGACAACTCTGGAGATTGTTCGAGGAGGGCAAGTTGGACAGTTTATTAGCTTAGACGGAGCCCCACCAATCTCCCAACACGATCGCCCGAGTCGAACGCGAACAGGCTGGAAAGCTCATATGAGTCGACCCCTCGATCAAACTCGGCGACCGTATCTACCTGCTTCAATCAAGAGGAGGAAACTTCGGAAGTCTCTCCCCGATTTCCCGCCTCATCAAACCAAAGGCTACTGCCTGAGCTAACGCTTCAAAAAAGAGGATGACTCGCTCGCCCTCTAAAGTTCGTCATCAACATGATGGACCCAGGCAGCGATCGCCTCCCCTAGCACAACGTATACCGTCGAGGATCGTCATCTGACATGATGGTCCGAGGTAGAAGAGTGCCGCCATGGTCGCGAAAGTCGATTAAACCGACGATCCGTCCATGCAAGGTTCCTTTGGGCTCTGATCGCTTGCCCTTCGTTTAAATACGAGGCGGGCGTAGCCGAAGGACTCTCCAAAACAAATCAGAGGATTACTCGCTCGCCCTCTAAAGTTCGTCATCTACATGAAGAACATAGGCAGACGATCTCCTCCCCTTACACAACATATACCGTCGAGGATCGTCATCTAACTTGATGGTCCGAGGTAGAAGAGTGTCGACATGGTCGTGGAGGACGACGGAACCGTTCTCTGTGCCCGTGAAAGGTCCCTTTGGGCCACGATCGCCCGCCCTTCATTTAAATACGAGGCCGGCGTAGTCTGAGGGCCCTCCAAAACAGATCTGTGGACACGTTCGCCCGCCCTCAAAGGTCCATCACTTAACGTGGTGGGTCCTTCCCGGACAATGCGACACGTCCCCCCCGTCTCAACGTATACTGTCGAGGGTCGCCATCTTAATGGCTGCCCGAGGTAGAAAAGAGCTAACAAGCCGCGGATGTGGAGTCGATTAATCCGACGACGCCCCGCGCAAGGAATCCTCCGGACCAAGACCGCACGCCCCTCGTTTAAATACGAGGCGAGGCGCAGCCTACGAAGGACCCTACCAATTAAGTGAGTCGCGAGAACTTATCCATCAGACGGAATGTCGCTCGCGCACAAGACACGGTCGTGGAGATCGGTCCATCGAACTCCGCGATCGTGCGCAGTTCCTCAAGACCGAGATGGACGGCCTTCCTCGAGGAATCGACAAAATTGAAGACCGCTCACTCAACGATTTATGTTCGTCCCCTTACATTAAGTGAACAAAAACAAGGGGGAAGTGCGGAGCTATTTGTTGCTACCCAAAATATTATCCGGAGATAGATATTGCTGGAATGGATGGATAGCAAACAAATGCGAGAACACTTCCGTGCGAAAAGTAAATAACACAAGAATTGCCAGGGTTGTTAGTCCCGGGCTTGAATGCTCTCGCGAGATATTATTAATACTAATATTCGGGGATACAAGTACTAATGTAAGAATACAATTACAATGAGTGTAAAGATTCTTGTTATCTTAGCTAGTGAGCGTGTAGATTGCCGGAAGAACCAGATATGATGCTCTGTGAGTTCTTGTAACAACGGAGATGAACTGTGACGGCGGGTGAGAGATCGACAGTCTCTCACGGCGTGTATTAATTGTATGCTTGAGCTCCTGGGCTTATGAATCTCTTTGAATCTGCACTGTGGAGACTTCTTGCCTCTGCTGACCGTCTTCTGGATGGGAGGTTCTGAGAGAGAAATCCTGAGGTGGATTCCGGAGAGAAAGCTGGGAGCTTGATGGAATGTATGTATTTTTGTATTTCCGTGAATGATTTCGGAACTGAAAGTGGAACCTTTATCCAGTAGGAGGAGGTTCTCTATTTATAGGACTTGGACCTGTCGGGCGATCGCCTTTGCTGTATTATAATAAGCGGGCGATCAAATTTTAGCACATGGGCTTGTCTCCTTAAAGTCCGAGCTGCTTGGCGGCAGTGTGATCAATGGGGAGCTGCCGCGCGTCCTGAGTCGCTGTCACGGGCGGTCCCACTTTGTAACTTTCGGCGGCCCTGTCAGTAGGTGAGGTAGGTGACAGGCTGGGGTCAAAGATCTTATCTGTCAGCGCCTTTTGTGGATCTGCACGTGGGTGCTGTTCTGAGATCCAGTCTTCGATGACTTTGTCGGGCGATCGTCTCTGTTCGGGGCGTAGGTCGGTTGTCCTTAGCCGGGCACTAGAGTCGATCGCCAGATGCCAAAGGGTGATCGCCTTGGGAGTCGATCGCTAGGTACTTGGTGGTGGGCTGGTATCTTCGATTAGGCGAGTTAGCCATAGTTTGATTGGTGTGGACTCGCTCGCTCGGCCTTGCAGTCGATCGCCTGTCGAGGTGAATAAATCTCGATACAACAATTGCTCCCCAACTCGCTCCTATGTTGAAAACGTGGGGTGAGGTGGTTCTGCTGGCGATCGCTGAACTTTCGACGAACGACTCTGCGTTTCACTAAACTGGCGATCATCTTCGAGCTGATTGATTCTGAATCTGGACGACCTGGTAGGTCGCTGAAATGAGCGGGAAATGGCAGCGGATGCGGAATAGTCTCTGGGACACGTGTCGGGTTCCTGTTGGGGTAGACCGACGGTCATTTATGACTCCTCGACTGACGCGTCCTTGAAAAGACGCGTACGCGGGTTTCAATGGAGTATTAAATGCGACGTTTGAGATCTGACCCCTGAGATTCTCCTTAATTGCAAACGAGTCCCTGCCATCTCCTATAGAAAGGCGTAGTGTTGCAGTGTTCATTCTTACACGTACTTATCGGAGAAAGAAGGTTTTTTCTACGGATTTTTCTGGAGACTTTGCTGCCGATCGTCGATCGATTCAATCTCGGGTAAGACGAACATTCCTTATCTCCTCTTTTCTTCAAAAATGACTGGAACATCTTCTTCATCCGGAGTGGGCACTTCCTCCGCTGCTGGGACTTCTGATGTCCGGGGAGGATCCTCCGCTGAGTTCCATCTGGAGACGGCCGCTGAGGCTATTCGAGCCGGAATTGACCCTGCGGAGGTCGAGGCGCTGTTCAACGAGGCTGACGTGGCTAAGGAGGCAGCCGTCGATCACAGGCGCTCGCAGATGGAGAGAGATCTTGCGGTCAGGGCCTACTGGGAGCGGCACAGTGCCTTTGGCCAGGCTTATGTTGCATTTGCTGAGATTATGGAGGGGCTGGCCGGTCCGTCTCCAAGATTTGATTTCTGGGAGTATTCGATCGCTCACCCTTATCAACCTCCCAAGCGATCGCTATTTCGGGCTGCTCAGCGATCTCTGTGGTCGCTTGGCCAAATCAGGAGTTCGGCGACCAGGAAGGATCTGGCCGTCTGGAGGACGAGGTTTCATATCCCCTCAGACGTGGATCTCTTTGTGCCGGCCGAGAATGAGAGGGCCGATCAGCCTCCGGAGGGGATGGTCGCTGTGAACGAAGCGATCATGGAGGCAGGGTTGCGATTTCCTTTGTCGTTCGCTGTCTCCCATCTGTTGGCTACCTGGAACGTGGCGTCTCTCCAGCTGACGCCAAATGCCTGGCTCCAGATAATTTGTACCCTCACCTTGTTCGGCAGTCACCGACTGTACCGTCTTCCTTCGCCGTCGGAGATGAACCACCTGTTCAAGCTGACGGTTCAGAAATGGTCGGTCGGAGGCTATCATATACAAGTCCGATCCGGTCGGGTGATCCTTGGGGTCCCAAACAAGGCGCGGAGCGATCTGACGAAGTGGTTCTGGGTCGCCGGTGCCTGGAAAGCCTCGGCGAGCGACAATTCCACTGGCGAGCTGGAGATTCCCACTGGTTTTCAGGAGAGATATCCCGGTAAGGGTTCAGACTCTCCCTTAGTTCGGATATGTTCTGAACTGATCTAATTTGATTTTGCTTTGGCAGGTTTTCATATTCCGGCGATCGAGGAGCTGCCTTTTGATTTCCTGGTCATCTGGGAGCGGATACGAAGCTTGCCGGACGACGAATTAGACGCTAACCGGATCAACAAGGAGAGTCGTCGGTTGTCCGCTCGCGTACTCCATTTTCCGAGACATCTCTCGGTCTCAGGTACGAATTTCTACGATCTCCATTTGCTGGGCGATCGTCCTGTTGTAGGAATATGACTAACTGTGGCTTGACTGTTCTTATCGCAGAGGTTCGCTTTCCTCGCTTTGTGGAGCCCCCACCGGAGATTGCCATGTCGAACCCCGGAGTTTTGGGTCGTCTTCGTCAGACGAAGTCATCGCAGGCTCCTCCTGTGGCTATCATCCCGGAGGCGGAGCCTCGTGTGGAGCCGATCGTGGCTGAGGAGGAAGTCCGGGAGGAGGGGCTTCGGATGAATCGCAAACGGTAGAGGTCGGGAGAAACTACAGTTTCTGCCCCTGCCAGTGAGGTGCCGATCGCCGCACCTGCGATCACCGTTGTTCCTCCGTAGAATGAGCCTGCTCCCTCCGCGGCTTTCCTGCGGGAGATGGCGATCGCCGAAGCTGAGACCCCTCGCGGGAAGCCATACTTCGGTCACGATCCTGAGAGAGCCGAGAGGTAGACTTTGCTTGCTGAGTTGAAACTTGTCATTTGCGTAGGAGTTGTGTTAACTTTTTGTGTTGATGCAGGATCCGTCGCACAGATCCATCTTGCCCGCCGATGGTGTTGGATTTCTTAGCGAGCCGATCTCCTCGCCAGTCCTGTGACATCCCGCAATACGTCAACCGGGCCATTCTGCCCTACCGAAGGCCTGGACGACCGATCTAGATACGATCGCTCGTCAGCGATCGGGGAGTACGATGCAAGCTGTTCTCGCCCTTTCTCTCCAAACGGCGACCATGGTTGTCCAGGCTGCGCAGGAGTTTGAGGGGCGTCCTTCCGCTATTCGCCTGCAGACAGATCTCGAGGCGGCTCGGAAAGAGAACGCCGAGTTCGCCGACAAGATTGTGGCCATGGATAAGGACTCTTTGGAGGCAGCTAAACGGGCGAGCCAAGAGTTTGAGCTGGCGAGGAAGGATGCCGAGATGTCTCGGTTGACGGTTGATCGATTCCAGGACCGAATGACAAATGCCGTACGCTCGCAGAAGGCCGCTGAGACGGAGGCCGATCGACTGAAAGTGACCGTCGCTCGTCTGACTAGCGAGCTGGCAGAGTCGAAGGAGAATATAGTTGCGAGGGAGGCCGAGCTCCAAGGATCGCAACAGGCGATGGCGGAGCTGAAATGGGAGGTAGAGGCGACCAAGGCCAATCCCTTCCTTAACTTGGAGTTTGTCAGCGAGTTTGACTATTATATGGCGTTCGCTGACTCGATCCGAGCTGCTAAGAAGGGAGGGCTGGAGGTCGGCCCTCTTGCTGAGACTTTCAAGGCGTATGCGCTGGAGCATCCTCTCCATCCTGCTTTCTCCTTGCCGATTTTGGATCTCTCGGAGCTTGGCGTGGATTTGAGCTGGTATCCGACTCCGGCGAACCTCATTCATCCTGACGCTCCGGAGGACGGGGAGGCCGCTCCGGAAACTGGGGAAGGACCGCAGGTCGATCCGGCGGTTGAAGGCGAAGGCCAGGCGGGGGCCTGAGGCTCTTCACTCTTGTTTGTTTGTATTGGCTATTCTAGTCTTGTAATTTGTAGCTTTCTTTTTGTAGTACTTAGGCCTTCGGGCGACCATGTATGTACTTCCGAACTTCAATCAATGAAACGACTGTTTGATTCTTCGATTTATCACTTGGATGATTGCTATTTTTGAGTCTTTGTTTGACTTTGTACAAATGTGTGAGGAGAGATCGTCGCATGTGTAGGTCTAAGTGAATTGATAAACTCATATAGATAACTTTTACAACAAATTCGATCACTGCACAACATCTGAAAAATGGCGATCTCTGTATGTGGTTGAATAGGGACGATCGTCGTATAGGTAGTCCGCACTCTTCCCCCTTGTTTTTATTCACTTAGTGAAAGTAAGGGGATGAAGATAATTCGTTGAGCGAGCGGTCTTCAACTTTGTCGAATCCTCGAGGATGGTCGTCCATCTTGAGGAACCGTGCATAGTCACAGAATTCGATGGACCGGCTCCCTGACCATGTCTAGTGCGCGAGCGACATTGTCTGTCTCGTGACTCATTTTATTGTGAGGGTCCTCCGTTAGGCTGCGCGTCGCCTCGTATTTAAACGAAGGGCGTGCGGTCTCGGTCTAGAGGAGTCCTTGCGCGGGGCGTCGTCGGATTAATCAACTCCACTTCCGCGGCTTGTTAGCTCTGCTTCCACCTCGGCCCGCCTTGAAGATGGCGAACCTCGACGGTGTACGTTGAGACGGGGGTAGTGGCACGTCGCATTGTCCGGGTTCACCATGTTAAATGATGAACCTTTGAGGGCGTGCGATCGTGTCCACTGATTAGTTTTGGAGGGCCCTCAGACTACACCGGCCTCGTATTTAAACGAAGGGCGGGCGATCTTGGCCCAAAGGGACCTTGCATGGCCGAAGCAGCCGGTTCCATCGACTACCAGGACCATGGCTGTACGTAGTGCGGTAGAGGCGATCTCGTGCCTTAGTCCATCATGTTCGATGGTGAACTGTAGATGGCGAACGAGTCCTCCGGTTTTGGTGATGTTGCTTGATAATGGCGATTGGGCTGGAAGACTGGTGATCGTCGTTTGGGCGCCGATCGCGTTATTCATGGGTTGATACCGGCGATCGGGCTGGAGATCGTCGCTCGGGCGCCGATCGCGATGCTCATAGGCTAAAAAGAAACCTTTGCCTGGCCAGAAAGTCTGCGGCCTTAGCTCGGAAGATCGCGTAGGTCGATGGTTGGTCCTTCGTAAGATGCCTGAACATAGGCGAAAGACCATGGAATCCTCCTAGGACCGCGTAGAGGGCGATCTCATCGCTTACGGGCTCGCCGTTGAGGATAATCTCGTCTACCCGGTCGATGTAGTCTGAGTCGGACTCTTCTTCACCTTGCTTAATCCGCATCATGCGATGAGGACCTTCTGGCCGAGCGACCCTGGTGGCGAAGTACGCTGTGAAGTCGTTCTCCAGTTGGTTAAAGGAACCGATGGATCGAGGCGGCAATGAGGTGTACCACCTGTGGGCAAGGTCGTCCAGCGTCAGAGGGAACATTCGGCACCTGGTCGCGTCAGATGCCCCACACCCGGTCATGTAGCTGTTGAACTTGCTCAGGTGTGTTTCGGGGTCTGATCTCCCCTCGTACAAAGGTGTTTGAGGAGGAGCGATCTTGTGCTGCACGGGGGCGAGCTCGATGTGGACCGCGAGCGGCTCGCTCGGCTCGGCGATCTTGCTCTTGGCGTCCGCCCCAGATTCCAGGAGCGCCTTTATGTCGTCGAGCTGGCGTTGCATCGCGGCCATCGCTGTAGGTTGGTCGCTCGTGAATCGGCTTTTGGAGCGGGAGCCGAGGCGATCGTGTACCGATCTCCTGACTCCGCTGTTGCCGACCTCGGCTCTTGGGCGAGGGGGAGCCAGATGGCTGGCCTGCCTTCTGGGAGTTGGATATGCCGAACTCCTGGTGACGGACTCGAGCTCTGTCGTCTCGTGGCTGGGGCCGGACTGCCCCGGTCGCCAAGATGGGTCGCTGCCTAAACGATCGAAAATAGAGGTGCCCCGGCTGGCGAACGCCTCTTCTTGCGAATGGGAGCCCCCTGGCGATCGCTTGGTCAGTAACGCCTTGTACTTCCGTTTGGTCATCCGGCGGATGGCCGAGGGGGTGATAGCGGGAGGTGCGTCGAGAGCACTCCGTCGCTCCTGTAGGATGGCCATGGCCTCCTTGATCTGTCCCGCTATTTGGAACTGATCGAGCGAGAGACTTGGGCCGTCCCCCAGGGGCGGGATCGAGCATCTCGGACCGCGGCGGCTACCCTCCGCCATCGGCTGTGGCTCGGACTGAGACGGAACGAGGCGTCTGGCGGGCTGGCCAGCGGCTTTTTTCGACGAGGAGGCAGAAGTCATGATTCTGAAAGCTTTCTCTGAAGAACAGTGAGTGTTTCTTCAGGTATATGCCCCGGAGAACAGTGAGTGTTCTTCGAGACGGTAGGAATAAAAATGAGGGTTATAGGCCCCTTCCTCTAGCGCCAATTGGTGCTAGAAGAAGGGCTTGAACCTTCGACCTTGTGGTTAACCTCCTCGTCGAAAAAAGCCGCTGGCCAGCCTGCCAGATGCCTCGTTCCATCTCAGTCCGAGCCACAGTCGATGGCGGAGGGTAGCCGCCGCAGTCCGAGACGCTCGATCCCGCCCCTGGGGGACGGCCCAAGTCTCTCGCTCGATCAGTTCCAAAGAGCGGGACAGATCAAGGAGGCCATGGCCATCCTACAGGAGCGACGAAGTGCTCTCGGACCGCGGCGGCTACCCTCCGCCATCGGCTGTGGCTCGGACTGAGACAGAACGAGGCGTCTGGCGGGCTAGCCAGCGGCTTTTTTCGACGAGGAGGCAGAAGTCATGATTCAGAAAGCTTTCTCTGAATAACAGTGAGTGTTTCTTCAGGTATATGCCCCGGAGAACAGTGAGTGTTCTTCGAGACGGTAGGAATAAAAATGAGGGTTATAAGTCCCTTCTTCTAGCGCCAATTGTTGCTAACCAAAATATTATCCGGAGATAGATATTGCTGGAATGGATGGATAGCAAACAAATACGAGAACACTTCCGTGGGAAAAGTAAATAACACAAGAATTGCCGGGGTTGTTAGTCCCGGGCTTGAATGCTCTCGCGAGATATTATTAATACTAATATTCGGGGATACAAGTACTAATGTAAGAATACAATTACAGTGAGTGTAAAGATTCTTGTTATCTTAGCTAGTGAGCATGTAGATTGCCGGAAGAACCAGATATGATGCTCTGTGATTTCTTGTAACAACGGAGATGAACTGTGACGGCGGTGAGAGATCGACAGTCTCTCACGGCGTGTATTAATTGTATGCTTGAGCTCCTGGGCTTATGAATCTCTTTGAATCTGCACTGTGGAGACTTCTTGCCTCTGCTGGCCGTCTTCTGGATGGGAGGTTCTGAGAGAGAAATCCTGAGGTGGATTCCGGAGAGAAAGCTGGGAGCTTGATGGAATGTATGTATTTTTGTATTTCCGTGAATGATTTCGGAACTGAAAGTGGAACCTTTTTCCAGTAGGAGGAGGTTCTCTATTTATAGGACTTGGACCTGCTGGGCGATCGCCTTTGTTGTATTATAATAAGCGGGCGATCGACTTTTAGCACATGGGCTTGTCTCCTTAAAGTCCGCGGCTGCTGCTGGCAGCCAGCTGTGCGGTCCAATGGGGAGCCTGCACGCATCCTGAGTCGCTGTCACGGGCGGTCCCACTTTGTAACTTTCGGCGGCCCTGTCAGTAGGTGAGGTAGGTGACAGGCTGGGGTCAAAGGTCTTATCTGTCAGCGCCTTTTGTGGATCTGCACGTGGGTGCTGTTCTAAGATCCAGTCTTCGATGACTTTGCCGGGCGATCATCTCTGTTCGGGGCGTAGGTCGGTTGTCCTTAGCCGGGCACTAGAGTCGATCGCCAGATGCCAAAGGGTGATCGCCTTGGGAGTCGATTGCTAGGTACTTGGTGGTGGGCTGGTATCTTCGATTAGGCGAGTTAGCCATAGTTTGATTGGTGTGGACTCGGTCGCTCGGCCTTGCAGTCGATCGCCTGTCGAGGTGAATAAATCTCGATACAACACTATTATACAACGATCGTCCCTATTCAATTACATACGGAGATCGGCAATTTTCAGATGTATGTGCAGTGATAGAATTTGTTGTAAAAGTTATCTATATGAGTTTGTCGATTCACTTGGAGCTATACACGCAATAATCTCTCCTCACACATTTGTACAAAGTCATGCAAAGACTCATAAAAGCAATCATTCAAGTAATAAATCGAAGAAGCAAACTCTCATTTCATTACTTGGGATTTCAAAGTACATACACGGTCGCCCGAAGGCCTAAGTACTACAAAGGAAATCTACAAAATTACAAGGCAAAAGCCAAAACAAAATAAGGACGTAGAGCCTCAGGCCCCTGCCTGGCCTTCGCCTTCAACCACTGGATCGGCCCGCGACCCTTCACCAGCCTCCGGAGCCGCCTCCCCGTCCTCCAGAGTGTTTGGATGAACAAGGTTTTCCGGAGTCGGGTACCAGCTCAGGTCTACGCCGATTTCCGCGAGATCCAAGATCGGCACGGAGAAAGCAGGATGGAGAAGATGCTCCAACGCATATGCCTTGAAGCTTTCGGCTAGAGGGCCGACCTCCAGCCCTCCCTTCTTAGCAGCACGGAGCGAGTCAGCGAACGCCAGGTAATAGGCAAACTCGCTGACGAACTCCAAGTTGAGAAAAGGATCGGCCTCGTTCGCCTCCAGCTTCCCTTTCAGCTCCGCGACCGCCTGTTGCGCACCTTGAAGCTCGGTCTCCTTAGCGGCCGTCTCTCCCCTCGACGACGCCAGCTCGCTAGTCAGCCGAGCGACAGTCACCTTAAGCTGATCGGCCTCCTTCTAAGTGGCCTCATGCGATCGACGGGCATCTGTCATCTGGTCCCGAAATCGGTCAACCGCCGCCTGGGCTCGCTCATAATTCTCTCTCATCAGCTCAAGATCATGACTCTCCCGTTTAGCTGCATCCAAGGAGTCCTTCTCCATAGCCACAATCCTGTCGGCAAACTCGGCATTCTCTTTCCGAGCGGCCTCGAGGTTCGCCTGCAGACGAGTAGTAGAAGGACGCCCCTCGAATTATTTCACACCCTCGGCAGCCATCGTCGCCGCCTGGAGAGAGAGAGAGAGCGAAAGCAGCCTGCATTGTATTCCCGGATCATTGGTGAGCGATTGCATCTAAGTCGGTCGTCCAGGCCTTCGGCAAAGCAGAAACGGCCCGGTTAACATATAACGGGACATCACAGGCCTGGCGAGGAGATCTGCTCGCCAGAAAATCCAATACCAGCGGCGGGCAAGCTGGGTTAGTGCTACGGATCCTGCATCAATCAACATAAAGTTAGCACATCTCCCACGCAAGTAACGAAACTCTACAAACAAACGAAGTTTACCTCTCGGCTTTCTCGGGGTTGCGACCAAAGTATGGTTTCCCGCGAGGGATCTCAGCCTCGGCGATCGCCATCTCTCGCAAGAAAGCCGCAGAGGGCGTAGGCTCATCCACCGGTGGGACCGCGGTGATCGGAGGCGCGGTGATCGGCACCTCACCGGCAGGGGCAGAAACTGGAGATTCCCCCGACCTTTGCCGCTTGTGGTTTGATCGGAGCCCCTCCTCCCGAGCTTCCTCCTCTGCTATGATCGACTCCACGTCGGGCCTCACCTCCGAAATGAGAGGTAACGCCACCGGAGGAACCCGAGATGACTTCTTCTGGCGAAGACGGCTCAGAACTCCGGGGTTCGACATGGCTATCTCCGCTGGAGGCTCCAAGAAACGAGGAAAGCGGACTTCTACAATAAAGAACGATCAAATGACAGTTAGACATATTCCTTCAACAGGACGATCGCCCAGCAAAAGGAGATCGTAGAAACTCATACCTGGGATCGAAAGATGTCGTGGGAAACAGAATAGCCGAGCAGACAGCCAACAGCTCTCTATGTTAATCCGGCGAGCGTCTAAGTCGTCGTCCGGCAGACTTCGTATCCGCTCCCAGACGACCAGAAAATCGAAAGGAAGCTCATTGACAGCCGGAATATGGAAACCTGCAAAAACAAAACCAAATTAGATCAGTTCAGAACATATCCGAACAAAGGGAGAGTCAGAACCCTTACCCGGATTCCTCTCCCGAAAGCTAGTAGGAATATTCAGCTCGTCCGTAGGATTGTCACTCGCTGAGGCCTTCCAGGCACCGGCAACCCAGAACCACTTCGCCGGATCGCCCCGCACCTTGTTCGGGACTCCGAGGATCACCCGCCAGATCGGCCTTGAATATGATAGCCGCCGACAGACCCCTTCTGAACTGTCAGCTTGAACAAGTGGTTCATCTCCGATGGCGAGGGATGGCGGTACAGTCGGTGATCGCCGAACAAGGTGAGGGCACAGATGATCTGGAGCCAGGCGTTCGGCGTTAGCTGAAGCGGCGCCACGTTCCAGACGGCCAGCAAATGGGAGACAGCAAAAGACAGAGGGAAACGCAGCCCGACCTCCATAATCGCCTCATTCACGGCGACCATACCCGCCGGGGGTTGGTCGGCTCGCTCATTCTCCGCCGGCGCAAAAAGATCCACATCTGAAGGGACATGATACCCCGCCCTCAAGACGGCCAGGTCCTTCCTGGTCGCCGAGCTCCTTATCTGGATAAGGGACCATGGAGAACACTGCGCAGCCCGAAACAGCGACCGCTTAGCAGACTGATAAGGGTGGGCGATCGAGAACTCCCGGTAATCGAATTTAGGAGACGGACCAGCCAACCTCTCCATGATTTCAGCAAAGGCCAAATAGGCCTGGCCAAAAGCACTATGCTGCTCCCAGTAAGCCCTCACCGCCAAATCTATCTCCATCTGCGAGCGTCTTTGCTCAACCGCCGCCTCCCTAGCAACGTCGGCTTCATTGAATAGCGCCTCGACTTCCGCGGGATCGATACTAGCGCGGATAGCCTCGGTGGCTATCTCCAAATGGAATTCTGCGGAGGATCCTTCCCGGACATTAGAAGTCCCGACGGCGGAGGAGGTGCCCATTCCAGACGACGAAGATACTCCAGACATTTTCGAAAAGAAGAGGAGAAAAGGAGTGTTTCTTACCCAATGATTGAATCGATCGACGATCGGCAGTCAAAGCTTCAGATAATTCTTCGGCAATATTCTTCTTCTCCGACAAAAGCGCATAAGGGTCTTAACATTGTAACCCGGCGCCTTTTTATAGGAGATGGCAGGGACTTCCGTGTAAATATGGAGAAACTCGGGGGCTGAAGCGTAACCGTCACAATTAATACCTCCCTTGAAACCCACGTACGGGTCGTTTCAAGGACACGCCAGTCGAGGAGTCGTATCTAACCGTTGGTCTCCCCCAACGGGAACCCGACACGTGCCTCGGAGACTTTTACACGACCGCTGTCATTTCCCGCTCAGTTCAGCGACCGACTAGGTCCTCCAAATTCAGAACCAATCCGCTCAAAGACGATCGCCAATTCCGCAAAATGCTAAGTCACTCGTCAAAGTTATGCGATCGCCAGTAGAACCACCTCACCCCACGTTTCCAACATCGGAGCGAGCTGGGGGGCAATTGTTGTGCGGCGATTTATACGCCTCGACAGCGATCGAAATAAGGGCCAAGCGACCGAGCCCATGACCAAATGAGCTACGGCAAACTTGTCAGAACAAAGGTAACAGTCCACCTTCGAGTATCTAGCGATCGACTCTCAAGGCGATCGCCTTTTGGCACCTAGCGATCGACTCTGGTGCCCGACCTGGGACGACCGTCCTGTGCCACTAACAAGGCCTTCGTCCGTCAAAGTCTCCGAAGACTGGATCACGAAGCAAGCATCCATGTGCAGATCCACAAAAGGCGCCACAGAACATGGATCGTTGACTCCAGCCCACATGCAGCTGTCAGTGACAGGGACGGCCTCACCTACCGACAGACCCGCCGAAAGGTCCTAAGTAGGGCCTCCCTTGACAGCGACTCAGACGCGTGTTGCTCTCTCATTGGTCCGCACAGCCGGCTGCCAGCAGCAGCCGCGGACTTTAAGGAAGCCAACCCATGTGCTAAAGACGATCGCCTGCTTATTATAATACAGCAGAGGCGATCGCCCAGCAACTCCCAGTGCTATAAATAAAGAACCTCCAGCAACTGGAAAAAGGTTCCTCTCAGTTCCTCTCAATTGGCAACCATATTCATAATACATACATACTCTCAGACTCTTGGCTTCCTCTCTTGAATCTATCTCAGGATTTCTCTCTCGGCACCTCTTCACCAAAAGACGGTCGGCAGAGGCAAGAACTGCCTACAGTACAGATCCGAAGAGACCCGCAAGTCCAAGAGCTCAGACATACAGCTAATACACACTGTGAGAGACCGTCGATTTCTCACAGTCGTCACAGCACCCCAACAGTTGTTACAAGAACTCACAGAGTATTATATCTGGTTCTTCCGGCAATCTTCACGCTCAATAGCTAAGATAACTAGGGTCTTTACACTCATTGTAATTGTACTCTAACATTAATATTTGGACTCAAAGTATTTGTATTAATAATATCTCGCGAGAGCATTCAAGCCCGGGACTAACAACCCCGACAAATCTTATGTTATTTACTTTCCCTATGGACGTGCTCTCGCACTTTGTTTGCTACTTGTCCATTCCAACAATATCTATCTCCGGATAATATTTTGGGTAGCAACACTATGCTTTTGAGTTATCGGGGTAGTCGTTCGGGGAGGACGGATAAATTACCGGGAGCGCATTGGATGCCTTCGGTTGGAACAAATTTTATCCCTAGAAACCTGATAGGTTGTCGGATAAGATTCAATTGTGAAACTGATTTGCGTCGATGGTGTTAACTAAATTGTTCATGAACCATAGAAACTATATAGGTTGAGGGGAGTGAACAAGGGGAAAAAGAAGATCGAATCATCCATTAGATGGGTTGGTGTTAGACACCACTTTATGAAAATTAATAGAATAGAAACCTGTTCGGTTGCCCTCTATTAAGATTTATAAAGAACTCGATCACCACTATGAAGTAGAGCGACGATACTTCCGGATTTCACATGGGAGTGTGTTATTCCGATAAAAATAGTGGGAGCTGGGTAACAAGAATAGAAAAGACCTTAATTCTATACTCAGATCATAATTAAATGAGTCACGAATTAATCTGTCGTACTTAATGCAGACATAACTCTCAATATGACAATGAATCCACTCGCAATTCTACTCGAAAAGAACACCTTGAACGGACCTAACTTTGTGGATTGGCTCCGCAATCTGATGATAGTCCTCAGTATAGAGGCACTGGGATACGTCTTGGAGACGGATATTTCGGCACCTCCGGTGCGGACAAGAGCCAATCAGTAAGAGATTGAAAACCACGAAAAGTGGGTTAAGAATGACGTAAAAGTCCGTGCTTACATGATGGCTTCTATGTCTAATGAGCTTCAGAGAGCTCATGAGAAAATGACTTCTGCTAGGCAGATTCTATCTCACTTAACCGAGCTTTATAATGAGCACAGTTGAACTGCTAGATATGAGATATCCAAGCAACTGTTCGGTGCAATGATGAAGGAAGATGAGAAGGTTGGGGACCACGTCCTCAAAATGATATCCATGATCGAGAGATTGGAGGCTCTTGATTTTAAGATGGATACTTCTCTTCAAACCGATCTTCTCCTATAGTCTCTCCCTGATTCCTTCTCACAGTTTGTTATGAATTTCAACTGCAATGAGATTGCATGTAACTTAGCTGGGCTAATGAACAAACTAGTGACAGCTCAGTCTCAGATGAAGACTCCGCGGATGAAGGAGTCTGCCCTTGTATTTTCTTCTGGATCTCAGAGGTCCAAGAACAAGAAGAAAAAGACCAAGAAGCGGACGAGACCACAAGTTAAGGACCTTAAGGGAAAGGGTAAGGCCCCGATGGTTCCAAAAGGCAAGAAGAAGAAGGACGCTTGTCTCAAGTGCGGTGAGCTGGGCCACTGGGCTAGAGACTGTCCAATTCTTCATGGCGCTTCAGGTACAGAACTTTTAGTTTTGGAAATAAATTGTTCTACTACTGTATTTTCTACTTCCTGGATACTGGATTCTGGTGCTAGTTCTCATATTTGTACCGTGAATCAGGATCTGGAACAAAGTAGGAAGCTTGGAGCTGGAGAAGTTATGATCACTGTCGGAAGTGGGCATAGTGTCGAGGCAACCGACATAAGATCACTTCTTTTGGGTTTAGAATCCGGTTTTGTTTTGACTTTAGAAGATGTACTTGTTTTGCCCAAGGGGCATAAAACATTATATCCATTCCGGTCATGGATTAGAAAGGCTTTTCATTTTTCATTGGTGATGGTTCCTGCAAAATTTATTTTAAGAATAAACTAGTGGGCACTGCTATATTGTTAAAGGGAGTGTATCATCTAAACCTCAGTAACAAAATCGTTGTGAATACTATGGCTAGGAAACGTGGTAGGGATGAAACTAATCAAGTTTTGAAATGGCATCTTAGACTTGGTCATGTTGGTCAGACCAAGGTTTACAAAATGGAAAAGGATGGACTTATGGGTCCATATGGATCAAATCCCTTTCCTACTTGTGAATCTTGCCTTAAAGGCAAAATGAGCCGCTGATAAAATGGGATTAATTCATACCGACGTATGTGGTGCTTTGGAAGCTCACGTCACGGATATAAGTACTTCATTATGTTTACAGATGATCATACTAGGTATAGTTATGTATACTTAATGAAACATAAATCTGAGGCCTTTGAGAAATTCCAGGAATTTAAGGCCGTAGTCGAGAAGCAAACTGGAAATCATATCAAAGCACATTGGTCGGACCGAGGTGGCGAGTATATGAGTATGGAGTTTGACGAGTTCCTTAAGGAGCATGGAATAGTATCACAACTTACACCTCCAGGCACTCCTCAGTTAAATGGTGTGTCAGAAAGAAGGAACCCGACCTTGTTGGACATGGTCCGTTCCATGCTAGGCTATACTGACTTACCGATTTACCTGTGGGGGTATGCACTCCTGACTGCTGCATATATCTTGAACATATGTCTTCCCAAATCCATTCCTAAAACTCCAGATGTGGGAGGGCAGGAAACCAAAGTCTTAATCACATTAGGATTTGAAGATGTCCCGCCTATGTCAAAAAGACTAAGGTGGACAAAATGGAAGCGAGGTTCGTGAGGAGATGTTTCATTGGATTCCCATCTGAGGCGATGGGTTATCTATTCTACATGCCCAAAGATCGAAAGATCATTGTTGCTTTGCATGCACACTTCCTGGAAGATGAGTTCATTCAGAAAGGCGGAGCAGGTAGAAATATTTCTTTGGAAGAATACAATGAAACTCCTCAGGAGACACCTGTGCAAGAAATTGGAACCGAACTTCTAAAACACAAGTACAACCACCTCGTAGGTATAGTAGGGTGTCTCAATTACCTGAGAGGTATAGTTTTATGCACTTGGAGGAACTGGGTTTCCACAAGGTTCCAGGTGATAAACAAGAGACCGACCCGCGACCAATGACCAAGCAATGGTGGATGTAGACTCCATGAAATAGACTGCAGCAGTCTTCATATAGCCGGGACCTTCGTTTTGACGAGATGGTCAAAGAGTTTGACTTCGTGCAAAATGAAAAGGAGCCTTGTGTATACAAGAGGGTTAGTGGGAGCAAGAACACATTCTAAGTACTATCTGTAGATGACATTCTACTAATAGGAAATGATGTGGGAATGCTCAGTTCTGTGAAAGATTGGATTTCGAGTAATTTCTCTATGAAAGACTTGGGAGAAGAAACCTATATTCTTGGGATTCGACTCTATTGGGATAGATCGAAGAGAATGATAGGTTTTTTCCAAGCCCTCTATATAGATAAAATCTTAAAGCGATTTAAGATGGATTATTCTAAAAGAGGGTTCCTATCGATGTGATATGGAATAAAACTCACCTTGAAGATGTGTCCTCATAGTGAGGAACAATGAAAGGAAATGAGTAATATACCATATGCTTCGGAATTTAGGTAGCCTTATATATACTTTATTGTGTACGAGACCTGACACTGCGCATTCTGGGAGCGTGGTAAGTAGGTTTCGGGCTAACCCAATTAGGAAACATTAGACTGCCGTAAAACAACGTTCTCAAGTACTTTAGAAGGACTAGAGACCTGGTTCTTAAATACGGCGGTGGAGAACTGAATGTAATAGGGATTCACTGTATTGGACTTCCAAGGACAGAAAGAAGATTCTATGTCTACTTCTGGCTACATTTACTCTTAATGGAGGAGCAGTATCTTGGCATAGTGCCAAGTATAGCGCGACTGCTAATTCCACCTGTTAGGCTGAGTATAATGCGGCCTCGGAGGCCTCCAAAGGAAGGATTTAGAAGTTACTGGGTAAAATTCACGTGACACCTTGTGCTGCGCTGCCAGAGAGGTAGCACATGCCTAGGAGCCGAGGTTTCACAATAGTACCAAACATATTGAGAGAGAGTATCATCTCGTAAGAGAATTTGTCCGCAAAGAGATACATTATGATGCATAGAGTAGAGTCAGCCGACTACGTCGCTGATCCACTGACCAAGCCACATTCTCAGATTAGCTTGGAGCGTAATCTGGAGAACATGGGTATTAGATACCATAGTGTGTGGCATTGAGTGCAAGTGGGAGATTGTTAGGAGTATGCCCTCGAATGCCACTCAGGGAATGTTGAGTGAGGGCATTGTACTTGTTATTATATAAATCATTTATATAAGGCAATGAATGTTTCTTTATTAACTGGTAGTTACTGGCATTCCTAACTCATAAATATAAATATAGAAACTAGTCCGTGTATTTGAGAGCAAAACGTTCCACTCCTTATTAGATAAGGGGGTCGGCACTGGAAAGGTTTATAGTTCAAATACTTAATCGTTCGCAAGTTGATGAAACTTGACTGGGCGTTAAGTTTATGTGAAGACTTGTATGACGTGTTATTTGACATGTAGAGTGCCTGTCGAACACTAATGGTTAGTGGGAGCACACGTTATAGGTATGCTAATTGGATTAGTATACTCGAACCGACTAACCCTCTATTCGTCACACAGATTTCACTCTGGGACAGTCAATGATGGACTCGAAAGGTTGTGATAGGTATTCGTGAACCTTCGACTTGAGGATTTAGTATGGATGTGCTTGTGACATCAAGATTTTCATTAGAGTAGTTTGACCCTATAAACCGGAAGGCGGGGGTCAACCTCGACGTGCATCTTGATGGACAAGTAGCAGGTCCTACTGAATACCAAGATAGAATTCTTTCTCCCGTTAGTGAGCGGGTTATATGTCCTATGTGGTTATTGGCAGATGAGATCATAAGTCTTTGGCCAAAGCATTGTAGCTAGTTGTATTGGATACACGAGAGCTCGATGATCTTGATTTGCATTAACGCATGCATAACGTCAAGTATAGATAGGGTTTGACTGACCGTGACCCTATATCTTGATCGGGACATTTGAAAGAAGGGTTTATACGTATACTGGTATTCACGACAAAATGGTTCTTGAATGATCCCAATCATTCGTTCTCAGTTGTGGTACAGTGTAGGCCGCCAGGCTGGCTAGGTGGTGCTACTACTCTTTGGTTCCTCCCATTGCTGAATGAGATGGACCTACTGAGTCGCGCAATAGGATTGACGACGGAATGAATCGAGCTTATAATCTCATTATGAATATTAGATATTGGATATCTAAAATTGGGACATTAGATGTCTAAATCGATTTATTGGATAAATTGATTTACGGACTAATGAATTAAATATATCACTGGGTGATTAATTTAATGAATATAATTATTTCTTGGAGAAATTAATTATATTAGTATGTATTTGATATGATTAATTAATTAGATTAATTAATCGATATAAATACATCGGAACGGAATTGGAGTTTATCTGTTTGAACTCTCGGGAGTCCGAAACGGACCGAACTTGTCCGGCTCCTTCTAGATGGCCACCCCAAGTCACCTACTCCCTCCATTGTCTTGGTCTTCACTTGGTGGGGCACTAGCTTTGTGACAATTCAAGGGGACAATATATCACTTTGGTGATTTTGTGAAAAGGGAGGTGATTTGGTATTGTAATACTCGAGATTTTCATTCTGATTTCGTTGAATTTTCTTCGGTCGAACGGATTGTTGTCGTCCGCGCCTTTGGAATCGCATGCTTGTATTGTGATACGTTGAGTTTCGTAGCCTGTTTGTTATTGTTTTGGATCATAGCCGGTGCGTTCGCGTGATCGAGACGTCGTCGAGTATCGAGCCGGATGGTCGGGTGTGGGCTGGATCGAGTTACGGTCGTAAGGCCTGGCCGATTTCGGCCGTAAGGCTTCCGAGCACCTGGACCTGGGATACTCGATTACGGCCATAAGGCCTATCCGGTTACGTCCGTAAGGCTTGTTACGGCCGCTAGGCGCTGGCCGGTTACGGCCGTAAGGATTCGGCAGATTTCATTCAGTGGCCTGGGATGCTCGGTTACGGACGTAAGGTTATGCCGATTACGGCCGTAAGGGTGATCGTTGCGTACGCATAGTGTTCGGCCATTACGTACGCTAACACGCGTTGACCGAGTTACGGCCGTAAGGCACTACCGATTACGGCCGTAACCCTGTCGGCTATTTATAGGCCTGGCTCGGCCAGACTTGAACCCATTTCATTTTTTCCATCTTTTGTGGCGTCTGGCGACGGGAGAGATGAGGAGGTGAGCCCTTGGTCATTTCCATTCAATTTCAAGGCGTTTTGGAGGATTCTTGTGGATTATATCATCATCCAATCCGTGTTCTTCGTCGAATCAAGGTATTTCCTCATTTAGAACCCTAGTTGTTTGAGTTTTTGGGGGTTTCTTCGCGATTCTTCGATTTAATCTGTGGTCTATGAATTGGTTATGGTATTCTTGTTGTCTTGGCCATAATCTTCGGATTTTGTAACTCGTTTATCGGTTTTTACCAACCCGGGGCTTGATTTTCGATTGCCTCAAAGAACCCTTGGATTTTTGTTGTTTTTCGGGTTGATTCGATTTCCGTTTAGCGCTATTTATGCGTGGTGATGTTGTTTTCGTATTGTTCGTGAGGTTTTCGAGTTCTTGACCCTTTTTGGAGGTTTGAGGGCTACCCGATCGTGTCCGTTCGTCGTTTCATTGCTGTGGTATCGAGGCAAGTATCCTGCCCATACATCTTGTGTTTCGTTTACGTATTCATTGGTATTGGAACCAAACTACAATTTGAATATTTTAATGAGCTTTTAAAAAGGATCGATATGTTCTCGATAAATGTTGTCTCACAAAAGATAACTCGTATACTTCGTAAACAAATGTGTTTTCGGTATATGCATGTTGGTTGCGGATGTTTGGTAATGTTACAATGATATTTAGTGATGTTAGTAGACCGAAATTATTTGCCGAGGATTGTGTATTGATATGTGTAAATGTTCGATGAATATGTGACGTTGTGTGATATTAGTTGTTATTCCTTCGTAAGGAGGTTGTGGCGCTTGGTGTTGTTTGGTACTAGTAATTGCTTGTGGTTGTGTGACATTAGTTGTGAGTATACGTCGACTAAAGTGGCCATTCTAGCGAAGTACCTAGCATTTGTATGCATTTTCTAGTATTCGAATTATGGCTTCCCGTGGCGTTGTGGATGATATGTGTATGTTCACCTTGGGACGGTCTGACGGGGCCTCTAGGGATACGTATTGCCGTGTGTGTGCATATCGCGAACTAGGGTTAACCACCCAGGGATGTCCGATGGGGCTCTGCGGGGTACGGCGGACATGAGTCTCGTACCAATGGTTAACTTTGAAATGTTTTGTTGGAGAACTATGATTTTTTCGCATATTTCATCTGATTAGAATGGCAGTCCAAATGGTATCGTACTTGGCTGGAATGGCACTAGTAAATGTGTTGTGTGTGATTTGTACCTTGGCTGTGATAATTTGGTATGGGTACGTGAGTCCTGTGGTTGCTCTGTGTATTGTAGCGGTATGGTGTGTCGAGTTCGACCGTATGGTTAAGTTGCAAAGTTGTGCTCTCTGATGTCGTTCTGTGAGACTGTTGTCATGGTAATGTTTGACACGGTGTAGTTCTTGTCGGGTTATTCTTGTGAATATGTGATGTGGATAAGTTGGGTCACGGACCCTCCGTGCTTGTGGTTGGATTGTTATGATTGGGTTGTGGACCCCGTATTTTGTTATCGGAATCGTATTTGAAATAAATGATTTTTGGGCTGTGTCCCTAAGTTTTTTTGAAAGACTTAAGAATTCTTAAACCCCAAATGTTTTCAAAACTCCCGAGATCGTAAATGTTTTGTAAGATGTAAAATGGTTTTATTCCTATCTTTCATAATTCAAACTGTTTTGATCAAGTGAATTATCTCGGGAAGTATATTCACGATTTCTATATTTTTGGAGTATGACATGTATGGCTTGTCCTTGTATTTTTACTTGCACTAGCAAACCAGTGGAGTTTTGCTAACCCCCGAGTATTCGGGGGTGGATGTCAGTATTGTGTCCAGGTATTTGCAGGTTGCTGGGGAGCGATTCACAGGATCGTTACGAAGGATGATGGAAGACGACGATACTAATCACATGGAGACCAGTGTTGAGTATTTGGCAATGTCTTGTTGTTTTGTCCTTCCGTTGTGTTTATTTTTCCCGTTTTATGGGGATGTTGATTTATGTTAACCCCTGTGTGGGTATGAGTTGCGAGAAAGAGTAATGTAGGGTTGATGTGTATCTTGTGGTAAAAGACCAAATCGGTCTAATAGTTCGTTATTTAGCCATGTCGGTATGTACTGTATCGTGGTGTTTTCTATATTTAGCCTGGTAGATCCTCACGGAGAGGGTCTACGGTGCTGTAATATTTCCAAGTGGTTTGGGGGTGTTACAGAATACGGTATCAGTGTAAGGTTGCGGAAACCTAGGCTTTCGGGTCGAGTTTTGTGTTGACGAGCCTTGTCTTGTCATGTCTTGTCTTGTCAGATTTTGTCTGACTGAGTCGTGTCGCGACGCGTCGTCTGAGGTGTCGGTCGTGATTAGTATCGAGGTACATCCATCATCTCCGTGCGATCTTTGGATTTAAGTCTCCTTACTTTGTGGCATCTCGTGTTATACGAGCTTGTGTAATTTTGTGTTATTATGTGGAATTTAAAAGTGAATTGTGAATACGTAATTCATGCTTGTTGATTCTCGTGTGTGCTGGAATGAAAAATGATACCGGTGTATAAATGTGTATATATATTGTGTGAATCGTTTTACTGGAGTAATGGCATGGTGTGATTCCGCAAGGAAAATTTGTCAATAATGATATTTCAAAGTTTAATTATTTGTGAGGAGGCACGAAAATTTTATTTTAAAACATCCTTCAAGAAAGAAAAAAAATTTGATTTCGTATGATGACCTCGAGACCGGATTTTTTATTAGAACTTGACTACTTATACTTCATGTTCCTCTTACATTGCAACTTTTCAAAATTTGATTTTAAAAACTCAAATGAGGTCTACCAAAAACTTACTCGAAACGTGGCTCTTGCTTTCGACTTTTTGATTTCATGATCATCGGTTCCGGAGGTATGTAGTGATGTTGGCATTATTATTTGGTCAATAATGCTCAACATTGTGATTAGAGTGGTGGTGTGAACGCTTAGTCGTTCGGTATGCAATTGTCGTGGTAGTTCCTTTGACCGAGAGGTGGGAATTCGGTTTGGAATGTTAATTAACTTTTGATGGTTATTTGTGTAATGTTATAAGTATGTGGACTGTTGGTGTTTAGATTTATACGCTATTGCTTATTCGTAACCTCGGTCTAAATGCTTTGGAAGGTGATTATGAACGAATTACCAACTTGCACAGTTAGCGCACGCCATCTTTTGTCGTAAAGCGCGCTTTCTAGATGGGCGAAAGTTTTAGACTGCATTTTGCCGTTAGGCCTAACTTTTGCAGTCGATCATCTATGAATGGATTTCATGTGCGCAACATTATTGTTGTGTGTGATTATGTGGCTTTCGTTGCGTTAGGTTGTTGCTTGATTAATATGTCAATGGACGGAGGTCGTGGTCGCAACCGTGGTACTGATGGCCACGGGGATCAGGCGCGGGATCGAGAGGATATTGCCGGGAACGATATTGGTATGGATGTTGCTACTATATTGCAACAAGTAGCAACACGGATGACTCAGTTGACCCAGGTGGTTCAACGCAACACTGATGCGATTCAGAAGATTGGGACAAACCTATGGCTCCGAGGGGTAGTTAGTATGAATCTTCCGTGATTTGTTGGTATGGCGGATGCATTGGGTTGGGATGGCTGGATCCTTCAGTTGGAAAGGATATTCGAGGCTATTGATTGTCCCGAAGATCGGAAGGTTTCTATTGCTCAGTACCTTTTTAGCGAAGATGCTGCTCATTGGTGAGAAGTGGTTAAACCTTGGAATCGTGTCGTCATGTGGGCGGAGTTCCGAGAACTTCTGGAAGCTGGGTTTTGTTTGGAACCGGATAGAAAACTGAGGAAGTTGGATGATATTGTGGTTAGCACTGGAGTTGGTGGTTCTGGATTGCAACGTCGTAGTTTTTCCGCTGTGAAGCTTCATCGCCCAATGCATGAGACTGAGAGTTCCAAGTCGCCTGCTTTGACTCCTGGTAAAACTAGGAGGTGTTTTAACTGCAACGTGTTGGGGCATGTTCGTACACATTGCCCTTCTCCGCCAGTAACGTGTTACAAGTGCGGACTCGACGGACATCGGATTCAGTTTTGCGAGTTGGTCTCCGAGCCTTCCGAGGCACGGACTCGAGCACTGACATCAGGATCGACTCTGAGAAGTCCCTAAGAGGTGTAGCCTACCAGTTGTTGGTTATGTTATTTTCTTGTTTTGTTGTTTCGAAGGTCGGGGATGAACTCTTTTTATTAGGAGTGGATCGGATTTTTGAACTTCTGTATTTTCAACTCTATCGACACGTTTGTATTCGTTGATATTTTCTGAACTTGTTCTATCCTTCACCTTTGTTGCTCGAATGAGTTGTGGTATTATTTTGGGCTAACCTGTTTGTCATTGTGACCTTTCCGAATTCAGTTCCATTCCTGTGAACCTTACGTAAATGCATATCTTGTCGTTTTCACCGGATCATATATTGTCTTGAGTCGAGCTGTGAACTTCGGGAATGCTATTTGATTTTTGTTATTCGCTGTGATTCGAATATGGTTGTTCAACCGATGTTGTCTCGATCGTATGTTGTCTCGACCGCTGTTGTTCCGATCGTTGTTGTTCGATCGTATGTTGTCCGATTTTGTTGATCTAGTATCATGGTTTTTTTGAGCGTTCAGATCACTTCATAATTTCCTTACGTTCGGAAAATTAGCTTCGTATTCAATCTTCCACACCTTTGGGTTGTTGGAATTTCATAATTATTCAGCGATAAACCCGTGTTTTGATTGTCGTGCTGTTCGGGTTGGTCAACCATATTGGCTTTGTTCCTTACGATTTGTGATCATTCTAGTATCGCGATATGGATGGTAGCATCCACGTGCTACATCTGGTTCGTTGCAGGTCGTTGGCAATGGATAGGGTGTGCTATCTGAGTTTGTTTTGTGTTGTTCATTCTATGTTTAAGTTTCGGAGACGAAACTTCTTTTGAGGAGGGTGGAATGTAATACCCAAGATTTTCATTCCGATTTCGTTGAATTTTCTTTGGTCGAACGGATTGTTGTCGTCTGCGTATTTGGAATCGCATGCTTGTATTGTGATACGTTGAGTTTCGTAGCCTGTTCGTTATTGTTTTCGATCATAGCCGGTGCATTCGCGTGATCGAGACGTCGTCGAGTGTCGAGCCGGATAGTCGGGTGTGGGCTAGATCGAGTTACGGCCGTAAGGCCTGGCCGATTTCGGCCGTAAGGATTCCGAGCACCTGAACCTGGGATACTCGATTACGGCCATAAGGCCTATCCGGTTACGGCCGCTAGGTGCTGGCCGGTTACGGCCGTAAAGTTTCAGCAGATTGGGATGCTCGGTTACGGCCGTATGGTTATGCCGATTACGACCGTAAGGGTGATCGTTGCGTACGCAGAGTGTTTGGCCATTACGTACGCTAACGCGCGTTGACCGAGTTATGACCGTAAGGCACTGCCGATTATGGCCATAACCTTGTCGGCTATTTATAGGCCTGGCTCGGCCAGACTTGAACCCACTTCATTTTTTCCATCTTTTGTGGCGGCTGGCGACGGGAGAGATGAGGAGGTGAGCCCTTGGTCATTTCCACTCAATTTCAAGGCGTTTTGGAGGATTCTTGTCGATTATATCATCATCCAATCCGTGTTCTTCGTCGAACCAAGGTATTTCCTCACTTAGAACCTTAGTTGTTTGAGTTTTTGGGGGTTTCTTCATGATTCTTCGATTTAATCCGTGGTCTATGAATTGGTTATGGTATTCTTGTTGTCTTGGCCATAATCTTCGGATTTTGTAACTCGTTTATCGGTTTTTACCAACCCAGGACTTGATTTTCGATTGCCTTGAAGAACCCTCGGATTTTTGTTGTTTTCGGGTTGATTCGGTTTCCGTTTAGCGTTATTTATGCGTGGTGATGTTGTTTTCGTAGCGTTCGTGAGGTTGTCGAGTTCTTGACCCTTTTTGGAGGTTCGAGGGCTACCCAATCGTGTCCGTTCGTCGTTTCATTGCTTGTGGTATCGAGGCAAGTATCCTGCCCATACATTTCGTGTTTCGTTGACGTATTCGTTGGTATTGGAACCAAATTACAATTTGAATGTTTTAATGAGCTTTTAAAAAGGATCGGTATGTTCTCAATAAATGTTGTCTCACAAAAGATAACTTGTATACTTCGTAAACAAATGTGTTTTCGGTATATGCGTGCTGGTTGCGGATGTTTGGTAATGTTACAATGATATTTAGTGATGTTAGTAGACCGAAATTATTTGCCGAGGATTGTGTATTGATATGTGTAAATGTTCGATGAATATGTGACGTTGTGTGATATTAGTTGTTATTCCTTCGTAAGGAGGTTGTGGCGCTTGGTGTTGTTTGGTATTAGTAATTGCTTGTGGTTGTGTGACATTAGTTGTGAGTATACGTCGACTAAAGTGGCCATTCTAGAGAAGTACCTAGCATTTGTATGCATATTCTAGTATTCGAATTATGGCTTCCCGTGGCGTTGTGGATGATATGTGTATGTTCACCTAGGTACGGTCTGACGGAGCCTCTAGGGATACATATTGCCGTGTGTGTGCATATCGCGAACTAGGGTTAACCACCCACGGATGTCCGACGAGGCTCTGCGGGGTACGGCGACCGTGAGTCTCGTACCAACGGTTAACTTTGAAATGTTTTGTTGGAGAACTGTGATTTTTGGCGCATATTTCATCTAATTAGAATGGCAGTCCAAATGGTATCGTACTTGGCTGGAATGGCACTAGTAAATATGTTGTGTGTGATTTGTACCTTGGCTGTGATAATTTGGTATGGGTACGTGAGTCCTGTGGTTGCTGTGTGTATTGTAGTGTTGTGGTGTGTCGAGTTCGACTGTATGGTTAAGTTGTAAAGTTGTGCTCTCTGATGTCGTTCTGTGAGACTGTTGTCATGGTAATGTTTGACACGGTGTAGTTTTTGTCGGGTTATTCTTGTGAATATGTGATGTGGATAAGTTGGGTCACGGACCCTCCGTTCTTGTGGTTGGATTGTTATGATTGGGTTGTGGACCCCGTATTGTGTTATCGGAATTGTATTTGAAATAAATGATTTTTGGGTTGTGTCCCTAATTTTTTTGAAAGACTTAAGAATTCTTAAACCCCAAATGTTTTCAAAACTCCCGAGATCGTAAATTTTTTGTAAGATGTAAAATGGTTTTATTCCTATCTTTCATAATTCAAACTGTTTTGATCAAGTGAATTATCTCGGGAAGTATATTCACAATTTCTATATTCTTGGAGTATGATATGTATGGCTTGTCCTTGTATTTTTACTTGCACTAGCAACCAGTGGAGTTTTGCTAACCCCCGAGTATTCGGGGGTGGATGTCTGTATTGCGTCCAGGTATTTGCAGGCTGCTGGGGAGCGATTCACAGGATCGTTACGAAGGATGATGGAAGACGACGATACTAATCACATGGAGATCGATGTTGAGTATTTGGCAATGTCTTGTTGTTTTGTCCTTCCATTGTGTTTATTTTTCCCGTTTTATGGGGATGTTGATTTATGTTAACCCCTGCGTGGGTATGAGTTGCGAGAAAGACTAATGTAGGGTTGATGTGTATGTTGTGGTAAAAGACCAAATCGGTCTAATAGTTCGTTATTTAGCCATGTCGGTATGTACTGTATCGTGGTGTTTTCTATATCTAGCCTAGTAGATCCTCACGGAGAGGGTCTACGGCGTTGTAGTATTTCCAAGTGGTTTGGGGGTGTTACAGGTATGATATGAGGAGAATATAATGAGAAGACCATATCTCCTTGGCAATAAAGATGTACTCACGGTTTAGGCAAGAAAAGGAGAGAGAAAAGAGTTTTCTCAAGGTGTTCTTCATATTCATCATCATCTTCATAACATTCATAAGTTTTTCTTGGAGAAAATATTTGTGAGATAGAGAGATTTTAGATTAAACACTTAGAGTGTTGTAATCTTGAGTTGCATAGCTTCTATAACCTTGTTCTAGCCGTATCCTTGGAGGATAATGAGGTTTAGTCGTTCCGGTCGTTTCTCCAGCGCGTGGCAAGTAGAGACGTGGTCCTTTCTGCGTTGGATCATCCAAGAGCTTGGAGCAAATTGGATCGTAGGGAATTCAACTCAAGCTTGGGGAACAGCTCAAGAGAAGGATACCATTTAATCAACGGACTACAAGTGTAAGTTTCTTATATCTCTTGTGTTTCGTTTTGATATTCGTATATACGTAGCTCGATCGATCCTCGTAGGGATTCAGATCGAATTAATTTTCGTTTTACCGCTTCCGCTGGGCCTTCGTTTTAGGCACCGAATCCCAACAATGCACACATTTTATATAATTTTTTTAAGTACTTAATATTTAGCGTAAAGGGTTACAAGTATCAATAAAAGGATTGCTCAAACTGTTGATTATAACTTGTTAATCGATGGGACAGGGTTGGGTCGGGTCGCACTAAATCAGTGTTTACTAATAACTTGTGATACATTTTTTTTTTTAATATTACGTACGTCGCTTGTTAATTTTTTATCCGGTTTAATAACAACATCCTTACAAATAAATGGAGAACAAACACTTTTAACATAACTCAAAATTGTTTAAGAATATTGATTAATTGGTTTTGTGTTGACCGGTTGATTTTCTATGAAGATGTGTGATAAATGATTTCGTCTCAAAATATTAGCAAATGAATTTGTGTCAAAAACCTATGCATTTAATTCTTTTATATTACTTCTAAATTCTTATATTTGTCATTTTTGTAAATATTAATACTAATATTATAAATATATAATTATTAATACTAACATGTATGACATGAAACTCAATCTTTATATATGAAACCTATGTATTTAATTCTTTTATATAATTCTAAATTCTTATATTTATCGTTTTTTGTAAAAAGATTATTACTAATATTCTAATTTTATAACTATTAATACTAACATTTATGACATGAAACTCAATTATATACTAATATTATAATTTTATAACTATTAATACTAAAATTTATGATATGGAACTCAATTTTTATATAGACGAGACATTCAGACCCGTGCGTTGCGCCGGGTTTTTTCCCGATAAACTATTAAACTTTTGCTTATGTTTTAAACTTAACTTTTTTAATTTGTTATTATAATTTATAAATGAGTTCGAGCAAAAATTATGTACTTTTTTCTTTATATTCATTATTCAAGGTGCTAATCGTAAGAAAAGTATTTATTTGTGTTTCTTTTTATTTAAGGTTGAAATTTACTAATGTGAATCTTTAGTGTTTTGGACGTCTTTTATTTGCATTATGTCGGAGCGCTAAGTTTATAACTGTGTTTGTGTTGTTATTTATCACCCAATATTCGGATAAATGCAACTAAACTCATATTTAATAATTATCCCTTGTCACTAAACGTGTGTATGGTACACACTCCACACGCGTATCAATGTAATATCAACATGCAAGGCTAACATATATACGTGGAACCAATGATACAAACGTGCCATCATGTAATGTTACTTACACACACGTACCATTTAAATGTGATCAAAGATGTTATATCTTGGAACTGAATACCAGTACGTGCATATATACCAAGTAACAAACAGCTAAACCACAAACTTCAATATCGTATATCTCATCTTAAAAGATTAAACATCAATGAGCAATACGAAGAAAAGATATGAAATTGTTTTTTACCGTGGCTACTACGGTTATATCGAGTGCATAATTGGCAAAAGTCAAGGTAGTGTATTGATAACAGATAGATGAAGTTTCTCAATTTCAACTAGTATTTCTTCTACTATACCGGGTTTTTTCTCACAATGAACTCTGATGAAAGCATCCTTGCCTGAAAATCGTGCCTCGATTTCAGTCAATTGATCCTGAGATTTTTTGCTGGATGAAGAGATTTCACCACCATCATCTAACACCTCATATCTTTTAACAAAAATCACCGATTCTACATTTGATCTTTTTTTTTTTGGTTTGTTCCTCAAGTGTCTTCACTTTTTCTTGAAGGTTTTTCAAGTACTTGGTTGCATCTCCAAGAACAGAAGCCTCATCCATCTATAAATAGTAACATAATATAATACCATATAAGAATATATGCATGATAGAATTTATTATAAAATCTTTAAAAGGGGTACCTTTTAAGGCCAAGGACCAAAGAAGCTTATTGTCATAAACTTTTGGCTCAGTTTCTCTCCTCTTTCTTTCGGCCATGATATGGTCTTGAGGTGTAGTGAATTTTGAAGTATTTATCTTTTTCGCAACACGACTGACAGCATGGTGGTTTTGATTGCCAAACTGAACATGGAATGATGATTGGAATACACTGCTGGAAGATAAAATTCCTTCTTCTTTAGGCCTCATAATGTAGCTTGATTCGCATGCTATTTATACTTTCTCATAAGTTGAATACTCCATGTAATTTATGAGAATCATGAAAAGACTAACCTAACTTATGAGCGTACGAAGAGTTTTTAGAAATAATTATGTGCATAACTTTTTTTGTAGATATGAAGAGACCACATCTTTCACATTCCCATCATTTAATTTTATACATAAAAATTGAAGTTATTAAGGCTCCACAATAAGTTTTAGGACTTAATCTTTTAGTATAATATATATGAGCGTAGAAAGAGTTTTTAGCAATAATTATCTGCGCAACTCTTTTTATAGGTAGGAAGAGACATCTTTCACATTCCCATCATTTAATTTTATACATAAAAATTGAAGTCATTAAGACTCAACAATAAATTTTAGGACTTAATCTTTTAGTATATATGATATGATAATATTTTAAAAATGACATTTAGACCAATTCAACAACATTGTACATGCTTACATTTATTTTACATTAGCATAAAAAAGTACGAACAAAACTTGATATATAAATTGTGTAAAACTCATGCAAGCCAAACAAAAAAGAGTAGTATTTTTTTTCCGCCACCTTTTCAACTAGTTTTGTCAAACCCTTTCAGATATATAGGTCAAGAATAAGGGATTGTAGCCGCGGATCACATATCAAAAGGACTAGGTTACCTGCTGCTATCAGCCTTGAGCCCTACATATCAAAAGGCCAAGGTTGATCAGTCATGAGCCCCTACTGTAGGACGACATCTCACGACTCAGTTTAAACCACCATTTCCACTATTGTCATAAGCTAGCTTATAGCTTATTTAGAGAGCTTATATAAGTTCATTGTATATAACCCTATTTGGTTGGAGAAGCTTTTTTGAGAAGCCTAGAGCATTTTGTAATTAACCTATTTCTTTTCATCAGAATTATTATTTTAAGTCTTTTTCTATAATACCATCTTTTGACTAATTAACCTATTTCTTTTCATCAGAATTATTATTTTAAGTCTTTTTCTATAATATCATCTTTTGACTAATTTTGTCATACTGTTTTATATATGGATGTTTTTCAAATCAACTAAGAACGAATTTAATGCTTAAACTTTTCCAGGCTTAAGTAATATTTAAATACGCTTCGGTACTCATATTGCTAGGTCAAAGAATATTGTTGCATTTATACAACTAAATGACTATTATCTCATTTTTTACTGAGCACATGATTGCAATAGTACTCATTATATATAGTTTTTTGGATGCAAATATTCATAGCACATAAGTTTTTATTATTCATATTATGCGAGTATAATAATATTAAATTGGCCAAGTACACGAATAATCGTCCCATACATATTACATGAGTAAAATAACTCATGAGTGCAATAATACTCATTTGGCCAAATACACGAATAATCGTGTCCTCATACATATTACATGAGAATAATATTACTCATATTATATGGAATACAATAGTACACATATCGCCGAGTACATGAATATTTCTGTACTCATTTAACGGAGTAAAGAAGTACGATGATAATCATAATCATTAAACACAATTTAGCATGGAAAGCTTAAACACCAGAACCCTACCTTCATCCTCAACTGAGCCATCAGCTATAAGCTCGGAATTAGCTTATGGAAGGCTTAACACCAAATCATTACCCTCACCCTCAGCTATGATCCATCAGCTATAAGCTCGGAACCAGCTTTTGAGCTATAATCTACATTAATCAGGACTGTTTACCAAACACAAAACACGGCCAAATCCAAACATCCCATGTAGCACATAATTAGATATTACTTCCCCCCTTTCACGACTCGCCCTCAAGCTCGAAAAAAATAAGGGAATGGATAGGAAATATATCTACCCTAAATATTGTATACGGAAGCAAGCTATCTAAAGACCTTTCAACCAAAAGAAAAAAGAAGGAACGAATCGGGTGAGATAATAGTTCTCTCAACATGAATCAGTTACACTTATACATAAGATATACTGCTTCAGCAAAACTCAAGTAAAATATTTTGCTTGACAAGAAACTCAAAACCTTACCAAAATAATATTAATAAATATGGAGGCGCATTGTTTGCCGACAAGGCAGATTCTGTCGATTTTTCTGTAACTGCAGATGGTTTAGACGACTGTTCGACTTCCACAAGGTTTCGGAGCCTCTCTTGAAGAACTCGAACTCTATCTTCAGTTTTCCGTAGCTTTCTCCACCTGTAAGTCAACCAAAGTCCAAGCCCTCCATATACAAGGATGTAAGAACCCCACACGTAGGGGTAGGTTTCAGCATGTTCTTTGATTTTCCGATACTGTCCTATTTTTCCACCCAATCTGATAGCTGCTTCTCGTGGACCACCAGTCGTGTGTGGGCTATCTTCTCCTCTTGACTGGGTTGACATCGTTCATCACAGTTTCTAAGATGATGCAATGTACAATATTAATTTAAATCATATTTTCAAACTACTGCATAGTAAGACCTCCCTCCCTCGAATAACAATATTATTGGTTTACAGTAGACTAAATATAAGAGAATGGTATATATTTCCAATTTGCCCTCAATGTCCGCATGGCATAGAGATCCAGAAGCTTTGTAGACCCAATGTTGTGAAATGCGCAAAATTGAAAGGACAGCAGGTTCCAATTTTGAAGCGCGCCTCCGAAGCGCGCACGATTTTTTGCCAGAAATTAAATAATTTACATAATTATCTTTATTTATACATATATGCTTCTAAAAATGTTAGTTCTAATATCAAACAACAGAATGACACTTTAAACAGTTTCAAACATAATAAAAAGTCTCCAACTTAGTAGAAACAACATAATAGAAAGTCTCCAACTTAGTAGAAATAAACATAATATAAAGTCTCTAGCTTAGTACTTAGTAGAAATATCAACTTAGTAGGAATGTCATAGTAAAGTATTGAACTATCAATCAATGACATTTAGCAAGTCAAAGGCTTCCAAATCATTTAGCTCGATCTCGGTTCCCTCACTTTCTCTTTCTTCCTCATCATCATCTTCGTCTCGAAGAGTTGAAGAAGAAGAAGCTCCTGCTCTTTAACATGAGTTATCACATGGTGTAGCATGGTACTTTATCACATGGTGTAGCATCTTTATGGTATCCACCAGCTAGATGCTTCTTGAAACGATTAATTCCACCACTGTATGTATGTTTGCAGAATGAGCATTGAACTTTTGACTTATCATTCTCTATGGATTTCCCATACTTCCACCCAATGCCAGCAGTGCGAGACATTTTCTAACTATTTTCAGAGTAATTTTTCTAAGGGAAATTTTAACAAACACAACGGGCAGTGAAAAAGTACTAAATATATAGCACAAATACTATATATCTAAGATCAGACTTTGAGAATAATAAAGGTAAGGTTGGATATAGAGAGAGATGAAGAGAAAGAGGGCAGAGAGAAAGAGAGATGAAGAGAAAGAGGAAGAGAGATGAAGAGAAAGAGAGTTACGGAGAAAGAGACATACCTCTTTGACGGATGATGTACAAAATTTGTGAGGCTATGAACGGTTATAAAGATATAAAGTAGGGTTTTTTACTTAAGGGTATTTCAGTCTTTTATGTATAGTGTGAGTTTTTTTGCGCTTTTTATTGCAATTTTCTGCGATTTTCTGCGCTTTTTTGCGAGTAAGCACGAGTCAAACACGTTTTTTTGCCAATTTCATAATCGCACTAAATCGCTCATACATTAATCGCAACAACACTGCGTAGAACTAATGTTTTAAAAGGGGCTCGAGGCGAGGCGGCCGGAAAACGCCTTGAGGCCTTTTTTTTTGTTGATGTTTAAATCTGAGGCTTACGCCTCACTCTGCCAAAGCATCACGGAGGGGTACGCCTCGACGCGTAGGGTTTGATGCGCAAGAGGCATGCATGGCGTCGTTTTGCTTTGAGTTGGTAGTTGTTGAGGGCTGTGAGGCTAGAAGAGAACCCAAGAGATGGAGCGGACGAGGCCGAGTGTGGTAGGCAACGATAGAAAAAATGGGGGATAAGGAAGTGGTATCCGGCGATAGAAAGGGTTTAGCAAGTATTAGAGTTAGGAGAATTTTATACAACTATATACGGAAAGTCGCAGACTCTTCTTCTACTAATATAATAATATACATATAATATAATAAATCTCCACTCATTTCATTATAATGTATAATATATCTCCACTCAAAAAAGAATTATATAATATTATAAGCAAATTGACCACTTCTTTTCTTCCCATATTATAATATAATAAATAATATATCTCAACAACAACAACATCTAAGCCTTAGTCCCAAAATGATTTGGGGTCGGCTAACATGAATCAAACTTTAAAACCGTCAATGATCGTTACATAAATAACATAAAAAGAGAAAAAGAGGGAAAAAAGTAAAAAAAAGAAAAGCAAAAAAAAAAAGAAAAAAGAAAAAAAAAACAGAACAAAAACAGAAAAAAAAAAAAATGAAAAGTCCTGAAAAAGTAAATTAAAAGATAACATGGAATAAAAATACAGATTAAAAAAATAATAAAGGAATCAGATTCCATCCACCATCCGTATTCTTTCCCGCCACATTTGCCTCTCTATCGCCATACTTTCTCCAATTCCAAGAAACCGCATATCAATTTCAATCATCTTTATCCAAGTTTTCTTGGGTCTTACTCTACCTTTCACATCATTACTTGTTCCCCAACTTTTTAGCCTCCTCACTGGGGCATCAACAGGTCTTCTTCTCACATGACCAAACCATCGTAATCGATTCTCCATCATCTTGTCTTCTATAGCCGCAACTCTTACCTTCTCTCTAATCACCTCATTTCTGAGCCGATCCTTTTTTGTATGACCACACATCCATCGTAGCATACGCATATCCGCCACATTCATCTTTTGAACGTGACACTGTTTTACAGCCCAACACTCGGTGCCATATAACAGCGCAGGCCTAATTGCCGTTCGGTAAAATTTACCCTTTAATCTATGAGGCATGTCAGGATCACATAAAACCCCTGTGGCACTCTTCCACTTCAACCACCCGGCTTTTATTCTGTGAGCCACATCGCCATCTAGCTCTCCATCCTTTTGGATAATAGATCCAAGATACCGAAAGAAAGTGGATCCATAAACAACTTTCCCATCAAATGTGATCATCCCCGCCTCTCTATCACTGTTTTCGCTAAACCTACACTCCATATATTCAGTCTTACTTTTGCTCAGCCTAAAGCCTCGAGCTTCCAAAGTGTCCCTCCAAAGTTCCAATTTCTGTTGCACTTCAACCTTCGTTTCATCAATCAACACAATATCATCTGCGAACATCATACACCACGAAACGTCATTTTGAATTTCTCTTGTCAATTCGTCCATGACTATGGCAAAGAGAAAAGGACTAAGAGCAGATCCTTGATGCACCTCAATCGTAATAGGAAATTCTTCTGTCCTCCCAACATTAGTACGTACACTTGTACTAGCTCCCTCATACATGTCCTTTATAATGTCAATATATTTCCGCGATACACCCTTCTTTGCTAAGGCCCACCAAAGTACTTCTCTTGGTACTTTATCATATGCCTTCTCTAAATCAATAAAAACCATATGTAAATCTTTCTTTTTATCTCGATAATGTTCCATCAACTGCCGGATAAGATAAATTGCTTCCATGGTCGATCTTCCAGGCATAAATCCAAACTGATTTTCTGTTATCTTCACACATTTCCTAATCCTTTGTTCAATCACTCGTTCCCACAACTTCATGGTATGACTCATTAGTTTAATTCCGCGATAATTAGAACAATCTTGAACATCACATTTGTTCTTATACAAAGGGACGAGAATACTTTTCCTCCACGCTGATGGCATCTTATTGCTTCTCCAAATCTTATTGAAAAGCATAGTTACCCATTCGATCCCTCTCTCCCCCAAACACCTCCAAACTTCAATAGGTATACCATCTGGTCCTTCTGCTTTCTTTGACCCCATCTTCTTCAATGCAATTGTCACTTCACCCTTTTGAATTCTCCTCTTAAACTCTCGGTTAACCATACTTGAGGGGATATTTAAATTCCCAATATCTTGTTCTTGATGGCCATTGAATAGGGTATCAAAGTATGACCTCCATCTCTTTTTTATCTCTTTATCTTGAACCAAAACTTTTTGGTCAGTATCTTTTACACATTTAACTTTTCCAATATCTCGCGTCTTCTTCTCTCTCATTCGAGCAAGTTTATAGATATCATTTTCCCCTTCTTTTATATCTAATCTTGCATATAATTCTTGATTGACCTTTGATCGGGCATTTCTCACTGCCTTTTTAGCTTCTGTTCGAGCTTTCTTGTACTTCTCATAATTCTCATCGCTCGAGCATTTACCCAGTACCTTATAACATTCACGTTTTGTCTTTATCGCTTGCTTAACTTCATCATTCCACCAAGATGTGTCCTTACTTGATGGTCTGTTTCCTTTAGATTCTCCTAGGACTTCTTTTGCAACTTCCTTTATGTTATGCTCCAACAAGTTCCACATCGAATCTATATCCATCTCCGTGCAATCAGACCAAATACCACTATCAGCAATCTTAGCCACAAAAGTATGTCGATTCTCCCATTGGAGCTTCCATCACTTAATTCGAGGGTCAACTTGTGGTCTACTCTTTCTTAAGTGCCTCTTACCTCGAAAGTCAAGCACCACAACCCTATGCTGCATTGCAGCACTCTCACCGGGTATCACCTTGCAATTAGTAAAACTTTTCCTCCAAACATTCCTTACTAAAAAGAAATCAATCTGACTTGCATTACCTCCGTTTCTATATGTCACCAAATGAGAGTCCCTTTTCTCGAACCAAGTGTTCATAATACCCAAGTATTTAATATTATAATGTAGTATTTAATATTTTAAACATTAAAGAATAATAATTAACTATCAGGAGTTAGTTGAAATTTTGGTAGAGAATGCAATTTATTTTATTAAAAAAAGTAACATAATTTATACAGTTCCGTGATTTTTTTAGGGAATTTTTTAATAAATTATATCAATATAATATTATGATATTTTTAAGAGATTTTTATGATTTTTTATTTCAATCGGGGCTTAAGCCTCAACGCACGTCGAAGCTTACACCTCGCCTCGTCCCGCCAAAATGCCTCAAACTCGCCTCGCGCCTTTTAAAACATTATATAGAACTAAAATTTATGGCAGCGATTGGATAAAAAAGGGTAAAAAAGGTAGCCAGGTGCACAAAGCATCCGTGTGCACTAAGGGTCCGGGGAAAGGTCCCCACCACAAGGGTAAAATGTAGGCATACCTTACCCTGCATAAATGCTACTTCGAGGACTCGAACCCGTGACGTCAAGGTCACACGGCAACATTAACCGGCGAGCCAAGGCCCCCTTCAAAATAAAAGGATCAATTTTGTTTTTCCGGAGAAAAACACTCACCTCAAAATGTGATTACCTACCAAAATGTACAGAAAAAACATTCTTCACCCACTCATTATTTATCGCCACTCACATCTACATACTTGGTCTAAAAGAACATTCTATCCATTGCACATTTCTTTCTTCTTAAAACTATTCACCCACTCAAATATTTATAACTACCAATTTCAATCATTGACTGTTTCGGCACAACAATATCACACCAATTTCGAACATTACATTCTCATCTCCAAAAATTCATCCAGCCAAAAAAAAAAAAAATCCCCAAGTGAAAATGTATCCCCCAACTCTTTTGACTGATATGCATTTAATTTCTCTTCATTATCTTATATTATGTGAAGCATCTACTAAAAAGCAAATAAGATCATCAATTCCATTTAACACATTGAAGCAATTAGCGTCTACAGCTATGTCCAAGAGCTATGGATCTAGTCTACAAAACTAAACCTCATTTACTCCGGAACAAATAATTCACGTACTTCACTTCACTTGTCAGAGAGAACATTACCGAACTATCTAATACTTCTAAGTTTAATTTAGCAGATTTAGGTGTGAAAAAAAAAACAGAAGGGGAAGATAATTATATCAAAAGTAAAATGTTGCCCGAACAAATTTAACTTACTAAATTTACTGTAAGTCTCTCAAGATACTTCATTGTTTTTCAAAATTAGTCAACTCGGAAGTAAATCAAACATAAAAATCAAACTACTGTAGTTTTCTTTCAAGTCAAACTAGACAATTTATGATTACTGTTTACTGTCCCTTCGTTCTCTTCTTTACTCCGCCAGAAGTAAATTAAGTCATTAAGGAATGTTTTTTCATGGATATATCATACTGCAATTTAAGCAAAAGAAGATGAGCAGTGTTTTCAAACTCGCGTGAAAATGAGCAGTGTTTTCAACCTCGCGCTTTCGTGAGAGTAGCGCGCTACGGGCCGAAATGCTACGTAGCGGAGTTTTTTTAACATAATGCCAGGATATAGCACGCTTAATAATCGTCGCGCAGGTAATAGCATAAATAGCATACGCTATTACGCGAAAGAACATATAGCGTACGCTATATGTTCAAAAAAACGGCTGGAATTCTTGGAGGGTAAGATGGTAATTTGAATCGCAAGTATTCACTGTACAGAACTCCATCGCGACACTTCAGAACTCCAAAACAAAACCCTAACTTTCAGAACTCCAAAAAAAAAAACTGAGATAATCGACTCTTCAGAAAATACATCGTGATACTTCAGAAAACCCTACCTTTCAGATCGCGATACTTCAGAAAATCCATTGTGACTCGCGATTCTCAGCTGCTCAAGAATTGATCGCGCTGTGATCGACTTCTGAAAATCCATCGCAAAAAGGTATTTTCTTTACTATGGATTTTTTTTTAAGAACCTGCAGAGTTTGATTTTTTACTGTAGAGTTTGATTTTTACTGTAGAGTTTTATTTTTTTTAATGTATTTTTTGAGCAGTTTTTAAAAAATCGGCGACTTCTAATGAGTTCAAATGTCGAAAAATTCATCCAAAAACAATGCTGGTTGGAAGTATGGATCACAAAATAAAGGAGAAAAGTCTATTGTGTGTAAACTTTGTGAACATGTAACCAATGGAGGTATAACTCGTCTGAAGCATCACTTAGCTCGAACCCAGATAGGTGTTTCTCCCTATCTTCGTGTACCGGACGATGTGAAGAAAGAGATTGAAGAATCATTGAACAACACTAAAGATACTAAAAACAAGATAAATGAATTGTTGAAAGAGATTGGTGAAGACACCAGAGTAATTTGCAATCATCAAAATTTACAAGTGAGGGGGTAGTTCAATTGGCTTCGGTGATAGTAGCAAACCTAGAAGCACTCTTGATAGCTTTATTAGTTTCGAACCTAGGCAATCGACCCTTAATACCGCATTGAAAAAAAACTTGCTTGTTGATGTTAAGCGTAGAGTCGGTCGGTTTATTTTCTCCGCTGCACTTCCTTTCAATGTTAGAGATGATCCTCATTGATTGTCTATGGTTGAAGGGATTGCCGAGAATGGGAAAGGGTTCGAGCCTCCTTCTATGCACGAATTGCGTACTTGGATTTTGAAGGTCGAGGTTGATGACAGTAGTGTTACTTGAAGAACATAAGGTGTGGAATAAAAATAGATGTACGATTATGTCCGATGGTTGGACCGATGAAAAGAGTAGAAGTTTGATCAATTTTTTAGTCAATAGTCCAGGCGGTATTTTCTTTTTGAAATCTATTGATGCATCGGCGTCTATCAAAAATGGTGAATTGCTTTTTAAATATCTCGATGATATTGTTGATGAGGTAGGAGAGGAAAATGTGATTCAAATTATCACAGATAATGCTTAAAATTGTGTTAATGCAGGGTAAAGAACTGAAGAGAAAAAAGAGAACTTGATGGAGGTTTTAAAAGGCGTGAGGCGCGTTTGAGGCGTTTTCTCCGGACGAAGCGCGGCATAAGCCTCGAGGCGCATTGAGGTGTAAGTCTCGATTAAAATTAAAAAAATCAAATAAAAAAATCACAAAATATCAATATTGATAGGAATTACTAAAAGTGCAAAAAAAGTATATATTAAGTTACTAAAATATCAGTGTTCATAAAATTTAATTAGGTCATAAATTTAATTGTCATTTGGATTTTATTTTTCTCTAATAAAATCAACAAAAAAATATAAAATATATTTTTATATGAAATAAGTTGCATTCTCTCCCAAATTTTATATTAAGTTTATCATTTATTCATTTTTCTTACTTCTTTAAAAAATAAGAATCAAATAAAACTTAATAAGGAACTCTAGCTAGTTAGTTATATCATAAGTTTCCTACAGCATCTCATAATAAAATAATAGTGACAATAAGGTTAATCAAGTCATGAACCACCTTATATTAAAACCCTATTCTTCCTCACATCCATACCACACGGTCCACACTACACCTAGAGAGACAGCCGGCACCTCGTTTTCTTCCATCTCAATCTGCAGATCTCAGGTAAGTTTCTTCTTTTTTTGACAAGCCTCGTTCCTCTCGGAAAATAGAGGTCTGCCTCATGGGTTGCCTCAGAGAAATGCGCCTCAAGGCGCGCCTCAAGCCTGCCTCACAGGTGCGAGGCGTAAGCCTCAGCGGTAAGGGGTAGAGGTGTTACCTCAGAGGCGTTTTTCCGCCGCCTCGCCTTAAGGCGCACCTCGAGGCGTGCGCCTCGACCGCCTTTTAAAACATTGAACACCATGTGCGGCACATTGCATAGATTTAATGTTGGAAGATATTGCAAAGTTGAAGATTTTTGCGGACACTATAGAGCTTGCTAAGACGGTTGTGAAGTTCATTTATGGCCATGGGACTATACTCTCTTCAATGAGAAAGTATACAAATGATATAGAAATTCTCCGTCCGGCGGTTATTCGATTTGCTACATGTTTCTTCATTCTTCAAAGCATGGACATGGTCAAAAGGCAACTCGAACAAATGTTTTCTTCGGATGAGTGAAATAATTCTCGTTTATCTCAAACAATCCAAAGAAAAGTTGTAAAGAGGATTGTCATCAATGATCCCAACTTTTGGCCATACGTTGCATTTTGTGTCAAGAGTGTTGTTCCTCTTGTTTGTGTCTTGTTTGTGTCTTGAGAGAAGTTGATTCGGAGGAGAGGCCAACATTAGGATATATTTATGAACTTATGGACAAAGCAAATGAGAGAATCAAATTCAATTATGGGGGCGTTGAAAGAAAGCATAGGCTAATTTGGAGGAAAATCGATGAACGTTGGACTCTACAACTTCATCATCCTCTACATGCAGCCGGTTATTATTTGACCCCACAATTACGTTATAGTGAAACTTTTTCGAATTGTGATAAAGTGAGAGACGGGTTGTATGGTTGCATGGACAAGATGAGGTCTTCCCAAGATCGTCTTAAAGCGTACATCCAATTGGACTTGTATAACAAAGCCTAAGGAGAATTTGGGACCCCAATGGCGAAAAACAAGAATGTTACCGACTCCCGGTAAAGTAGTTTACTTTTTTTACTTTATTCGTAACTATATTCATGTCTATTATATTTACATTCCTTATGTTTTATGTTACTAGCCATGTGGTGGGAACGCTTTGGAAGCAAGACGTCCGAGCTTACTAGTTTTACCATTGGAGTGCTAAGTCTCACATGTAGTGCTTCACGATGTAAGAGAAATTGGAGCACCTTTAAATCGGTAACTATGCATATAAATTTTTAATGCTTTGCACATTAATTTTTTATTTATATGCAACTATTTTTTTATAATATTAGATTCATACAAAAAGAGGAATAGACTTGAACATGCCAAGTTGAATGCATTGGTGTTTGTGAATTATAACTTGAGAGAAGTATAAGGAGGAGAAACAAAGTTGATCCCACAATAGTTGACGAAATTGAAGCGGATGACGAATGGATTACTGAAAAAGAAGACCTCGTCCTCCCCGAAGGCACAAAATGGCTTGAAAATGATGAGTTATTTGAGAGTGATCCAATCATTAGTGTGTCGGGGATGAGTTTGAAAGTCTTTTGGATTTGGATTAACGAGCCAAAATTGTTGAAAATGTGATCGAGGATGACTCTTATTTCAAAAAAGAGAAGGGTGAAAGTTCAAGCAAGTATATGTAAATTTTTTGTTTGTATTTAATTCAAATATCATGTGTTTTTAACTATCAGATGTCTTGTAAAATTAGGTGGAGCAGAAGGCATAGAGAAAAGATCACGATTGAATCTTGTTGATGAGGAAGAGGAGACTCATGATTTTGATCAACGAACAAACTTTGATAGTGGGAATATTTCAATTATTGATAATATTGATGATGATAGTGATATAATATTGGACGATAATGATTACTTCTAGTTTATGATGTAAAATCTTTCATATTGGTGTTTTTTGATAATTAGATTGAGTTATTTTGGAATGTAATGAATAACTATTATGGTTGTATGGTTATTTATCTCATTTATTTGCTAATATAAATATATATTATTTTAAATAATTAATTGACATGCTCGAATAACTTATGTTATGCACTACGTTATTTATGCTATGCGTGAAAACACTAAAAATGAGACGAGAAACACGTAGGCATCAACATCATTTGAATCTCATCCTTCCGATAACTATGCCTTAAACATATTCGTATCAATTAACAATCGAACAAAAAAGGATATAGAAAATAAAATGAGAAACAAAAAAACGTGCAGGTCCCAGATTTCGACATTTCAATAATTAAAACCATACTGTATCACATTTTTCCTTTCAATAATAAGCTGATAACTAACATATAAATACATATGAAAATAAACTCGCGTATAAATTTGTATCTATTTTGTATGAAGAGAAAAATATTACCTACAATGGCGTAGCAGGAATTCAATCATGAGAGCAAAAAATAAAGAACTCAAGGATTTAATACCAAAAATTTAAACTTTTTTAGATTTTTTTATATTTTTTATCATTTTTATTATTATTTTGTGAAAATGAACAGTAGTTGTCAGCCACAGTCGTCCACGTCAGCTCTCATGACCGGGAAATACTCCGACAGGCGACGGAGGACTAAATTGGCAAAAGCGGGGAGGAAATGTGGGGTTTTTTGGTCCGCCGGAGACCGACGGGGCTTTTTGACCAATTGATCCCACATATGGGAGCAATTTGATAATTTCTCTTTCTTTAAACACCAATTCACCAAGAATAATGAATACAAAATAAAACAAGCCTAAAGACTTACTGCTTAGTGCTTTAGATATTGTGAACATGACAACCTAATTAACAACACAAAAATGTAAAGATTGGGGATAAGCTTTGCTGCTTACGAAGGAACAATGGAGGTGGACCAATGGATGCTTACTGTTGCCACCTGCGTGCTACGGTGCTCGGGTGCCTGCTGGCAACGCATCTCTGCTGACGCCGGAGAGGAGAGGCAGATAGGGTACTGTCTGTCTGTCTGTCCCACCAGATAGAAGAAGATATTGTCACGCCGGAGAGGAGACATGATTTACCATTGTTGGAGTTGGTCTAACTCGAAATTCGAAATCCTTATTTCCCTCCCACTAGACTAGCTGCTAGCGTACTCGTTACTCGGTTGAAGAGAAAAATAATTTCGATTTTTTTCCTTAATAAATCTCAATACGCTCGAACTACAAGCTCCCCAGATCTCTTCCTCTCAAGTTTCACCGGAAGACGGATGTACACTGAGCCTTCTCCTCTCGAGCGCGACAATGGTCACAGACCCTAGTTTACCATTGTCGGAGTTGATCTAACTCGAAACCCTTGTTTCCCTCCCACTAGACTAGCTGTTAGGGTAAGAGAAAATAATTTCAACCTTTTTGCCCAAATAAATCCCAATACGCTCCAACTCCATGTCTCCCACATCTGTTCCTCTCAAGTTTCACCGACAGACAACTGTACACTCCGCCTTCTCCTCTCCGGCACGATAGTGATCACAATAACCTCTCCTCTCCTGCGCAACTGAATGGCTGCCCTTCTTAGTTCTCCCGCTCCTCTTCGGCGCGACAGCACCCTCTTCTCCCCGGTGGGACAAACGGACATTACCCTATCTGTCTCTCCTCTTCGGCAACAGTAGAGGCGGGGCAGCAAGCATCCGAGCACTATAGCACGCAGACAATAGCATGTTAGTCCACCTCTGTTTTAAAATTCGCAACACGTATTCAAGACGTTTTGTGCAAATGAGGTGAGGCGTACGCCTCGAGGCAGAACAAGGCGTACACCTTAACTTTGTTAAAATAAAAAATAAATATAAAAAAATTGTCTAACACAAAGTTCAACAACAAGAATTAATAGTACTGTTATTGTAACAAAAAACTAGTGGAACACAAGAGCTGTTATGAAAAAAAATATAGAGGAGGTATTTGCACCAATATTCACTAAAAATATGTTGCAGAATAAATTTATACTTTGGTAAGAATAAAATTTATCAAATTAAAAAACAAATAAAAAACGCGAGCTATTTAGGAGAAATTAAGAGCTGTTTACGAAAAGAAAAAATTCTAATTAATGAGCTAAAACTGTTTTTCCAATAAAAAAACAAAGAGTTGTTTATAGAAACTAAGTTAAATTTCTAAATTAAAAAAATGCTCATAGAAAAGAAAAAAGGGGGGTTGCTGGGAAAAGAAAAGGAAAAAGAAACATATAAAACAACCAGAAAACAAAAAACTAAAAAACACATACCTGGTGATGGAGAGAGACGCGTCCAATGGGAGATTCTTATCAACGAGAAGGAAGGAGGGAGATCGTGCGGCAGAGAAAGGTGGGAGACAGAGACGATGGACTTTCGGAGAATAGAACTGACGTTTCTTACTAAACCTAAAAAATTAATAAAATAAAAAAGGTTGAAAAGACCTATCTTTGCTGAAACGTGGGGAACGAGGCAAGCGTATGCCTTAACTTTGTGGAAATGAAAAAAAAATATAAAAAATTGTCTAACACAAAGTTTAACAAAAATAATTAATAATAGTGGACATATTTATGTAACGATCATTGACGGTTTCAAAGTTTGATTCATGTTAGTCGACCCCAAATATTTTGGGATTAAGGCTTAGATGTTGTTGTTGTTGTAGTGGACATCAAGAATTGTTTATGAAAAAGAATATAGAGCTGATCCTTTCACCATATTCACTACAATATATGTTGCAGAATAAATTAATACTTTGGTAAGAATAAAACTTATCAAATTAAAAAAACATAAATAAACAACGTTAGCCGTTTAGGGGGGAATTTAAGAGCTGTTTACGAAAAGAAAAATTTCTAATTAATGAGCTAAAAATAATTTTACAATAAAAAAACAAAGAGTTGTTTACAGAAGCTAAATTAAATTTCTAATTTAAAAAAAGACATGTTCACAGAAGAGAAAAGAAAGGGGGAGGAAAAAGAAACATATAAAACAGGGGAAAACAAAAAAAAAATAAAACACACACCCATAATTGTCATATCGTGTATCGTATCGCGTATCGAAAACCCTAAATATCGTATCGCGTATCGTATCGGAGAAACGCAACACAATGACAAAAAATTCAAAAACTCTATAAAATATCAAAAATAAAGTAAACAATGGAAATAATTACTTGAAAAACCAAGGTAGTTATGTTAAAAAAAAACAGCAGATATATTAAAAAAAATGATATTATGCTACGAACAAAACACATGAACAAAAATGATAACCTGATTTTGAGGAAAATCACATATAATAATACAATTTAGAAAATTTTTACATATAATAATTAAAAATCAAATTGAAAGCATGAAAAGAGAGGAAGGCAACGGACCTGGGCGGCGGCAGTTGAAGAAGAAGAAAAAGAAGCTGCGGCGGAGGGAAGAAGCGGCGGAGGCGGGCGGCTCAGGCGGTTGAAGAAGAAGAAGCGGCGGTTGAAGAAGAAGAAGAAGAAACGGCGGAGGCGGGCGGCGGAGGTGGGCGGCTCAGGCGGTTGAAGAAGAAGAAGAAGCGGCGGTTGAAGAAGAAGAATAAGAAAGGGACGGATGCTGCCTATCTACTTGTGATATATCAATTTTATCATAATTGAACTCTAACCAGATCCTAACCCGACCCAAAATTGACCCAAACCCGACCCAAATCTGATTTAAATCCCGAATTTGTGTATCGTACGTATCGGCCGTATCGGCGATATTTACGATACGATACGCGATACGTACGACACGCGCGATACGGAGGGGGAAAGCGATATTCCCATGCGATACGTATCGACACTGCCCGTATCGCGTATCGTATCGCCGATACGTATCGCGTATCGCGATATTTAACAACTATGCACACCCCTGGTGATGGAGAGAGACGCGTCCGACGGGAGATTCTTATCAACGAGAAGGAAAGAGGGAGATCGTGCGGCAAAGAAAGGTGGGAGACAGAGACAGTGGACTTTCGGAGAATACAACTGACGCTTTTACTAAACTTTAAAAATTAATAAAATAAAAAAGGTTGAAAATTAATAAAACTCGTAAACGATTCGACTCGTCCGTCTTAGACATAAACTCGATTGTTTTAGAAAAAACAGCAAACTCGTAAGCCTTAACTCATTGCGTGTTCGCTTCCAGTCAACTCATACGGGTCTGCCGTTTTTTGAAACACTGCATCCAAGCCTCCATTGCTCCAGCATAAGCAACAAAGCCTCTCTCCGGTCTTTACATTTTTGCGTTGTCAATTAGGTTGTCAAGTTAACAACCTCTAAGCACTAAGCAGCTGCCATCTTTTTCTTTTCTATAAAGAGATCTTTTTTCAAGTTAGAAATTAAACTTAGTTTCTGTAAACAACTCCTTGTTTTTTATAATTGTAAACATTGTTAGCTCATTAATTAAGATTTTTCTATTTTCCGGCTCTTAATTTTCCCCTAAAAAACTCGCAGTTTTTTATTTATGTTTTTTTAATTATGTTTTTTAATTTGTTAAGTTTCATTCTTACCAAAGTATAAATTTACTATGCAATATAGATTGTAGTGAATATGGTGAAGAGATCACCTCTATAATTTTTTCCGAAAATAGTTCTTAATGTCCCACTAGTTTTTGTTACGATAATAGTAGTATTAGTTATTGTTGTTGAACTTTGTGTTTGACAATTTTTTATTTTTTTTCGTTTCAACAATGTTATTTTTTATATTCTTTTTCTTTTCAACAAAGATGAGGTGTACGTCTTGCCTCATTTGTGTAAAACACCTTGATTCCGTGATACGAATTTTCAAAAATTGCTTGGAGGTAGACTAATGGATGCTTATTGCTACCGTCTGCGTGCTACGGTGCTCTGCTGCCTGCTGCGCCGCCTCTGCTATCGCCGGAGAGGAGATACGGTATTGTCCGTTTGTCCCGTTGGAGAGAAGAGGGTGTTGTCGCGCCGGAGAGGAGCGGGAGAACTAATAAGGGCAGTCACTCGGTTGCACAGGAAAGGAGAGGTTATTATAATTATTATCACACCGAAGAGGAGAAGGCTGAGTGCACAACCATCTGTCAGTGAAACTTGAGATGAAGAGATGTGGGAGGCCTGGAGCGTATTGGGATTAATTAGGGCAAAAAGGTCAAAATTATTTTCCTCCTCAACTGAGTAACAAATTTGCTAGCGGCTAACTTAGTGGGAGGAAAACAAGAGTTTCGAGTTAGACCAACTCCAACAATGGTAAACTGGGGTCTGTTGTAATATCCGCAATTTCGGATTTCCGGTAATTTTCATTTTTTTTCGGCGGAGGTCCGTTTCGACGACTCGCTTTCGACCGTTTCGTCATTCTGAGAATATTTAATTCTACACTTTTTGTCATCCGAGTTCGTTTCGGTGCTGCTTTGTTGAGTTCCGTGCTTTTTAGCGACTTTTCCGCGCTTGAGTTCGGTTCTTGCGAATCTCGTTCGAAACTGTCGTTTGGGGTTTTTCGTAAGTTCATTTAACGTTGTTATACGTGTTGTGAACTTCGGTTTGATTATTCGTTGTCGTATGGTGATTTTCGGGCATTTGGGCCATTTTCGTAATTTCCCAAAGTTTGGGGTAATTACCTTCCGTTGTCGAATTTCGAGCCTTCGGGTGGTCGGAATCGTGTGTTCTACTAGCTCTTAGATTCGTCTTTGTGAGTACTTCGTAACCGTATCTTCGGTTCGTATTCAGGTTCAGGTTTCGGTGTCGTTTTGTTGAATTCAGGATTACTAAACGACTTTTCTAAGTATGAGTTCGACTTTGTTAGATCACCATTAATTTTTGGTAACTCCAAAAATTCTGAATCTTGCAATATTATAGAGCATCGAGTTAGCTTTCCAATGGTTCGAGCGGTGAGTCAATCGAGTCCGGACGAGAGAGTTATGGTCGTTTTAGCTCACCCGCTCGTTATTGGCGATCGCTGCCGGCGAACTTCGGCCGTGTCGTCCGACGGCCCGTGCCGTACCGTCCGGATAAGCGGGCGGCGCGGAAGGCCCGACCGTGTTCGAGGACACGGTCGAGTCATTGCCGAGCAGCGGACGGGTCACTATCGGCGACGCGGCCGTGTCTAGCAGGACACGGTCGAGTCACCGCCGGCAGTCGGCTATTTAAGGGCTGGACCGAGTCATCCGCCATTTTCACCCTTTTTCTTCGTTTCTTCGTTTCTTCGTCAATAATGGATGGATTTGGATGGATATGACATGGAGCAACATGTTTTGGAAGTTCTAATCATTGATTAACATCATCTTCCACACGGATCGAAGGTAAGAACACCTAAACTTTTGGTTTTGGATGTTCTTGAGGTTTCTTGGTGTTTTGGCGATTTGCTTCATTTTGATTCATATTATTGTTAGAACTTGATTGTAAACTCGTAATCATTCAATACCCTTGAAGTTTTGTGGAACGGATTTGAGTATTTCTTTGATTAATCGATTAAATTGGACTACGCCCTCAAAGTGTCCGATAAAATGCTTCAATGGGTAGAACTTGGAAAGTTCCATACGTTTTCGTAGAATTGTGATTGAATTGATATCGTTGTGACTTAGGAACGAATTCTTGTGAAGAACTCGAGTGGAACCCTTCGTTCGTTGCCTTCTTTGGGGTCCGAACTTCCCGGTCGAACCGTGTTCTTCGGAGCGTTCGGTAGCGGTTATTAAGGCAAGTATCTTACTATACGACTTGTATCTTGCGACTAGTAATTACGTATGAGATGTATAATGACTTTGCTTGCCTTCGTAAATATGTTCCGTTTGAGTTGGTTGTGTTTCCCGTAATTTGAAGGCTTTGCGATAATATTGTTATATTAGTATACGTGTTAGGCGTTGTGCCATTTGTGCAGGATTGCGCCGTACATATGGGACGGTCGTACACTTGGTTGTGTAATGTAATGTGTACCGAGCGTGTGTTATGTTGGATATGTGTCGTTGATTGACGATAGTCGTTGCGAGTGTTGAGATTGTGTTATGTGCAGGTGATGTACGAATTTGTGGTGATCAATGTGATTGATCAATTGTGCTCATTGTTGTATGTAATGTGAATGTGAATGCGAATATGTGTGACCGCTAAGTTCACTCGTGTTGGTTCGACGGGACCTACGAGGATTCGTGGCAGTGGACTACGGGATCGAACTTAGTGAGGTGCGAGGTCCAATCGTCTTTGATGCAGCGAGGCCTACGGTAACGCATGGCGGTGGACCATGAGTTTCGGACACGGTCGTCCAACCGGGTGAGCTCGGCGGGCTTACGGTGACACGTGGCGGTGGACTACGGTGTCGGGGTGTGTGTGTGATTGTTGTGATTGATATAGTCCGTGCGGGTTGTTATGCCTACGGAGACACGTGACAGTGGATCACGGTGTCGGAATAGGTTATCTTTGGTTAAAAGTCAGTTCTGATTGAAGAACCTACGGAGACACGTGTGATGGATCACGGTGTCGGAGTTGATTATGTTTGTTTAATTGTGCGTGATGTAGTCCGTGCGGGTTGTTGAACCTACGGAGACACGTGACAGTGGATCACGGTGTCATGAGCATGATACTTTTCAAATCAAAGTTTTCAAAGGAAAAGTTTTAAGAAATAATGTTGGGCCGAGCCCCACGAGATTTATGGAAATGTTTAGGTATTGTAAGCGTTGAATTATGAAACGAGTTTTGGGTTAAGGCCCTTAAGTTTTTGAAAGGTTTTGTGAATCGGGACATGAGGTCTTAAGGTTTTGAAATTCTAAAAATTCCCGAGATGATAATCTTATTTTCGAATGCTTCATAGCTTATCTTCTCTTGTGAAAACCTCCGGAAATATTTGATACTTGATTATTAATTGCTTGTTACATTTCGTATGATTTGATACTTGCACTAGTAAAACAGTGGAGTTTACTAACCCAGTAATGTCGGGGGTGGATGTCTGTTTGCGTCGGTACATGCAGATTTAGGGGCGATCACGATTGGCACAAGAGGATGACGAGTGCGATACTAATCAAGAGTTGAGAGTTGGTAGAGTTTAGTTGTATTGTTAGAGTTGATTCGGTCTTCATTGTATTGTATTTCGACCCCTGTGTGGGTAATGTTGTTAGTCGATCCTGTTGATAGAGTTGTGTGACCTCATCTGCATGTGTTTATGTGTAAGTGACCTTGGCCAGTGTATTATTATATTGTTTGACCACAGACGGGCAAGCATTTGATTGTTTATGGACGTTGCTTTGGTAGATCCTTGCGGAAAGGGTTTACGGCGTGTAATATTCCCATACGGTTTTGGGGTGTTACATTTATGGTATCGGAGCTTAGGTTGCGGAAACCTAGGTGTCGGGTCGAGTCAAGTCGTGATTTGTCGAGTAATGTGTTGTCTTGTCGTTCGAGTCGCCGGTGACAAATTGAGTTGCGCGTAGTCACAACGTGTCGGTTATGTTGTCGGACGAGATTAGTATCGTGGCGATTTGTCACCTCCGTGCGACTGTGGATGTAAGTCTCCTTCTTTATGCGTAATACTGTGTATCTCGATTTTATCTTAGTGAGTTAATTGCGGTGCATGATCTTGTTTACACGGTATTGTGTGATGTAGTTGTGTTTAATACTTGTGGTACATGGTATGAGTATAGTAGGCGTATTGTTGTTTTACTTTTGAACCACCGTGTGGGGTGGTATGGTGTGAAAGATGTAAACCTTGATGGGTTACGTGAAGATATCAACGGTAGAGTTTGTGAGAAACTCCGATGAATGATTTTCTTGTGTGTTTGAACTTGATACCACAAGATGCATTTGATTGAATTGGCGACCACAGTTGCTATTTGAGTATGTGGTTTTAAATTCACTGTTTTTGGGATGTTGTAATTTTGTCCGCTATGGGTAACTTTAAGAATATTTTACGAAGGACTTTACTGATTTGAGAATTTTTGTAGAAATCGATTTTGGAAAATATTTTGGTGGTTCGGTCAAACCACGATTTATATGGATTTTTAAAATTTGTAAATTTTGACAAATGGACCGTGTATTTTCAAATGACACCATCAGACGGTATTTGAAAAATGTGTTTTGAAGTACTTCGGACATTGTAAAATATTACCGTCGTTTTGTTTATGAACTAAAGGATTTTGGGAAAACTTTATTTTGCAAAACTATTTTTGGTTTTCGGAATTTTGAACTTCTTATGTCCATGTGTTGGGGCTAAGTGGTTGTGATAAGTTTGTAGTGTTGTTGTGCTCACGGAGAATGTTTTAGTGTTTTCTAAATGTTGAGATACATGGTTTTGATTAAACGATCGAGGTATTAAAAATGTCTTCAAAATTTCATTTCACCAAAAAAATTTTTCAAACTTGAAAATTTTAAAATTTTATCATTTGAATAATACCGGAAATATTTTATTTTCTTTGCGAGTGTTTGATCCCTACGATACGTGTGTGGTTTTGTGTGTTTGGTTTGGTAAAATCCAACACCTCATTGATGTATTGTGTGAATTATTTTTGAATGAAGTTCTTAAATTACGGTGTTGGTTCATGCCCTTGTGTGGTGACTTGGAGTTGATGCTTTATCGTCCGCTATTATCGTCCTATGTTGACGTTGTGATGTTTGTTTGGTTGTGTTATTGTTTGGTCGTGCATTCGGAATGCCGAGAGGTCGTGGCCGAGGACGTGGTCGTAGTCGTGGTCGTGATCGGGAGCATGAGAGGGCGACTCCCTCCTTTCCAGGATACCGATCGGCTCGATGATCGGGGACATTCGACTAGCGTTAATGTTGACGTTGGCGCCGCCACCATCCTTCGTCGGTGGTTGATCGGTTAGTGCGAGATGAATCGGGCCGTACATCGGGATGAGAACCCGGATGGGGATAACGGGGCTAGTAAGTGGTTGCGAGATGTGATGAAGATCGGCCGCCCGTTTTGTGGGTTCATCGACTCGTTAGGTTGGGAAAGGTGGCTCTTCCGGTTAGATGAGAACATTTGATGTCGTAGCTTGTCAGGATGAGAAGAGGGCACCCATTACTCGACTTGCTTGACAAAGAAGGCTGCGGTGGTGGCAGTGTAGTGCTGCAGATCGTACACCTACATGGGTGAGTTTAAGACCGCCATGGAGGCAGTATTGCCGTTGCCTGTTCGTGAACGCAGGATTGTTGAGTTTTTCTCGGCCACGCCCCAGGATGTGTCGATATCCAGGCGATAGTCGATTATAATCGACAGTTGGCTTATGTTCGTGATCAAGTGAGAAGTGAAGCGGACAAGGTCCGATACTTCAATATGCGCATGAAACCCCATATCCGTGAGAGTATGGCTCCGCTCATGTGTACCACCCTGAAGGAATATCAGGACCGAGCTTTAGCCATTGAGATGGCCGTTTCTGTGACGGAATCTGGTTCAGAGAGTAAGAGACAGAAGACCTCGAGAAATTTTTCAAGAGGCCAGAGGAGTGAGATCCGTGAGCCTGTTGCTTGATTTCATGCAGGAGCACTCCTCGTTCGGTTGACCAGTCTAAGAACCTTACCCCAGAGGCGAGTAAGACGATCAGTGTGAAGACCTGCTTTAACTGCAGTCGTGTAGGCCATGCGAGACAGAATTGTCGTTCGCCACCGGTTAATTGTTTTAAGTGCGGCCAACTGGGGCACCAAGCGGTGCATTGTGAGACCGTTGCCAGGATGTTCGGGAATCGGGTTTTCGTTCCTACTCGGGGAGGGCCCGGTGGTGTCCAGTGATGTAGTTGTGTATCGTACTTTGTGCTGTAATTCGTGTAGAGATTGATATTTGCTGCGTGAACTTTTTGGTTTTGTTTCTACTCTATCATGATGTTTTATTTTAAGTTTCGGGACGAAACTTCTTTTAAGGAGGGTAGAATGTAATATCCGCAATTTCTGATTTAAGGTAATTTTCATTTTTTTTCGGCGGAGGTCCGTTTCGACGACTCGCTTTCGACCGTTTCGTCATTCTGAGAATATTTAATTCTACACTTTTTGTCATCCGAGTTCGTTTCGGTGCTGCTTTGTTGAGTTCCGTGCTTTTTAGCGACTTTTCCGCGCTTGAGTTCGGTTCTTGCGAATCTCGTTCGAAACTGTCGTTTGGGGTTTTTCGTAAGTTCATTTAACGTTGTTATACGTGTTGTGAACTTCGGTTTGATTATTCGTTGTCGTATGGTGATTTTCGGGCATTTGGGCCATTTTCGTAATTTCCCAAAGTTTGGGGTAATTACCTTCCGTTGTCGAATTTCGAGCCTTCGGGTGGTCGGAATCGTGTGTTCTACTAGCTCTTAGATTCGTCTTTGTGAGTACTTCGTAACCGTATCTTCGGTTCGTATTCGAGTTCGAGTTTCGGTGTCGTTTTGTTGAATTCGGGATTACTAAACGACTTTTCTAAGTATGAGTTCGACTTTGTTAGATCACCATTAATTTTTGGTAACTCCAAAAATTCTGAATCTTTGCAATATTATAGAGCATCGAGTTAGCTTTCCAATGGTTCGAACGGTGAGTCAATCGGAGTCCGGACGAGAGAGTTATGGTCGTTTTAACTCACCCGCTCGTTATTGGCGATCCTGCCCGGCGAACTTCGGCCGTGTCGTCCGACACGGCCCGTGCCGTACCCGTCCGGATAAGCGGAGCGGCGCGAGGCCCGACCGTGTTCGGAGACACGGTCGAGTCATTACGAGCCGCGGACGGGTCACTATCGAGCGGCGGCCGTGTCTAGCAGGACACGGTCGAGTCACTGCCGGCCAGGGTCGGCTATTTAAGGGCCTGGACCGAGTCATCCGGCCATTTTCACCCTTTTTCTTCGTTTCTTCACGTTTCTTCGTCAATAATGGATGGATTTGGATGGATATGACATGGAGCAACATGTTTTGGAAGTTCTAATCATTGATTAACATCATCTTCCACACGGATCGAAGGTAAGAACACCTAAACTTTTAGTTTTTGGATGTTCTTGAGGTTTCTTGGTGTTTTGGCCGATTTGCTTCATTTTGATTCATATTATTGTTAGAAATTGATTGTAAACTTGTAATCATTCAATACCCTTGAAGTTTTGTGGAACGGATTTGAGTATTTCTTTGATTAATCGATTAAATTGGACTACGCCCTCAAAGTGTCCGATAAAATGCTTCAATGGGTAGAACTTGGAAAGTTCCATACGTTTTCGTAGAATTGTGATTGAATTGATATCGTTGTGACTTAGGAACGAATTCTTGTGAAGAACTCGAGTCGGAACCCTTCCGTTCGTTGCCTTCTTTGGGGTCCGAACTTCCCGGTCGAACCGTGTTCTTCGGAGCGTTCGGTAGCGGTTATTAAGGCAAGTATCTTACTATACGACTTGTATCTTGCGACTAGTAATTACGTATGAGATGTATAATGACTTTGCTTGCCTTCGTAAATATGTTCCGTTTGAGTTGGTTGTGTTTCCCGTAATTTGAAGGCTTTGCGATAATATTGTTATATTAGTATACGTGTTAGGCGTTGTGCCATTTGTGCAGGATTGCGCCGTACATATGGGACGGTCATACACTTGGTTGTGTAATGTAATGTGTACCGAGCGTGTGTTATGTTGGATATGTGTCGTTGATTGACGATAGTCGTTGCGAGTGTTGAGATTGTGTTATGTGCAGGTGATGTACGAATTTGTGGTGATCAATGTGATTGATCAATTGTGCTCATTGTTGTATGTAATGTGAATGTGAATGCGAATATGTGTGACCGCTAAGTTCACTCGTGTTGGTTCGACGGGACCTACGAGGATTCGTGGCAGTGGACTACGGGATCGAACTTAGTGAGGTGCGAGGTCCAATCGTCTTTGGTCCAGCGAGGCCTACGGTAACGCATGGCGGTGGACCATGAGTTTCGGACACGGTGCGTCAACCGGGTGAGCTCGGCGGGGATTACGGTGACACGTGGCGGTGGACTACGGTGTCGGGCGTGTGTGTGATTGTTGTGATTGATATAGTCCGTGCGGGTTGTTATGCCTACGGAGACACGTGATGGTGGATCACGGTGTCGGAATTGGTTATGTTTGGTTAATAGTCCGTGCGGGTTGTTGAACCTACGGAGACACGTGAGTGGATCACGGTGTCGGAGTTGATTATCTTTGTTTAATTGTGCGTGATGTAGTCCGTGCGGGTTGTTGAACCTACGGAGACACGTGACGGTGGATCACGGTGTCATGAGCATGATACTTTTCAAATCAAAGTTTTCAAAGGAAAAGTTTTAAGAAATAATGTTGGGCGAGCCCCACGAGATTTATGGAAATGTTTAGGTATTGTAAAGCTGTTGAATTATGAAACGAGTTTTGGGTCAAGGCCCTTAAGTTTTCGAAAGGTTTTGTGAATCGGGACATGAGGTCTTAAGGTTTTGAAATTCTAAAAATTCCGAGATGATAATCTTATTTTCGAATGCTTCATAGCTTATCTTCTCTTGTGAAAACCTCCGGAAATATTTGATACTTGATTATTAATTGCTTGTTACATTTCGTATGATTTGATACTTGCACTAGTAAAGCAGTGGAGTTTTACTAACCCCAGTAATGTCGGGGGTGGATGTCTGTTTTGCGTCCAGTACATGCAGATTTAGGGAGCAACAGGATTGGCACAAGAGGATGACGAGCTGCGATACTAATCAAGAGTTGAGAGTTGGTAGAGTTTAGTTGTATTGTTAGAGTTGATTCAGTCTTCCGCTGTATTGTATTTCGACCCCTGTGTGGGTAATGTTGTTAGTCAGTCCTGTTGATAGAGTTGTGTGACCTCATCGGTCTGTGTGTTTATGTGTAAGTGACCTTGACGGTCTGTATTATTATATTGTTTGACCCTGGACGGGCAAGCATTTGATTGTTTATGGACGTTTAGCCTGGTAGATCCTTGCGGAAAGGGTTTACGGCGTGTAATATTCCCATACGGTTTTGGGGGTGTTACATCTGTGACCATCATCGCGCCGGAGAGGAGAAGGCTTAGTGTACATATGTCTTTTGATGAAACTTGAGAGGAAGAGATGTGGGAAGATTGGAGTTGGATCGTATTGTAATTTGTTAGGGGAAAAGTTCGAAATTATTTTTCTTTTCAACTAAGTAACAAGTACGCTACTGCTACCAGCTAGTCTAGTGGGAGAAAAACAAGGGTTTCGAGTTAGACCAACTCGAAAACAATAGTAAATTGGGTCTCCTCACCAGCGCGACAACATCCTCTTCTCTCCGAAGGGACAGACAGAGGCACGCGGTCAACAGGCACCAAAGCACCGTAGCACGCAGGCAGCAGCAGTAAGCATCCATCAGTCCACCTCCATTGCTCCCTGTATTTCAGGTATTAAGGGTAGTGTATGGTAAAAACTAGAAATGTTAAACGGGTTAGCCCTTGCTATTTCGGCCTAACTCTTGCGTTGTGCTAAACGGTCCGGTCAAAAAAAACAAATTTAAACGGGTCGACAATTTACGAATCTGGCCCTAAACCTAACCCTAACCCTAGCAGGCTTCGAACTAGACGGGCTACGGATTTATAAAAGTCTATTTTTTATCAACATTAAAAAATAATGTTGATAAATTACTGAAAATCGACCCTTCTTTATCTAAGAAAGAACAAGAGCTGGTGCATTTATTTGAGGGAATTGTTTTGAGTTGACAGCACCATAACTTTTTTAGTTTTCACTTGTCGCTTTCAGCTGACTACAGGAGAGGTCCTTCATGCTATGTCTTAAGAAATGAAATGCTAGAAAGAAAGAACTATAATATGCATGCAAGGCCCGAATAATAATCCGGATAGAAAAGCCAAGCATAAGAAAGGATAATCGGTTGTATTTTTCTGGTTTTTTCAATAAAGTTGACCTCGATGAGTCAAGAAAAACAATAAGAAAGGATTGTTAGTACCTCCATTTCTAAATTCCTCTGTATCGGTGGTGAAGATCGAAATCAGCGGCGGCGGAGCTGGTCGAAATCGGTGCGGTGGATCTAGTTGAAATCGGCGGCGGCAGAGCTGGTTGAGATCGGCGGCGGCAGCTTAACTTTAGAGGGAGACGGGGAGGAGAAAAAATCAGCTAGTTGAAATCGCCGGCGGCTTCAGCTTCAGCGAGTAGAAAAATAAAACGAGCTGATGGCGGCGGGGAGGAGGACGGAGGGAGTGGGAAGGAAATACTGAAATGAGAAATGATAATAAGGGAAAGAATAAAAGGGTTACAACAAGGTAATTATGTCCCGACATTTAAGCGAGACCACGTAAATGTCCCAGCATAACATTAATTATAAAAATAGCCTCGCTTCATGCGATGTATGTCATAGGGTTTTTAATCTTTTTGATTTGGTAAATTGGGATAGTTGTAGTGAAAGAGTCCTTTATCTTTTCAATGCATTGTCTTCTTCGTTGATTTTAAGGTTTGTGTTTGTAAAATAGTTTGCTTAGCTTTTGGTGTTATTTGTAATATGTTAATTGGGATATTAGTAGTGAAATATCATTTTGAGCCTAAAACAATTTGCTTCATTTTGTAGATGTCAATTGGGATATTTATAGTGTAATATGTTAAGCTTACACGTATCATCTTGTACTGACAACAAATTTGAACCAAGTCCGAACAATTAGATTAATAATGATCACAAAATGGTCTACTGATCACAAAATGGTCCAACACAAGTGATCACATAATGGTCTAAGATTCATTACAGACTGGTCTAATGTCATCAAATCTAAGATAGAATTTGTTCAACAACCAATATTTTTTTCAAAAAAAAAAAACAGACATTTAGAATTACGAAGGGGTGGGATTTTCAACTTGACTTTCTCCAGTGACTCCTTTGCTGTCCATCGTGCTTCCTTAATTCCCTCCAGTAGTGGCTCCACGATTAAAAGTTGATAAATAAACACGGCGTTTATTCGGCTCCTAAGAACAATGAAATTATTAGAAACAAACAAGTGCAAATATGGAAGCAAGTGTATACTTACTTACTCGGACATAAATCAAACCCGACTTGATGTATACTTGACCATCATATCTCCGTCGTGTTTGGCCCGTATCTCTTTGCATGACATGCTTGACAATGGAGGAGGACCTCGGCATGGGCCATGTCGGAGGTTTTCTTGGCGGATTCTTACACATTCTCTTGTTGTGGTCAATCCCACCACAATTTTTGCAAGACATTCGAAGCCCACGCATAGAAAACTTTGTACTTGTCTTAGGATTTTGAACCTCATCTATGCTTATTTTTCTTAGCTTTCTCGTCCTGCCAGGTGCCTTAGAGAATATGGGGGCAAGACAGGAGGTTTGTCTACAATAGGCCAAAACTGGAACCCACGCACTGGACTTATACTAAACTTGTAACACTCCAATGCATTATGCTTGAAATAGAAATTGTCTATATAATCTATAGGATCCTGCCTATTGTAAAAAATGCAGCTCAATCCATGGCAACATGGTATGCCATTCAACTCCCACGCCCTACAAGTACACTCCTTTTTCATTGAGATCCACAACATGTGAATCATCATTGAAATGCACCTCAAACTTTCCACCTACAGCAGGTCTAACTTCACAGAATCTCACAAGTTCATGTATCATATCCAAATTTTTTCTTATGTTTGGACAAAGTTGATCAGAAGTGTAACACCCCCGATATATTCAGGAATATTACAGCGCTGTAAACCCTTTATGTAAGAATATACAAGGCTGAAGAAATGAAATGACAATACAAACGTCCAACAGTGAATATTAATATATACCCAAACCCATCATAACAAAAGACAACGTACTCGAGTACTTTATTGAAACAACACAAACATACGACAAAGTAATCTGGCCATAACATCATTCTGCACCCTCGTCGTCATGCAGCTCTACTGGTTGTTTCCCGCCTTCCCGAATCCTGAACATAACACAAATGTTCACCCTCAAAGGTAAAGCACAACGATGCTAGTACAAGTACGATAATTAAACAATAACGATTTATTCAACAATAATCATGACAAGTTTCTCCAACGAGAATTATTAATAACACGTAACACATCATGACAATCTCAACATACTCGTGGTATTCCAACTATCCAGCACACACAGCTATAGATTCCCATAATGATCCCATTGGACCAACACATGGTGGAATTACCTGTCCAACGATCCAGCGCACACAGCTATAGATTCCCATGATGATCCCGTCGAACCAACGCATGGTGGACAATTAATCACAACAAGTATGCATAACACAACAAGTATGCATAATACAACAATGAGACATTAATACGCACAATTATAATTAAAGCACTTGCCTCGATTTAATGAAAAGGATAATACTTCGATGGATATCAATACACTCAAAGGTCACCCCCTCGATCTATCACGTTGCAAGCTCGAACCTTAAATAATAGAAATGAATAAAGAGTTCATGTTACATCATATAACTAACATACGGACATCTAACATCCTAAACTATGTCCGAAAGTTGTCAACGTATCCTGCCTGATGTCTTCATAACGTACGTTACATACCCAACATAACGTACGTTGCAAGCTCCGAAGCCTAATGTACGCTAAGCACGTATTTGACAGTTTTCTTCTCTGATCAGATGATTGTCTTACCTGATGATATAACGTACGTAATGCATGATGCTTAACATACGTTATACTCACAAATACATTTATCATGCGAACAAGAATGATCATATAGTGTTTGACGTTTTCGAATTCCAGGATAAACATGTCAAAACCCTCAATGTTCATCCATCTAAGTTCGATTAACAAAGGTGACAATAATCACAAGTCTTGATCATTTCTAAAAAAATCCACATGAATATCTTCATCTCCAGAAATCGCTATGAGTCATGAATTGAGCTAGAAGAATACTTAAGACTACACATGGATTATTCTTGGTGAAAATCCTAGGAATTCATCTTCCTTGAATATTCCCATTTAAGTGATGGCATTCACAATACCTTGGTAAACAAGTGACTCATAATCAACATCCAACATGTGTAACAATCTCAGGAACTATATCAAAGGTTCAATCTCGAAAATGCTCAGTTAATAATCTTCTTACTCAATGAAGGTCTCAAATAAGTTCATTTTACCTTCTAACAACATGGTGTTCAACTTAAAGTGTTACTCACTAATCCAATGATTTGAGAAGTATGCTCATATCATTCCTTAAGAACAAGGATTAGATTTTGGAAAGTATCAACATACCTTAATGTAGAAGACAATGATGAACACTTGACGAAAATCCAACACCGGAAGCTTGAGTACCAATCCAAGGTGCTTCCAATCCTCAATGATCGAATATAGATGATATATAGATGTTAAAGTATCAAAGGGAGCTCTCTGGACTTGAAGGAAATGAAAGGGAAGCGAAAGAAACGAGGTGAAATGAAATGGGGTGCTATCCCATTTATACTGTCTTAAGCTTTACGTACGTTAGCCTTAGTGCTTAATGTACATTATACACTTAGCGTACGCTATCTACTATCCTTAGCGTACGTTATCGTCCAATGATAGCTTACTGCCTCGTTCTGTTCTCTCTTACGTACGCTACATCATCACAGTTACGTACGTAATCAACCATACTTAGCGTACTCTATATGCATCACTTAGCGTACGTTAATCCCTGTTCACCCAAAACTGTCCAGGTTCATGCCGCGGGAATCTTATCCGGGCCCTCCACCAACTGGCCCATGTGCTAGCTGTAACACCCCAAACTAGGCGGATATTACAGTGCCGTGGATCCCCGACTGGGACCCACCAGGCAAATGAAAATGAATGAATTACACAAGATAAATGTAGTACCGAACCACATTACAACAGTAATTACTCCGATGAGGAGTTTAATTACAATACACCAGGACAATACCGAATACTAGTGTATTTTATATGAAGATAAAATACACAACACTGAATGAAACGGAGTATCCAAATGAAAATCTTCAGCGGAAAATAAAGGACAATAACATGAATAACTGAAAGATCGGGGCCCCCTACTAGTATCACTGAGACTCCTCGACGTCAGCGTGTTCTCCCCGTACTTTTGCCTTGCCAAGACCTGAAAAACAAAATCCCCAAACGGGGTCAGTTACAAAGAACAACAATCCTCAAGGGTTGAAAATACACAATCATGATTATATCTGAAGTTATGAAATATCTTTAATTATGAATTACGCTGAAGAGGGGTATCATAGTACGCCCGTAGTGTTCTGTGCAAATGTACAAGACGGATGTCCGGACACACCCGTCCTTGTACCTAATTAGTCTCACGGAGGTAAACGTTACCGTGTGCACAGTCCAATGTATCACTCCCAATACATGGCCATAACGTGCCCGACTAAAAATTCCACACATCTGCACCCGGCCACGCAATATGAACCCAGAAGGTCATATGAACGAGAATGACCGTAATGAATATCAAAGAATAAATAATAATCTGACAAAGTTAAGAATGACTCACCGAGATGAGAGTAATAATGAAGTGATGGATAGTTTCAATGGAATGGTTGGAACCGCCGTTCCCGTTAATGAAGTGATTGTTCAACAATTACAAGTCTCAATATGATTAATACAATGATGAATGAGTTATGATTATGAATGATCAACAACAAAAAGAATGAATATCCTTTTAACCGAGTAAGAATTAACTTACACAACACGGTGATAATTATCCTTCCACGAGCAGCGTCCTAATTGAGATATCGATCGCTCGAACAACCTTGAAATATACAATATCCAACAACCCGTTCAATATACGAATCAAACACGAATATAACGAACTCAAAACGTCGATACGATTAAACTAAGTTCATTGGGGCATTATATCGAATACGTTGTGGCCAAACTCCGATTGTTTACAATCAAATCTCAATATACCAATATCAAATCCTCCAAGAAGTGTTTCAAACCAACAAACATCTTCCAAATGATCAATAATCCAAAATGAATATCCGAAAACGTGATTATAACGACAATTAAGCGAAAACCCCAATTTCATCTCGATATTCAAAGTGTTCTTGAATAATCCCTCAATAATCCAATGAATCCTTATATAAACTCATAATCATATACATATCCCTTCATATAACATGATTATAACGTCCAAAACATCATATCTCAACATAGAATCGAAATCCAAGGTGTTGAAGAAATTACCTCTTGAAGATCCAACCACTTCGATCAGAAGAACACGAGTTTAATCGAGTATCCAAGCTTCACAACCGAATGAAAATGATTAAATACCACACTCAAGTGATAGGTGTAGAGAATTTTCTCCCTCAAGCCTCTCTCTCGTATGAAGGTGGAAAAAATGGAAGGAATGGTGAAATGCTCAAAAACGAATTTAAAGGGCCGACGCCGCCTGGGACACGGCCCGTGCCCGATCGGCACGGTCGCGGCAATGGCGGCGGCGAGGACTCGGCCGTGTCTGCTTGACACGGTCGCGGCACGGAGGGCCTTCCGATAGTGACCCGTCCGACGGCGACTCGGCATGACTCGGCCGTGTCACGGAACACGGTCGGGCGTCTGGGCGGTCGGTTACAGCTTATCCGGAAGAGTTCGACTCGGCCGTGCCAGACGACATGGTCGAGTCTGTGGCAGAGACTTCGGCATTTCGGACGAGTACAAGACGGGCCGTGTCGGACGACACCGAGTTCGATCGGCGGTGATCGGCCAATAACTGAAAAATGAGCGGGTGAGCTAAAACGACCATAACTCTCTCGTCCGGACTCCGATTGACTCACCGTTTGAACCATTGGAAAGCTAACTCGATGCTCTATAATATTGCAAAGATTCAGAATTTTTGGAGTTACCAAAAGTTAATGGTGCTCTAACAAAGTCGAACTCATATGCGGAAAGTTGAACAATGGACAATAACGATACACAACTCGAAGTTTCTCCGAACGGTGAACACGGGTGAATGAACATGATTGATGAATGATTATAAATGAGTGAAAATCCACTGAGTGACAATCACCGAATGAAATTACTGAATGTTAATGACTGAATTACAACCGGGTATTACATACACCCCCCCTTAAAAGAGTTTCGTCCCCGAAACTAAGGGTCAAACAACTCGGGATAACTTTCCCGCATACTATCCTCGGTTTCCCAAGTAGCCTCTTCGACTCCGCGTCTAGACCACTGAATCTTGACCAAAGGAATCGCCTTATTCCTCAACTGTTTGATTTGCCTCTTGAACACTCGTATGGGACGCTCCTCATACAATGATCATCTGCGATCTCGATTTCGTCGAACTGAAGTATGTGACCCGGATCGGCAACATACTTCCGCAATTGCGAGACGTGCAATACATTATGAATTTGGCTCAACGCCAGAGGTAAAGCCAAACGGTAAGCTAACTCGCCTATTCGATCCAGAATCTCAAACGATCCAATGAATCTCGGACTCAATTTCCCCTGTTTTCCGAAATGGAAGATACCTCGACTCGGGGATACCTTGACCAAAACGTGGTCACCCATCTCGAACTCTAGTGGTCGAAGATTATCTGCATATAATATCGCCGACTACGAGCAACAATGACGACTCTGATCAAAGCTACCTTCTCCCGGCGGCTATAAGTATATCGGGCTCGGTGCCGATTGACTCGATGGGTCATCCCAACACTAGGGAGATCGACAACGGCGACCGTGCAGCCTCGTAAGGTGCTATCTTCATCGCAGCATGCCAACTAAACTGTACGTGGACTCAAACAACAGTAATTGGGCTTCCCAATCGTCTACTAATCGAGGACGCATGCCCTCAATATGTCCTCTAATGTCTGAATAGTCCTCTTTGATTGTCCGTCGGACTGAGGATGAAAGGCGGTACTGAGATTGAGCCGAGTTCCCATAGCACGATGAACTGATTTCCAAAAATGGGATACAAATCGTCCGTCACGATCGGAAACGATACTCTTAGGAGTACCATGAAGTCTTACTATCTCCTTGATGAACAACTGGGCCAGTCTCTTGGGACTCCACATATCTTTGATTTCAAGAAAATGAGCTAAATTAGTAAAGCAGTCCGCGATCGCTCAGATCGCATTCATGCCACGACGACTCGTCGGCAATTCGTGATAAATTCCATAGAAATGTCTTCCCACTTCCATTCTGGAATAGGGAGCGGTATCAGCATACTCGCCAGTCGCTGATGTTCCATCTTGACTTGTTGACAGGTTAAGCATCTCGAAACAAATTCTGTGACTTCTCGCTTCATATTACTCCACCAGTAATTTTGTTTCAAGTCCTTATACATCTTGCTAGACCTCGGATAAAAAGAATAAGGGGTAGCATGAGCTTCTCTCAAAATAGAGTTTTTCAACTCGTCATTCGCCGGTACGCACAACCGGTTCTTAAACCTCAAAAGTCCATCCTCGTGGACCACGAATCCAGGGCTTTCCCCTGAGCCACATCTTCACAGATGCGCAACAATGAAGGGTCTGAACTCTGATTCTCTCTGATTACCTCCTCAAGTGACGATGAAATCTCTAACATACAAAGCTGTCCCTGAACTCGCCGGACCTCGATCTCGGGTCTAAGGAATTCCTGTTGAAGCTCCTTCTGAACTGTTAAACGAGCAAGCATCTGCTCCTGAACGGACTTACGACTCAAGGCGTCGGCGACAACGTTCGCCTTGCCCGGGTGGTAAAGGATCTCGATATCAAAATCTTTGATTAGTTCCAACCACCGCCTCTGTCGCATATTTAACTCCTTGTGAGTAAATATATACTTCAACTCTTGTGATTGGTGAAGATCTGACAGGTGATACCATAAAGGTAACGACGCCAAATTTCCAACGCGAAAACCACGGTTGCTAGCTCCAGCCGTGGGTTGGATAATTAACCAGCTAATCCGAGGAAACATCGGATTTACTTAATATCTTTCGGAGGTTGCCAATCTCGGATAGTCTCCGACTTCTGAGGTCGACACGAACTCTGTCAGATGAAATTACATGTCCGAGAAAGTCACTTCGGACCTCCAGAACTCATATTTGGAAAACTTTCCATAAAGTTGCTCTCGTCTCAACACGTTGAGAACCTGATGAAGATGAACCTCGTATTCCTCTCGGCTACGAGAATAAATCAAAATGTCTTCGATGAAGACAACAACAAACTGATCCAAAAAGTCGATGAAAATTCGATTCATTAACTCCATGAATACCGCAGGTACAATAGTTAGCCCGAACGGCATAACTACGAACTCATAATGACCATAGCGTGTACGAAACGCTGTCCTCGCGATATCCAACTCTCGAATCCGCAACTGGTGATATCCAGATCTTAAGTCGATCCTGGAAAATACTGAGGCTCCCTGAAGTTGATCTAAAAGATCATCAATACGGGGTAAGGGATACTACTCTTGATCATCACCCTGTTCAACTCCTGGTAATTAATACACACACGAGACGAGCCATCCTTCTCCTTGACAGATCACACTGGTGCTCCTCACGGGGACGCAATCGGTCGGAGATAACCTTTCTCGAACTACTCCTCAAGTTGAATCTTCAACTCCTGCATTATGGTCGGGGCCATCCGATACGGTGCCTTCGATAAAGGGGACGTACCGGCTCCAACTCACTCCTGAATTCCCCTACTCTATGTGAAGGCAACCAGATAACTCGTCTGGAAATACATCGTCAATCGATGACAATGATACCACGAATGATTGAACATTTCGATTTCCCTAGAATGGTCAGTCGATAAAAAGAGATACCAATAACGATTGAACAACTCGATTGCCTTAGAAAGGCCAATCGATGAAGATGATACAATGAATGTTTGAATAACTCGATTGCCTTTGAAAGGCCAATCGATGAAAATGATACAATGAATGATTGAATAACTCGATTGCCTTATAAAGGCCAATCGATGAAAATGATACAAGGAATGATTGAATAACTCGATTGCCTTAGAAAGGCCAATCGATGAAAATGATAAAATGAATGATTGGATAGTTCGATTGCGGAATTTCTCTGCTTTCGTCATAATAATACTTCTTCTGGAACAACGGGGATTACTTCCCTGAAGCACACATTCGACAACTAACGACGGAAAGATAGCGACCAAACGCTAACAAACACTGAGGATAGTATCAAGACGATCAAACCAACTAATACCGAAAATTACATCATCCTAAGATAAATTCACCACGATTAGATCCATCAACCAATCGCGGTCATTAAGCTTAATTCGGTATGATTCCGAAAATTATTCCATCGTCAGGTAGATCGATGGTATGAGGTCCACAAGCAATATGACTATCCCGAAATAAGTCTATTCAAGCATGATTCGAAAATGAATGAATGCGGTGTACCAGCATCAAAAGGTACACACAAGTTGAAATAAAATTACGAGTATACCTGTAATCATTCGCCACGGATCGCCGATCCTCCTCATCATATGAATGCAGGACTTGCCGGCCCCCGAACCGGACGCTCCGTCGATAAATACGAGCTCCAACTCTATTTGCTTCCATTGTCTTAAGCAGCGATGACAAAGCGATCGATCAAACGCCGGTCGCCGGGGCACGAGATGCACGAGCCGACTTGGAGTCCTTTCGGCAAAAACGGGCCTTATGCCCAAAATTCCCACAATTATAGCACGTGATAGACGGTTTGAGACACTCGGTGCTGAAATGACCCGGCGTTCCACAATTAAAACAGGTGATGGCCGAACTGGCCGCTCGGGAATGAGATCCCGCACGATTATGCGCCGTAGGAGGTCGCTCAGAAACGATAGGACTCACACGAGGCTTCTTGCAGGTTGATTGACCGCCTTGGGTTGATTACGCCGTTGATTTCTTGCGACAAATGAAGGTTGTTGTTCACACTTTCCTTAGCGGTGGCTCGTGACGGAGAGTTCTCTCGATTAATCCGGTCAGTGGCGCAATGATGATTGAGCAAGCGCACATGGGTCATCATGGCTGCATAAAAGTGAGTGGATCAACCCGAACATCTTACGATCGAGCCGAGTCACAGGCACGATTTCTCGGCAACAGTGATTATTTCTCGGGTTTCGGTCCGCACCGCGTCTCTCCCGTGCATCCTGACGACTCTCCCCATCTTGAAGTAGGAAGGTTGCATAATGATTATATTTCCGCATGATTAGCACGTTATGATTATGTCATGAGATGATGAAAATGAGTATACATGCTCTAACTTAGTGATTATATGAATGATTTCTTGAAGTTACATGATTATCGATGAAATTCTTAAAATGATTATCTTGAATAACTTAACAAGATTGATAATATGATCATCCATTGACAACCGAGTAATGAAATGAATTGAGTAATTAATGAGTTAACATGATCGTCACGATCATTAGCGAGTATTGAAATGAATTAAGTGATTAATGAGTTAATATGATCGTCACGATCATTAGCGAGTATTGAAATGAATTAAGTGATTAATGAGTTAATATGATCGTCCTGATCATTAACTGAGTATTGAAATGAATTAAGTGATTAATGAGTTAATATGATCGTCCTGATCATAATGAATGATGATGTTTGAGGATTGTTAAATGATGAATGATGAATGAATGACTATTGCCCGAAATTATACCATGGCGTTAGAAATCTTACAGTTCTTCCGGTCTGATTGGCTCGGCATTTGCACAGGTCACACGTGACGCGAAAGTCCAATGATACTAGTCTGATGACGATGATTTCAAATGAGACATGACTCGGAAGGTAGTATTCAAAACCACGCTCCGATACCAACTCTGTAACACCCCAAACTAGGCGGATATTACAGTGCCGTGGATCCCCGACTGGGACCCACCAGGCAAATGAAAATGAATGAATTACACAAGATAAATGTAGTACCGAACCACATTACAATAGTAATTACTCCGATGAGGAGTTTAATTACAACACACCAGGACAATACCGAATACTAGTGTATTTTATATGAAGATAAAATACACAACACTGAATGAAACGGAGTATCTAAATGAAAATCTGCAGCGGAAAATAAAGGACAATAACATGAATAACTGAAAGATCGGGGCCCCCTACTAGTATCACTGAGACTCCTCGACGTCAGCGTGTTCTCCCCGTACTTTTGCCTTGCCAAGACCTGAAAAACAAAATCCCCAAACGGGATCAGTTACAAAGAACAACAATCCTCAAGGGTTGAAAATACACAATCATGATTATATCTGAAGTTATGAAATATCTTTAATTATGAATTACGCTGAAGAGGGGTATCATAGTACGCCCGTAGTGTTCTGTGCAAGTGTACAAGACGGATGTCCGGACACACCCGTCCTTGTACCTAATTAGTCTCACGGAGGTAAACGTTACCGTGTGCACAGTCCAATGTATCACTCCCAATACATGGCCATAACGTGCCCGACTAAAAATTCCACACATCTGCACCCGGCCACGCAATATGAACCCAGAAGGTCATATGAACGAGAATGACCGTAATGAATATCAAAGAATAAATAATAATGTGACAAAGTTAAGAATGACTCACCGAGATGAGAGTAATAATGAAGTGATGGATAGTTTCAATGGAATGGTTGGAACCGCCGTTCCCGTTAATGAAGTGATTGTTCAACAATTACAAGTCTCAATATGATTAATACAATGATGAATGAGTTATGATTATGAATGATCAACAACAAAAAGAATGAATATCCTTTTAACCGAGTAAGAATTAACTTACACAACACCGGTGATAATTATCCTTCCACGAACGACGTCCTAATTGAGATATCGATCGCTCGAACAACCTTGAATTATACAATATCCAACAACCCGTTCAATATACGAATCAAACACGAATATAACGAACTCAAAACATCGATACGATTAAACTAAGTTCATTGGGGCATTATATCGAATACGTTGTGGCCAAACTCCGATTGTTTACAATCAAATCTCAATATACCAATATAAAATCCTCCAAGAAGTGTTTCAAACCAACAAACATCTTCCAAATGATCAATAATCCAAAATGAATATCCGAAAACGTGATTATAACGACAATTAAACGAAAACCCCCAATTTCAACTCGATATTCAAAGTGTTCTTGAATAATCCCTCAATAATCCAATAAATCCTTATATAAACTCATAATCATATACATATCCCTTCATATAACATGATTATAATGTCCAAAACATCATATCTCAACATAGAATCGAAATCCAAGGTGTTGAAGAAATTACCTCTTGAAGATCCAACCACTTCGATCCGAAGAACACGAGTTTAATCGAGTATCCAAGCTTCACAACCGAATGAAAATGATTAAAAACCACACTCAAGTGATAGGTGAAGAGAATTTTCTCCCTCAAGCCTCTCTCTCTCGTATGAAGGTGGAAAAAATGGAAGGAATGGGCTGAAATGCTCAAAAAAACGAATTTAAAGGGGTTGACTGCCCTGCCGGACACGGCCCGTGCCGATCGGCATGGTCGCGGCGCGCAACTGGCCGGTAGGGACTCGACCGTGTCCTGCTTGACACGGTCGCGGCGCGGAGGGGCCTTCCGATAGTGACCCGTCCGACAGCGACTCGGCATGACTCGACCGTGTCCTGGAACACGGTCGGGCGTCTGGGCAGTCGGTTCTGGCTTATCCGGAAGAGTTCGACTCGGCCGTGCCAGACGACACGGTCGGGTCCTGTGGCAGAGACTTCGGCATTTCCGGACGAGTACAGCACGGGCCGTGTCGGACGACACGGCCGAGTTCGGTCGGCAGTGATCGGCCAATAACTGAAAAATGAGCGGGTGAGCTAAAACGACCATAACTCTCTCGTCCGGACTCCGATTGACTCACCGTTTGAACCATTGGAAATCTAACTCGATGCTCTATAATATTGCAAAGATTCAGAATTTTTGGAGTTACCAAAAATTAATGGTGCTCTAACAAAGTCGAACTCATATGCGGAAAGTTGAACAATGGACAATAACGATACACAACTCGAAGTTTCTCCGAACGGTGAACACGGGTGAATGAACATGATTGATGAATGATTATAAATGAGTGAAAATCCACTGAGTGACAATCACCGAATGAAATTACTGAATGTTAATGATTGAATTACAACCGGGTATTACACTAGCCGCCTTGATCAATTATTGGCTATCTTACGTACGCTATGCTTCATTCATAGCGTACGCTATCCGTAGTACATAACGTATGTTACGCTTACTATCTAGCGTACGTTATAGCGTAGTTGCATGTGAAAATTTACAAGTTGATATTATCATGCATGTGGATACGAATATGGAAAAGATCATACTTCGATTATCGATATCACAAATTCGAATAATACAGGGTTCAAATACAGATGAAGATACTCAACAATCCGGATATTACAAGAAGAGTCCATGCTCTTCTCAAATCTAGATGATTACTCATAAAGCCTAGACAAAAGACTCATCCTAATATCTTCGAACATGTCAATCACGGGCTTATCTCTACTCCTCGAAATGAAACTATTAAAGGTCTCACATATATTATTCAATATGGTATCTGACTTTGTAGGAGTTAACTAAGGCCTTACAGAATACTTAGGGTCATTTGCTTTCGAAGTCAGCATCTGCAAGTGGACTCTCCATCTTCATCTTATTGAAGCACTAATCATAATTAGACTTGGAAGAAGCTTTGACAACCTGCCAGAAGCTTTTCTTAAATTTTGGCCCTGGACATTTTTTCTTCCAGTTGGCATAAATATGCCTTGCACAATGTCTGTGCTCACCATTAGGTCTAAGCTTCTGAATGCCATTAATCAACCCCTATGATATAGATGAAATCAGAAACGAGTGCATAATGTAAAATCAGAAACGAGTGCATAATGTAATATCCTAACTTTCTACTATAGTTGTTTAATGTTATTTTATCCGAGTTATATTGTACAGTGTGGAATCTGTACAATATGGATAAAATAATTGAAGGACTAAGACAGTTGTATTAGTATAATTGTCGAAGTTGTTCGGCAACTGCATTTGAGAATATTATGTATCGCACGAGAATATTATTGGAACGAATATATATTCAGTATGTCATGTATACGTATCTGGTATATCGAGACGACGGACAGGAACAGTTGGAATTGGCTAAGTATAGCCTGATTAACGTATGCTAGTATGAGGAATTAGTGCATGCTAAGGTGCAGAGTTTACGTATGCTAAGAAGGACCTTTAACGTACGTAAGATCATATTGAACAAGATCCAGGCCGTGGCCGACAGGTAGGTCCCATCCTGAGTCATCGGCATTTAGCGCACACTAATGCGTAAGGTTAGCGTACGCTAATATCATATTGGTCAAAGGGCATCCCGGCAATCGTGGGTGCTTTCGACAAGTGGGACACAGGCACCTTCGGAGTAGGTGAAAATTGTCGAAGTCAACCATGAGTAGCGCACGCTACCTATGGAGAATAGCGTATGCTAATTAGTATTTTACTGTAGCAACTCAATGTCGATATTATGTACGCTGCGGCATGAGTTTTGCGTACGTAAATCATTGTGCGAAGTAAGGCAGTAGCCTCTGGACTACGATAGTGCAAGCTAACAAAGTCAGTTAGCGCACGCTATGGCAAGTAACGCACGCTATCTAGTGAGAATAGCGCATGCTAAAGTTGCTGGAAAGAAACTCAGCTTACTGCCGGACTGGTTTAGCGCACGCTAAAGGTAATCGTTAGCGCACGCTAGTAATGTGCAGTATATATATGTGCAGTTGGGTATTATTATTCATTTCAGCCATTTCTTCCTTCATCCGATGGAGAGAGTCTTGAAGGAGGTTTTGAGGTTCCAAAACACTTGAGTATCATGGAGTTGATCGTCTTTAACAATATTGAACTTGGGAGTGACTGAAAATGGAATCAACCCATTTCTTCGAAGAGGTAATTAATATTCACTATGGATTTCGGTTTTGGATTGAATATTGCTATTCTTAAGTTGATGATTAGCATATAAACGAGTTGATAAGTATGATTATGAGATAGATTACCGAATTACGATGATGTTGTTGTTGATGTATGGGTATTGATATGATTCTTGTGGTTTTGAATTGTGTTGTTTACCTTCAAGAGATATTTTTGTTTCAGGTTTGGATGTTGTTGTTGTTTACTTCGTATTACGATGAATATGGAAATTATATGATGATTCTTGGTGTTTCATGGAGTTTGTATTGAGGAAGAAGATGATATATCGATATATATATCTTGGATTATGAGTTGAATGATTGTGTAGATGTTAAAGGATATTGGATTACGTTGTTTTATTGATTATGAACATGGTTATTGATTATTTGGTGTTCTTGAAGAACTTCTTGGTGAATATAACATAGCAAGATGACTATATGTTAAGTATTGATGTTTTTGGATATGAACATGGAATGTTCGTATCTAGAATTAAGTTATGTTGGTTGATGATGTGATTTCCGTATAACAATACGAGTATGGTGATGAGATTGAATTTGGAAAGGTTATTATTGATCTTGGAGTATGATTTCTTTTACATTTGTATTCGTAATCGCAAGGTGTTTATTAGTACCTGTAATGCATACAACTGCATGACGTTAACACATGCTAGCTGACTGGCTAACGCACGCTAATTGGAATATTTAGCATACATAAATATTGAGGTATAGCGTACGCTAAGTCAACAGACAGCGTACGTAAATCGTATTGTGGTTATGAATTCGTAAGTGTTTGAGTTGGATTATTCAGACTATGTTTAATCGAGATATTGTGGAACCGTTGGGTTTGTAGATAGGTTATTTTGATTATTGGTTGTTATCAAACTTGTTGTTTATCGATTATTACAATAGGTTGTGAGGATTGATTGTTGATTAGAATAATATATTGCGGTCGAATTCGAGGATGTTCGTGAATTACTATGGTCAAGTCCGAGGAGCTTGTGGATGAAGGCAAGGAAATTGGTAACGGCTTCATTATCATCGTATCGATATCGAGGCAAGTTATTACTTGCTCAGTTTATAATATTTAATGAATGGTTTCAGTTTCATTCATTTATAATTCATATAGCAATGAATATAATCGTGAACCCTGGAGATCTGGGATTGTACGTTGTTTTCTGATTTTGAGAATTAAATCATAATGTATATGATTTACATTTATTATTGGTATACTTGGGTATCAAGGATACATTAAGGTAAAGACGAGGATATGAGTTATCTATAGTCTATAGTACTTTTGGATCGCCGAACATGGAGGATAATTGTTGGTGATGGTTTTGAGATCGAGATTACTCTCGAAGGACTCGGGGCAAGTACTCTAATCATTTTGTTCTTTTGCGTCGATAATGTTGTGATACAATCGTTTATTGTCGTTGTCATGTATTTGTGTATTGTTGTTGTCATGCATTTGTGCATCGTAGTTGTTTGTCCATCATATGTTGGTCCGATGGGATCATCATGGGAATCTATGATGTGTGTGCTGGATTGTTGGATGGGTATTTCCACCATGCGTTGGTCCAACGGGATCATCATGGAAATCTATGCTGTGTGCGCTGGATCGTTGGAATACCATGGGTAGGTTGAGATTGACATGTTGTGTTATGCATTGTTGGTCTTCTCGTAGGAGAGACTTGTTGTTGTTTCCTTGTTGAGCATATTGATGTTATCATATGAGTATGCATTTGTAGGTCTTGTGTTAGGACCATATACATATGATATTTCGATCTGATATCATATTAGACTGATGTGATTCATCGTGGTATTGCGTATCTCGAGGTATGTTCCGTGTTTCCTTCTTAGCACTTGGCTTTGATGAACAATCGATTATCATGTTGAGATTTGATGATGTTATCCGATGGATTGAATTTGGCCAGAGTTGGATATATTTCCGTATTGGTGAGTTATGATGATGTTTTAGGAATCTTGTGTATTGTTTGAGATACAGTATAAATATTGTGTATGAGTTCATTATTTAATCGGGAATACGAGATGTGCAATATGGTAAGGGTTATTTTGATGAGGATTATCACGAATCGGTAAAGTTATGGCGGTAAGATTACATTGGTAGTATTCATATTTAGTAATTTCATTGGTATGTAATTATTGATGTGATGTGATCGTTATCATTGTTGAGTATTATGGCTGACCCCGTCGCGGGCTTTATTTTTAGGTTTTCAGAGATCGAGCTTGTAGCGGTCGTGAAGAGACGAGCTTCTCGGATGATACTGGCTATGGCGTGTGTTTATGAATTGAGTATTTAGACTAGTTGTCATTTTTCCGCTACAAAAGTATTTTTGGTTATTTGTTATATCCGCTGCGAGTGTGTTTTAAAATTAGATTGCTAGTATTTTACGAACTTGGGTTTATTTTGGAAAATCGTTTTCCAAACTATTTTGTCGATACGTACAAGTGATGGCTTAACGTACACTTTCGAAATCGTTGAGTTTTGATGTTTTGGCCTTGTACTTTCAATGCGATTTTACGACGGTATTGATAAATGGATTTCATTGAGTCTTTAAATATTTTAAAAGATATTACCGTCACCGCTGCTTAGGCGTATTTGAAATATTTGCAAAAATATCTTTTAGCCTTGTGGGTTCCATTTCGGGGCCCACGGCGCTGTAATATTCCCGGATGGCTCTGGGAGTGTTACAAAATATAGTATCAGAGCTTAGGTTGTGAAAACCTAGACTGTCGGGTCGAGTCGAGTCGTGCTTTGTCACGTCATTGGAGTTGTCGATTGGCAAGTATTAGAGCCCTGGATTTTTGTTGTTCACTCGGGCTTGTGTGTTATGTGGTTTACCATTGTGGTGATGTGGTTGTTTTAAACTTATCCGAATGGTACTAACGTGATTCTTTGGAAAGAGAGGTGTCGTATTTTGAGTTGAACGGATTTTGCAAAATGTATGTTTTGAAAAGACCTGTATCGAGTATTTTCTAGAGTTGAGACATGTACCAGTATCATGGGGAATCGTCAACTTCACGATCTGTAAGTATTTGGATTTTTGAATTGCATTGAGGTTAATTGCAGTTATAAGTTGATATACTTTGAGATTCACAAGAATACTATTTGTAACATTATGATGTAGGAGAATATAATAGTTGGGACAGTACCGATGATCTTGAGAAGCTATGATTATGGAAAATCCATATGTCGGTTAAACTTGGAAAATGGAGTTGTGTATTTGGGAGAAATGTTGTGGATTTTTAAGAGGAACATATAGTCATGCTAGTTCATTTCAGGATGCACGATACTATTTTGAAATATTTGGAAATGATGTTTTTCAAATGATATATTTTGAATAACTATTTTGCTCGCTATTGTGAAAATATATTTTCTTAAAATTATTTTGAGAAACAGTGTTGTTAAAATATGTTTCATCATGACATAATTGAAGTGTTGTAGAAAGTAATAATGGTCGACATAGTGAGTTATTTGTGGGAAAAAGGTGATTTTAACAAAGTCTATACAATAAGTTTGGGATTCTATCATGTGATTTTCCGACCGAATGTCAATGGAACTGTTGACGAGTCGAATGGGTATACAGGAGTATGGATGTGGTCAATCATTTGCATAATTTTATTTTATTTAATCGTGCGTATTCGAAAATAAATGTCACCGAGTACTTGACATGAGCGAGCTGGTTCAACTTTTCAAAAATTAATTTTGTGGTCTTACAAAAATATATGTTTTGAGTTTGAAATTCTTGAAAGAACTTTCGAAAATTGGTTTTTATTGACAAGATTATATGATTTCAAGCTGTTTTGAAAATGTGATTGGTATACGTACGAACGTAGTACATAATGCATATCATGGTGAAGTTCTGAGTGAGACTCACAAACTGGATAACACATCAATGGTATGATGAAAAGAGATTCGAACTTCAGTATGGTAGTTTGGTTATCCAGGGATGATCTATTGGTTGACCAGATAAGAGAAATATGTCGCGTGTTGTAGATTCAGTACAGAATAAGATTTTGGAACTTCGGGTTTTGTGAAACAGGGGGCATATGTGCTATATGGCTTTATTGGTGTGGTAGTAGCATGATTTTGCTATAGTGATTTTTGACTTTTGAGCCATATTGATTAGTCGTTCCCACTCCATGTATGATTGGGTACTTTCGTTGGTTTGCGACTGGTTGTTCATACGCCGAGGGGTATGTTCAACAGTTGGGCGTGTTCCTTTGAGATACACTGTATGTGATTTGTGTAACATTTTGAGAATTTTATTCTTTCGTATATTTGTCCCTGTGGTTATGTGTTGATCGTGTTGGAACTTACCATGTGAATGTATTCTCAGTTATTGTTGATCCTTCGTTGGTAGTATTGGAGTTTATCATGTTGATGATATTCTCGGTTGTGTTTTGACCTTTGATTGGTCGTATTGGAGTTTATCATGTCGATGATATTCTCGGTTAATTTATTAGCTGATCATTGTTATTGATCGTATGAGCGTTCGGACTTTATGTCGATGTTTTGGGATTTGTTGCCATTGTTTTGTGCAGTTGTTTCACAGATGTGTCATGTATTATTGGTTTTTATCAGGATTGGGACTTGATTGTGCGATCAGGTAGACCGACTTTGACACGGATGGATTATTCCATAATTGAGTTATAACGTTGTATTTTGTAAAATTGTGATTGTAAGTATATTGAGGCTTTGAAGTGGGGTCATTTGCTAGTATCGCAGGAGATCATAGACTTCACGTATTTGCAAGTATACTATTTTGGTTATTCGTTAATAATGATGATTGATCAGTTTCGTGATGATTCTGGATATTCTGGTTGAATTTTTTTATTGTGACCGGATTGCAAGTTTCAAGGACGAAACTTATTTTTAAGTGGGGTAGAATATAATATCCTGAATTTCTACTATGGTTGTTTAATGTTATCTTATCCGAGTTATATTGTACAGTGTGGAATCTGTACAGTATTGATAAAATAATTGAAGGACTAAGACAGTTGTATTAGTATAATTGTCGTAGTTGGTCGACAATTGCATTTGAGAATATTATGTATCGCATGATAATATTATTGGAACGAATATATATTTAGTATGTCATGTATACGTATCTGGTATATCGAGACGACGAACAGGAACAGTTGGAATTGGCTAAGTATAGCCTAATTAACGTATGCTAGTATGAGGAATTAGTGCACGCTAAGGTGCAGAGTTTACGTACTCTAAGAAGGACCTTTAACGTATGTAAGATCATATTGAACAGGATCCAGGCCGTGGCCGACAGGTAGGTCCCGACCTGAGTCATCGGTATTTAGCGCACGCTAATGCGTAATGTTAGCATACGCTAATATCAAATTGGTCAAATGGAATCCCGGCAATCATGGGTGCTTTCGGCAAGTGGGACATAGGCACATTCGGAGTAGGTGCAGATTGTCGAAGTCAACCATGAGTAGCGCATGCTACCTGTGGAGAATAGCGTACGCTAATGAGTATTTTACTGTAGCAAGTCAACGTCGATATTACGTATGCTACGGCATGGGTTTTGCGTACGTAAATCATTGTGCGAAGTAAGGCAGTAGCCTCTGGACTACGATAGCGCATGCTAACAAAGTCAGTTAGCACACGCTATGACAAGTAACGCACGCTATCTAGTGAGAATTGCGCATGCTAAAGTTGTTGGACAGAAACTCAGCTTACTGCCGAACTGTTTTAGCGCACGCCAAAGGTAATCGTTAGCGCACGCTAGTAATGTGCAGTATATATATGTGCAGTTGGGTATTATTATTCATTTCGGCCATTTCTTCCTTCATCCAATGGAGAGAGCATTGAAGGAGGTTTTGAGGTTCCAAAACACTTGAGTATCATGGAGTTGATCGTCTTTAACAATATTAAACTTGGAAGTGACTGGAAATTGAATCAACCTTGAGAATCAACCCATTTCTTCGAAGAGGTAATTAATATTCACTATGGATTTCGTTTTGGATTGAATATTAGTGTTCTTGAGTTGATGATTAACATACAAACGAGTTGACAAGTATGATTATGAGATGGATTACCGAATTACGATGATGTTGTTGATGTATGGGTATTGATATGATTCTTGTGGTTTTGAATTGTGTTGTTTACCTTCAAGAAATATTTTGGTTTCGGGTTTTGATGTTGTTGTTGTTGTTTACTTCGTAATACGATGATTATGGAAATGATATGATGATCATTGGTGTTTCATGGAGTTTGTATTGAGGAAGAAGATGATATATCGATATATATGTCTTGGATTATGAGTTGAATGATTGTGTAGACGTTAAAGGATATTGGATTATGTTGTTTTATTAATTATGAACATGGTTATGGATTATATGTTGTTCTTGAAGAACTTCTTGGTATAACATAACAAGATGAATATATGTTGAAGTATTGATGTTTTTGGATATGAACATGGAATGTTCATATCTATAATTAAGTTATGTTGATTGATGATGTGATTTCCGTATAACAATACGAGTATGGTGATGAGATTGAATTTGGAAAGGTTATTATTGATCTTGGAGTATGATTTCCTTTACATTTGTATTCGTATTCGCAAGGTGTTGATCGGTACCTGTAATGCCTGCAACAACATGACGTTAACGCACGCTAGCTGAATGGATAATGCACGCTAATTGGAATATTTAGCTTACGTAAATATTGAGGTATTACGTACGTAAATTATGTTCTGAGTAAGATACAAGTTAGTGACAATTAGCGCACGCTATGTAATGTGACTAGCGACGCTAAGTCAACAGACAACGTACGTAAATCATATTATGGTTATGAATTCGTAAGTGTTTGAGTTGGATTGTTCAGACTGTGTTTAATCGAGATATTGTGGAACCGTTGGGTTTGTGGATTGGTTATATTGATTATTGATTGTTATCGAACTTGTTGTTTATCGATTATTACAATAGGTTGTGAGGATTGATCGTTGATTAGAATAATATATTGTGGTTGAATTTGAGGATGTTCGTGAATTACTATGGTCAAGTCCGAGGAGCTTGTGGACGAAGGCAAGAAAATTGGTAACGGCTTCATTATCATCGTATCGATATCGAGGCAAGTTATTACTTGTTTAGTTTATAATATTTAATAAATGATTTCAGTTTCATTCGTTTATAATTAATATAGCAATGAATATAATCGTGAACTCTGGAGATCTGGAATTGTATGTTGTTTTATGATTTTGAGAATTAAATCATAATGTATATGATTTACATTTGTTATTGGTATACTTGGGTATCGAGGATACATTAAGGTAAAGGCGAGGATATGATTTATCTATAGTCTATGGTACTTTTGGATTGTCGAACATGGAGGATAATCGTCGGTGATGGTTTTGACATCGAGATTGCTCTCGAAGGACTCGGGGCAAGTACTCTAATCATTTTGTCCTTTTGTGTCGATCATGTTGTGATACATTCGTGTATTGTTGTTGTCATGCACTTGTGTATTGTTGTTGTCATGCATTTTTGCATCGTAGTTGTTTGTCCACCATGTGTTGGTCCGACGGGATCATCATGGAAATCTATGTGTGTGCGCTGGATTGTTGGACGTGTATTTCCACCATGCGTTGGTCCGACGGGGTCATCATGGGAATTTATGATGTGTGCGCTGGATCGTTGGAATACCATGGGTAGGTTGAGATTGACATGTTGTGTCATGCATTGTTGGTCTTCTCGTAGGAGAGACTTGTTGTTGTTGCCTTGTTGAGCATATTGATGTTATCATATGAGTATGCATCTGTAGGTCTTGTATTAGGACCATATCCGTATGATGTTTCTATCTGATCTCGGATTAGACTGATGTGATTCATCGTGGTATTGCGTATCTCAAGGTATGTTCCGTATTTCCTTCTTAGCACTTGGCTTTGATGAACAATCGATTATCATATTGAGATTTGATGATGTTATCCGATGGATTGAATTTGGTCATAGTTGGTATATTTCCGTATTGGTGAGTTATGATGATGTTTTTGGAATCTTGTGTATTGTTTGAGATACAGGAACGAGATGTGCAATATGGTAAGGGTTATTTTGATGAGGATCATCACGAATTGGTAAAGTTATGGCGGTTAGATTACATTGGTAGTATTCGTATTTAGTAATTTCATTGGTATTTAATTATTGATGTGATGTGATCGTTATCATTGTTGAGTATTATGGCTGACCCCGTCACGGGCTTTATTTTTAGGTTCTCGGAGATCGAGTTTGTAGCGGTCGTGAAGAGACGAGCTTCCCGGAAGATACTGGCTATGACGTGTGTTTATGAATTGAGTATTCGGACTAGTTGTCATTTTTCCGCTGCAAAAGTATTTTTAGTTATTTGTTATATCCGCTGCAAGTGTGTTTTAAAATTAGGTTGCTAGTATTTTACGAACTTGGGTTTATTTTGTAAAATCATTTTTAAACTATTTTGTCGATACGTGAAAGCGATGGCTTAACGTACACTTTCAAAATCGTTGAGTTTTGACATTTTGGCCTTGTACTTTCAAATGATATTTTACGACGGTGTTATTGATAAGTGGATTTCATAGAGTCTTTGAATATTTTAAAAGATATTACCGTCACCGCCGCTTAGGCGTATTTAAAATGTTTGCATTAGTCTTGTGGGTTCCATTTCGGGGTCCACGATGCTGTAATATTCCCGGATGGCTCTGGGGGTGTTACACATAATTATCTCACAAGCTTGAGTGTTTAAACAACAAGGTCCACACCTTCTGTTTATCACTCATAAAGGTCCATCCTAAACCATCCCCAATGTTAAAATACCCAAAGAGCCGTTTAAAGAACCATGTCCAGGTTGCTTCATTCTCCTTTTCAACCACAGACCATGCATTGGGATACATCTTATTACTGCAATCCTTTGAAACTGCAGCAAGTAATGCACCACCTAACACAGTTTTTAGAAAACAAACATCAAATCTAACGAGTATCCTACAACCAATAAGGAAACCTTTCCTCAAAGCAGAAAATCCAATATACAGTCTCTACATGGGTCTATCTTCCTTATCAAGATAAGTGTTCAATTCAAAGTGACCCTCTCTGTCATTCCTCATGAGCTCTAAGACATATGGTCTGGGCCGTACATAATGATCGGTAAATGTGCCTCTTATCTGCTCCAATGCTCTCCATTTTACCCTATAACAGACCATAGGCTTAACTGTGCGTCCATAGGTCAGTCGCATTTCCACCTCCATTTCCTTATTGGTAATATTTGGACAGATTCTCACCTTAGGTAAGAAGTGAGCAGCTACAAACTTTGAGTTATCTTGTCTATTAAACTGAGCTCTAACATAAGTGTGTTTCCCATTAAAAGTTTTGATTATAATGTAGGTTCACCATGTATCTCACTTGCATACATCCTCCATTTGCAGCCCTCTACATGTTCTGATTGTAGCTTTCCATGAGCAGTCTTAGTCCACTTAATATTGTAACCATGTGCAATTGCCCAATGTCTGACTACATCCTGACATTCTTTGTGATCAAAGAACCTCAAACCAAGTTCTAATTTAAGATCTTTTGTAGGAATACTTATGGAATAGACCTTTGTATTCAATATCTTCTGACCATCTTCATCTAGGCTTTCATAAGATGCATCCGAGTCTAGCTCAACATCAGTATCTATCAAGTCTGTTGCAATTTGCCTCTTGCCTAACTGATTCTCCATCTCAGCTTGAGTCTCCTTCTCTATCTCATTTTCAGTTTGCTCCTTATCAGTATGAGTCTCCTTATCCTTCTCAACCTCAGTTTGGTTCTCCTTTTCTTTATCTTGTCTGTCTTCTATCAACTTCTCCTGCACTTTCTGCTTGTATGCCCTTTTAGCTCTTCTAGATTCAAAGAACTCCCTATCCTTACCAGAAAAGTTTCCATCTTCCATCCCATCATCAGAAATGGGATCATCTTCAATAAGAATATCATCAAACTCAAAGTCATCATTACCAACATCCACATCCGCATTCACCTTTTCTAACCCTCCAGCCTCACTGCCATGCACCTTTTCTAACCCTCCAACCTCACTGCAATGCAGTCTCACATTCACAATATACTTCGAAAACATTTTTTTCATCAATATATTGGAGTGCATAATTTACAATATCAAAGTGATCAACACCAACATACATATTTTGAAATCTCTAGTCGATTTATCCTTAAAAGCACACCTCAAATCCCTAGCATAACCATAATCAGGTACAAGAATTAACTCATCTAAGAAGCTATCCCCAAGTTCAAACACATCATAATCTCTCAAATCAAATGAGTATTCTCCACTAAACGTTCTATTATCAGTAAAAGTCCCTCCATGCCACATCTGAATCAAGATATTTAGAGTAGACATCACCCTTGTTAAAAGAACAAACAATCAATACTCTTTTCCCCGACAAAAAAAACATAAAGATTGCTCAAATCTAATATAATCTGTGATTTAGGGCTTCTCTGTGAGAACGACCAGAAGAATGAGAACCAAGACGGGGATTTCTCCAGCTTTATCATTTTTTCACTTGCCCAAATGACGTTGTTTGGGCCTATGTGTCAGCATCGACCATGTATGATTTCCACGTATGCGCGTCGACGTGCGTAGTCATTTTTCAGGCATCATAAAAATTTTTTGGGATAAAATTGTATAAATATGGCGTAGGATGGGCCATTTTTGTAATTAATGTTACGCTGGGATATTTTGTGGTCTCGTTTAAACGTTGGGACATAATAAGAAATTTTACCTTACAACAACTTGGTACTCACCATTAGGCCTGTAACCTAAATAATCGATCCGGTTTGACGGTTTCAGCTCAAAAAACTCGATTTGGGCTTGATTCATCCCATTAAATATTGGGCCAATCCCTGATTTTAGATTCGATCTAAATCGGATTAAAATATTCGGCTCGATCTGATATTCTTATAACCACAAGCTCATTCTGCTTTTTTACAAGACCGGATCCAACTATTTGTGACCCAACTCTGATTTTCATTTTTCACAAGACCGGATTGAACTATTTGCGAACGTTTAATCCATAATACTGAATAGAATCGAATAATGAACCCAAAAAATATTTCGAACCCGAATCGAACCTTTGTTTCAGCCGAATCGAGCAGAATCGAATATTTTTTTAAAGAAAATCGAGCAGAGCCGAAACTAGTGAAAGTTCGGTAGGGCTCGGTAACAGCTAAATGTGGCCATTCACGGGTCCACGGGTCGGCCAACCAGGACCCGGACTCAACCCGTACATATGAAATGTACGGGTCGATGGGTTCATGGCCATGGATCTGGGTTCGGGTCTGACAAGCCGGGTCATGGGTCCGACTCGTGAATTTATTTTTTATTTTTTTGAAAAAGTATTTTTAAAATTTGATTTATTAGCATTTTATACACGAAAAACACAAGTAATGAACAAATGAAATAATTGAAAAAATGAGCTTGTATTTAATTTTAAGTTTTCACTTAAAATTAAATTACCTACGTATCCTCGTACAGAAATCAAAGCCCTACATAGTTCTTTTACTTAAAAAATTAAAAAAAGGCTTGTATTTAATTTTAAATTTTCTCTTAAAATTAAATTGCCTACGTATCCTCGTGAGGAATCAAAGCCCTACGTAGTTCTTTTGCTTACGTGACTCACCTTACTTATCTTTAGTCGATGTCATCGTCGTCTTGATTGTCGGTTTGACACATTTGAATAGACTCTCCTTCAGTAGTGTCTTACTGATAGGTGTCTTGATCTACTAATAGGTCATCCTGTAGGTCACAAGTCGTCAGGAATAAGTCTAGAGGGGGGTGAATAGACTTATTAGAACTTTTGCTAAATTCAACTATTTATAAAACACAACTGTAGTAAGATCAGGTAGGGTTACTCGTCTGATCAGGTAGCTTTTGTCAGCTGTAAACTATATTGCGGAAGAACAGCTAACTATAAAATGGAACAGTAAATATGTATGCTGCAGTTAAGTATGATGATAAAGCAGTAAATCACACAATCACTTATAGTGGTTTCAGAGGTGGCGTAATTGATTAGTGCATAATTGATCTAAAATTCATATACAAAATATCACCTTTTTCTGGCATAATCATACTGATTTTGACAGCATTTAATTATTTTGAAGAAATATCAAAACATGAGCTAATAATATTTATTTTGCAGGTTACTGGCATAAAATATCAAAAAGGTCAAAAAACCAAACCGAAATCAAAATCAGAAATTTCCAAGAAAAAAAATGTTACAAAACACGGCAGAACACACGGCGCAAATAGGGCCGTTTCTCTCGACCATTTACAACACGGCGCATATTTTCCATCGGGTCCTTGCGCGTGTTCCAGACAAGACCGAGTCATCCTAATACGGCTATACAATACGGTGCAAAATGGGCCGTTTTTCAGCACTGTTTTTACGCAGATGCCATGCAAAAATAGTCCACTTTTGACCATCTTGTGAACTCAACCACAAGATATTTTTTTTGGTCAAAAATCTAAAAAATCAAAGACATAGGTGAAGTGTGAACAAAGAATTAATCAAGATACTACAATAGATATTTTGAATTAAATAATCAATTGTATTCTTGAAAATCACCTATAAAAGGACACCTTCACCCATGAAGAAATCATCTCATCTTCTTGCCAAGAAACACTCCTTTCTTTTAGCAAGATATTTTCCTTAGAACTCTCAATTTTAGTTTGCATTTCATTTTTGGTTTGAAGTTTTTCTTTCATTTAGTTTGTAATTGAAAAGTGCTTGATCAATAAGCACTTAGTATTTTACTTAGTGTTTTACTTTCAATTTTTGTAAGCTTGTATCCTTTGAACAAGTTTGAAGTTATATATTGAAGTATGTTTCTTGCACTTTGATACATCATATTCAAGTAAGTTTCATCTATTGTAATTAAGTTCTAGTAATTAAAAGTTTCTATATATATTATGTATATCAATTATTTCTATTATAATTTTAGTTTGTATAAACCAATGAGTAGCTAATCTTTCTTCCTAGGGTAAGGGGGATTTCTATTAGGTTATATATTGAGTATTTGATTGATTTACACTATTTTGATTAGAAAGGACTAATTGGTTTAAATAGAGATTGATCATATCCTATTTCTACTAATGAAACCTCATTGATTGATTGTTGAGTGAATTGGAAACACATCTTTTCAATCTATCAAGTGTTAATCTTGTTATCAACATCTTAAGATTGCGAAAGTGGTTAAGACACCTTTGAATACGAAAGTTATGAGGTGAAAAGTTGATTACTCGATGAACAATCGTTTATCCTAAAAATAGTCAAGTTAAAGAAATGAAAGGACTAATTGGTTTAAATAGAGATTGATCATATCCTATTTCTACTAGTGAAACCTCCTTGATTGATTGTTAAGTGTATTGGAAACACATATTTTCAATCTATCAAGTGTTAATCTTGTTATCAACATCTTAAAATAGCGAAAGTGATTAAGACATCTTTGAATACGAAAGTTATGAGGTGAAAAGTTGATTACTCGATAAACATTCGTTTTTCTTTTATATCCGTGTACATCAATTCCTATACTTAATTAATAACCTAATTTAATGAACCCGTAATCCCCTAGATTTTATAAATTCCCAACTCATTTTAATTCTATTCATTTTCACTAGTTAAAAATAGTCTAGTATAAATAGTCTTAATATAAATAGTCTTAATATAAATACTCTATTATAAAAATAGTAGTATTAAAAATAATCTTAATATAAATAGTCTAGTATAAATAGTCTCATTAAAAATAGTAGTATTAAAAATAGTCTTAATATAAATAGTCTAGTATAAATAGTCTTAATATAAATAGTCTAGTATAAATAGTTTTAATAAAAATAGTTTAAATTAAAAATAGTGCATTTTAATTTAGTTAATTTAAAAACCAAAAAATATATTTTAAAATATTTTAGTATTTATTTCTTGCAATCTATACAAAATATTATACGAAGCCCTGTTGAACAATTCTCGAGAGAAAAGACCTTGGTAGAACTTACCACAACTACTTCTACCTCGTATATATTTGCGAGCGACTCAAAAACTCCTATTTTTAGGATAAGTTTTTGACCGATCAAATTTTGGCGCCGTTGCCGGGGATTGTTTTAGGCCAAATATAATTTTTTGTATACTTTTGTTTATATCTTGTTATTTTACCTTTCTTTATTTCTGCATCTTTTATTCTTCTGTCCGGTCAAGTGGCGGATAACGGTACTCCGTGACTATCAAAATCGAATTTTTCAGTTTCCCACAACAACTAATATTTGTTAATATTTTCTCTTTTATTTTATTTTTTTATCATGGAAGAAACTTTGAGTAGTATGGAAAAGAGATTTCCTTTTCTTAGCAAAAAAGTCATTTTAAAAATTTACAATACAAGACTTGAAAGGATGAGGTTGCTTATGAATAAAAGCATACCTTTTGACATTAGATTCATTATTGAAGCCAAAGTGAGAATAGCAGGTGAATTCACAGAAACACCTACTAGATTTTTACCAGGGCTTGGAAAAAGTTCATATGCAAAGAAACGACGAGCAAAGATAATAGCCGTTTGCTATAAATGTGCTAGATGGAACTGTAATTCAAAATGTCGTTCTTTAGGAATTCCATCTACAAACAGAGAAGATAAAATTCAGTTCATTAACGATGGTATGAATAAAGAGAATTTAGATAACATCGAAATTTCTCTTGACACGCATCCTAGTGGACTCATACATTATGGAATTCGATGTTTGTGGAATAAATTGAAACCAGAATATGAACAACGTCTTGGGAATCTGACGTTAAAAGACCCTGTTTGCCAATTTGTAAGAAAATTGGATGGGAAGCTTCTCCCCGACTCATAGAAGGCGTTTAAGCCGTTTCTGAACGTAAAATCAGAGGAAGATGTGAGCCACAATCACAACTACTGTACATACACGTGAGTATCTTTTATTTTTGTCGTATGGTGAGATTTTCTGAATAAAAAAGGTGATACGCAATAAATGCATTCATTATTCTATTGAGTAGTTGAAGCGCAATTAACGCAATCATAGATTTGTTAAATATTTTTACCTTATTTTTCTTCTATAAATAAACATTATGCTTGTTTCTTTTATTCATCCCTCAAACTTGTACTTTTCTCTTTTTCTCTCAAATAAATTTCTTTTCAAAAATGGAATCATCATCTTCCACAAAAAGATTTAACTCAGTCTGCATTTTTGGTGGAGCTAGTTATGGAACAGAGGCATGCTTTACTGAAGCAGCCCACAAATTGGGTCGTACCCTAGGAGAAAAATGCATTCATGTAGTTTACGGAGAAGGAAGTCCAGGATTAATGGGACGCGCTGCTGCTTCTGCCTATATGGAAGGAGTAAAAGTGTTGGGAATAATTCCAAAACCTCTAACTGAAAGTAAAATCACCGGGGCAACTATTGGAGATGAGTTTAGAGCTGTAAATATGCAAGATCGCATAACTCACATGATGAATAATTCTGACGCCTTTATCACCCTTCCCGGTGGTTTTGGTACTCTTGAGGAACTTTTTCACGTGGTTACAAAGCCCAGCTAAATGTTCATAAAAAACCAATAGGTCTGCTTAATGTCAATGATTTTTTTGATGGTTTACTATCTTTCATCGACTACTCTGCTGAAAAAGGTTTTATTTCCGAGCGTGCTAAACGAATCATAGTCGTTGCAACAACACCAGAAGAGCTAATAAAAAAACTCATTGAATTTGTTCCTCAACCAGATCCAGCTCTAGCTAATATTGTCTGGATGGAAGATCTCACCGTGAGAAAACGAAAAGTGGATTCATTCCTCTCCCTTTGATACCCCATATCAGACCTCTTGTTATTTTTACTTTCTGTCGTGTGTAAAAATCGTGCTAAATGATGGGAGCTTAAGGAGTTTCTTTTTGATCTCTTGACGCGCATCTATTCGCGATTTATGTATTGTTATTTTTATTGCCGTAATTTTTTTTAATAAAAGCATTGATGGCACCGTAAGGCGACTCTTCGGACTTTCCTGAAGCGCATCTTAAATAATGTTACAATGAACTCTCAGTTACAACATCTTCCAACCAGTGGAAACCCGTGGCCGTTGCAACTCTCTTTAGCTGCCTAGCACCTCTTGATCGAAAACCCATGGATGCCTCGACAATTCTCAAGCTATCTATCACCTTCCAATCAAGAACCCGTGGATGTGTTTACAACCTTGAACTTCTAAGAACCTCGTTCAAAGAAGTACCCCTTACTCAATCTTTAAGACAAGAGTGTTGTCTTTTCCAACTTAAGAGCTTCTAAGTGTTAGACTTTAGAAACTAGCTCTTCACGATGCTAAAGATTGCTTTGATCGCTTGTAAGTATTGTTCGCATCGTACTTTCTCAATCTTTCTTCAGATATTTATAGTACGATCTTTGAGCTTCTTCATAGCCGTTGCATCTTGTAACAATTCTGTCCATTGGAGAGTGGACTTCATTGTTTATCTTGTTCATTACTTTACATGGCTTGTCTCTTTCTTCAAATCGGACCGTTTGAAGATGTACTTCCCATTGCGCTGCTTTTCTTGATTACTATAATTGGAAAGTCTTTTGGGCGCTAATCTTAGGAATAAATAATCCTTAACTACCGGAATCAATCACTTTGTCCCTTGCTTTTACGTCCGCATGTGTCTTGTCGTTATTGTTGACTTTTCAACGTTTGCTGACGTGGACTGGGTTGCTATTCAGATACACATACTTGGCTACAATACTGGTTTGGTCAATCTCGTCTGATATTTAGTTTGACCGAAAATCTCGACTGATAAAAACTCGCCTGTGGTCAACCCTCAGCTGATATTACTGTTTGACCAAAAACTCATTTGCTTCCCGTTGGAGTAAGAACTCGCCTGATATTTTCTATGTCTAAAAGCGCGACTGATAATAAACTTGCATGTGGTAAAACTTCTTTGATATGTTGTGCTGACCAGAATCTCACCTGATACTTTGGTCAAACCTCTCTGATATTTTGTGTTGACCAAAACTCGCCTGATAGTATATCACATGATACTTATGTTGGTCAAACCTCTCTGATATTTCTGTTGACCAAAGACTCGTCTGATAGTAACTCGCCTGATATCTTATCAGTTCTATACTTAGCCAAATCTCTATATGATCAATATGATCAATACTTACCTTAATCTTTTTAAGGCCTATAGAAGATACTCATTGGGTTCTTCTTTACAATGCCAAGTACATACATTTGAATTAACCATGAATACAGGGATGACATCATCAAAGTCTAAAATAACATTCCTAACAAATTCCCCCTATTTTGATGATGGCAAAACTTTAATGTTCAAATGTAAACAAGTCTGCACATAATAAAAAGTAAAGTGCAAAACACAATCAAACTTAGTCTTTTTGAGACAACTAGTGGTTGTCATTCAAGTTGACTGTTATAAGCTTTTAGTATTACAGATTACAATACAGTCTTTGAATGAAAATTACAAGTAAAATGAGAATTACAAGTAAATTAAATATTACAAGTAAATTTAAAAAATTGTCCCTTTTACTCTTCCTCTTCCTCTGGTTCTGGCTGGAGGGATTGACTTCTATGGCTTTTCTCATATGGGTTTCTGCACTACTGGAACTAACCCATATTTTTTCTTGACTGTTAAAGAAGCAAACTCTTGATCTTCAGGGAAAGTATATTGGTTCTTTATGCACAGACTCTTTATCTCCCTCTGAAGTGCTTCATCATCCAGCTTCGCATTTAGATCAATTGGAGGGTCCTGTGGTCTGAAATCAGGAATTCTAGGATAGGCATTAAAATCCTCTTTAGCAACCTTTTTCAGAATTTCCCACAGATTTGGATAATTAATCTCCATGAAGTCAATGAAGATTTGTTGATGAGTGCAGTCAGGTTCTTGGAAGATTTCCCAGATGTAGTATTTTTCTATGAACTGTATCTTGGCAATCCCCCATTTATTCGTGGCTTCTACTGGAAGGAACCCCTCAACCTCAAACAGTTCTTTTCCTTCCCATTAAAGTGGCACAACTGTTTCTTGTCCAGTTCTTCTTTTCTTAGCTGTTGGTGATTTAGATGATGATGCAGCAACATTTTTTCTTTTCAGGGTTGAAGTCCCAGCTTGGATCAAGAGTAGTGCCTCCTCCATTTTCTTAGTTCTCAACTCTTCTCATTTTCTCATATCTTCCCCTTTTTTCCAGCATCAAGAATCTTTGCCAGCTGCTCCTCCACCTTCAGCATGAAGTCTGTCATGCCAAGAGGCATCCTTGAAGATGAAGGTGGTGGAGAGGGATCCTTCTTGTTGAGAAGAGAGTCCATATTTACATGCAGGGACAGCAATTCAGGTTTGACTTTAGTTGCCAGGAGTTTATCAATAATTTCTTCCACCATTGACCTGATCAGCTCAGTGAAGTTTGTAGGCAGTTGGACTTCAGGTGCCTTTTTATGGGCAGTGTTTTCAGCTGAGCTCTCCTCTGCAACGGACTTTCGAGTAGTATATTTTTCAGATGTGATCCTCCTGTCAGCTGCTTCTCTATCAGATGGGGTTTTGTCTGGTTCCCCTGATTCATCATCTGCTGTGGGCTGATGTGAGCTGGAGGCCTGATCTGGTGCATTCTGATCATGGTCCTAATCAGCCTTGCCCTTTTTATTTCCTTCTTGTCCTTTTTCTTCTTCTTCTTTTTCTTCATCTTCCTTATTTTCAACTTCTTCTTCATTCCTCTCTTCTTCTTTCTCAATCTCCTTTTCAACTTTTTCTTCTTTTTCTTCATTTTCTTCCTTCTCCTTCTCCTCTTATTTATTATCAACTTCTTCTTCCTTTCTCTTTTCAACTATTTCTTTTGGTCCTTCTTCTTTCTTATCTCCTTCTTCATCAGATTTCTTCTTATCATCTAAGGTTTTTTCTTGTGCTACTCCTTCCAGCGTATTAAGGATGAACTGGTCCATATTTTGCTTAAAATTTGAGATGAACCAGTTCTCATCCAGTAACAACCTACCATCTGTCTCATAAAAGAAGGCCATGATGAGATGTTATGTGATTGTGGGGTGATCCTATCCACTTCTCTCAACAAACTCTCCTAGTTGAGGGAAGCTAAAAGTTTTCAACTCCTTCCATTCCTCATAAATGTTGACAAAAGAATACTTGAGAACTTGTTGTCTTACCAATTTTAGTTGAGCTTTGGTAAGATTCAAGAGGTTGTTGTCCTTGAAGTTGAAGAAGTATCCAGTATTTTGCTCCTCAATAATTTTTTCTGCCTCCTCTTCTTCAGTGATACTTGGAAAAGTTAGGAGTGGGACTACTTGAGGGATCAGCTCAGAAGTGTAAGTTGATTGTTCTTCAGGCGATGCGGGTTCAGGTAAGATGGCTAACTGCATTTCTTCTGAGGAATCTGATGAATAATCTACCAATCCTTTCTGTCTTTTGGGAGAGGGTTCATGTGAGGTTGATGTGGACAACTTCTTCTTTTTCAGGTGATTTCCCATTTTTGGAGAACTTGGAAAGAGGAATGTTGTCATTGTTCGAGTCATCTGCAGGTGTGACTGTAACACCCCCAATCCACTCAGGGATATTACACGCCGTAGACCCTCTCCTCGAGGATCTACCAGGCTGATAACTAAAATCAAACATCTAAACATCGCCTTTAAGGCTAAAATGACTCAGTAGACCGACTTGGTCTTTCAATAATAACATACAACTCAATTCCAAACACATACCCACGCAGGGGTCAAAATACAATAAACTCCCGTACAACGGGCAAAAGATACTACAGCGGAAAAGAAAATACAACTAGACCAATACGACATCAACGGAACCTCGTGTGATTAGTATCGTTCATCTTTCATCATCCTTCGTGCCGACCCTGTGCTATGCTCCAAAACCTGAATGCAAAAATAGACATCCACCCCCCGAATACTCGGGGGTTAGCAAAACTCCACTGTTTTGCTAGTGCAAGTACAAGTGCAAATACGAGCCATACAATTCACATTCCACGAATAACAATAACCAGGAATCCTCAAAGATCCAAACGTAACAAAAAGTACTTCCCGAGGCATGAGTTTGGGTAAAACATTCCAAAACCGAAAGATCACAAATCAAGGGAAACAATTTATAAAACAGTTTAAAATGCCATCGAGAGTTTTAATAGAAAACAATTTAGGATTACCGAATCGTTAACTTTCCAAAATCAACAGGGGTCACAGCCCAAAGGTTTTGTTTTCGCAAATAGAAAACCGACAACAATTCACAGGGCCAGAGCTCAACATCACGTGTCCTCGACGGACATAAAAATCAACAAAACATAATCGCGCACGCGCATCGCCTAGGACCGGGACGAAGCCACAAATCCCACTCGAGGCCTCGAAGGACCCTCCCGAGCTGGCTAGCGAAACAAATCACACACATCTCACGGTTGGATCAATCGCTTGTTGCATCCTGGCCACATGATCGCATGCTATGTGCCACCGTAGATTATCTCAGGCTCTCACGGAATCAATCACTTGTTGCATCCTGACCACATGATCACGTGCCATGTGTCACCGTAGACCTTCAACCATATCCACACATTCACACAAATAACATATCACATCAATGATATCCAAACAACTCAACAAGAGGCATCAAACACTTAGCAAAACAACACGTCAAACCACAATGCACCGAAATGAAACAATATACGTCCACACGCAAATACCAAGTGCATCATCAACACCCAGCATATCCATAGGATTCACATAGTCATTTACAAGACACACCATTCACAATACACACGCGTTTTGAAAACAAGCCTTTAACAAGGCTAACCTGAATCTTTTGAAAGTTCAATGCAAACGACCAACAAACACATTTAGATGATCACTAATTATCGTATCCACAAAACAAGAATTATATGGACAAGGTACTTGCCTCGATATCACGAGCAATGGAAAAAATGAACGGATACGGCCGGGTAGCCCTCAAATTCCCGAACACTATCTAGAACGCGATAGCACCGAAATTACTACGGGAAAACACCACATGAATCATCAATCACCAACGGAATTCAACATCGGAATCATCGAGCACCTATAATCCTCCGTAAGGAATAATAAAACATGATTACGACGAGAATCAAGGCCGAAAACAACGGAAATCCCAACAAACTATCAAAGGGAACTCATTCGAACATTTAATCGAACATTAAATGTTCAAGACCCTTCAAGAACAAAGAAATCACCCCTCGGGTCGAACGAACCAAATATACGAGTATCCAATCCGTAGAACAAGTTCAAAACAACGTTTATACAACAATTAATTGATCAAAAACGGATTCGAATCGAAATCAAAAAGGAAAAATCCCAAATCTACAAAAACAAGGGTTCAAGCCAAAATACCTTGATTTGGATGAAGGATTCAAGTAGAGGTCGAAAATCTACAACAAGACTTGAGGTGGATGATCTCTACAAGTTTGGGAGCACTCAAATCGCCCAAAATCGCCCTTAGAATCGCCTAGAATGGTAGGAGGAAGAAGAGAGGAGAAAATGAATGTTTCTCCTCGAAAATCTGCTAAAAAGTGCATAAAAAGCCCGTGTGCCGCGGCACAGGACAAGTGTGCCGCGGACCAGGGCCAAAAAAAATGCCCAGAAATCAGCTTAGTGCCGCGGCCCAGCGGAAGTGTGCCGCGGCACACGGTACAGTCCACTCCAACACCAAAAAGGCACATCGTGCAGTCTTAGCTATTTCGACCATAACTCCTTCGTCTGGACTCCGATTGACTCACCGTTTGAATCATTGGAAAGCTAACTTGATGATATATAATATTGCAAAGATTCAGAATTTTTGGAGTTTCCAAGAATTAATGGTGACTTTACAAAGTCGAACTCCCACGTGAAAAAGTCGATTAAGGACACGGAACTCAACAAAACGACACCGAAACGAACTCGGATGACAAAAAGTGTAGAATTAATCATTCTCGGAATGACGAAACGGTCATGAGCGAGTCGTCAAAATGAACTTACGCCGAAAAAAGAAAATTACCGAAATTCGAAATTGCGGATATTACATTCTACCCTCCTTAAAAGAAGTTTCGTCCCGAAACTTAAAACAAGTAGGGGGGAGCAATATACCCGCCAGGAAAACTCGACGAGACACACAAAAACAGAAAACTCGCGCCCAACGGCGAAACGCTGCAAGAAACGCAAAGAGACATACGGCGTGAAAACACGCTCCACGACGACCAACACAACGTCGCCGTTAGGGATATAATAAAACCAACAAATGACAAGCGTCATCAAACGGATAATATAGCCAAGTAAATTATCCGACAATCACAAAACACAACGAACGAAAGTCAGTATGATTGACCAACCCAACGGTACATCAATCGAAACGCGAGCCAATCGCTGAACCAATGCGGAATTCCACCGCCCAAGGGTTAGAAGATCGAAAACGAGACTAATTTCCCGAACTTAAGGGAATTATGAAGGAGTCTGAACGCTCAACAATCACGAAACGAGATTAACAAAAACCAAACAATCAAACGATCGAACCACAACGGTCGAGACAACAAAAATCGAACAATCATGTTCGGATCACGAAGAATAATAAGGTTCAACCGACAACTCCGAAGTTCACATCTCGACTCGAGACGAAACATGATACGGTGAAAACAACGAAATGTGCACTCACATAAGATCCACATGAAAGGGAATAGCAATCGAAAAAAAAATCACAACGACAAACGAGTTATTCCGAAACAATACCGCACTCGTTCGATCAACAAAAGCAAGGGGCATGACAAGCTCAGAAAATGTCAACGAACATAAACGAGTCGACAGAGTCGAAAACACAAGAGTTCCAAATCCGATCCACTTCGAATAAAAGAACTAATAGAACCAGTGATGTCACTTCCGAACAAGGTTCACAAGAATCGAACCAAACTCGAAAAAGTTACAGCGATAACCAGATCGACCCAAAACGAGATCACAGCTCGTTCGGACGATGAAACCGAAATACAGAACAAGTTCAGAAAGTATCAACGAACACGAGCGAGTTGATAAACATGAGAAAGAGGAAATGCGGAAGTCAAAAATGATACGGGCATTACATTCGACCTCTTATAAAAGAAATGTCGTTCCCGCAACTCACAACAACGGGAGTAAGGTGACAACACAAAAAGCAAACGACATAAACATCCTTCAAAGGCCTCTCAAAGCCGATTCCGATGACTGTGCTGAAGCGCGAACTCCGACAGTCTCGGTAGCCAATTCGCAAAACTGAATTCGGTGTCCCTCGAGTCCGCACTTGAAACGCGTTACTGACGAGAAGGACAATTTACACGTGCATGCCCCGGCACATCACGGTTGAAACGCCTCGACTCGGCATACCGAAAATACAAATGCTAGATACAATGGGGCATAACGTCGCAAAACAACATAGCGGAGATGCCAACTCAGCACAACGAAGAATCATAACACACACCGTATACAACGATTACCATCGTAAAGTAATACACACACACAAACACTACAGCAACGACGGTATCGTTCGGCGACCTCAACGGTCCGAACAATAACCAGCACATAATTACAAACATCATGAAACAATCACACATGTACACAAACGTATAAACCCAAGCTTTAACAGCTCACACAGGTGCGATAACACGCAAGCCACCCACGAAATGGCAACATTAAAGATCGTCATCACACCTCCCACGAAGGGCTAACAAAACATATGCGTGGTGAACGACTCAACGTTCACACCACCAATTCAATCACAATTCGGAGGGCTAACACCCTAACAACAATACCAACATCATACACACCTTCTCCGACCACAAGCACGAAATGATGGGTTTTAAAAACGAAAACCACCTTTTGAAAATAGTTTGGAAACACCAGTTGATCTTGAGTATCACTTTACAAAAAGTAGTGCAAACATTGTTATCGAGACGTTGAAAATCATCTTGCGTTTGAACAAAAATGAGGACACCTTCTCTTAGTGAAAAACTTTCAGAATATTCGACCCTCGGGTCTAAGTAAAAGTGTTTATAAAACATTGAAAGTATCTCAAAACATTTTAGGTCCTCGAGGTATAAGAATTTTGAAACATATTGTGGCACCTTGGATGTACCACGAGAAAATAATTCATTTTAAACGTACGTCTCGAAATTTATTTTCTAAGATACTCAAGGTTTTCGAAAATAATTCAATGGGCTAGAATGCCCAAAACTCACACAATCATTTATCAAACCGTCATAAAACATTCAAGGCCAAAATGCCAAAACTCAATTTAGGAAGTCGGTTTTACGAAGTAAAACTCAGTTTGCAAAATACTGAAAGTCATTTTGAAAGAACTCACGCAGCGGATAAAATACAGTTCGAAAATACATTAGCAGCGACACCGCTCCTCATATAGACGAAATATGAGAGTCACATAAACGTAATCATGAGACTAAAAATATGCATAAAGATTCCGTCACTTAACACATAATCATACCAGTAACTCGCATCAGACGAGGCACAAACACAAAGAAGGGAGACTTACATCCACATGTCGCACGAAGATGATGATCGCCCCACGATACTAATCACAACAAATCAACTCAGATGACGCGTCGCGACACGACTCAGTCAGACAAAATCCGACGAGACAAAAACTCAACAGACACCACTAAACCCGACAGCCTAGGTTTCCACAACCTGGCTCCGATACCATTTATGTAACACCCCCAATCCACTCAGGGATATTACACGCCGTAGACCCTCTCCTCGAGGATCTACCAGGCTGATAACTAAAATCAAACATCTAAACATCGCCTTTAAGGCTAAAATGACTCAGTAGACCGACTTGGTCTTTCAATAATAACATACAACTCAATTCCAAACACATACCCATGCAGGGGTCAAAATACAATAAACTCCCGTACAACGGGCAAAAGATACTACAGCGGAAAAGAAAATACAACTAGACCAATACGACATCAACGGAACCTCGTGTGATTAGTATCGTTCATCTTTCATCATCCTTCGTGCCGACCCTGTGCTATGCTCCAAAACCTGAATGCAAAAATAGACATCCACCCCCCGAATACTCGGGGGTTAGCAAAACTCCACTGTTTTGCTAGTGCAAGTACAAGTGCAAATACGAGCCATACAATTCACATTCCACGAATAACAATAACCAGGAATCCTCAAAGATCCAAACGTAACAAAAAGTACTTCCCGAGGCATGAGTTTGGGTAAAACATTCCAAAACCGAAAGATCACAAATCAAGGGAAACAATTTATAAAATAGTTTAAAATGCCATCGAGAGTTTTAATAGAAAACAATTTGGGATTACCGAATCCTTAACTTTCCAAAATCAACAGGGGTCACAGCCCAAAGGTTTTGTTTTCGCAAATAGAAAACCGACAACAATTCACAGGGCCAGAGCTCAACATCACGTGTCCTCGACGGACATAAAAATCAACAAAACATAATCGCGCACGCGCATCGCCTAGGACCGGGACGAAGCCACAAATTCCACTCGAGGCCTCGAAGGACCCTCCCGAGATGGCTAGCGAAACAAATCACACACATCTCACGGTTGGATCAATCGCTTGTTGCATCCTGGCCACATGATCGCATGCCATGTGCCACCGTAGATTATCTCAGGCTCTCACAGTTGGATCAATCACTTGTTGCATCCTGACCACATGATCACGTGCCATGTGTCACCATAGACCTTCAACCATATCCACACATTCACACAAATAACATATCACATCAATGATATCCAAACAACTCAACAAGAGGCATCAAACACTTAGCAAAACAACACGTCAAACCACAATGCACCGAAATGAAACAATATACGTCCACACGAAAATACCAAGTGCATCATCAACACCCAGCATATCCATAGGATTCACATAGTCATTTACAAGACACACCATTCACAATACACACGCGTTTTGAAAACAAGCCTTTAACAAGGCTAACCCGAATCTTTTGAAAGTTCAATGCAAACGACCAACAAACACATTTAGACGATAACTAATTATCGTATCCACAAAACAAGAATTATATGGACAAAGTACTTGCCTCGATATCACGAGCAATGGAAAAAATGAACGGATACGGCTGGGTAGCCCTCAAATTCCCGAACACTATCTAGAACGCGATAGCACCGAAATTACTACGGGAAAACACCACATGAATCATCAATCACCAATGGAATTCAACATTGGAATCATCGAGCACCTATAATCCTCCGTAAGGAATAATAAAACATGATTACGACGAGAATCAAGGCCGAAAACAACGGAAATCCGAACAAACTATCAAAGGGAACTCATTCGAACATTTAATCGAACATTAAATGTTCAAGACCCTTCAAGAACAAAAAAATCACCCCTCGGGTCGAACGAACCAAATATACGAGTATCCAATCCATAGAACAAGTTCAAAACAACGTTTATACAACAATTAATTGATCAAAAACGGATTGGAATCGAAATCAAAAAGGAAAAATCCCAAATCTACAAAAACAAGGGTTCGAGCCAAAATACCTTGATTTGGATGAAGGATTCAAGTAGAGGTCGAAAATCTACAACAAGACTTGAGGTGGATGATCTCTACAAGTTTGGGAGCACTCAAATCGCCCAAAATCGCCCTTAGAATCGCCTAGAATGGTAGGAGGAAGAAGAGAGGAGAAAATGAATGTTTCTCCTCGAAAATCTGCTAAAAAGTGCAGAAAAAGCCCGTGTGCCGCGGAACAGGACAAGTGTGCCGTGGCCCAGGGCCAAAAAAAATGCCCAAAAATCAGCTTAGTGCCGCGGCCCAGCGGAAGTGTGCCGCGGCACACGGTACAGTCCACTCCAACATCAAAAAGGCACATCATGCAGTCTTAGTTATTTCGACCATAACTCCTTCGTCTGGACTCCGATTGACTAACCGTTTGAACCATTGGAAATCTAACTTGATGATCTATAATATTGCAAAGATTCAGAATTTTTGGAGTTTCCAAGAATTAATGGTGACTTTACAAAGTCGAACTCCCACGTGAAAAAGTCGATTAAGGACACGGAACTCAACAAAACGACACCGAAACGAACTCGGATGACAAACAGTGTAGAATTAATCATTCTTGGAATGACGAAACGGTCATGAGCGAGTCGTCAAAATGAACTTCCGCCGAAAAAAGAAAAGTACCGAAATTCGAAATTGCGGATATTACAGTGACTTCAGGTGCAGGTGAGGTTTTAGGTACAAGTTGAATGATGTCATCTGCGTGTGCGACTGCAGGTGCGGATGGAGTCGCCTTTGCAGTTTTCTTAGGTGAGATTTGAGCAGAAATCTCACCTGTGGTTTTGGCAGCTGCATATGATGCAACCTCATATGAGTTTGAGGGTCCTCTGTACTCGGATGTTCCAGATGTCATTTTCTCAAGTAATTCGGCCGTTGTGGGTTTGTTCTCTGCAAGTTTCTCCTTTGCATCTTGGTTCAGGTGACCAAGTCTCTTGCTCATATGGAAGTTTTCTGCCTTGCCTCTGGCCTTTCCAAGGAACTCCAGAATCTAATTGATCTGGGTTCCAAAAGCTAACTTCTGAATGAATTTCTTGTTCTCAGAATCCCAACTCATTTTATTGAATTCTCGTACTAACTGTATGTAGATGTAGTCAGGCTAGTTAATCCTTTGCCTCCAAATAAAAGCTCCCATGACAGTGTACTTTGAATATGACAATTTATCAAAGCTCCATGCCATGCCCATAACAATCTTGTTCGTGATGTCCAGAATGTATTTATACTCTCTTTTGAGATCTTCTTTCTTGGCAGTAAATTTGATTTTCATTGGCTGGTCTAGTGTCTTTATCTCCTCCCAAATATTGATAGGTTTTGTTCAGGGCCTCCACTGCAATGCCCCTATTCTCCATTTTAATATGTCTGCTATGGTTTGCTTGGTTATGGTGATTTGTTCTACGAAGATCGAGCTCTCGATGCCATACTCCGTGACCTGGGCTTTATTGTAAAAGCAAATAACAGCTTCTTTGAACAGCTGAGAAGGATTAATGTTCAAGAAGTGGTAGATGCCGTTCTTTTTCATCATCTAAATCAGATGCGCCATCAGTACAGATCTGTTTGTTTCCAAGAGTCCAACGAAATCTACGAATATACTGAAGATGATTTGCTCCTTCACCATCTTGAGGTTGATGCCGTTGAAGTAGGAGGTTGAATCAATTTTTGCAATTATTTTCGAAGGTATTTAGTGTAATGAATATTAAAAAAAATTGCTTTGAAAAACTAGGGTTCTAAAGCTTGGAGACGATAAGTTTTTGAGAAATGATTTCGACCGTCTTAAATAGCCACTCGAAGAGATGTTTTTGAAATTTAACAATTAAATAAAAGTGTGGTGCTTTTGAGTGATTGATTGGACATTGTGGTCGCGTGATTTTAGCCACGTGTAATAAAATTGAGTATTTAAAGAGATAGAAAACTTAGCTGGTTGACTCTTTGACTTGTGATGAGCTAGATTTTCTTTGTCTGTCCTTTTATCAGATGGCTCTTCTCGTCTGGTCTGATCAGATGGCTTTTCTTCGTCTGGTATGATCAAATGGCTTTTTCTCGTCTATTCTCCGGATCAGGTGATGTTCCCTGTCTGGCTCAAGTCATGTGACTTCTCATCATCTGCTTCAGATCAGGTGATTTCTTTCGTCTGCTTCAGGTCAGATGACTTTTCTCGTCTGGTTTTCAGCTATGCATTAGATTCCCAGTCTAGTAGTTCAAGATCCTGCTTAGTTCGAGAACCTTTCTTCTGGTAAATGCTTTGTGAATATATCAGCAATTTAGTACTCTGTGCTGACTCTTTCCACTCTTACTCTTTTGTTGAGCACATGGTCTCTGATGAAGTGATGTTTGACATCTATGTGCTTTGTTCTCGAATGTAGGACTGGATTGTTTGTTATTGCAATTGCACTATTGTTGTCACACCATATAGGAACTTCATTTTCTATGATGTTGCAGTCCCTTAGCTGTTGTCTGATCTACAGAATTTATGCACAACAGCTACCTGAAGCTAGGTATTCTGACTCAGTTGTGGATATTGAGTTAGACACCTGCTTCTTACTGAACCAAGATATTAGTCTGGTTCCAAGGAATTGACACGTTTCACTGGTGCTTTTCCTGTTGATCTTGCATCCTGCAAAGTCAGCATCTGAATATCCTGATAGTTCAAAGTTGTCATCTTTTGGATACCATAAACCAACATTTATTATAGACTTAAAATATCTGATTATTCTTTTTGCTGCTTCCTAGTGAGACTGCTTTGGCTTGGACTGAAATCTTGCACACACTCCTACTTCATATGAGATGTCAGGTTTGCTTGCAGTGAGGTATAGTAGTGATCCAATTAGTCCTCTGTAGTGGGTTGGATCCACTGGAATGCCTCCTTCATCTGCATCAATGTATAGGGATGTGCTCATTGGTACTCTTAGGGGTTTGGCTGAGTCCATGCCAAATCTTTTGATCAGCTCCCTTGTGTACTTTGCTTGGTTGATGAATATTCTAGTGTCAACTTGTTTGACTTGCAAACCAAGAAAGAAATTTAGTTTGCCCATCACACTCATCTCAAATTCTCATTGCATGAGATTTGAGAACTTCTCACATAGCTCAGGGTTGGTTGAGCCAAATATAATGTCATCCACATATACTTGAACTAGTAGTATGTGATCTTCATGTTCAATTCTAAAGAGAGTTTTGTCCACATTTCCTTTGCAAAATCCATTTTTCTCAAGAAACTCGGATAGGGTTTCATACTAGGCTCTTGGTTCCTGCTTGAGTCCATATAGAGCTTTTAGAAGCTTGTATACCTTGTCTCCTTTGACAAATCCGGAGGGTTGTTTAACATAGACTTCTTCTTAGTACTCCATTGAGAAATGCACCTTTCACGTCCATTTGGTAGACTTCAAAATCTTTGAATGCTGCATATGCAAGGAATAGTCTGATTGCTTCTAGTTTTGCTACTGGTGCATATGTTTCATCAAAATGTATTCTTTCACATTGAGCATATCCTTTTGCAACCAATCTGGCATTATTCCTAACAACAGCTCCATCTTCATGACACTTATTTTTGTACACCGATTTGGTGCCTATGACTTTCTTGTGATCTAATCCGTCTTTTAGTTCCCAAACCTTGTTCCTCTCCATTTGGTTCAGTTTCTTCTTGCATTGCAATCACCCATGTGTAGTCATTCAGGGCTTTATCTATTGTTTTAGGCTCCATTTGGGACATGAAACAAGAAAACATTGCCATCCCTGCTGGTTCTGTGGATTTCCTGGTTTTGACTCCATCAGTTAGGTTCCCAATAATTTGTTGAATGAGGTGATCCTTTAGCCATTTGGGAGTTTCATCTTCATATTCAGCCTTTGGAAGTTGATCTTCATAGTTTGTTCCCCCTGATGAGTTGCTTTGAGAAACTACGTCAGACTCTGCATCAACTTGGATTTGGTGATCTGCAGCTGTATTAAGTTCAGCTATGGTTTTATCAACTGCAGTTGGATCGGCTCTGGTTGGATCAGCTGTGGTTGGATCAGCCACGGTTGGATCAACTACGGTTGGAGATCCTGTCTGATCTGCAGTTGGGTCTTCATCAGATGTGTCCAGCATTCCTGTGTCATTGATGATGACTTATTCCAGGTAGGTGGTTTTGAGCTTTTTCTCATTTAATTCCACCTGTTTTCTGTACTCAAAAGTAGATTCATCAAAGACAACATGAGGTGTTTCTTCCACAATTAATGTTCTTTTGTTAAATACTCTGTATGCCTTGCTTATTTGTGAGTATCCCATAAAGAGACCATCATCAGTTTTAGCATTAAAGGCATTCAATTGGGTTTTACCATTGTTGTGGATGAAACACTTACAACCAAAAACATGAAAATATGCAATAGTTGGTATTCTGCCATTCCAAACCTCATAGGGAATTTTGCCGTGTCTCCCTACTATCATACTCCTATTCTGAGTATGGCATGCTGTGTTGACGGCTTCAGCCCAAAATCTCTTTGGCATGTCAGTTTCAGCAATCATTGACCTGGCTGTTTCCTTCAGGGTTCTGTTCCTTCTTTCAGCTATACCATTTTGTTGTGGTGTTTGATAAGTGTCAGTTTTATACACTTATTCGTGATTAGTATTGATATATTTTACCCATAATTATGAACTAGTCTACTCGTTTTTGCTTTAAATTAATTGGTTTTTAATAATTTTATTTTTATAGGATGAAGATGTAAATTTAGCCTTAATCGGATTGAATTACTGATTTACTCAAGAAATAATATGTTTATAAAATATTCTATATATTGAGTTTAAATGTATTCATGTTGTAGATATTTTCGAGATGAGTTCGGCAGTCTTTCCGGATTCAAAATCAGAGTTATATATCAAAAGTTATCATCCGAAGAAGATTTGGGGCGAAAACGCAAGAGTCTAAAAAATTCTGGGCTAAAAATGAGTCTGAAACTCCATATGGGCATACAAATAAAGTTACGGCCGTAGTTCAGACAACAACTAATGTGCAAAAAGCCGAAGCCATGTTACGGCCATAACATCCAAAGCATACGGCCGTAAGTCCTCTATGTTACGGCCGTAACATATGAAAGTTACGGCCGTAACTCTTGACAGATGTATGATCATTTTTTACTCTTTTATACTTTTGGTCTATTATTGAGGGGATGGCTGGACTTGATCCTATCTAATGCAATAATGCTGGAGTTTTGGAGCTATTAGATGACTTTAGGTGTATAAATAGACCCCTTAGATCCATCATTAATCATCCTTCATCTTACATTTTTCCCACTTTATAATACTTTTTTCTTTGTGTGAAGAACACACTTGTGTTCTTGAGAGTGTATGTAATAGTGATTTAGCTTATGTTGTTGAGGGAGTTTATTGCTTCTTTCTCCTTTATCCACTAAGGGAGTTAGTATCGATTCTTTCCCTTTTTCAACTAATAACCTTAGATTATTCTTTGAGTTATTTTCATAAAACCTAATGCTATGTATTGAAGACAATCAACATAGAAATATAGTGGATTGATTCAATATATAAGGGCGTTTTGACATTCGAAAGAGGAACAGTCTTTTTAAGAAAAACCGAATCTACACAACATAATAAGTAAATATATCTTATGGTCTCCTATACATCTTCTATAACTAATGATGAACAAATTTTGTAATCCCAACTATTTTATTTTACCTTTTATTAATCTATTATTAGTGCAATCTTTCATTTACTTAAATTTTTGAACTATTATTGCATTTTCCTTGTAATTGTCAAACCAAACTCTTAAATTGTGTGTTTCACTCATCTAAATCTCTATAACAAATAGATTAATAGTGTAAAATTCAATATATAACCTAACTTCCTCGTGGGATCGATAAACCGGACTCACAAAGTCCACTTACTACTGGATACGATATCGTGCACTTGCGATAGTTACACAAAAGATGTGTCAAGTTTTTGGCGCCGTTGCCGGTGTAACACCCCCAATATATTCGGGAATATTACAGCGCCGTAAATCCTTTACATAAGGATTTACAAGGCTGAAGAATTTAACAAGTATAAAAAGTTACTGACGAATGGAAATAACGGAATTTCAGTACATCAATTCTGACCAAATACAGAAATAGTACAATTTGTTCAACAGAACTCAATATTACATCACCAATTCAAAACATCACAAACGACTTCGTACTCGAGTACTTATTGAAATAACGAATAAACGAAAGATAAATAAACCCGGTCGGGACATCACTCTGCACCCCCGTCATCATACAATTCCAGTGGTTGTTTCCTGCTCTCACGGATCCCGAACACAAACAAAATGTTCACCCCGAAGGGGTTAGCACAACGATGCTAGTACAAGTACCACAACCTATTATTCATCTCTCACGGTGAATAAGAATAACATAAACGACAAAATCCCAACGAGTCTTCTCCTACGAGAAACTCAAACATAACATACACAATCGATAATCACAACATGATATCAATACATACACATGGTAATTCCATCGATCCAGGCGTTCTTGCCTAGAACCCACGATGATCCCGTCGGACCAACCCGTGGTGGAAAAACCCGTCCGATGATCCAGTAAGACGCTAGCATAGATCCCGATGATCCCGTCGGACCAACACGAGGTGGACACACAATAACGACATACATGCACGACAATATGTATAACAACAATACATAAAACAATTAAGGTACTTGCCTCGATTTGAAGACAATAACAATACTTCCACGAAAATGAACACTCGAAGATCGTCCTCCTCAATCAATCACGTAACGAGACCAAACCTTAACAAAAGAAATGATATAGAGTTTATCTCACGTCGTATGAATGTTTAACAATTCGCTTAACGGTCAAAAGTTCATAAACTGCAATCTGCCCGAGGAGCTTAGCGCACGCTAAGTACTTCTGTGTAGCGTGCGTTACGTCTGCCCGATAGCGCACACAAACAACAAAGCCTAGCGCACGCTAACGACGCATGGTCGATGCTTCACCGACTACCAATCGACTTCGTCGATGGTCTAGCGACGTTACGTACCAAACGTAGCGCACGCTAACTAGTGCTCGATAAGCGCACGTTAAATCGCATAACATAGCGTGCGCTATCTACGCATGGCGGTTATCTGCTGAAAGCGATCGCTTCTTGCCATGAACGAAACAATGAAATCCTTCGTGATAATTCATGTTACTTCCATGAATACCAAGTTCTTACTCTTATGAATAATCTCGATATTATATCAACTTCAAGATGCAAATATACGAATAATCATCATGACACCATAATCCATCTTGATTACAATTCTCATGCAAAGTTGGTGATCTCGGTTGATGTATTAGATTCTACTATCATTATACATATTCGGACTTCATCTTGCGGTGAACTAACAATTCCGACTTATACGAAAGAATATTTCCTAAGATGATTCTCCCTTTAAGTTCTTATAACATATTTTCCAAATCATGATCACAAAGATAACATAAATCATACGGATTGTTAACTTCCGAATATATCTCTCATCATTTGAAGTACTAGGATTCCAACTTCAAGGTTCCAACAATAATATCTTAATTGTAGACATCCCAATCTTCTAAACATGATGTTGTTGAAATAATTCACTAATGAAATTCAATATCCTGTTAACATGATCATCATATCCATTGTAAATCCGAATCTAAGACTGGTGATAGGTTGAACATACCTTAATATGCCGAAATCACTGAACCACAAGGTGTAATCCGACTCGGTTGGTTACGTGCCCCTCCAAGGTGTCACTTCTCTTCAAGGATCACTTCACAAGTGATACTCAATCGTTCTATGATCACTCATACATGTTCTAAGTGTTTAGAAGGTAGATTATTGCAATCTGGACTCTCAAAGATGAAGTATAGACGAAGGAAATGAAAGCTCAAGCGGTTCTTTGTCCCATTTATAATTTACGCATTATTGATAAGTTAGCGCACGCTACTAAGTATCCCTTAGCGTGCGCTAATAATGGTTGACTTCAGATTTTGTCCGGGTGCGTCAGCGGGAATCTTATCCGGACCCATGTCCCGCTGGCGCACGAGCCAGCTGCCCCGCTCAATAATTGAGTCCTTAGCGCACGTTACTACTACCTGTGTAGCGTACGCTAATAGTGGCCCGATAGCGCGCGTTAAGATACATTCTTAGCGTGCGCTATCACTAGGTTGTTTGAGCAATTTTGCATGTTTCTATACTTATGTACAATGATATCAATGCACGAAATATCATACTCCAATAATCAAAATCACCAATCCGAAATAATACATGGTTGAATACAGATGAAATACACTGTAATAAATCCGGATATTACATACTCTCCTACTAAAAAGGAGTTTCGTCCCGAAACTCAAGATGAAAATAACTCGGGATATCTAAACTTCATATCAGCTTCCGTTTCCCAAGTGGCTTCTTCCGTTCCATGACGTGACCACTGAACTTTGACCAAAACGATTGACTTGTTCCTCAGTTGCTTAACTCGACTCTCGAGTATCTTGACTGGTCTTTCTTCAAACGTCCCATCCTGTTCGACTTCGATCTCGCCGAAATCGATGATATGACTGGGATCTGGTATATATCTCCGTAACTGGGATACGTGGAACACGTTATGAACATGGTACAATGACGGCGGTAATGCTAATCTGTAGGCCAACTCCCCAACTCTCTCGAGGATCTCAAATGGTCCGATATATCTCGGACTCAGCTTACCTTTCCTACCAAAATGAAAGATTCCCCGGGTAGGAGAAACCTTCAAAAGTACGTGATCTCGTCTTGAACTCCAATGGGCGGCGGCGTACGTGCATAGGATTTCTGGCGACTGCAGGGCGGTCAATGACCTTTCACGAATCAAGGCTATCTTCTCTCGAGTCTGCTCGATCAACTCTGAGTTCTGTTCGATCAAGTCCGATGAATCGTCCCAACATAAGGGCGATCTGCATCTCCTTCCGTATAATGCCTCAAACGGTGCCATCTTAATGGAAGCATGCCAACTATTGTTGTAAGTAAATTCAATCAATGGTAGATGAACTTCCCAATCGTTTGACCAATCTAAGGCACAGGCCCTTAGCATATCTTCCACCGTTTGTATAGTTCTCTCAGTTGTCCATCGATTGCGGGTGATAAGTCATCTTGAAGTTCAATTCGGTCCCCAAGGCCTTATGAATCGCCTTCCAAAAGTGAGACACAAACGGCCGTCTCGATCGAAACAATGGTCTTCGGCGTACCATGTAATCGAACTATCTCTCGAAATAAAGACTCGTGCCAACCTCTCTGGTCCCCACGTATCCTTAATGCCTAGAAAATGAGCCGATTTGGTTAAACGATCAACTATCACCCAAATCATGTTCATTCCCGTCACGGTTTTCGGCATATTAGTGATGAAGTCCATTGATATGTCCTCCCACTTCCATTCGGGGATCGGAGCGGCTTCAACATTCCAAAGAGCCGTTGATGTTCGATCTTAACTCGCCGACAAGTCAAGCATTTGAAACATAGTCCGCTACGTCTTTCTTCATGTTGCCCCACGTAAATTCCGCTTCAAGTCCTTATACATTTCTTGGTGCCGGGTGGATAGAATAGGGCGAACTATGAGCTTCCTTCATAATCGTCTGCTTTAACATCAACATCGGAACGCAGAGTCGGTCTGAAATCTCAAAACTCCATCGTCATGAATTATGAATCCGGGGCCTTTCCTTTGATCACTTCGTCATGCAACCGAATCATCGAGGGTCATCTGCCTGTCTAGATTTGATTTCTTCGGTTAATGACGAAGTTATCTCCATCACGCACAGTTGTCCTGGACTCTCTGTAACCACACTTCAATCCCTTCACGAATCATCTCTCGCTGAAGGCTAAGTTGGGAGGTCGGTGTCTCCGGCATACGAATAGAGACAGGCTTGCGGCTAAGTGCATCGGCCACTACATTCGCTTTGCCTGGATGATATAAAATCTCCAAGTCATAGTCCTTAATCGCCCAACCATCTTCTTTGCCGCATATTCAACTCTTTCTGACTGAATATGTACTTGAGGCTCTTATGATCCGTAAAGATTTGACAGTGAGTCCCGTACAGATAATGCCTCCAAATCTTCAAGGCAAAAACCACTGCTGCTAGTTCCAAATCATGTGTCGGGTAATTCACTTCATAAGGTTTCAGTTGTCGCGATGCATAAGCGATCACCTTGTTATTCTGCATCAACACGCACCCAAGTCCTTGGTTCGAAGCATCACTGTAAACTATGAATCCCTCAGTTCCCTGTGGAAGTGATAGAATCGGTGCCGTCGTCAATCTCTTCTTCAATTCATCAAAGCTAATCTGACATAATTCATTCCACTCAAACTTTTGAGTTTTCTGAAGGAGTCGAGTAAGTGGGCGGGAAATTTTAGAAAACCCTTCCACGAATCGACGATAGTATCCAGCAAGTCCTAAGAAGCTTCGGACCTCTTTCACGTTCTTTGGAGGCTTCCAATCCAATATTGCCTCGATCTTCTGAGGATCCACTCGGACTCCTTTAGCTGACACCACATGGCCGAGGAACATTACTTCCTTTAGCGAATTCACACTTAGAAAGTTTGGCGTACAATTGTTCGTTCCTCAAAAGTCCCAATACAATCCGCAAATCTCGTGCATGTTCTTAGGACTCTTAGAATACACGAGAATGTCATCGATAAACACGACCACAAATTTATCCAAAATTCAATGAACACACGGTTCATCAATTGCATAAATCTGCAGTGCGTTAGTGAGACCAAACGGCATCACCACAAACTCATAATGCCCGTAACGAGTTACGAATGCGGATTTGAACATCGATTCCTTAATCCTCACCGATGATATCACGATCTCGATCAATTTTAGAAAATACGTTGCCCCTTGCAATCGGTCAAATAGATCATCAATCCGTGGCAACGGATACTTGTTTTTAATCGTCATCTTGTTCGGCTCTCGATAGTCAATACACAATGGAGCGATCCATCCTTCTTTCGGACAAAAGAACCGGCGCTCCCGGGGTGAAACGCTTGGTCAATATAGCCCTTGTCCAAGAACTCCTCCACCGCTTCTTGATTCGTACATCTCAAGAGGGTGCCATACGATACGGCGCCTTGGAAATTGGTGTCGCTCCAGGTTCCAGCTCAATAGTAAATTCCACTTCCCTTCGTGGAGGTAGTCCAGGTAACTCGTCAGGAAACACATCCGGAAATTCGTTCACAACAGGAATGGATGAAAGTTCCACAATTTCTTCTTCTTTCTTCATCGCGTAGCACGATGCATCTGACCTTGTTTCAACAATTTGTGACTTTCATCGCCTTGATCAACTTTCCCGAGCTTCGGTTTCCATCTCTCAAACAGAATCTCGGAACCATCGTCAGCGATCAGCGAGATATTCCTCCTTCGGTAGTTCACAATTGCTCCATATCGATTAAGCCAATCGTCTCCAAGTATTAGGTCATCTCCTTGCATTTCTATCATGATCAGATTTGAGAGCCACTCTCTGCCTCCAAATGATACAGGGAAATTTCTAGTTTCTAAATTTCCGACAATCCTCTCTCCACTCGGTAAACCAACAACATAAGGTTCACAAGCATGAAAACCGGAAATATTCAAACGATTTACACAAGACAAAGATATGAAAGAATGTGTAGCTCTGTATCGAATAAAACGCTAATCGGCCGGGAAAGGATCTGGGCAAGACTGATGCGACAATGACATCACGATCGTCTGTCCTCCTCATCTCGTACAGACGTGGGGGAGCAGATCCGGCACTCGATGTCCCCTTTCGGTCCCATTGTCCTCTGCCTCGCCGCGGCCAAAATTCCGAGGCATCCGAACACTTTGCTGCGTCTGTGGAATACCGGCCTCCTTCTCGGATCGGCTGTGGTGCACGGGCTCTAAAAGACTTTGCGCCTCTTCACAAAACACCGCCCGATGTCCCTCTCGCCACAGCCAAAACAAGTCACGGCAGGAAGGGGGCAATTCCGTCGATAGTGCCCCGTCTGGGCGCAGTTAAAGCATTTCTGGTAACATCGGTAATAGTTGATGTCGCCCGAAATTCTTTCCTCTCCTAGCTGGGTGCGGAGGTTTCTTAAAAGAGTGAAAAGATGACTGGGCCTTACGGGGCCCTCTGTTTTTGTGCTCTGTGAAAGTACCAGAGACTTTCTGTTTCTTGTTTTCCGCAAATTTCTCCATGGCTGCTTCCTTGATCTCATATGCCAACGCCTTATCTTGGTATTGGCGGAGTGTGGTACATTCGAATCCGGACATGTACCTCTGAACTTGGTTTCATTCTCATATCGAAATGAATCATCATTTCGCATCTGCTACGACCGGATGTCGAACAAATGCCATTTCTTGGTTAAACGTCTTGATCGCACGGGATACGGGCACATCGTAAGGCCGAGCAGAAAAACTCTCGAACTTTGGCTTCCCTCACGGACGAGGGCAATCGGGGCTTCCATCATCAATCTAAACTCATCCAATCGGCATCATGGTCTACAGCCGGATGGCTTCCCACCATTCGGACGCTTCCCTATCAGAAAATATTGAGCGATAGAGGCTCTCCGGTCGTCAGGGCGTTAATTAGGCAAAAATCTTCTCCAGCTCCTTTAACCAATGATCCTGGTGGGAGTCTCGGAAATACCGTCGAATTTGGGTGGTTGCATCTTCGCCACTTCTTGCGCCCACCGGTCACCTCGATTTCCCATATCTGGGATCCTTGCTGTCCCTCTCCCTGCTTTGTAGCCCAACCGCCACTTGCATTCGGTCCACGACTGGGCGAACCGAGTCATCTGGTTCACCACTTGACGAAGGATCTCTCGTACTGCAGGATCTGGTTCATTATTAATAGACTGCTGCGGCTCTTTGAGCTATGACTGGCTCGGTTAGAAGGCGACGTTTCCCTTTCGGCATTTCTCCGTCCGCGTCCACGACCGCGACCACGTCCACGTCCGCCTCTCAACATACCGTAAGCATAAATACTCAATATACAGGAAACAACATCGTTCTAATATTCGAGTATAAAGAGATACAATATGCAAAGAACGAGATAGAGTTTAGGAACTTACAACCACTGTTCGCATGAAGACGTAGGCGGTGCGGTGATGTCATTCACGGCCGGTTATCCCAAAAGACATAAATGACCCTATTTTAACCCAACGGCCAAGATATCCATAATCTTAGCTCGATACCATATTCGTAACACCCCAATATATTCGGAATATTATAGCCGTAAATCCTTTACATAAGGATTTACAAGGTCAAGAATTTAACAAGTATAAAAAGTTCTTGATTTAATGGAAATAACGGAATTTCAAGACATCAATTTCGACCAAATACGAAATAGTACAATTTGTTCAATGAACTCAATATTACATCACCAATTCAAAACATCACAAACGACTTCGTACTCGAGTACTTATTGAAATAACGAATAAACGAAAGATAAATAAACCCGGTCGGGACATCACTCTGCACCCCCGTCATCATACAATTCCGGTGGTTGTTTCCTGCTCTCCCGGATCCCGAACACAAACAAAATGTTCACCCCGAAGGGGTTAGCACAACGATGCTAGTACAAGTACCACAACATATTATTCATATCTCACGGTGAATAATAATAACATAAACGACAAAATACCAACGAGTCTTCTCCTACGAAACTCAAACATAACATACACATCGATAATCACAACATGATATCAATACATACACATGGTAATTCCATCGATCCAGCGTTCACCGCCTAGAACCCACGATGATCCCGTCGACCAACCCGTGGTGGAAAACCCGTCCGATGATCCAAACAGACGCTAGCATAGATCCCCGATGATCCCGGACCAACACGAGGTGGACACACAATAACGACATACATGCACGACAATATGTATAACAACAATACATAAAACAATTAAGGTACTTGCCTCGATTTGAAGACAATAACAATACTTCCACGAAAATGAACACTCGAAGATCGTCCTCCTCAATCAATCACGTAACGAGACCAAACCTTAACAAAAGAAATGATATAGAGTTTATCTCACGTCGTATGAATGTTTAACAATTCGCAACGGTCAAAAGTTCATAAACCGCACCGCCCGAGGAGCTTAGCGCACGCTAAGTACTTCGTAGCGTGCGTTAAATGCTCGCCCGATAGCGCACGCAAACAACAAAGCCTAGCGCACGCTAACGACGCATGGTCGATACTTCACCGACTACCAATCGACTTCGTCGATGGTCTAGCGTCGTTACGTACCAAACGTAGCGCACGCTAACTAGTGCTCGATAGCGCACGTTAAAGCGCATAACATAGCGTGCGCTATCTACGCATGGCGCTTTCTTTGAGCAAGAATCGTTCTTGCCATGAACGAAACAATGAAATCCTTCGTGATAATTCATGTTACTTCCATGAATACCAAGTTCTTACTCTTATGAATAATCTCGAGATTATATCAACTTCAAGATGCAAATATACGAATAATCATCATGACACCATAATCAATCTTGATTACAATTCTCATGCAAAGTTGGTGATATCCGGTTGATGTATTAGATTCTACTATCATGATACATATTCGGACTTCATCTTGCGGTGAACTAACAATTCCGACTTATACGAAAGAATATTTCCTAAGATGATTCTCCCTTTAAGTTCTTATAACATATTTTCCAAATCATGATCACAAAGATAACATAAATCATACGGATTGTTAACTTCCGAATATATCTCTCATCATTTGAAGTACTAGGATTCCAACTTCAAGGTTCCAACAATAATATCTTAATTGTAGACATCCCAATCTTCTAAACATGATGTTGTTGAAATAATTCACTAATGAAATTCAATATCTGTTAACATGATCATCATATCCATTGTAAATCCGAATCTAAGACCGGTGATAGGTTGAACATACCTTAATATGCCGAAATCACCGAACCACAAGGTGTAATCCGACTCAGGTTGGTTACGTGCCCCTCCAAGGTGTCACTTCTCTTCAAGGATCACTTCACAAGTGATACTCAATCGTTCTATGATCACTCATACATGTTCTAAGTGTTTAGAAGGTAGATTATTGCTCTCTGGACTCTCAAAGATGAAGTATAGACGAAGGATATGAAAGCTCAAGCGGTTCTTGTCCCATTTATAATTTACGCATTATTGATAAGTTAGCGCACGCTACTAAGTATCCCTTAGCGTGCGCTAATAATGGTTGACTTCAGATTTTGTCCGGGTGCGTCGGGGAATCTTATCCGGACCCATGTCCCATTGGCGCGCAGGCGTGCCCGCTCAATAATTGAGACATTAGCGCACGTTACTACTAACTTAGTAGCGTACGCTAATAGTGGCCCGATAGCGCGTTAAGATACATTCTTAGCGTGCGCTATCACTAGGTTGTTTGAGCAATTTTGCATGTTTCTATACTTATGTACAATGATATCAATGCACGAAATATCATACTCCAATAATCAAAATCACCAATCCGAAATAATACATGGTTGAATACAGATGAAATACACTGTAATAAATCCGGATATTACAGCCGGGGAAGTATAAGTGTTATTTTGAAATAATACATTATCCACTATTATTATAAATACAACTTTTTCTTTGTTGTAAATTTTCTTGTCTATACGAAGGACGTACAATCACGATTTAGTTTCACTAGATCCCGAGATTGAAGCCACATTCAGAATAAGGCGAAGAGAACAAAAAACAAGCATTATTTCTTCACCATAATGGCGGACGAACCAACACGTCTCCTCCAAGAAAGTGATAACGAAAGAATTCCTCCGGTAGGGGGAATACCCAATGCTCAAAACATTCAATATCAACAACATCCTATTGTGCCGGAAATAGATGAAGACAACATGCTCTTTGGGGAATTCATGAACCCCCCATCTTTGAGCGTGCAAGCAAGTGTGATCTATCCACCATTTGGAGTGGACAATTTTCAAATTCGTCCAGATGTCATCAATCTCTTCCCCAACAACAACTCATTCTATGGAAGAGCCGACGAGAATCCATATCTCCATGTTAACCGTTTTGTGGAGATTTGTGGAAATTTCAAATATCTAAATGTAAATGACGAGGCGATAAAAATGAGACTTTTCGTGCACACTTTGAAGGATAGGGCAAGAGAGTGGCTAGATACTTTGCCACCACGAAGCATAACAAATTGGCCTGAATTTGTTCAAAAATTCACCACTAAATACTTTCCACCAATAAAAGTGGCGAAACACAAATACGAAATCTCTACATTTCGTCAACAAGATTCGGAGTCATTTCACGAAGCATGGGAGTGATACAAAGATATGCTACGAAAATATCCTAAACATGGTTTCAATTTGGGAGCACAGGTCAATTACTTCTATTCAGGACTCTTACCTACATGCCGAGCTAATTTCGATTCATCATCAAATGGCTCACTTGGAAACAAAACTATGAGAGAGGCTTATAATCTTTTTGAGGTTATAAGTGAATAAAGTGCAAGATGGCCAGACAGAAATATCCAAAAGAAACCAAATAGTGTTTTTGAAGTGGATTCTTACCCACTTATGTTGGAAAAAATTGAAACTTTATCAAAGAAAGTCGAGGACATGTCTTTTTCAACTCAATCTGTGAAGACGGTGCAAACTCCACAAGTTTTAGCTCTTTCATGTGAAATTTGTGGAGAAACTCACAACAGCACTATGTGTCCCTTAGTGCAACAGGAGCAGTCATTCCCACCCCCAGAACAAGTGGCCTATGTTCAGAATTTCCAAAGGCAAGCATACAATCCTTACGGGACAACATACACTCATCCAAATTTGTCTTATGCAAACAACAACAATGTGTTGAATCCAACGCATCAATAAAAGAAGCCCGGGTGGGAGGAAGCAATCACGAAGTTATCCGAACAACAACTGGAGTATCACCAACGCAATGATGCTTCAATTAAAAATTTGGAGACACAAGTTGGCCAAATGGCCAAAATACTTTCAGAAAGATCCCACGGCATGTTATCTAGCAATACCGAGGTAAATCCAAGGGAGAGTGTCTAGGCTATCACAACAAGAAGTGGAGTGTAGTTGCCAATATTCTGTGGAAAATCATCTGAAAAAACAAAAAAATAAACAAAGTCGAGAAACAGAAAAAGAATCTGAATCAGGACCTTCATCTCAAAAAGGTCCAGTTGCTGCCAAATCTTATATTCCACCTATTCCTTTTCCTTAACGGTTGAAATATCACAAGCTCAATGCGCAATTCGGCAAATTTTTGGAAGTTTTCAAAAAACTACACATCAACATACCTTTTGTCGATGTTATAGCACAAATGCCAAGCTATGCCAAATTTATGAAAGATATTCTTTCTAACAAATGAAGGCTTGAAGAATATGAAACAGTCCTGCTAACAGAGGAATGTAGCGCAATACTACAAAAGAAGTTGCCACCCAAGCTAAAAGATTCGGGAACTTTTACAATCCCGTGTACAATTGGTGAAGTGAATATTGACAAAGCTCTTTGTGATTTAGGGGCAAGTATCAATTTGATGCCCCTGTCATTTCAACAAACTAAATTTGGGAGAAGCAAAAACAACAACAGTTTCGCTGTAATTAGCCGATCGGTCAATAAAATATCCACATGGGATAATAGAAGATGTGCTAATCAAGGTTGATAAATTTATATTTCCAGTAGATTTTATCATCCTTGACATAGAGGAAGATCAGGATATTCCTATTATCTTGGGATGACCATTTCTTGCAACTGGACATGCTCTTATTGACGTCTACGAAGGAAAGCTAATTCTTAGAGTGCAAGACGAACATGCCACCTTCAATGTCCTAAAAACTTTGAATCATCCCTCCACAGATGATTATAGTCTAAAAATTGATGCAATTGATGCCAGAATATGAACAATGTCTTGGGAATCTGACGTTAAAAGACCTAGTTTGCCAATTGTAAGAAAATTGGATGGGAAGCTTCTCCCCGACTAATAGAAGGCGTTTAAGCCATTTCTAAACGTAAAATCAGAGGAAGATCTGAGCCACAATCACAACGACTGTACATACGCGTAAGTATCTTTTATTTTTATCGTATGGTGAGATTTTCTGAATTAAATAAGTGATACGTAATAAATGCATTCATTATTCTATTGAGTAGTTGAAGCTCAATTAACACAATCACAGATTTGTTAAAAAAAATTACCTTATTTTTTTCTATAAATAAACATTGTGCTTGTTTCTTTTATTCATCCCTCAAACTTGTACTTTTCTTTTTTTCTCTCAAATAAGTTTCTTTTCAAAAATAGAATCATCATCTTCCACAAAAATATTTAACTGAGTCTGCATTTTTGGTGGAGCTAGTTATGGAACAAAGGCATGCTTTACTGAAGCAGCCCACAACTTGGGTCGTACCTTAGGAGAAAAATGCATTCATGTAGTTTACGGAGGAGGAAGTCTAGGATTAATGGGACGCGTTGTCGTACGCCTATATGGAAGGAGTAAAAGTGTTGGGAATAATTCCAAAACCTCTAGCTGAAAGTAAAATCACCGGGGCAACTATTGGAGATGAGTTTAGAGCTGTAAATATGCAAGATCGCATAACTCACATGATGAATAATTCTGACGCCTTTATCACCCTTCCCGGTGGTTTTGGCACTCTTGAGGAACTTTTTCATGTGGTTACCAGAGCCCAGCTAAATGTTCTAAAAAACCAATAGGTCTGCTTAATGTCAATGGTTTTTTTGATGGTTTACTATCTTTCATCGACTACTCTGCTGATAAATGTTTTATTTCCGAGCGTGCTAAACGAATCATAGTCGTTGCAATAACACCAGAAGAACTAATCAATAAACTCATTGAATTTGTTCCTCAACTAGATCCAGCTCTAGCTAATATTGTCTGGATGGAAGATTTTACCGTGAGAAAACAAAAAGTGGATTCATTCCTCTCCCTTTGATAACTCATATCGGACCTAACGTTATTTTTACTTTCTGTCGTGTGTAAAAATCGTGCTAAATGATGGAAACTTAAGGAGTTTCCTTTTGATCTCTTGATGCGCATCTATTCGCGATTTATGTATTGTTATTTTTATTGCTGTAATTTTTAATATTTGTTTTTAATAAAAGCATTGATGGCAGCGTAAGGCGACTCTTTGGACTCTCCTGAAGCGCATCTTAAAAATTGTGTTATACTTCCGGGTATATTTTATTTTTATTTTTTTCTTCTGTTGTTTGCCTCGTATATTTTTTTCTTGCAGATCCAAAAAGGCATTAGCTCAAGCATCAACTTTCATAACGGGGAGTATTCTGCTTTTCTCCCTTGCTTTTTATTTTTTTTTAACTGAGGACAATTTATTTTTCAAGTTTGGGGGTGGTGTGTTTTGATTATTTTGGTGTGTTTGGTATTTTGGTGTGTTTAGCTTTAATTATTGTGGTGTGTTTTGATTATTTTTGTTATTTGGCTTTGATTTTTTTAGTGTATATTTATATATATATATATATATTGTTTATTTTGTGATATTTCTAGATCTTGCCATAACACCAGTAAGTTAGCTATATACAAATTTCTAAAATCGTTTTAACCGGTTAAAAAATTGTATATTTTAAAATTTTTGAGCCTTAATGTCTCTTTCCAAGCCTTGTAATTATCATTTAAAATCGAGCCATTCATTACCTTGAGAAAAGAAGAATCAGTCGGTTGATGAAGAACTGAAATTTACTTAATTTGAGGAGTTTTTGATTTTTCATGCTTAACTAATAAACGATTTTTCTGCAAAAATTCTATTCGCTAAAAAAAAAAAGTCATTGGTGAAAAGAGGCTAGTTAAAAAAAAGGGAGAGGTGTTGAGCAACAACAGCTGCCGAATTTTGGGGGCCCTATAATATTGTGAAAAAAATAACAACGAAAAATAAAGGACTAACCCATTGTTGGTGCGTAGCTGCCGTCTCACGCGAGATGGAAATGTGTGGTGAAAAGAGCTACACGTTAGCAAATAACGGTGTGAAAGCTATCACCTAAAAAAAATGGAAAATGTATTGGTGAAAAGAGCTACACGTTAGCAAATAACGGTGTGAAAGCTATCACCTAAAAAAAGATGGAAAATATGTTGGTGAAAAGAGCTACATGTTAGCAAATAACAGTGTGAAAGCTATCACTAAAAGGGATGTAGATTATGAGCAGAATAGAATTAATTGGTGGCTGAATTTAATACACTCAATTTCGTGAACAATCACAATATTTGATAACGTCGATGAAATTCTTTTTCATATTAAGTCGAAAAATAAACGAGTGATCGAGGGCAACCATTAAAGGGAGTCGTGTGTGTCACGAGTGGTAAATAAATAATCAACCTTTTGGGAGAAAACCTTGCATTTTGGAATTACAAAAATAAAACCGTGTTTTAACTTCAAAATCATTAGTAGATTTATTTTGAATCTTGATTCATTTCTATCTACTGTATAAAGCTGGTTGTTGTGTATTAATGGCATTTTTATCTCCTTTTTTCTTTATATATAAGTATTTTTCTTAATTTGTGTGTGTTTTATTAATTTATGTGTTATTTTTAGTTTTACATTGAGTGTGATTAACAAAGAGTCTTGCTCGGGACTAGCAAGAATTTAAATTTGGGGGTGTGATAAGTGTCAGTTTTATACACTTATCCATGATTAGTATTGATATATTTCACCCATAATTATGAGCTAGTCTACTCGTTTTTGCTTTAAATTAATTAGTTTTTGACAATTTTATTTTTATAGGATGAAGATGTAAATTTAGACTTAACCGGATTGAATTACTGATTTACTTAAGAAAGAACATGTTTATAAAATATTCTCTATATTGAGTTTTTATGTATTCATGTTGTAGAGATTTTCGAGATGAGTTCGGCAGTCTTTCCGGATTCAAAATCAGAGTTATATATCAAAAGTTATCATCCGAAAAAGATTTGGGGCGAAAACGCAAGAGTCTAAGAAATTCTGAGCTGAAATTGAAGTCTGAAATTCTATACGGGCGTACAAATAAATTTATGGCCGTAACATAGACAGCAACTAATGTGCAAAAAGCCGAAGCCATATTACGGCCGTAACATCCAAAGCTTACGACCGTAAGTCCTCTGTGTTACGGCGTTAACATCTGAAAGTTACGGCCGTAACTCTTGACAGATGTATGATCATTTTTAAATCTTTTATACTTTTGGTCTATTATTGAGGGGATGGCTGGACTTGATCCAATCTAATGTAATAATGCTGGAGTTTTGGAGCTATTAGATGACTTTAGATGTATAAATAGACCCCTTAGATCCATCATTAATCATCCTTCATCTTACATTTTTCCCACTTTGTAATATTTTTTCTTTGTGTGAAGAACACACTTGTGTTCTTGAGAGTGTGTGTAATAGTGGTTTAGCTTATGTTGTTGAGGGAGTTTATTGCTTCTTTCTCCTTTATCTACTAAGGGAGTTAGTATCAATTCTCTCTCTTTTCAACTAATAATGACCACTCAAGCTTGTAATATGTTGAATAAACCCTTCATGGGCTAAGTTATCCTTAGTTGGGATTATAAACAAGGTTTGTCATGTTATTTAAGTTTGTATAAAGATCTATTATGGATTACTTATTATTGTGTGTGATTTTCATTGTTTTACCAATCCTTATTTATTTGGCCAATAAATGATGATATTTATGGTCTTCATATGTTTCGAAAGAAAATATGTTGATTAGATCAAATGATCTTCACTCTGAGTTGTTCTAGGGGATAGAAATATACCTCTAGACCTTAGATGATTCTTTGAGTTATTTTCATAAAACATAATGCTATGTATTGAAGCAAATCAACATAGAAATATAGTGGATTGATTCAATATATAAGGGGCGTTTTGACATTCGAAAGAGGAACCGTCTTTTTAAGAAAAATCTAATCTACACAACATAATAAGTAAATATATCTTATGGTCTCATATACATCTTCTATAACTAATGATGAACTAAGATTGTAATCCCAACTATTTCATTTTACCTTTTATTAATCTATTATTAGTGTAATCTTTCATTTCCTTAAATTTTAGAACTATTATTGTGTTTTCCTTGCAATTGTCAAACCAAACTCTTAAATTGTGTGTTTCACTCATCTAAATCTCTATAACAAATAGATAAATAGTGTAAAATTCAATATATAACCTAACTTCCTCGTAGGATCGATAAACCGGACTCAAAAAGTCCACTTACTACTTGATACAATATCGTGCACTTGCGATAGTTACACAAAAGACGTGTCAGTGTTCTTGCGGCAGAGACTTCATGCTGGATTTGATTCTGATCACTATATTCAGTGATAGCTTTGTTGAGGAATTCTCCTCCTCTGTTTGATCTGATCTTTGTGATGGAGAGAGATTTCTCATTTTGAATCTTTCTTAGCAGCTCAGGTAGCTTGGTTAGAGTTTCACTCTTCTTGTAGAGAAACACTATACAAATGTATCTTGATTAGTCATCCACAACTATTAAGGCATGCTTCCTTCCATTCAGAGTTCTTGGATTGATAGGTCCAAATAAATCCATGTGAAGTAGCCCCAAAATCCTACTGGTGAGAGTGGTATGCTGAACTGATTTGAAAGATGCTTTGGTTTGCTTTCCCTTCTGGCATGCAATCACAGAGTCTCTTTCTTGAATACTTCGGTTGGAATTCCTCTGGCCAACTTCTGAGAACTTATTTCGTTGATGGCTTTGAAGTTCAGGTGAGAGAGTCTCTTATGCTAGAACCTTCCATTTTTAGCTATTGTTCTGGATATAAAACAAGTATTGGGAGTGCCTATATTACAATATATCATGTAGACATCCCTTCTTCTGTATCCTTGTAGTTTCACTTCTTTAGATAGGATATCAATTACCATGCATTTCTAAATAGTGAAGACTACTAGGTTCTTTTCATCACAGAACTGGCTTATGCTCAACAGGTTGTATTTGAGCCCTTTGACATACTGCACTTTCGAGATGGTTATGTTTCCTCTGTGCATCTCCCCATAACCTTTTGTTTGACTTCGAGAGCTATCTCCAAAGGTTACATCTGGATCTCTTTCTTTAATGTAATTTGACATAACCTTCTTATTTCCTGTCATGTGCCTTGAGCATCTTGAGTCCATAAACCATTCTTCACCTCCTACTGTTGAATTTGAGGTGACATGATGGTAGTCCTTCCACCTTTTCTGCAATCAGACTATTAGGAGTATGCCCTCGAATGCCACTCAGAGGATGTTTGAGTTAGGGCATTGTACTTGTTATTATGTACAATATTATGAGAAGGTAATTATTTGTGTCTTTATTTATTGGTAGTCACTGACATTCCTGATTCGTAAATATATATACAGAAACTAGAGGATCATAAAGAGAAAAAACCTCCTCTTTCACCTCCATGGTGGGAATTGAACCCAAGACCTCCCAAATGGTGTCTTTGAGGGTTGGTGTCCTGCCACTGAACCACCAACCAATTCGTTTCTTAGTTGCCTTTATCATCGGCGATGTTTGATTCTACCCTCAACCCTCAATGTTTTCGATTCCGATTGGTAATTTGGAATCTTGATATAGTTGTTGATTCAATATTTGCATGTTGTTGACCGTTGAGGTTGCATTTACGATTCTGATTTTGATTTTCGATTTTAATTAATGTTTGACTTCAGTTCTAAATAATGATTTGATCTCAATTTTAGTTAAGAGTTTTGAGTTTTGATTTCAGTTAGGGTTTGCAGCTAATTTATTATGTGAATTTCAATTCAAACTTGTCGGAATTTCATATAGTCATAGAGAGATGTTAAGAACCAAATCCAACTATATTCAAACGATTCGAAAACTTGAGCGAAGCGAATCGAATCGAACTATAAAATAAACACTCGAACTCGAACCAAACCTTAAAAATTTAAGGTTCAACAAATTCGAACCGAACCGAACGTAAGTTTTGAAGCATTCTGAACCGAACTCGAACCCTTTGAGGTTCAGTATGGTTTGGCTTGTTTCCAGGCCTACGGACAAACAATCTTCTATTTCTTTGGTACCGACGAATCTTCGGCGGGTCGCCGGTGGACCTGTGGCCATCAGTCAATTTTTTACTTTTGCCGTTTGCCAGCCTGTTCTTCGGCAGCAGCCGGCAGACCTCCAGCAGTTGGACTTTTTTTTTCCTCTGCTGTCGGACTGTTCTCCGGCGGACCTCCAACGACGGTCATTTTTTTCTTCTTTTTTTTGTGGTCGGTCTGCCGACTTGTTAAAGCGGACGGATACATATAACTCATGGTTGTGCGTGTGCACCACCAGAATTTTTAAGAAGAATACCTTCTTTTTATGTCATTTTCATTTTTTTCGTCATTTTTTATTTGATCATGTATGAATTAGGAGTTGAGTTGTTTTATTTTCTCTTACAACTTTCGGTCAGTTTATAAATTATATACATAGTAAATCTTAATTTTTTAGTTTGATGCTATCTATTTTGATCAAGAAAAGCTTGAATTATTTTATTTGTTTTTACAATCTTAAAATTTTTCCTAAATGTCTTCTACTTCTATTGAAGTTTTTTTTTTTAATATTTGTGTAATAGGGTGAATAGATTTTTTGAATTGCGTATCTAAGTACAAAGCTAGCTCAATTGTTTCAATTATGACATATTGAAACTAGTTTATAAAGAAAAACTTAATTTAGAAATATTCGTAGCGGATCATAAAAATAATAAATCAGTTTTCGATTTTCATATCTCAATTAAAAATGATGTAAGAAAAAACGGTTTAACTTAGAAAATCATTTGTATAATATTCTATTACCGTCTGGCCATTCCAGGCGCTGAGCTAGGACTTAAAATGGAGGGGGGAGATTATACTTATGTCTTTAAAAAGTCGGAAAAATACAAAATCCAACCTAAATATAGAAGAAAAATTAGTTGGACAGTCATCGGAACTTGCCAGAAGCTTGGCTCCATTCCTGAGTAATTCTTTCCGTAATTTATCCAGTGCATCAGTAGTATCTAGCTCCTAGATCCGCCTCTGCTAACAACGGTCATTTTTTTTCAGGATTGTCTGCTTGCTCTCCAACGGGGCCTCCGCCGACAGACATCCAGCTAACTATCAGCATGTTCTCCAGCAGATTTTTTTTGGCGGCTGCTTACCTGACATGTTCTTCGAGGGGCTGTTGTGGCCGACCGCTAGCGAATGAACAATTCTTTTCATATATGTATATTTTTTTGGCAGTCGTTGGCTGTCGTTAGATATCCGATTGCCAACTCCTAACCTCCTGCAATCGAGTTTTTTTTGCTGCCTCCGATCTGTTCTACAGTGAGTCGGGATAGCCGCCGACAGACCTTCAGCGACCGAGTAATTTTTTCTCTCTTCTTTTTTTGCAGGTGCCAGGTGCCTACAACCGGTGGGCCGCTTGTCGGCCGTCGGCGGACCTTCGATAAACGACCCATTTTATTTTCACGATCACAACCATGCCTCCGACGGCGGACATGTTTTTTTGCCTCCTGTGGCCAATATATTTTTTTCACAAGATAATCTGATAACTTTAATTCAATTACGGCACTCCAACCATGCTATTATGAGACATATTGTCTATTAGTAAATTTATAATTGATTAATGAAAAAGTAGAAAAAAGGTGAACCGTTATATATATATATATATATATATATATATATATATATAGAGAGAGAGAGAGAGAGAGAGAGAGAGAGAGAGGATATAAAATGGATTTTTGAGTAACAAATAGAAATAAATTTGAATTATTGATCTTTTGTGATTTACGGTTCAGATTAGCTATGTATAAAATATTTGCATTTCATGCATCAAAATATTAATGCATTAAAATTATACATTATATGCATAAAATATCGATGTATTCCATGCATAAACTTTTCATGAAAATAAATTTTGATAATCCATTTAATCAAGATATGTGGACCAATTGCGTTCTTATTTCTCACATAAACCTCAATCTCACCAAAACCAAAAATAGGGATAAATCATAATCATTGATATTTGTGTGATCCACAATCGAAATAAGCTTATGCATAAAATAGATATGTTACATGCATGAATATATTAATGCATTAAAATTATGCATTATATGCATAAGAGTGCCGATCTAGTAGAATAACGCATTCCATGCATAACTTTTCGCGAGAATAAATATTTGCCATCTATTTAATCAAGATATATCAACCAAATTCATTTATATTTTTCTTAACTTAAATCTTATTCTCATGGCAACCACCCATTTAGAAGTCCCTTTTTTTTTTCTTTTGAAACGCCATTTCTTCCACCCAACTTCCCTCCAAATTCCACAAGTAAAAACTTGATGATAATTCATCAGAAAACCAAACACCTACTGAAATCATCCTCACGGGCCACCCAACAGTACAACTCGTCTCCCCATTCCTCTAACTTCAAAGTCATCCCTCTTCCCCTGACGACTGGCTTCGTAGGCATTTTCGAATCCCAAGGCGTCGCTGAGCCCGTTCCAATCGTTTTTGAATTCTACGATCGCAAATCCAGAGTGGCTCTTACCGTTCATAAAGGATGGACTCTCACTGGATTGAAGCCCTGCTCGGTTAGCTCGTCCAGGAGCTTCGAGCAGCTTTGTGACTGGCCCTTGACCCAATGGACCGGAATATTCGCCACGACTTCCTTCCACGGCCACACCAAGAGCTCGTTTATAGTAGCGCGGCTTTTTTCGTGAAGTACGTTTTTGTCCGTGCCATTAACCTCGTAGTGAATATGTTTTTCCATCAGTTTTTCCAAACTAGATTGCGCTGTGTATAAGTGAACAAAGGTAAAACAAAAATAAAAAATAACTGGATAAATTTAAGGTGCGCCGAGGTACTTTTTCACATGGAGGAGATGCAGTAGTAAAAATACAAATACAGCCATTTCTCTCTCTCCCTCTCTCTCAACCAGTATTCATCAATTTTATTTCGAGTCGCCAAGTAGAAGAAGAGGAAAAAAAGTAATAAAACAGTAAATAAAACACTAAAATGACGGGAAAAAAATATTAAATTACAAGTTTGAGATCAATAATCACAACCAGAAGCAGAGCACCATTAGAGGTCTAAATAAGCATATAACATTCAGAAACACGTAACAGAGCTCGAAATAGAACACCACCATTAGAGATCTTAATAAACTTTAACATACAGAAACTCGTATGGGAGCCCGAAAACACACACCCAAAAATTAGTAAAAAACATAAAAACAGAGCCTCTATTTTTGTTTGAAACGCAGAAAATAAGAAGAAGAAAAGAGCACCATCAAAGGCCCTAATAGACGTCCAGAAAATCATATCAGATGTGTGCTCTTTAATGGTGCTCTAATGGTGCTCTTTTCTTCTTATTTTCTGTGTTTCAAAACAAAAATAGAGGCTCTGTTTTTATGTTTTTTACTAATTTTTTGGTGTGTTTTCGAGCTCCCATACGAGTTTCTGTATGTTAAAGTTTATTAAGATCTCTAATGGTGGTGTTCTATTTCGAGCTTTGTTATGTGTTTCTGAATGTTATATGCTTATTTAGACCTCTAATGGTGCTCTGCTTCTGGTTGTGATTATAGATCTCAAACTTGTAATTTAATATTTTTTCCCGTCATTTTAGTGTTTTATTTACTGTTTTATTACTTTTTTTCCTCTTCTTCTACCCGGCGACTCGAAATAAAATTGATGAATACTGGTTGAGAGAGAGAGAGAGAGAGAAATGGCTGTATTTGTATTTTTACTAGTGCATCTCCTCCATGTGAAAAAGTACCTCGGCGCACCTTAAATTTATCCAGTTATTTTTTATTTTTGTTTGTTTGGATCCTCACTGTTTTTCCTCTTTACCTTTGTTCACTTATACATAGCGCAATCTAGTTTGGAAAAACTGATGGAAGAACATATTCACTGCGAGGTTAATGGCACGGACAAAAACGTACTTCACGAAAAAAGCCGCGCTACTATAAACGAGCTCTTCGTGTGGCCGTGGAAGGGAGTCGTGGCGAATATTCCGGTCCATTGGGTCAACGGCCAGTCACAAAGCTGCTCGAAGCTCCTGGACGAGCTAACCGAGCAGGGCTTCAATCCAGTGAGAGTCCATCCTTTATGGAACTGTAAGAGCCACTCTGGATTTGCGATCGTAGAATTCAAAAACGATTGGAACGGGCTCAGCGACGCCTTGGGATTCGAGAAAGCCTACGAAGCCAGTCGTCAGGGGAAGAGGGATTACTTTGAAGTTGAGGAATGGGGAGAGGAGCTGTACTGTTGGGTGGCCCTTGAGGATGAGTCAACTCTTGAAATGATGTGTTGACACTTGACACAATAACTGCATGGACCACAAAACTTAAACCAGCATCAGCATAGACTGATACCATTGATATATAATGTGTGTAGGCTGGAAAGTTTAATCATATAGCAGTAGTACATTTACAGACTGGACATACTATAATACTCCCTGAAAGCAAACATGTGATGAAGGGATAGGGCTAAGGGCCCTGCATTATTAAGTTTTCACCATTAAACATGGACCAAGATAGACCCTCAGCAACATATACATTTTTGTAGTAGATGCCGACTGCTGGCAAAACAAATAGGAAACAGTAAACACGGACACACACACTGACACGAGAGTCGGACAAGAGACACGACATGGGGACACAATTATTTTAGTCGTAAAATAGCTGAAATTCATAATTAGAAGTGAATGTGTTACATAGAATTCTCAATGCTCTCCACTAAAATGTAGGGCATACAACAAGTCACCAGATATATGCCACGAACAAAGCAATTAAGGGACCTTGAAAATCAAACAACTACTTCAAGAAAAAGGAAAAAAAAAAAAAAAAAGATAAAGCAAGAAGCACCACTAGTAGCATTTATAAACCCAAAAATACTGCTAAAAATGACCAACCCACAGGCTTTGTTAATGGCTCACTCACTGACTCGTTTTTTATACTTTACCAGCTTCTCACTCATCACTTGTGAGCTACAGGTAATACTTGTCTTTATTGTCCTCTTTCTCAATTTCACTATTGACTTGATTGTTTTGAGTTTTTTGCTCAATATTTTGCAAAAATAGAGCCCCCGATTGATCTCCTTCACACATGATCGTGTTCTCACTCAATATGATTTCCTAGTCATGGGCTTATCGCGATCTTGATTACCACCATCAATATAGTTTAGTCTTCTTTTCTTGACGACTGCGGATGTGATTATCGAGTCATCAAGATCATCGGTAGAGCTCGATGATAAATTACGGGAAATAATCAATTCCGGCATCTCGGGTTTCAACATCCCAATTTCTCGCAGCAGATTATAACAGGAATAAGCGTGCTCCTGTTAAAATGAACGAATTTGTATTTTATTTCTCAATAACTAAAAAAACTGCAACCATTGTAAAACAAGAAACTCACTCTTTCTAGAGATCCCCACGATGGGACTGCCTTATTCATCTTAATCTCGACTAATTTTTTGGTTAAGTGATGATCGCAGGCCGCTAGAACTGCTGCTGCCGCAATAATGGCTGGTCGAAGTTCCACTACGTTAATCGCTGCATCAAACAATTGAATAATTCAACGAAACAAGCTTCTTCAAAGCATATCCCCAGAAAAAAATAATCTAAATTACCTCCCATTACAGCCAATATTAGTCCGACTGCTTGATCGATCACATCTTTACGCCTAAATTTCTCGCCGAACTTGATGATGAAAAAGTTTAGATAAGCAAAAGGAGTGGCAAAGCACATTTTCCATTCCAGGGTGTTCAACACCAATAATTCCATTCTCTGTATCGTATTTCCTTCAAAATCGTATTCATCTACACGATAACTAGATAATGCAGGTGCTTCACATTCCTCCATCTTTGCAGCCAGAGATAAACACGCAACGGATAGTAATCGGACAGCCCACAATTTCCCATTCTATCAAAATCAATAGCATTCCCGTATTACACAACAACACAGCTAAGAATCACATAATACTTAAGCACACTTACATCAATTGACCTTCTTGAAAGGAAAAGATCAAAATAGATCATCGAGAGATAGGCTGTACGGAAATGAAATCCAAAAAGAACCCTTTTCTGCTGACACGTAAAATAAAAAGAAAATAAAAAATACTTTAGCATTTATGATCTAGCAAATAAAACTGCAGTGTCAAAATTAAAAAGGGAAACATACATCAAGAATCCATTTAACAGCAGCCACACGTGCGCATTGTAGTTCACTCTCGACTGATAAGTTACTGGTATTCAATCGGAAGATGGTCTCCTTCTGGATTAACATTTCGATATATACAGAGTCGCAATCTGAAACAGAACAAAAACCCAGGTGTTCATCTGTGTAATGGTACTGCTCGTTCAAACTGGACTCGTCTTCTACACACAAAAGACATGAATTTTCAGAATCCTCCATTTTCCCTCCTTGCGTATGTGTAGCTATCCGGGAAACCCCTTGGAGAAAAAAGTAGATAGAGAAGAAAAGAGTTTGGAGGATTTGGTGTGTGGCAAAGATTTTGAACTTTGAGCTAATCTAGATTCTTGCAAGAGGAGAGAGAATTAAGGTAGGTTGTAACTGGAATAGTCGAGGTGTGATTCTGGTGCCCGCCGCCAAATTTTGTGGACCTTGGGTTGGTAGGTTGTCGACTAAATAGAGTAGAGCCATAGAGGACATCAAGTAGTATCCATTGTGATGTCAATGGGTCGGGTAGGATACGGGTATATTAGTACCATATTCTATCCACTTGTAAAATACCCTACTCATACTCCTATTACTCAGAATTTTTGTTTTGAGTAGGATACGGGTATGCCCGACGGGTAATAGGGTACCCTATGGGTAATCGATACCCGATTTCTTGTCGCTTGAGTCAGAAATACCCGCTCACCCGATTTTACCCGATACCCACCCTGTGTAATTGTCAGATTTTGTTGATAATAATTGAAATACTGTAACTTGATTGCCTAAATACAAATCTGAATAAAAATTAGTCCAAACATCACTTAAAACATCCGAATAGAAGTCAGAGAACAAATTCAAAACATAAATTAATACAGCATAATTAAACCAAATATCATACTATTACACAAACTAACACTGACAAATGATGCAACATAACAAGTCTTTTATGTGATCATCACTTGATTTATTTTCATATCTGAAACTAAAAAGGATAAAAGAAACTAATCATAACATGAAGAGTCGAGCTTTAAATCATCCTCCCAAGCATCTCCTCCAACTTCAAATCTTCCGTCAAATGTCTCAGTACAACGTCGTAACAGTAGAATCCTACAAAATATATTTCAGATCAAATGTCTATCAATATCTAAACAGAACTAGAGAATTGATGAATATATGTGTAGAAAAACTAAAAATCTAATTACCTCATCATCTTTATCACTTGAATAAGCTGTTAGACCATTAGCAACTCCAAATGACGATGATGCTTGAACTAAAAAAGTACAGAACAATAATTATTAAACTGAAAATCAGCTTATACAAAGCAAGTAAAACTAGGAGCAGAAATCAAACCATCTAATCTTTCCCATAGTCAATCTTGAGAGCACATCAATGCATCCAATATTTCCGGAATGAGCCTACTACGATGTTTGTTCACAACCCTGCCACTAGTGCTAAAAGCAGCATCTGAAGCCACCGTGGAAACAGGAATAGCATAAATATCCTTTGCAATTAAATGCAATGTGGGATGCTTAACCCCTTGTGTCTACCACCAAGTCAATATCTCAAAATCTGCATCATTGGATAGCAATGCCTCCTCCAAATAAGAATCAATCTCCGATTTTTCTTGTGCACTAGTGGACCCGGATAAATATGTTCCAAGAGATTCAATACCCCAAAAGATTTTTCGTGGTCCAGATTCTAGAACCTCTGAAGCAAGAGAAGTTGTATTGCTTCCAGCTGTGGGTTTTGGGGAGGAAGACTTGTACTCTTTTTCAAGTTCATACATAAATTTTCGAACATTTCCCTTTGCATTTTCATCATTTTCCCCATAAATTTGATCAAAATAATAGTCAATGGTTTTAAACTTGAACCTAGGATCCAAAATAACTGCAACTGAAAAGATTTTATATGTCATCCCAATATTTTCTGAACTTTTCAATCATTTTTGTAGTCAGTCAAGGTACTCAGACTCAAGCCACTTATCTATCTTAAGCCTAACCTCACAAATATAGATAAAAATCTTATTTGCAGTTGGACAGTTGATAGCAGAAAATATTTCAGTCAACACATAAAAAAATTCCAGCCTTTCACAAATTTCACTAGCAAGCAACCAATCATGCTCGGTTGGCAAACTCTTATATAGTGAATCACGCTGTTTTAGATGAGGAAAAATGGTCTTATATAAGAGTGCAGAGCTAAGCATTAAATAAGTAGAGTTCCATCTTGTTTTAACATCATGAGCAAGTTTTTTCTTATCATTGATGTGCAATTGACGTGCAGTTTTATCAAAATTTTCCACTCTTTTTGGAGTTGTCGTCCAATAATACACACTATCTCGGATTCTCTCAATGCTATCCCAATAGTATCTAAACTATCCTTAACAATTAAATATAGAATGTGAGCTGCACAACACATGTGTAAAAGTTGCCCACCCAATATTAATGATTCGTGACTGATCATATTCATTATCATTGACAACATAGAATCATCAGTGCTGCAGTTATCTAATGTGTTACTTACCAAAAAAAATCAACTTTAAAAAAAGAGAACATCAATGAGAATCAACATAAAAGTGCAGTAGAGATGAAATAAGACATAAGTACCTTACAATTCTACTTTGTAATCTCCATGAATTATCAATAAAGTGAGCAGTTATTGCCATGTACCCTTTCTTTTGATTACTAGAAGTCCACATGTCGGTAGTGATTGCAATTCGACTCTTATTATCCTCCAAAATATCCATTATTTTCTTCTGTTCCTAACAGAATATTTTCATGATATCAGCACACAAATTGTTTCTTGAGATTGGTTTAAAAAGGGGTTGCAAAGTACCAACAAATACCCTAAACCACTTATGTCAACCATGTGAAGTGGATACTCATGCATGACGACCATATATGCAATATTAAGTCTAGCAACCTCAGGATCAAAAGTATGGTTTTTCAGTTGCATTTCCCATCTTTTTCCATGTTTTTGACCAATAGAGATTGCTTTACATCAAGTTGCTTCTCCCTAAATATCTTTTGTGATGCTCATGTAAGTGAGTTGTTCCATTTTTACTTTTGGCACTTAACTTCTTATGACAATAATTGCATTCTGCTTTATCCTCTCCCTTAATTTTCTCCTCTCGAAATGTTCCCAGGCCCTAGATCTCTTTTTCCCATTACCATCCACTTCATCATTAACATCTACTACTTCTAAATCATTAGTACCTGGACATAGTGATGAACTTCGAGCTGGGGTAGGATTACCATCTGTATTTGGGATTGGTTCTGATGGTTGAACTAAATGTTGGAATCATTAATGAATTTTATTTTATTTTATAAAATTAAATATCATAGGATCGATCCACATTCCGAGTAGATGATCGTGGTATATTCACATTCTCTAAACCGATTCTTGGTGAGTGAGAAATAGTGGATTAAAGTTTGTCACTTAATTGTAGAATAATGAGGGATGGCTATCCCACATTGATAATGAACTATCATTGTTCAAGTATATATGGAGTTTATTATATATTTATATATATATATATATATATATATTAATTAATTAATTAATTAAAGGCATATGTGATGGGCTTAAAGCCCACACACGCGTGCCACCGCCCGCCCGCCTCGCCACGACCTCTGTCGCGAGCCGCGTGCCGTGGACCGTGGATCTTGGATCTTGGATCTTGGATAATGGCAATTGGTCTTTGGGCTGTTCTTTGGGCCTGGTCGTGGGCTTTGGATTGCTTAAATATTTTTTGGACTAGCTCAACAATGTTGTTGGGCTTGTATGTGCACATGAAGATGTCCAGGTACATCCCTCGAGCAATCAAGGAGCTGAATATAGTCCAGATGCATCCTGACTGTTCAAATTAAGTCATAAAACGGCAGTAACCTCCCAGGTGTGATGAGGAGGAGTAAATGGCTGCTTTTTGAATTCGGTAACTCCTACCTTTTGAATTCTGTAACTCCTGTGATCAATGCAGCATGAATGCGTGCATTATGACAGCCATTAGTGGATATGTTTAATTCCCTGTAGGTGTGAGATGGACTATAAATAGGCATGCATCTCATTTGCATCAGTATATGCAAGAAATCAAAATACACAAGTCATACAGCTTACTCAATGCATAGTTTCATAGTCATCTCCGTCCTCACCTCATTCGAGTTCGCTGGAGCTCGTAGGTTTGTGGTGCTACTACCTACGAGACGTGAAGTCGTTTACCTTTGGGGACAAGCCGCCAACCGTGAGCACTACCAGGGCATTTTTTGTATTGCTGGCAGAAGATCACTTCAGGCGACTTCTACACTTAAGTTTTTTTTTTCTTTTTTTTTGCTTCCCCCAGGGAAGAGGGGGATTGTCCCCTGTCCTGAGTACCCCCCAAGAGGCTCGACCTCACCCTCGATCTAGAGGTAAGTTTTCCAGCATGACCTGTTCGCCTCATGGTTCCCCACTTGGGTTACAGGCCCGCGCTTACTGGGCCCGGTTCTCGGGTTAATGGTTTCACCTACACTTAAGTTTGTCACTATCATTTTTCGTAATTTGGTTTAGTTTTTTGTTATTTCTAATATTGTTACTTCAAGTCCAGATTTTAGTTGTTCGATTTTCTATTGTAATTTACACAAACGCGTACCCAGTTGATAATAATCGCAAGACGAAACAACGTGAAATTTACTTGTTCGTGTTGCGAGGAAGGAGATCGAAATTTGGACTATAATTCCTTGACTGTGAAGATGTCTGCAACCAAGTCTACTGCCTCTGCTGCTGCTGCTGCCGATGTTGTTGATACTGCAACCATCGGATCCCTTAACGCAACTACTGTTGTTCCTGATGTTCACCTATTTGGGCAAATAGGACCTCCTCCTGCTGTATCAACGGACAACAATCCGTTTGGGCAAACGGATGGGATTCAGTCCGTGATGGCTCGTAATGATACTTTGATTATGATGCATAATGCTCTGAAACCTCCGACCTTTCAAGGGGTGGACTTTAGAGTGTGGTCCAGCAAGATGATATTTTACATGACATATTTGGGACTGGACAACTATCTCATGATGATGAGGTGTCTCCACCTAGTGAAGGCGAGACAGATGATCAGGTGCTTATTCGATATGACACCTGGAGTGAAGGTGATTTGAGATGCAAAATTATCTTGTTGAACTGTTTGGCGGATTGGATTTATTCCACATACTCTGGTATTGAGACCTCAAAGCTGATTTGGAAGGCGTTGAACCGAGATTATCGGGTTCATGAGACTATCACGAAGAAATTCGTTGTAGTCAATGTTAGGAATACTTGTTAGATTTTGATGATGTCATTAATATAAATTCAAGTGTTTATTACTTGGCAAAAATGTAAGGAAGAACCAAATGAGTATCTTCCATAGGCCAAATAATGTTAAGTGTAAAACTTGGCTGAATGTAAAGAAGAACCAAATGAGTATCTTCTATAGGCCAAAAATAAGATCGGCTAAGTACTAAAGATCAGCTGAGTTCATCAGAGAGGTACAGCCGAGTCAAGTAAGAATAGTTCTGGTCAACAAAAATCATTAGGGATGTTTGACCAGACTGCAGTCAAGATACCTCAGACAAGTCATCTGATCAGACAAGTCCTAAATAGTGAACATCAGAGAGGTCCAGACTGCAGAGAAGTTAACTTACATCAGCCTAGTCGAGATCAGCCAAGTACTCCAAGTCCACGTCAGCATGCGTTGAAAAGTCAAGTATTACGGAAAGTCACATGCAACGTGAAGAGACAAATTGGAGAGATTCCTGCAAAAGATATGAATTAAATAAATCATCCAGACCCACCGTGGAGACTTTAATTGTATTATATTCAAAAGATTCGGCGCATCACATGCAGAGTCTTCACAACGGTCGGAAGATAGATTAAAATATGAGAATCCAGCCCTGCAACATTCAGAAAAGAATAAACAAAGAAGTCTCCCTCCAACGGACTGATTTGTTATAGATTTGCAATGGCTATGAAGAAATGCTCATGGATCAGCACCTATATATATCCAAAGATTTAAAGTTGAGAAACTACCGGTGCGAACATACTTTCAAGCGATCAAAGCATTCAAGCAATCTAAAAGCGAAATACAGCATCGTGAAAAGAGCGGTTCTAAAAAGTTCATACTTGAAGAAGCTCTTAGTTGAAGAAGACAAAAACTCGTGTCTTAAATCCTGAGTTCGGGGTACTTCACTGGTTGATGTTAGAGACTGTAAAGGCATCCAAGGATCGAGGATCAAGAGGTGCAAGGCAGTCAAGTGTGTTACAGCGGCACGAATTTCCACTGGTTGGAAGCTGTTGTAGTTTGGTTGAATCACTGTAATATTTATCACTGGTTGAAAATTATAGTGAATTCATCTCCAACTGGTTTGGAGAAAAGTGGATTAGTATAGGATTACCCCACCTCTGAGACCACTATAATTACCTGCGTACTTTACTGTTTTATAGCATCATACTTTAACTGCTGCATTCATTGTTAAGTGTTTCATTAGTTGTTCTGTATTCGTCATCAGCTGACTTCCGCACGTATTAAGAACAAACGACTTCAAGTCATTTGTCTATCTACCAGCTGAAGAAACTTACTCTTTGGGAAAAAGAGTTTAGGAGTTTCAATAAGTCTATTCACCCCCCCTCTAGACTTATTCTTGGACGACTTGTGACCTACAAGTGGTATCGGAGAGGTTGGTTCATTTATTTCACGAACCAGATCTATATCAGAGATATATCTTTACTCTCATTTTAAAATGGAACACATGCACTCTAGACTACCTGTGTTTTCAGTTGACGAGTATGATCTTTGGAAGATAAGGATGCAGACACACTTATCTTCAATCCATGATGACATGTGGTGCATCATAGAGGACGGTCTATTCATCTTCGAGAAGGACAACACTGCAGAGGAGATCGCAGCAGGGAAGCCAGAGAAGATCCCAAAGACGAGGATAGAGCTGACTCCCGAAGAAAGAAAGCTGGCCAATCTTGATAACCGGGCTAGAGATGTGCTATATCAAACTCTTGACAAATCCACCATGGTCAAGATCAAGAATTGCAAGAATACCAAAGAAATCTGGGACACATTAGCCCTAATGTGTGAAGGAACGGAGCTGATCAAAGAAAACAAGTTGTCAACTGCTATTCAAAAATTTGACAACTTCAAAATGAAGAATGGCGAATCCATAGACCAAGTGGACACAAGGTTCACTGAGATTATCAATGAGATCAACTCCCTCGGCAAATCTTATGGCAACAGGGAGATGGCACTGAAGGTTCTAAGATCTCTCAATCCTGAATGGAGTATGAAGGCAGTGGCCATGAGAGAATCCAAGGACCTCTATAAGATAAAGATCCAAGAGCTGTTCTCTGATCTGAAGGCTTATGAGTTCGAGCTTCCAAGTTCATCCTCAACTGAGCCTGCAGAGAAGAGAATAGCCTTTGCAGCCGAATCCCCCGCCAAGAGCTTATCTGATGTAAAGCCTCCAAATCCATTAGATTTTGAGGAAGAAATGGCGTTCATAATGCAAAGGTTCAGCAACTTCCGGAAAAACTACTCCAAATACAAGAAAAATTATAGAGAATCCCAGAAGGAACCAGAAAGCCGGAAGCTGGAAGGTGGAGTGCTACAATTGTCATAAGACAGGACACATCCAAATCGACTGTCCTGATATCAAGAAGGACGAGAGCAAGAAGGAGGTGGGCAAAAAGGAAGACAGAAGAAAGGACCTCATCGGAGAAGATCAAGAGCATGTAGAATCAAGTAGCGGATTCTTCTCAGATAATGATGAAGAGTATGATTGTCTGATGGCCAACCTAGCTGATGAAGAGGTAACATCAAAACCCTCTGGTTCAAATAATAGCTCAGCCATGTCACAAGATATGGATCTGCATGAATATGTAAATTAGCTATTTAAAGATTTTGAGACAATTAAATCTGCACACCTATCTGTGTCAGCAGAGAAGACTCAGCTGCAAGATGAGAATAGGCAGCTGAAAAATGATTTTGAAAAACTCAGCCTAGAACTGAATACAATTGAGATAAATGCAGCTAACTTGCAAAACCAGGCTGATGACAATACAGCTGAGATAAATCGACTAACTGTTTTACTTAAAGAAAAATTAGCTGCACTTGCTCATGTCAAAGCCGAATTTACTAAGCTGACCCAGGCAAATAAGACTCAGGCGCAGGAAATAACCTCCCTGAAGGCGTCTTCAACTCTGGAAGAATTGTGTACCAATAAAAGGCCACTATATTCCAGATCAGGCCTTGGATATGATCCTCACACTCCCTCTAGTTCCAAAACCACTTTCGTCAAGGGAGAAACAATTGTCTCGACTGCTGAGCCTACATACAAACCGATATTTAAGGCAACAGCCAAGTCACAAGTCTAGGCTGCAGCCAGGATACACAAGGCAACCACCTAGACAAGCGACTAGGCAATGGCCCAGGCAGAAGCAGCAGCCCAGACAACATGCCCACTATTATCAACAACCCCCTAAAAACAGATTTCAAAATGGGAGGGGCAGATGGAAACCTCAAGGTTATCCTAATTTCCAAAATGAACAAGTGTGGAGACCTCAAAGATTTAATAAATGGTCTCAGCCAAGGTTTAGAAATGGCCCACACTATCAATATTTTGAGGAATATCCGGTATACAATCCCAACAGGAGATTCAGACCTCGACCTTACACACCTTATAAGGGTAATAATAATAATAACAATTTTCACAATCCAAGGAGAAATCAATTCTCCAGGAAACCAGCTAACCCTAGAGGACCCACACAGATTTGGGTACCTAAATCTCTGCTTGTCTGATTGCAGAAAAGGTGGAAGGACTACAACCACATCTCCACAAACTCAAACTTTGGAGGGGAAGAATGGTTTGTAGATTCTGGATGCTCAAGGCACATGACCGGGAACAAGAAGATGTTGTCCAAATACACCAAAGAAAAGGGTCCAGATGTAACCTTTAGAGATAGCTCTAGAGGACAAACAAAGGGCTTTGGAGAGCTGCACCGAGGAAATATTGTGATATCCAAAGTTCACTATGTCAAAGGGCTCAAGTATAATCTCCTAAGCATAAGCCAGTTTTGCGATGAGAAGAATCTAGTAGTCTTCACCATCTGGAAATGCATGGTGATAGATATCCTATCTGGTGAGGTGAAGCTACAAGGATTCAGAAGGAGAGATGTCTACATGATAGATTGGAACACAGGAACACCTAACTCCTGTTTTCTATCTGAGACAGTAGCTGAGAATGGATGGTTGTGGCACAAAAGATTATGTCACCTGAACTTCAAAGCCATCAACAAGATTAGTTCTCAGAAGCTGGTCAGAGGACTTCCAGATGAAGCATTCAAGAAGGAAGCGCTTTGTGATGCGTGTAAAAAAGGAAAGCAGACGAGAGCATCATTCAAGCCAGTCCAGCCTACAACCCTCACAACAAGGATCTTAGATCTACTCCACATGGATCTATTTGGTCCTATCAAGCCAAGGACTCTAAGCGGCCGAAAGCATGCACTTGTTGTAGTAGATGATTATTCAAGGTACACTTGGATTATCTTCTTGTATAAGAAAAGTGAAACCTTGACCAAGCTACGAGCCGAGAAGGATCCAGAATGAGAAATCCCTATCCATCATCAAGATCGGATCGGATAGAGGAGGAGAGTTTCTCAACAAGGCGATCACCGATTGCGGCGATCGAATGGGATCCAAAGATGAGCTTTTGCGCCAGGACTCCCACAGAATGGCGTTCTTGAAAGAAGAAACAGAACCCTGAAGGAAGCAAAGAAGGTCCATGATTGCGTGCGGACTCGCCAAAAGGTTCGGGTCAAGCCGCCAACATGCCTTGCCATACTCAGAACAAGAGTATGATAGTAGGGATTGTTGGCCACTTAAGTATACTGGATACAGTTTGGAAAAGTAGTTTAAACAACAAACTGTACGGAATCTAAATCTGAGTGCGTAGCGGAAGTCTTGGATACAGTTAGTTGCCGTGGATACAGCAACGAAGTATTTGGTGTATACTTAATATATCACGGTAATTTCAAACAAGAAAAGTCAAGGTAAATGACACAGTAATTTAAGTGGTTCGAGGTAAACCCCTCTACGTCCACTGGTCCTCCACACAGGAGTAAAAAGTTTATTATATAATTACTGCGTACACAACTACGTAATTATAAACAAACCTATCCTTGTATCGTTCACACAGATTGATACAAAGAATGTCACTTTCAACCGTTCACACAGATTGGTTAAAGCTTCCTTCTTGACTAGCTTCTTCACACACAGTTCCAAAGCTTCGTCCTTCTTCGTCCCACACAGTCGAATAACTTGTTGAGTTCACACAGAGCTCGGTTTTACGAGGTAAAAGGTAGGTAACTGTAAGAACAAAGACTTTGAATATCAAGATCTTGAGCCGATGATGGTCGTTCTTGATGTTGAGCATCGTATATCTCTTTCGTTCTAACTTGCGATATGCTTTGGAGATATGTTTGCTCAGATGATAACTTTTATAGCTTTGAGAGTTAGGTTACTTCGATTGGTAACTGATCTTCAATGTCTTCAAGGATATATATAGTCTCTGAAGAAAGTATCCGTTGAGATGTCCGTTTGAATAAGATTTCCTTCAACGGAATATGACATGATCCGATTTCGCGGATTCTCAAGATCGAAGACCGGTATTTAAATACTTTATCCTTGAGTATTTAAATACTTCTTTGTTCAACGGAACTTGACTTGTGTTCTTTCTTGTCCTTTTGTGAGCTGTATGGAAGATGACTGTATTTAGGGCATCGAGACAGTTTCCATACTTGATCTTTTACAAGTATTCTTGCTGTACTGACGAACTTCACTTATGCTGATTCGAGGCAGGTCTTCGATATAGGATTTGAAGCCTCGATACAGTTTTCCTTTACTGTATTTGGCATATATGTCAAAACCTTCTCAATAACAAATAACAATCGATACAGGGATCGAGTATCCCGGCTGATTCGATACAGGGTGTTTGTTTTTCCCAACAATTTCCCCCTTTTTGACAATTTGCCAAGACTAACTTACTTAACTTTTCGAGTCTTCTTGATGATGCCAAAACCTTCTTTATGAAGCATTCTTCTTCGATGACTTATGGCAGATTTCTTGGTCTTTTGTCAATAGGTCTGACTTAGTGACTTAGTCTATAATAATGAACTGCTCGCAGGCACGTTCGATACAGTTTGAGATTTATTACAACTTAAGCTTATGATTGGCGCGCAGGCACAATCTTACAATGTATTCTAAGTTTACAACTGAAACTATGAACTGTTCGTAGACTAGTTCGTACAGCTTATTTTTCAATCAAGTTTATCTAACTTGAGATTCCTATCAAACAATTTAAGTAATCATACATTAACACAGTAGATTACGAGTTGTAATCTTTCAAGACAAACAAACTATTTTATTGATATTCAAAATGATTGAGTACAAAGTTTGCTGTTTCGAATAGAAATTACAAAAACAAAAACAATATACATAAATTTCATCTCCTTATTTATAATCCGCATGACTCCATGGTCTTTTTCCTTGCTCGTTCTCGGTGCCACGCCACCAGTTTTGAAGTGCATCATTGCCTCGTTCCTGGTAAATCGCTCTTCCTTCATATGAACGATCAAAGGCAAGTATCCAATCTTCTGGATGGGTGACCCGATCTCCTCTTCTATGTTTTGATTTCATTTCGATTTGGAGAGGGAGTTTACCTTCTTCTAGCATCTTTGAAAATTTATCTGCCGCTTAGCTAACGCTTTATAATTTTTGAAGATGGCGGATTCCGATGAGTCCGACAAAATATCTCATCGCTTCATTCTTCCTCCAAAGGCTTCACTTCGTCGGCAATGGGTTGCGGTTGGTCGACGCATTTATTTCCGAAGGTCTTTGGATAAGAGTTTGCCAAGGGACATTTGGGTCATGGAATTCGTGCTGAGCCTGAAATTCTAAAGCTTTGGGATTGAGGTGCTAGCTTGTTCAATTCGGCGGTGATACTGTTCTGAGCAGCCTCAAATTCCCTTTCCTGTTGCAGTCTTATTCTCCTTGCAGCTTTTCGTGCCTCTTCCCCCTTTTTGGCCTCATCAAGACTTTGCAGGATTTCAAGAGCGGCGTCCTGTTTGGTCTCGATGCTGGTTATTCTTTCAACAAGGGAGGAAAGAGTCTGCGACATTTCTTGAATGCTTTTGTCGTGAGCACGCAGCTGAGAGCTGTTCTCAATCATTGCACAGGCGGTCTTGGCTTCAGCAATCCTTGTCTTTGTAGCTTCCTCCTTCAGCAGTTGCTCTTGTTTATCTTCCATGATCTTCAAGGCTTGCTTGAACACTTCTGGCAAAAGGATGAATGCGTCGACAACTCGAGATACTTCGTGTTGAAGAGTGGTCACTTCTTCTACGGCAGAGGTGTGCATCCAATTCAGTGCCTTTTCAACGGAAGATAGAGCGTTAACTGCATCTTGGATAAATACAGTCTGAAGGCCAAGAGCTCGCAGGCGCTCTTTACGTGCGGCAGAGATAGGAGAGTCAGGCTGGGCGAAGTCTTCAGCGCCGTTTAACCTCCTTACATTCACGGATGGACGTGAAGTAAGTTGGACATCCTCAGGTTCGTTACCGTCCTCGGACTCCAAGGTTGCAGGGGCGGGAGCAGCTTCTTGTGGTACGGCGACAGTTGGTTCAGAAGCGTCCTGTGGCGAAGGTTCTTCGGCAGATATGGATGCAGGAGGGACTGAATCCTCCTGTTGGCTTGCAGGAATGGCTTCTTCGGTCGCAGCAGGCTCGGTTGCCTGTTCCAAAATTTGTTGAACTTCCTCGACTGGAGGGACTGAATCCTCTTGGTCGGGAATGTTCTCGGGCTGTGGCGAAGGTGGATTGGCTTGGGTTGAAGGCCCTTCGTCTTTTCTGGGTGGAGAGGCGACTCGGGCTTCAGCCTCTTCACGACTCATTCTCAGACCTGCTTGAAGAGCATCGTCGTCGTCGTCTGAGTCATGATCGTCGTCATCTTTTGGATTAAAGGGAGAGTCCTCTGACTTCTTCTTTCCTTTTCTTCTGGCGTCAGATTTGTGCAGCAGGTGGCTTTCGATGAGATCCTTGCAAGAAGCGTTGTCCCATCGAAGCAGGGCCTCAATTTCAGTTGAGTCTGTTACTTCGGAGACAAACCGCTCTTCGTGGCTCCATTCGCTCCAGTTGTACAGTGTGTCGTACGGAGCTAGCCTATAGCCTTTCCATTGCAGAAATCTTTCGTACGCTTGTTCAATTTGAACCGAAAGAAGTGTTTGATTTATGATTGAGTCAGGGGAGGGACTTCGAATAACGTCTGGAGACGCTGTTTCGAGGGATTCCGGTACAGGTATGGGATCCTGTACGGAAGATGGACTCCTTGCAGGGGATGGTGCCCCGAAGGAAATTGGATCCTGTACGGGTGTGGGATCCCGCAGAGGAGAAGTAGCTTTTGGCTCCGAATGGGCAGCCGACTCGCTAAAGTCTTGAGCGCGCATGTCTCTATATCCGTCGTAGCGCCAAAGGCTCGGATCTACCGTCGATGCAAGAGAGACACCTCTTCCACGGGGTTGGGCCCCGGGGTTCTTCATTAGTGGGTTGCGCCACGGGCGAGACATCCTCGGAGTGCTTGGCTTTGATTTTTGAGAGCCTCCCGAGCCTCTTCTTGGACTTCTCACCATGGAGTGCTTCTTGCGTGAGAACGCTTGCGCTTCTTCTTTGAAGATTCCAGTGGGACCTTCACGGTTTCATCTCTTGGGTTGGCGTAAATAGGCATGTGCACGGTTCTCGGGTGATTGGCATGCATTGTGCTCGTTATAAGCGATGGGCTTGACGCCTCCTAAGTATATCCGTGAGCTATTTTTCTTGGCGTCGGCGGATTGGCCACCCGCACCTCGTCGGATGTAGTTCAAAGATTAAACCAAATGATTTCTTTTGGGTGGCAGGTTTGCACACCTCTTCTTGAAGACGTTTCAAAATGATTTGGCACCAATTGACCTTTTCACAGGTCAAAATAGCTACCATCATTCTGAACCTTAGATTCGTGCACATCTCGAACGCACCGGTTCGATTTTCAATGATCCTGGAACATAAGTCATGGAGATAAACGAAATGAAGAAGAAAATTTTTCTTGTGACAAGTGGTTGTCACCATATCAACCACTTTGGACCCGGTAAATAGTCCATAAAACTTGGTAATCAGCTCTTGAGACCCAAACATCTCAAGCTGGTCCATGGTCAGGCCGTCATGGCACTGTAGATTTTCCGGAGTAAATCGCGATTGATGCGATTTCCACTCCTTGGTATTGCAGTGATGTCGCAACATGTCCTCCTGGGCGAGTGACAGAAAACGAACGGCGGCGTTGAGGTAGAATTCCTCAACCAGATGGGCGTCGTATTTGTCGGCGGTTTTGCTCCCGAAGCGATAGAGACCTTGTTGTTCAAGACGAGTAATGATATACTCCATCGGTTCTGAGTCATTGATTTCCGAGAGAATACGCTCGATGATGACAGGTTTCGAGAAGATCCGGCCATCAATGATGTTGGAGGTTTTCTTCAGAACGGGGGAAGAAGATTGACTAGCCATGGATGTTTTCTTAAAATGAAGGTGGAAGAAAACAGTAGAAATTCGCAGTGAATATGCAGAAAATATGTAGGCTGTTTGCTTGAGAACTCTTGTAATTGCAGAAAGCGTAAAGAGTCTCTAATGGCAGATACAGTCCTTTTATACTTGGGCGGCGAAATAGGGTTTTGCAGAGTACGAATGGTCAGATTTTAAGGGATGGGAACCGGTTTTGAAATCGACGGTCAGGATGGATTTAGTGTAAGTGGTACGTGTTGTGTCACGATTTATTCATCCCGACAGGCGATCGACTATAAGGCCGAGCGACCAAGTCAACTCCAGTCAAACCCTGACTAGATCGCCAAGTCGAAGATATCAAACCACCATCAGGTACCTAGCGATCGACTCCCAGGGCGATCGCCCTTTGGCAGCTGGCGATCTGCTCTACTAACCGGCTAAGGGCAATCGACCTGCGCCCCGAGCAGAGACGATCGCCCATCAAAACCGTCAAGGACTGGATCTCAGAAAAGCACCCACGTGCAGATCCATAAAAGGCGCTGACAAGATCTTTTGCTAACTGACAAGATCTTTGACCAAAGCCTGTCACCTACCCCACCTACCGGCATGTGCGCCGAAAGTTGTCGCAGGGCCGCATGTGACCGACTCAGACGCGTGTAAGCTCCCCATCGACCGAGTAGTTGACTGCCAACAACTCCTGCAGACTTTGAGGGGACAGGCCCATGTGCTAAAAGACGATCGCCCGATTATTATATTGCAGTAAAGGCGATCGCCCGGCGTATCCAAGCCCTATAAATAGAGAACCTCCTCCTACTGGAAAAAGGTTCTCAGTTCAGAATTCATTTTAACCAACGGTTCAGAACTCATCCACTACAGTTCCGAATTCATTCTGACTTACGCTCAGAGCTCATTCTCTCACATTCCGATACATCCACTAAATATCAAGAACACACACATATCATCAAGCTCCGGCTATCTCACCTAATCCATCTCGTGACTTCTCTCTCCAAATCTCTCGTCCGTAAGACGATCGGTAAGCAGCAAGTCTCCTCTAGTCAGATTCCAAGGGATTCACAAGCCCGAAGCCCAAACATCCAGCCTATATACTCGCCGTGAGAGGCGGTCGATCTCTCACCGCCGCGATCGCTCATCACCTTTGTTACAAGAACTCACAAAGCATCAACGGTTCTTCCGGCAATCTACACGCTCACTAGCTAAGATAACAAGAAACTTTACACTCATTGTAATTGTATTCTTACATTAGTACTTGTATCCCGAATATCGGTATTAATAATATCTCGCGAGAGCATTCAAGCCCGGACTAACAACCCCGCAAATCTTGTGTTATTTATCTTTCTCTCGGAAGTGCTCTTGCATTTGTTTGCTATCCCATCCATTCCAAAGAATATCTATCTCCTGATAATATTTTGGGTAGCAACAATTGGCGCTAGAAGGAGGGCATCTAACCCTCATATTTTTATTTCTACCGTCCAAGAACACTCACTGTTCTGGGCATATACTTGAAGTGACACTCACTGCGCTTCAAAGAAAACCTTCAATCATGACATCCGCCGGTCCATCAAGAAAGCTACTCTCCGAACCGCCGACACCATTTCCCGGCCACCAACCCCACCCGACGTGGGAAGCCGCGGCAACGCGAGACTCTCGATCCCGCATCCGAGAGATGGCCCCAACCTCTCACTCGATCAGTTCCAAACCGAGGAACAGATCGAGGAGGCCATGGCCATCCTGGAGGAGCGACGGAGAGCATGCGCGCCGCCCGCAATAACTCCCTCGATCATCCGCCGCATGGGAAAACGGAAATTCAAGGGGCTACTGAACGAGCGATCGTCAAAAAGCCCCGATTCGCGAGGAAAGGCTCTCGCACGACCGGACGGATGCATATTCGATCGCTTGGGACGCGACCCATCCCGGCGACCGGGGCACTCTGTTTCCAACCTTGAGAAGACGGAATCCGAATCCGTCACCAGGAGTTCGGCCTACTCACTTCACACCAACGCATGTCGCCCATCCGACTCCCGCCCGATCGCTGTGGACTCGACTCAATCGCCTCGCCTCGCCTCCGATCGCGAGCCGCTAATGGCCAAAGCACGGCGATGGCCGCCATGCAACGTCGCCGACGAGATGAGAGCACTTCGACGCTGGGCAAGCACAAAGAAGAAGATCGCCGGCCGACCGAGCCACTCGCCGTCCACATCGAGCTTGCCCCCATACAACCAACGATCGCTCCTCCTAAAACACCTCAGTATAAGGGGAGATCGGACCTAAACCCACCCGAGTAAATTCCGAATTTACATGATCGGGTGTGGGGCATCCGATGCAACCAGTGCCGGATCTTCCCACGACATTGGGCTTAGCCGCCCATAAGTGGTACGTCTCACTACCACCACGATCGGTCACCTCTTTTAAGAAATCGGCATGACTTCACGTCATACTTCGCCAAGAAGGTCGCCAGACTGTAAGGCCCCAGCCGCATGATAAAAATCAAGCGGGGAAGGACGAAATCGACGCAGATTACATCGACCGGGTAGACGAAATCATCCTCACCGCGAACCTGGTCGCTGATGAGCTCGCTCTCTACTCGGTCATGGGGGATTCCACGGTCACTCTCCCATGTTCAGACATCTCTCCAAGGATATCCCCAACTTACACGATCTTCCGCGCCAAAGCTGCCAAATTCCTGGCCAGGCAAAGGCTACTCACCCTCCGCATAGACGAGGAAACGCCACCTCTTGCCCAGAAGATAGCGATCGCCAAAGCAAAGAAGGCGATCGCCAAGACACCCGGAGATCTCAAGGCTTTCGAGGACATGGAAGCCCATCTCCTCCATACGCTCAATGTAACTCCGGCACATATTTTCTATGCCATCAAGGGGCACGAAGAGCTAAAAAGCCTAAGGCGATAAGGGACCACGGTCACACCGGACAACGATCAATATTGTGCCTACCACAAGAGTCCCGCCACAAAGACCAACAATTGCCGCGACCTCCTCAAACACTCCGGAGATTGTTCGAGGAGGGCAAGTCGATGCCTTATTGGTTTAGCCAAGCCCCCGCCTATCTCTATAGACGATCGTCCGAGTCGAACGCAAACAGCCGGGAAGCTCATACGAGCCGACCCGGATCAACCTCGCGATCGTCTCTATATGCTTCAATCAAGAGAAGGAGACCACGGAAGTCACCCCGATCTCCTCCTTATTTAAGAAACCGGAGGACTCGATCGCCATCTCAGCTTCACCGTCTAACACGATGGACTAAGGCACGAGATCGCCTCCCCGCACAACGTACACCGTCGAAGGTCGGCATCTACATGACGATCCAAGGTGGAAGAGTGCAACCATGGTCCCGGTGGTCGATGGAACCGACCGCTTAGGCCATGCAAGGTCCCTTTAGGCCAAGATCGCCCGCCCTTCGTTTAAATACGAGGCCGGCGTAGTCCGAGGGCCCTCCAAAATAAATCGGTGGACACGATCGTCGCCCTCAAAGGTTCATCATCTAACATGGTGAACCGGGACAATGCGACGTGCCACAACCCCGCCTCAACGCACACCGCCGAGGTCGGCCATCTCCATGGCTAGCCGAGGTGGAAGCAGAGCTAACAAGCCGCGGCGCGGAGTTGATTCATCCGACGCCGCTCGCGCAAGGACTCCTCTAGACCGAGACCGCACGCCCTTCGTTTAAATACGAGGCGAGGCGCAGCCTAACGGAGGACCCTCATAATAAAGTGAGTCACGAGACACTCAATGTCTTCGCGCATCAAGACATGATCAAGGAGTCGGTCCATCGAACTCCGCGATCGTGCACGGTTCCTCAAGACGGACGACCGTCCCCGAGGATTCGACAAAGTTGAAGACCGCTCACTCAAGGAATTATTTTCATCCCCTTACTTCCACTAAGTGAATAAAAACAAGGGGCAAGAAGAGTGCGGACTACCTACACGATTTATCGTCGCTATTCAACCACATACGGAGATCGTCATTTTTTCAGATGTAGTGCAGCGATCGAATGTGTTGTAAAAAGTTATCTTTATGAGTTTATCAATTCATTTGGAACTACCCACGCAACGATCTCTCCTGACGCATTTGTACAAAGTCAAACAAAGACTTAAAAATAACCATTCATTCAAGTGATAAGTCAGAAAGACAAATGCTCATTTCATTACTTGAAAAAATAGAGTACATGATCGCCCGAAGGCCTAAGTACTACAAAAGAAAACTACAAAGCTACAAGTAAGCTAAAAACATCAAAAAGGAAGCGCCTCAGGCCCCTGCCGGGCCTTCACCATCAGCATTCGGCGCGGTTCCCTCATCTGCCGGAGCATCGGGATGAGCAAGACTATCTGGAGACGGATACCAGCTCAAATCCACACCGATGTCCGCCAGGTCCAAGATCGGCAAGGAGAAAGCCGAATTGAGAGGATGCTCCAATGCATATGACTTGAACGTCTCGGCAAGAGGACCGACCTCCAAGCCTCCCTTCTTAGCCGCTCGGATGGAGTCGGCGAACGCCAAGTAATAGGCGAACTCGCTGACATACTCCAAGTTTTGGAAGGGATCGGCCTTGGTCGCCTCAACCTCTCCTCTCAGCTCGGCCATCGCCTGTTGCGATCCCCGAGCTCGGCCTCCTCGCAGCAACCTTCTCTTTCGCCTCCGCCGATTCGCTCATCACCCGAGCGATCGTCACCTTCTCGCGATCGGCCTCCTCAAGAACATTCCTCGCCTGACGGCACTCAGATCTGGACCCGAAACCGGTCGACCGCCATTCGGAATTTCTCAGTCTCCTTCTTCTCCAGCTCAAGCTCATGGCTCGCCCGCTTGGCCGCCTCCAAGGAGTCCTTCTCCATCGTTGCGATCTTGTCAGCAAACTCGGCGTTCTCTTTCCGAGCCGCCTCAAGATCCTCCTGAAGGCGAATAGTGGAGGGCCGCCCCTCAAACTCCTGAGCAGCCTGGACGGCCATGGTCGCCGTCTGAAGAGAAAGGGCGACGACAGCATCCATCGAACTCGACGATCGCAGCCGGGCGATCGCATCCAGATCGCTTGTCCACGCCTTCGCAAAGGTATGTACTTGCTCACATAGGGAGGAATGTCGCAGAATGGCGAGGAGATCGACTCGCCGTAAAAATCCACGACCATCGGTGGACAAGACGGGTCTTTGCGACGGATCCTGCACCAAAACACCAAGGTTAATACAACTCCTACGCAGATGTAATTGTCAACACAGAAATGCTATCTACCTCTCAGCCTTCTCGGGATCCCGACCGAAAAACGGTTTCCCTCGAGGAGTTTCCGCATCCGCGATCGCCGCCTCCCGCAGAAAAGCCACAGAGGGCGGCTCGCGCTCCGGAGCAACGATGGTGATCGGAGGCGCGGCGATCGGCACTTCATCGCCCGGGGCAGGAAACGAAGTTTCTTGCGGCCTCGGCCTCTTGCGATTCGCCCGAAGCCCCTTCTCCGGAATTTCCTCCTCAACCTCGACCTGCGCTACGCGAGGCTCCGGCTCCGCACGAGGCACCGCCTCTGGAACTATAGGCAATGCGACGGGCGGAACCCGAGTCGACCTCTTCGCGCGAAGACGGCCTAGGACTCCTGGGTTCGACATAGCGATCTCCTCCGGAGGCTCCAAAAAGCGAGGGAAACGAACCTCTGCAGTTAAAGACGATCGACTAACGGTCAGACACTATCTTCAAGTAAGGCGATCGCCTAGAAATTGAAGATCGCATAAAGTCATACCTGGCACCGCGAGATGTCTCGGGAAGCGGAATAGTCGAGCCGACAACCAGCGACTCTCCTTGTTGATCCGAGTGGCGTCTAGGTCGTCGTCCGACAAGCTCCTAATTCGCTCCCAAACAACGAGGAAGTCGAAAGGCGCCTCCGATCGCGGAATATGAAAGCCTCGCAAAATGTAAATCAAATTAGATCACCCAACACGCATCCAAGCGAAGGGAGAGTCTAAACCCTTACCGGGATTCCTCTCCCGAAATCTGGGGATCTCCATTCGCTGTGGGATTGTCGCCGCCGAAGCTCTCCACTTGCCGCCGACCCGTAACCACTTCGCCCGATCGCCCGTATCTTATTCGAACTCCATGAATCACCCGCCAGATCGGCCTTGAATATGGTAACCGCCGACCAACCCTCTATGTGCCGTCGCTTAAACAAATAGTTCATCTCCAACGGCGACGGAGATTGACAGGCGGTGACCGCCGAAAAGGGTGAGGGTGCAAATGATTTGGAGCCGTGCTCGGCCACCAAGTGGCGCCACATTCCAGCGGCCACAGATGGGAGACCGCAGCGACAGAGGGAAGCGCAAACTGCCTCCATAACGGCCTCACTCACTGCGACCATACCCATCGAGGTCGGGTCGGCTCGTTCATTCTCCGCGGCGCGAACATGTCCACATCTCAAGGAACATGGAATCTTGTCCTCCAGACGCCGATCTCTCACGACGCCGAGCCCGTATTTGGCCGAGCGACCACAACGACGCCGCGCGGCACGATATCGCGACCGCTTGGGGAGCACATAGGGATAAGCGACCAATATCCTCGAAATCGAATCGCGGAGTAGACCGCCAATCTCTCCATTATTTCAAAGAAAGGCCCTATAGCCCGCCCAAAATCACTATGTTGCTCCCAAGAAGCCCCGATCGCGATCTCTCTCGATCTGCGATCGTCTCTCCTACTGCCGACTCCTAGCAACATCGGCCTCATCAACAGAGCCTCAACTGCCGGTCGATTCCGGCCGAATGGCCACCTGCCTCTCAGTGGAAGACTAAGAAGTTTCTCCTGGCACTGATGTCCCGGGCGTAACTAGTTCCCGCCCAAACGACGATGAGGTTCCGGCCATTTTCAGAGTTAGAAAGGGAGAGAAGGATTTTTCTTACCCTAAAGTGAAATCGATCGACGATCGGCGCTTAGATCTTCAAAAAAATTCGGCAGCAGGACCTTCTTTCTCCAAAGCGTACGCGTGAGTGAGACTGCAGCCCCACGCCCCCTTTTATAGGAGAAAGCAGGGACCCGATTGCAATAAGGGAAAACCTCAGGGGTCGGATCTCAAACGGCGCACTGGGCCGACTCCTCGAGACCCGCGTACGCGTCTTTTCGAGGACGCGTCAGCCGAGGAGTCATTAATGACCGTTGGCGTCCTCCAATAGGAGCCCGACACGTGCGAGGAGACTTTTCAACGCCCGTTGCTTTTTCCCGCGCAGTTCAGCGGCCAACCAGGTCGTCCGAATCCAGAGCATATCGGCTCAAAGACGATCGCGCTCAATAAAACACTTAGTCGCTCGTCAAAAATTTAGCGATCGCTAAGAAAGCCACCTCACCCCACGTTTCCAACGTATGAGCGAGTGGGGCAATTGTTGTGTCACGATTTATTCATCCCGACAGGCGATCGACTATAAGGCCGAGCGACCAAGTCAACTACCAAACTCGACTAGCTCGCCAAGTCGAAGATATCAAACCACCATCGGTACCTAGCGATCGACTCCTGTGGCGATCGCCTTTGCACCGGCGATCCGCTCTACTAACCGCTTAAGGGCAATCGACTGCGCCCGAGCAGAGACGATCGCCCATCAAAACCGGCCAAGGACTGGATCTCTAAAAGCACCCACGTGCGAGATCCATAAAGGCGCCGACAAGATCTTTTGCTAATCGACAAGATCTTTGACCAAAGCCTCGTCACCTACCCCACCTACCGCATGTGCGCCGAAAGTTGTCGATAGGGCCGCATGTGACCGACTCAGACGCGTGTAAGCTCCCCATCGACCGAGTAGTTGATCGCCAACAACTCCTCGCAGACTTTGAGGGGACAGGCCCATGTGCTAAAAGACGATCGCCCGATTATTATATTGCAGTAAAGGCGATCGCCCGGCGTATCCAAGCTCTATAAATAGAGAACCTCCTCCTACTGGAAAAAGGTTCTCGGCCTCGTAATTCATTTTAACCAACGGTTCGTAACTCATCCACTACAGCCCGAATTCATTCGACTTACGCCGCAGCTCATTCTCTCACATTCCGATACATCCACGAAATATCAAGAACACACACATATCATCAAGCTCCGGCTATCTCACCTAATCCATCTCGTGACTTCTCTCCAAATCTCTCGTCCCGTAAGACGATCGGCATGAAAGCAAGTCTCCACTAGACAGATTCCAAGGGATTCACAAGCCCGAAGCCCAAACATCCAGCTATATACTCGCCGTGAGAGGCGGTCGATCTCTCACCGCCGCGACTGTTCATCACCTTTGTTACAAGAACTCACAGAGCATCAAATCTGGTTCTTCCGGCAATCTACACGCTCACTAGCTAAGATAACAAGAAACTTTACACTCATTGTAATTGTATTCTTACATTAGTACTTGTATCCCCGAATATCGGTATTAATAATATCTCGCGAGAGCATTCAAGCCCGGGACTAACAACCCCGGCAAATCTTGTGTTATTTATCTTTCTCTCGGAAGTGCTCTTGCATTTGTTTGCTATCACATCCATTCCAGCAATATCTATCTCCGGATAATATTTTGGGTAGCAACAGTACGCTAATCCATTAAAAGGTTTTAAAATACAGCGGGTCCCACTTCTGACATAGGTTGATACCCTAAATGCCTAAAACGGCGGTTTAAAAATAATAAACAATTTAAAAACATCGCGGCTTTTGAGATTCAGTTGTCCAGATGTCGTGTAAGGCATTTAATGAACATGACGTTTGACATAAAAACAGGGCACGTGGACAAAAATTATTTTAAAAAGGAAATAATATTATATTATATACTGAATCGAAATCCTATAGCATGTGCTGTTCTCCGCGTCGATACAGCGTTCCCCCTTAAAAAGGTACTAATAGGTTTTGAATTCCATACAACAATATTTGGATTAATGCTGTATTCATGGGTCCTACAGTATTCCCCCTTAATTATTGCACACATCAGCTGTAGGATTCATATACGTTCGTTCGCTACGATCGTATTGATGATTCCGAGTGTACAGATAATTAATGTTGATATCTTGTATTCACGGGTCTTACAAAGATTCCCCTCAATTGTTGAGTAAAAGCAAGAAATTTACTTACAGGAGTCCGGGCCGTAGTATTCCCAATTCGTTCTTAGCATGTTGAATCTTGTTGTGTCGAGAGGCTTGGTGAAAATGTCGGCCAGCTGGATGTCTGTATGAACTTTTTCCAGGCGAACATCCTTGTTCTCGACATGATTCCTGATGAAATGATGCTTCATGTTGATATGTTTAGTGTGCGAGTGCAAAACAGGATTGTGCGTGATTGCAATTGCACTCGTGCTATCACACATGATCGAGTCTCTCTAGCATCGATTCCATAATCGACAGCTTGTTGCCGCATCCAAAGGATCTCGCATACAGATCTACCAAAGAAGATAGTACTGATTCATCCGTGGAAAGAGAGTTAGCCAATTGCTTCTTACCGAACCAAGAAACGAGTCTAGGTCCGAGAAAGTGACAAGTTCCACTTGTACTCTTCCTATCTAGCTTGCACCTCCGAGATCCGATTCAGATCCAACTAAATCGAATCCGCCTTCCTTAGATACCACGATCCCCGCATCGACTGCCTTTAACGTATTTCGTGATTCGTTTAGCCGTATTGAAGTGTGATTCCTTAGGTGCAACTTGGTATCTCGCACACACTCCAACAAAGAAATCGATATCGGGCCTCGCTAGCCGTTAGGTACAGGAGCGAACCAATGAGCTTCTGTAGAGTGATTGGTCAAACGGCTTTCCGGCTTCATCAAGACTAATTTGCACGGAAGTGCTCATGGGGTTGGCGAGGATTTGGAAGTGTTCATTCCAAATTTGTTGAGAAGCTCCGCCGTATTTCTCTGGTTGATGAATATACCGTAGGCAAATCGCTTTACTCGCAAAACCTAGGAAATAACTAAGTTCCCCATCATACTCATTTCAAATTTGCTTTGCATGAGATGTGAGAACCTTTGACACAGAGCAAGGTTAGTTGAACCAAAAATAATATCATCGACATAGATTTGTACCATTAGAAGGTCATCACCTTCTCGTATCTTGAACAAGGTTTTGTCGACACCTTTCTCAAATCCGTTGTTGGTTAGATATCGGGACAGTGGTTTCGTACTGTGCTCTAGGGGCTTGTTTAAGTCCGTACGCCGCTTTCCTTAGCCTGTAAACTAGATCGATACCGTCTGTGTTGGCAAACCCCGGTGGTTGTTCAACATAAACTTCTTCCGCAAGCTCTCCATTCAGAAAGCACTCTTGACGTCCATTTGGTATACGATAAAACTCTTATGGGCGGCAAAGGCTAAAAATATCCTAATGGCTTCTAGTCTCGCTACAGAGCGAAGGTTTCATCATAGTCGATTCCTTCTTCCCGACAATAGCCTTGTGCTACTAGTCCGGATTTGTTCCTTATGATAAGTCCATTTCGATCCTTTTTGTTTCAAATACCCATTTGGTTCCTATAACCGATTGGTGTGTGGCCTGGTACAAGATACCATACATTGTTTCTTTCAAACCGTTAAGCTCTTCTTCCATAGATGTTATCCAATGAGAGTTGTTAAGAGCGTCTATGGTCGAAACAGTTCGGACTGGGCTAAGAATACGGCTATAGTGCACATATTGAGTCTCCTAAGTTCGGATTGAGATTTCCATTCAGAAACCGTGAGACTTCACAATTAGATTCTTCTTGTGCACAAACTACATATCCTTGAGTACTCTGAATTCACCTACCAGTAGAAACACCTGCATTAATGTATCCAATGATCGGCTCTTATGGTGATCTCTCAACCATCTTCGGTCGGGTTCTAGTTCAGATCCCGCATCAGTATCGAAAGTTTCAGGTACACTTCACCAGACATGCACGCCTTCATCCACATCGATTCTTACAGATGCGGGGTTGATTTCTACATCAACAACAGGTTCTATGGGTGTAGGTGGATCCAAGATAGATAGATGGTGAATGTCCTGAGTGATATCATCTACTCCTGTAGGGTCATGGTGTGGTTCCGAACACTACATGAACCGATTCCTCGATCGTCACCTCCTTTTATTAAAGATTCAAAGCTTTGCTGACGGAGGAGTATCCTACGAATATTCCTTCATCTGATTTTTCATCAAAGGTTCTAAGTTGGTCCTTCCCGTTGTTCAATACATAACACCTGCATCCAAAAATGTGAAAATACGAAACTAATGGAGTTTTGTTATTCCATACCTCGTAAGCTGTTTTGTTGTGGTGCTTGTTGACGATACAGCGGTTTTGAGTGTAGCACGCTGTATTGGTTGCTTCACCCCAGAAACGCTGCGGCAATTTGCTTGCGGCAATCATTGTCCTTGCTGCTTCTTTCAACGTCCTATTCTTTCGCTCGGCAACACCATTTTGTTGAGGTGTACGGGCAGCTGAGTACTCGTGCTGTATTCCATTCTCCGAACAGTATTGCTGTAACACCCCAAACTAGGCGGATATTACAGTGCCGTAGATCCCCAACTGGGACCCACCAGGCAAATGAAAATGAATGAATTACACAAGATAAATGTAGTACCGAACTACATTACAACAATAATTACTCCGATGAGGATTTTAGTTACAACACACCAGGATAATACCGAATACTAGTGTATTTTATATGAAGATAAAATACACAACACTGAATGAAACGGAGTATTCAAATGAAAGTTTGCAGCGGAAAATAAAGGACAATAACATGAATAACTGAAAGATCGGGGCCCCCTACTAGTATCACTAGGACTCCTCGACATCAACATGCTATTCCCGTGCGTTTGCCTTGCCATGACCTGAAAAACAAAATCCCCAAACGGGGTCAGTTACAAAGAACAACAATCCTCAAGGGTTGAAAATACACAATTATGATTAACTGAAGTTATGAAATATTCTTAGTTATGAATTACGCTGAAGAGGAGTATCATAGTACGCCCGTAATGTTCTGTGCAAGTGTACAACACCCGTCCGTGTACCTAATTAGTCTCACGAGACAATATGACCCGTGTGCACGGTCTAATGTATCTGTGAACCAAATACATAACCATCATGTGCCCGACTAAAAATTCCACACAGACACACCCGGCCACGCAATATGAACCCAGAAGGTCACATGAACGAGAATGACCATAATGAATATCAATGAATAATAATTAGACAAGGCCAAGAATGACTCACCGAGATGAGAGTAATAATGAAATGAATGATAGCTCAACGAAAAGATTGGAACCGCCGTTCCTTATGACTGAAGTGATTAATTGACAATAACAAGTTTTAACATGATTAATACAATGATGAATGAGTTATGATTATGAATGATCAACAACAAAAGGTATGAATATCCTTTTAACCGAGTAAGAATTAACTTACTAAATACCGATGAAGAAAGTCCTTCCACGAACAAATGTCCTAAATGAAGTGTCGGTCGCACGAACAACCTTAATTCAATACAATTACCGACAATCCGATCAATATACGAATTAAACACGAATATAACGAACTCAAAACGTCGATACGATTAAACTAAGTTCATTGGGGCATTATATCGAATACGTTGTATCCAAACTCCGATTGTTTACAATCAAACCTCGATATACCAATATCAAAATCCCCAAGAAGTGTTTCAAACCAAAAAAACATCTCCAATACGATCAATAATCCGATATGAATATCCAAAAATGTGATTATAACAACAATTAGTCGAAAATTCCCAATTCCAACTCGATTTACAAGGTGTTCTTGAATAATTCCTCAATAATCCAATGAATCCTTATACAAACTCATAATCATATACATATCCCTTCATATATCATGATTATAACGTCCAAAACATCCTATTTCAACACAAAATCGAAGTCCAAAGTGTTGAAGGAATTACCTCTTGATGATCCAAGTGCTTTAATCCGAAGAACACGCGTTAGATTGATTATCCTAAGCTTCACGATCAAAAGGAGATGAAGAAAATCAAATACTCAAATGATTTGTGAAGGAAAAACCCTCCTCAAGCTTCCTCTCTCGGTTGAAGGTGAAGAAAAGGGGAAAAAATGGTCAAAATGCTGAAAAAAATGAATTTAAGGAGTCGATCGCTGCCGGACACGGCCCGTGCCGATCGGCACGGCCGTGTCGCACGATTAACCCGACAGTGACTCGACCGTGTCCCGCTTGACACGGTCGCGGCGCGAGGGCCTCCCCGACAATGACCCGTCCGACGACTTCGGCATGACTCGACCGTGCTGCACGACACGGTGGGCCGGGCGACGATCGGCTTATCCGGAAGGGTTCGACTCGGCCGTGCTGACGACACGGCCGGGTCCTCGAGGCGTGCCCGGCATCTTCCGGACGAGTACGGCACGGGCCGTGTCGGACGACACGGCCGAGTTCGTTCGGCAGTGATCGCCAATACCGAAAAATGAGCGGTTGAGCTAAACGACCATAACTCTCTCGTCCGGACTCCGATTGACTCACCGTTTGAACCATTGGAAAGCTAACTCGATGCTCTATAATATTGCAAAGATTTAGAATTTTTGGAGTTACCAAAAATTAATGGTGATCTATCAAAGTCGAACTCAAATGAGGAAAGTTGAAACAATGAACAATAACGATACACAACTCGAAGTTTTTCCGAACGGTGAACACGGTGAAAGAACATGATTGATGAATGATTATAATTGAGTGAAAATACACTGAGTGACAATTACAGATCGATAATTACCGAATGATAATGATCGAATTACAACCGGTATTACATACACCCTTAAAAGAGTTTCGTCTCGAAACTAAGGGTCAAACAACTCGGGATAACTCTCCCGCATATTCTCCTGCTTTCCCATGGCCTCTTCGACTCCGTGTCTAGACCACTGAATCTTGACTAAAGGGATCGTCTTGTTCCTCAACTGTTTGATTCGCCGCTCTAACACTCGTACAGGACGCTCCTCGTACGAATGATCATCTGCGATCCCGATTTCGTCGAACTGAAGTATGTGACTCGGGTCGGCAACATACTTCCGTAACTGAGAGACGTGAAACACATTACGAATTCAGCTCAACGCCGGAGGTAACGCCAATCGATAAGCTAAATCGCCTACTCGATCCAAAATTTCAAACGGTCCAATGAATCTTGGGCTCAACTTCCCCCGTTTTCCGAAACGGAAAAATACCTCGACTCGGGGATATCTTGACCAAAACATGGTCACCCGTCTCGAACTCTAGTGGTCGACGACGATTATCCGCATACGATTTCTGTCGACTCTGAGCTATCAACCTACGACTCTTGATCAAAGCTACCTTCTCCCGGACGGCTATAAGCATATCGGGCTCGGTGCCGATTGATTCTAACAAGTCATCCTAACACAAAGGAGATCGACAAAGACGACCGTACAAGGCCTCGTAAGGTGCCATCTTAATGGAGGCATGCCAACTATAATGTATGTGGACTTAAACAACAGTAGTTGGGCTTCCCCATCGTCTACTAATCGAGGATGCATGCCCTCAACATGTCCTCTAATGTCTGAATAGTCCTCTCTGATTGTCCGTCGGACTGAGGATGAAAGGCAGTACTGAGATTAAGCTGAGTTCCCATAGCACGATGAACTGATTTCCAAAAATGGGATACTAATCGTCCGTCACGATCGGAAACGATACTCTTAGGAGTACCGTGCAGTCTCACTATCTCCTTGATGAACAATCGGCGGTCTTGGGACTCCACAAATCCTTGATCTCAAGGAAATGAGTTGATTTAGTTAAGCGGTCCGCGATCACTCAGATCGTATTTATGCCACGATGACTCGTCGGCAATTCGTGATGAATTCCATAGAGATGTCTTCCCACTTCCATTCCGAATAGGAGCGGTATCAAGATACTCACGGCCGATGTTCAATCTTAACTTGTTGATAGGTTAAGCATCTCAAACAAATTATGCGACTTCTCGCTTCATATTACTCCACCGTAAATTTTGTTTCAAGTCCTTGTACATCTTACTGGACCCTGATGAATGTAATAAGGGGTAGCATGAGCTTCTCTCAAAATAGAATTTTTCAACTCGACATTCGCGCACGCACAACCGGTTCTTAAACCTCAAAAGTCCATCCTCGTGGACTACGAATCTGTGGGCTTTCCCCGAGCCACATCTTCACGAATGCGCAACAATGCTGGGTCCGAACTCCGATTCTCCCCGATTGCATCCTCGAGATGATGAAATCTCTAACATACAAAGTGTCCCTCGAACTCGCCGGCTGCACTCGATCTCGGGTCAAAGGAATTCCTGTTGAAGCTCCTTCTGAACTGTTAAACGAGCAAGCATCTGCTCCTGAACGGACTTACGACTCAAGGCGTTGGCGACAATGTTCGCCTTGCCCGGGTGGTAAAGGATATCGATATCAAAATCTTTGATTAATTCCAACCACCGTTTCTGTCGCATATTTAACTCCTTCTGAGTAAATATATACTTCAACTCTTGTGATTGGTGAATAACTGAAAGGTGACGCCATAAAGGTAACGACGCCAAATCCCCAACGCGAAAACCACGGCTGCTAGCTCCAGGTCGTGGGTTGGATAATTAACCAGCTAATCCGAGGAAACATCGGATTTACTTAATATCTCTCGGAGGTTTCCAATCTCGGATAGTCTCTGACTTCTGAGGGTCGACACGAACTCTGTCAGATGAAATTACATGCCCGAGAAAGTCACTTCGGACCTCCAGAACTCATATTTGGAAAACTTTCCATAAAGTTGCTCTCGTCTCAACACGTCGAGAACCTGATGAAGATGAACCTCGTATTCCTCTCGGCTACGAGAATAAATCAAAATGTCGTCGATAAAGAAAACAACAAACTGATCCAAAAAGTCGATGAAAACCCGATTTATTAACCCCATGAATACCACAGGTGCAATCGTTAGCCCGAATGGCATAACTACGAACTCATAATGCCTATAGCGTGTATGAAACGATGTCCTCGCGATATCCGACTCTCGAATCCGCAACTGGTGATATCCAGATCTTAAGTCGATCTTGGAAAATACTGAAGCTCCCTGAAGTTGATCTAAAAGATCATCAATACGAGGTAAAGGATACTACTCTTGATCATTACCCTGTTCAACTCCTGGTAATTAATACACACACGAGACGAGCCATCCTTCTCCTTGACAGATCACACTGGTGCTCCTCACGGGGACGCAATCGGTCGGAGATAACCTTTCTCGAACTATTCCTCAAGTTGAATCTTCAACTCCTGCATTCTGGTCGGGGCCATCCGATATGGTGCCTTCGATAAAGGGGACGTACCGGCTCCAACTCACTCCTGAATTCCTCTACTCTATGTGAAGGCAAATACATCGTCAATCGATGACAATGATACCACGAATGATTGAACATTTCGATTGCCCCTAGAATGGTCAATCGATAAAAAGAGATACCAATAATGATTGAACAACTCGACTGCCTTAGAAAGGCCAATCGATGAAGATGATACAATGAATGTTTGAATAACTCGATTGCCTTTGAAAGGACAATCGATGAAAATAATACAATGAATGATTGAATAACTCGATTGCCTTAGAAAGGCCAATCGATGAAAATGATACAATGAATGATTGAATGACTCGATTGTCTTAGAAAAGCCAATCGATGAAAATGATACAATGAATGATTGAATGACTCGATTGTCTTAAAAAAAAAACAATCGATGGAAATGATACAAGGAATGATTGAATAACTCGATTGCCTTAGAAAGGCCAATCGATGAAAATGATACAATGAATGATTGAATGACTCGATTGTCTTAAAAAAAAAACAATCGATGGAAATGATACAAGGAATGATTGAATAACTCGATTGCCTTAGAAAGGCCAATCGATGAAAATGATACAATGAATGATTGGATAGTTCGATTGCGGAATTTCTCTGCTTTCGCCATAATAAAATTCTACTGGAACAACGGGGATTACTTCCCTGAAGCACACATTCGACAACCAACGACGGAAAGATAGCGACCAAACGCTAACAAACACTGAGGATAGTATCAAGACGGTTAAACCAACTAATACCGAAAATTACATCGTCCTAAGATAAATTCACCACGATTAGGTCCACCAACCAATCGCGGTTACTAAGCTTACTTAGGTATTATTCCGAATATGAATGAATGAGGTGTACCAGCATCAAACGGTACACACAATTTGAAATTAAATTACGAGTATACCTGAAATCATTCGGCCACCGGATCGCTTGGTCCTCCTCATCATATGAATTGGGACTTGCCGGCCCCGAACCGACGCTCCGTCCCGATAAATACGAGCTCCAACTCTATTTGCTTCCATTGTCTTAAACGACGATGACAAAGCAATCGATTCAAACGCTGTTGCTTCGGGCCCGAGATGCCGCGAGTCGACTTGGAGTCCTTTCGAAAAACGGCCTTATGCCCAAAATTCCCACAATTATAGCACGTGATAGACGGTTTCGGACACTCGGCCGAAATGACCTTGCTCCACAATTGAAACAGTGATGACCGAATCGCCGCCGGGAATGAGATCCCGCACGATTATGCGCCGTAGAAGGTTGCTCGAAACGATAGGGCTCACACGAGGCTTCTTGAAGGTCGATCGACCGCCTTTGGGTTGATTACGCCGTTGATTTCCTGTTGACATATGCAGTTGCCGCCAAGAATTTCCTTAGCGGTGGCTGACGGGAGAGTTCTCTCGATTAATCCGGCCGAGTGGCGCAATGATGATTGAGCAACGCACATGGGTCATCATGGCTCGCATAAAAGTGAGTGGATCAACCCGAACATCTTCTCGATCGAGCCGAGTCCCGGCACGATTTCCGGCATGAGTGATTATTTCTCGGGTTTCGGTTCACCGCACTGCCTCTTCTCGTGCATCCTCGACGGCTCTCTCCATACGGAAGTAGGAAGGTCGCATAATGATTATATTTCCGCATGGTTAGCACGTTATGATTATGTCATGAGATGATGAAAATGAGTATACATGCTCTAACTTAGTGATTATATGAATGATTTATCAAGTTACATGATTATCTCGATGAAATTCTTGAAATGATTATCTTGAATAACTTAACAAGATTGATAATATGATCATCCGTGATTGACAATCGGATAATGAAATGAATTGAGTAATTAATGAGTTAACATGATCGTCCCGATTATTAATCGAGTAATGAAATGAATTAAGTGATTAATGAGTTAACATGATCGCCCTAATCACAATGAATGATGATGTTTGAGGATTGTTAATTGATGAATGATGAATGAATGACTATTGCGAAATTATACCATGGCGTTAGAAATCTTACAGCTTCTTCCTATTCGATTGGCTCGGCATTTGCACAGTCACACGTGACGCGAAAGTCCAATGATACTAGTCCGATAACGATGATTTCAAATGAGACATGACTCGGAAGGTAGTATTCAAAACCACGCTCCGATACCAACTCAGTAACACCCCAAACTAGGCGGATATTACGGCCGTAGATCCCCAACCGGGACCCACTGTGCAAATGAAAATGAATGAATTACACAAGATAAATGTAGTACCGAACTACATTACAACAATAATTACTCCGATGAGGAGTTTAGTTACAACACACCAGATAATATCGAATACTAGTGTATTTTATATGAAGATAAAATACACAACACCGAATGAAACGGAGTATTCAAATGAAAGTTTGCATGGAAAATAAAGGACAATAACATGAATAATCGAAAGATCGGGGCCCCTACTAGTATCACTAGGACTCCTCGACATCAACATGCTATTCCCGTGCGTTTGCCTTGCCATGACCTGAAAAACAAAATCCCCAAACGGGGTCAGTTACAAAGAACAACAATCCTCAAGGGTTGAAAATACACAATTATGATTAACTGAAGTTATGAAATATTCTTAGTTATGAATTACGCTGAAGAGGAGTATCATAGTATGCCTGTAATGTTCTGTGCAAGTGTACAACACCCGTCCGTGTACCTAATTAGTCTCACGAGACAATATGACCCGTGTGCACGGTCTAATGTATCTGTGAACCAAATACATAACCATCATGTGCCCGACTAAAAATTCCACAGCACACACCCGCCACGCAATATGAACCCAGAAGGTCACATGAACGAGAATGACCATAATGAATATCAATGAATAATAATTAGACAAGGCCAAGAATGACTCACCGAGATGAGAGTAATAATGAAATGAATGATAGCTCAACGAAAAGATTGGAACCGTCGTTCCTTATGACTGAAGTGATTAATTGACAATAACAAGTTTTAACATGATTAATACAATGATGAATGAGTTATGATTATGAATGATCAACAACAAAAGGTATGAATATCCTTTTAACCGAGTAAGAATTAACTTACTAAATACCGATGAAGAAAGTCCTTCCACGAACAAATGTCCTAAATGAAGTGTCGGTCGCACGAACAACCTTAATTCAATACAATTACCGACAATCCGATCAATATACGAATTAAACACGAATATAACGAACTCAAAACGTCGATACGATTAAACTAAGTTCATTGGGGCATTATATCGAATACGTTGTATCCAAACTCCGATTGTTTACAATCAAACCTCGATATACCAATATCAAAATCCCCAAGAAGTGTTTCAAACCAACAAAACATATCCAATACGATCAATAATCCGATATGAATATCCAAAAACGTGATTATAACAACAATTAGTCGAAAATTCCCAATTCCAACTCGATTTACAAGGTGTTCTTGAATAATTCCTCAATAATCCAATGAATCCTTATACAAACTCATAATCATATACATATCCCTTCATATATCATGATTATAACGTCCAAAACATCCTATTTCAACACAAAATCGAAGTCCAAAGTGTTGAAGGAATTACCTCTTGATGATCCAAGTGCTTTAATCCGAAGAACACGCGTTAGATTGATTATCCGGGCTTCACGATCAAAAGGAGATGAAGAAAATCAAATACTCAAATGATTTGTGAAGGAAAAACCCTCCCTCAAGCTTCCTCTCTCGGTTGAAGGTGAAGAAAAGGGGAAAAAATGGCTGAAATGCCGAAAAAAAATGAATTTAAGGGAGTTGACTGCCTGCCGGACACGGCCCGTGCCGATCGGCACGGTCGTGTCGCACAGCTGGCCGACAGTTGGCCGACAGTGACTCGACCGTGTCCTGCTTGACACGGTCGCGGCGCGGAGGGCCTCCCGACAGTGACCCGTCCGACAGCGACTCGGCATGACTCGACCGTGCCAGACGACACGGTCGGCGTCTTGGCGGGCGATCTTCGCTTATCCGGAAGGGTTCGACTCGGCCGTGCCAGACGACACGGTCGGGTCCTGAGGCAGACACTTCGGCATCTTCCGGACGAGTACGGCACGGGCCGTGTTGACACGGCCGAGTTCGTTCGGCAGTGATCGGCCAATACTGAAAAATGAGCGGTTGAGCTAAAACGACCATAACTCTCTCGCCCGGACTCCGATTGACTCACCGTTTGAACCATTGGAAAGCTAACTCGATGCTCTATAATATTGCAAAGATTTAGAATTTTTGGAGTTACCAAAAATTAATGGTGATCTATCAAAGTCGAACTCAAATGAGGAAAGTTGAAACAATGAACAATAACGATACACAACTCGAAGTTTTTCCGAACGGTGAACACGGTGAAAGAACATGATTGATGAATGATTATAATTGAGTGAAAATACACTGAGTGACAATTACAGACTGATAATTACTGAATGATAATGACTGAATTACAACCGGGTATTACAATTGCTCTATAAAGCGGTTAGTAAATTCAGTACCTCTGTCGGAACGAATGCACACGATACTCGATGCTTTTTCATTCTGCAACTTTCTCAGGAGCTCGGGCAGCCTTGATGTTGTTTCCTTCTTCTTGCTAAGAAAGATCGTCCAAGCATACCTGGAATAATCATCAACAACAACCATGCAATATTTCTTACCTCCCAAACTTACTGGGTCTACAGGACCGTAGAGATCCATGTGTAGCATTTCCAACACTCTTTGGGTTGAAAGGTAGGATTTGCTTTTCAGGGTTGACTTGATTTGCTTGCCTTTCGCATGGTCCGCAGAGCCGTCCTTCTTGAATGACACATCCGCAAACCTCTAACCATACACTGTCTTGAAAGCTTGTTGATAGTCTTGAAGTTGACGTGAGACATCCTCTTGTGCCATAGCCACTAAGATCTGCAGTGCCTTTGGCAACAAAACATGGAATTGAGGAGCTCATAGGCTTCCAACAAGAATGTACATATTACTCGACCGCTTCGTAAGCACAACTTCCTTGGTTTGGGTGTTCTTGACTCTCTGATCTATATAGAACTTCACCGAGAACTGTTTATCACGTAATCAAGCTAATACTAAGTAGATTATACTGTAAGCCTTCAACATATGCGACATCGGTGACCTTGAATTTCCCGACAAGTAGGTTTCCTTTCCCTCTTGTTCTTCCTTTAGATTTATCACCAAGCGAACTTTCGGACCGCGACCTTCTACAAAATCGAGATAGCTTGCTCCTATCTCCTGGTCATGTGACGAGCATCCACTATCGAAGTACTGGTATCCTCCTCAGGATGTCTGTAACAAAGAAATTAGGTAGATTTAGGTCCCCTTTGATTTTGGGTCCATATATGTTAGTTCCTTTAGGTACCTGATTTTCCCGACAAAGAATTGGTTTATTGTAGGATGTACTCAGACAAGATTGCGTATCTACGGGGCATATCCGTAGTTGTTATAATCATGATAATTACTATGCATGTAAAATTCGTGGTTATTATTATTATTCCAAGACGAGTGCCGTCTAGGAGGTGGAGCCATTTTCCTAGGCCTAACAGCCTTGTCTTCCGGGTCTCCAGGTTGGATTCCCAAGGCCGTTGTTGATACCGAATCGGCATCTCTTGTCTTGAGGGATAACGGGGCTCCTGTATCCAATACCTAGGCGCCTGCATCGAGTGTACCTTGTGTGGGCCTTTGGTGGTTGATACCGTCTTCTTCTCGAATGATCGGCTTTGATGATATGCTTGTGGAGCATGTCAGAGATTACGCCTTCGAGTGGTTGTTGGTTCCACTGTCTCGAATAGTAGAGTTGAGGGGCGGAATTGCGGCTTTCGGTTTCTCGACAAAGCAGGTTCCTTTATGGGACTAGGAGTATCTTCCGATTCTGGAATGTGTTCCACACTCTTGACGAACACAGTACTAGTTTTACCTATATTCGAACATGAGCTGTATCCTAAGCCACTTTTGTCATGAGCATGTTGCCCAGTGCTCAGAATTTCTTCCATTCTTTTGGACGATTTTTCAAAAGACTTCAGAATGGTCTCAAGTTCAGTTTCTCGCTTCTCGAGAGTTGTAATTTTGGTTTGTAGTAGAACTAAATCATTTGTCTTGCTCTCATTATGGGTTTTAACCGCACTTAGTTCATGAGCAAGTTGATGATTGCTCTCCATGAGTTTTTCAAAATCGACCTTGCTGGTTTCACAATCAAGAGACATATTTTCATAATTTATTTTCAGCAAGTCATTTTCATCTTTCAGCTCTAGATTTGTTAATTGAAGCTGTATATTCTCAGTTTTTAGAGTCTCATGGGCCTTTTGAATGTTTTTGAATTCATTCATCATATTTTCGAAAGTATGAGATGCATTAGATGGAATAACTGAGGTTGAACTTACCTCATCGTCAGCCTTCTTCACCTTCTGGAACATCTTTGGCCATAAAGCACATGTATGCTTTATCATCGAACTCATCGTCAGATGAATCACTTTCAGTGACCACCTGAAGACATTCTACTGATTTGGATGGTGTGGGGGAGGCTTCTGATTCTCCAATCAGGGCCTTGAGCTTGTCTTTCCAAGCACGTCTTCTTTCATCTCTCTCTTGTTGCTCGGCCTCAGGCAATCTTTGGACTTTGGGATGAGGACATTTGTTTGCATAATGGCACGGTTTCTGCAGATTATAACACAGTTAGCATCACTGATGATGTTTCAGATTTACCTTGTTGTGAGTTTGGGCTGTAGGAGTCTTTCCATCTGTTTGATGAACTTTTGAATTTATGCATTAGAAGCGCCATTTCATCTTGTGACAGATGTCGTCGCTGCCGCCGCCGCTCTTGTGACCAAGCCGACGAGCTAGGCATGCCGTGTCGGCCAGTTCGATCTGACGAGAGCTGTGACCTTTGAAGGAGATTCTTCAGCTTTCTCTCTTCTGTCAATGTCATACTCAAAAGCTTTAAGGTCATAGAAGAGATCAAAAGTGGATATTTCATTAAGATTACAGGATACACGCATAGCTGTGGTCTTAATGTCCCATCGGGCTGGGAGAGATCTGAAAATTTTTAAATTCTTCTCCTTTTAGGTGTAAATCTTGCCCAACGCTTCAAGTTCACCAACAATACCAGTAAATCTGAGGTCAAGTTCCTCAAGTGTTTCCGTTGGTTTCATTTCAAAAGATTCAAATTGCTGAGTAAGTTTTGAAATCTTGTTTTCTTTTGAGAGCCTGGCCCTCACAAATTAACTTGAGTTTATCCTGATTTCTTTGTTGCTTTTGTAGCTCTTTACCTTTGAGAACGTGCCTTTGTCAAGAGTGACAAATAACGCGTTCTTAGCCACGTTGTCGAGATTGGCTCGCTTCCTTTCATCGGTTGTCCATTGCTCGCGTTCCTTCTCGAGCATTTCAAAGATGGGCTTGGCCCTCAATCCTTGCGGCCGGATTGACCTTCATGATCTTGATCGGACCATCTGTATAACAAAAATCATCTCTTCGTGCATTGCCGCAAGATGAGCTTCCATTCTAATTCTCGATCGTCAAATTCGTTAATAGAGAACATAGGGACTTTGTTAATCATAGAAGTATCCATACCGATAATATAGGAATGAAAGAGACTGCTTTTGAAAATAAGTGATTTGAATCGATTCGGTTAAAAGAAATATGGTGATTCTTTTTAGAATCAACCGCTCCGATACCACTTGTTGGCCACTTAAGTATACTGGATACTGTTTGGAAGAGTAGTTTAAACGACAAACTGTACGGAATCTAAATCTGAGTGCGTAGCGGAAGTCTTGAATACGATTAGTTGCCGTGGATACGGCAACGAAGTATTTGGTGTATACTTAATATATCACGGTAATTTCAAACAAGAAAAGCCAAGGTAAATGACACGATAATTTAAGTGGTTCGAGGTAAACCCCTCTACGTCCACCGGTCCTCCACACAGGAGTAAAAGTTTATTATATAATTCTGCGTACACAACTACGTAATTATAAACAAACCTATCCTTGTATCGTTCACACAGATTGATACAAAGAATGTCACTTTCAACCGTTCACACAGATTGGTTAAAGCTTCCTTCTTGACTAGCTTCTTCACACACAGTTCCAAAGCTTCGTCCTTATTCGTCCCACACAAGTCAGAATAACTTGTTGAGTTCACACAGAGCTCGGTTTTTACACAGAGGTAAAAGGTAGGTAACTGGTAAGAACAATGACTTTGAATATCAAGATCTTGAGCTGATGATGGCTGTTCTTGATGTTGAGCACTGTATATCTCTTTCGTTCTAACTTGCGATATGCTTTGGAGATATGTTTGCTCAGATGATAACTTTGATAGCTTTGAGAGTTAGGTTACTTCGATTGGTAACTGATCTTCAATGTCTTCAAGGATATATATAGTCTCTGAAGAAAGTATCCGTTGAGATGTCCGTTTGAATAAGATTTCCTTCAACGGGAATATGACATGATCCGGATTTCGCGGGATTCTGAAGATCTGAAGACTGACAGTATTTAAATACTTTATCCTTGAGTATTTAAATACTTCTTTGTTCAACGGAACTTGACTTGTGTTCTTTCTTGTCATTTTGTGAGCTGTATGGAAGATGACTGTATTTAGGGCATCGAGACAGTTTCCATACTTGATCTTTTACAAGTCTTCTTGCTGTACTGACGAACTTCACTTATGCTGATTCGAGGCAGGTCTTCGATATAGGATTTGAAGCCTCGATACAATTTTCCTTTACTGTATTTGGCATATATGTCAAAACCTTCTCAATAACAAATAACAATCGATACAGGGATCGGGTATCCTGGCTGATTCGATACAGGGTGTTTGTTTTTCCCAACAGGGATACATGGCAAAACTCCCTATGAGGTTTGGAATAATAGAACTCCTACTGTTGCTTACTTTCACATTTTTGGTTGGAAGTGTTTCATCCACAACAACGGTAAAACACAACTAAATGTCTTTGATGCTAAAACTGATGATGGTCTCTTTATGGGATACTCACAAAGAAGCAAGGCATATAGAGTATTTAACAAAAGAACCTTAGTTGTGGAAGAAACACCCCATGTTGTTTTTGATGAATCTACTGTTGAGTACAGGAAGCAAGTTGAGCTAATTGAGAATAAGCTCAAATTAGCAACCCTTGAAGAAGTCATTGTACATGACACTGGAATGGTGGACTCACCTGCAGACCAGCCTGAAGATCCAACTGTAGCTGCTGAAGATCCAACTGCAGATCAGACAGGATCACCAAACCTATCTGATCCAGTTGCCGCTGATGAAGACACAACTGTAGCTGATAAAGACTCATCTGCGGATCAGACCCAACCTGCAGATGACAAGATGGTAGCTGATCCAGCTGCAGACCAAGGAGACCAGAACCCAGCTGATGCAGAAATCCACCAGAGCAATTCAACAGGGGGAACAGACCCAGAAGAAGACGATATCCCCAAGTGGCTCAAAGACCATCCAATCCAGCAAATCATTGGGAAGCTGACTGATGGAGTTAAGACAAGACAGTCAACTCTACCCGCAGGAATGGCTATGTTCTCATGCTTCATGTCACAGATAGAACCCAAGACAACAGAACAAGCTTTAGAAGATTATTCTTGGATAAATGCCATGCAAGAATAACTGGAGCAGATGGAAAGAAACAAAGTTTGGGAACTAATGCATGCACCGAGATCACAAGAAGGTTATTGGCACCAAATGGGTGTACAAAAACAAGAGTGATGAAGACGGAGCTGTTGTTAGGAATAAAGCCAGACTTGTTGCAAAAGGTTATGCACAGTGTGAAGAAATAGATTTTGATGAAACCTATGCACCTGTTACAAGATTAGAGGCCATCAGACTATTCTTCGCATATGCTGCATTCAAAGATTTTGAAGTCTATCAGATGGATGTAAAGAGTGCTTTTCTAAATGGCATCCTAGAAGAAGAAGTCTATGTAGAGCAACCCCCAGGTTTTGTCAAAGGAGACAAAGTCTACAAGCTGTTGAAAGCTCTCTATGGACTTAAGCAAGCACCAAGAGCATGGTATGAAACACTGTCTGTGTTTCTTGAGAATAATGGTTTTTGCAAAGGAAAGGTGGACAAGACCCTATTCAGAGTAGAGCACGAAGGCCACATATTAATAGTCCAGATATATGTGGATGACATCATATTCGGCTCAACCAATCTAGAGCTATGTGAGAAATTCTCCAACCTCATGCAAGGAGAATTTGAGATGAGTATGATGGGAAAGCTTAACTTCTTTCTCGGATTACAAGTTAAGCAGATGGAAAATGGAATTTTCATCAACCAAGCTAAATATACCAAAGATCTAATCAAGAGATTTGGAATGGAATCAGCCAAACCAGCAAGAATTCCTATGAGCACAAGTACCCACCTAGATGCAGATGAGGCAGGCATATCAGTGGATTCAACCCACTACAGAGGACTCATTGGATCGTTGTTATACCTCACTGCAAGTAGGCCAGACATATCCTATGCCGTAGGAGTTTGTGCGTGATTCCAATCTAAGCCTAAGCAGTCACATCTAGATGCAGCAAAGAGAATAATTAAATACCTTAAGTCTACAGTCAACGTTGGACTATGGTATCCTAAGGATGATAACTTCGAGCTGTCAGGATATTCAGATGCAGATTTCGCAGGATGCAAAATTAATAGGAAAAGCACTAGTGGAACGTGCCAATTCCTAGGAACCAGACTGATATCCTGGTTTAGCAAGAAGCAGGTTTCTAATTCTATCTTCACCACAGAGTCAGAATACCTAGCTGCAGGTAGGTGTTGTGCACAGATCTTATGGATCATACAACAGCTGAGGGATTATAATATCATTGCCAATGAAGTCCCTATCTGGTGTGACAACAATAGTGCTATTGCAATAACAAACAATCCGGTTTTGCATTCGAGGACCAAGCACATTGATGTTAAGCACCACTTCATCAGAGACCACGTGCTTAACAAGAGAGTTAGAGTTGAGAGAGTCAGCACAGACTACCAGATAGCTGACATCTTTACCAAACCTTTGCCAGAAGAAAGGTTTTTGGAGCTAAGCAGAGAACTTGGTCTACTAGATTGGGAATCTAGTACTGAAGAAAAAGCAAGCTGAAGCATCTCAGAGGAAGGACAGACCCAGCTGATTAATGAAATCAGATCCTAGCTGATGCAGGCAAGAGGACGAAGGACGGACAAAGGAACCTAACTGATCAGAATATCAGGCGAGAAGTCCATGGAGTCAACTCACCTGATGCAGAGCAGTCAACAGTCAAACCAGCTAAGTTTTCTAAACTCAACCGACCTCTGAATATTTAATTATTATCTGCCATATGTATAATAATATTATATTAATTTTGGTTCACAAGTGGCATTTAAATACACGTGGCAATCACTTGATAAATCGACCTCCACGGTGGCCAATTAAAACCAACCGTCAAATTTTAAAATCTAAACCTGGACCACCATTTCGAATTTGAAATTTAAAAAGAATCTCAAAAGGCGTACCACCGATTCAAATAAATAATAATTTAATCCATACGTCTTTTCATCTTCTTTATAAGGACGGAAACCCTTCACTTTACCTTTACGCTTACCAATCTTTCAAACCCTAGATTTACAGAGCAAAAATCTTTTGAACTCCAAATACACTGAAAATCTCTTGTTTGCAGAAATAGAATCCTATTTCGAAGGCGTTAACTTGAAGGCGGTCAAATACCAGATTATCTTTTCTCTGGTCGTTGATTTCGAAGGCCTTTTGGAAGCGAATCTGGACAACGACGACGTACGCTTCCTTATCCATTCGATGATGAAGAATGGGATCTATCCATTTCTGGATATCAGTCCCAAGCACCTTTACAAAGAAGACGTCATCGCCTTCTATCGCGAGGCCTATGTGATTGAAGAAGGAATCAGGAGCAAAGTCGGCGGAATTCAAGTCGACATCTCGCTGGAGACAATTCGGAAAGTTTTTGGTATGAGGCACCGTGGCATAGCCGTCGAAGCTCTCAAACAGACAGCAGCCGACGTTTGGCTAAAGATTAAGGCGATTGATTGGGCTGACTATATCTTTAGGCAGCTTGTTCGAGAAGTCAACAAAGCCGAATGGCTTGCTGATGAAAAGAGATTCAGATCCAAGCTGGCGTTTGGAACGCAGCTGAGTTGGATCCTTGAGAAGATGGGTGTGGCGAAGGGAAGTACTGATCCCTTCCACATCAACAAGAGACTTGGCCATCTGGACCAAGAGACCTTAAGGAAGTTGGGAGGCAATAGGAGAGCAGCTCGGATACTCAAAGAACAGTCTGATTCACCGCCCTACAAATGTCCTTCATCAGACGAGTCGGACCGACCTGCAGACGTCAACCCATGCGGTCAGTGAGACTCAAGTCGACGACACACCAATAGTCCGATTCAAAAGAAGGGGACCAGCCACAGAGAGCCATCCATCATGCGGTCATCTCGAACCCTCTCCCAAGAGGCCCAGGCGACTGCAGTTTAGTCGAGGAGCGATCGAGATCATTATGCGATCCTGCGGCAGTCACCTACCCACAGAAGACCCGGCTGCTCCAGGCGGCACTGAAACTCGGATCGTGGTCATCTCACTCCAGCATTCATCACGGAAGAGGAAGAAGCAGGTTTAATCATCTCAATTCCTGAAGCAAACTATACCTTTAACCTGTTGGACAACAATGTTTTCAACCTGTCCATAGAACAATTACAGCTTGTTAAACCACAAGCACTAAAACACTCTTTTGTTAACATTTTTGAAGAGTGGAAATTTTTCAAATCTCTGTCATTTACGAAACTTCAAACTTATATTGCAACCAATGGTTGGGAATATCCCCAAGCCACAGAGGATGTACTGATACATTTTTGTAAAGTATCAGATATAGTTTTGATCCTCCAGGAGAATTGGTTCTTGTCTCATTTCAAAACCAACATGGACCAATTCATCCATTCCATTATGTACAGTATTTTTGATGGATCCTTTGGGAAAGAGGATGAGGAGGAAGAAGGAAAAGAAATTAGGATTGAAGAAGTAAATGGAGAAGAAGATGAGGAAGCCATTATCATAGACGACGAAGAAGAGGAGCAGAAAGAGAGAAAAGAAGGAGAAAACATTTTAGTTGAAAAACAATCTGAGGAAGTTGAGAAAACAGAGGAGTTAATTGATGAAGAAGAAGAAGAAGGGGAAGAGGTAGAACAGGAGGATGATGAAGGAGAGAAGGATGATGATGAAGGTGAAAAAGATGATGAGAATGAAGGAGAAGATAAAAAAGATGGGAAAAGGATGATGATAATAATGATGATGAGGAGGATGATGATAAGGATGAAGGAGGAGATCAAGGAGCTGAGAAAGAAAAGGAAAAAGATGAAGAAGAAAAAGAAGAAGAGGAGAAGGAAAAGGAGCCAGAGAAAGAGCCAGAAGTAGAGGCTGCAGACAAGGCTGGGGCGCCTGCCCGGTATACCAGCCTGGACGTGGAGTTGGATGAGGACTCCAGATCAGGGACACCTGAAAAGACCCCATCTGGAGTATCAGCTGCAGATAGGAGCCTGCAGTCTAGTGGATCATTTGCAGAAGGCTCAGGCGAGCACTCTCCACCATCGCAGATCTCACCTGCGATGACCGAGCTGATAAAGCAGATAGTGAAGGATACCATTGGAGAGCTGCTTGCATCTCAGGTCACTCCTGACCTCCAATCCATCAATGCCAAGATTGATACATTGCTGCAGCGGGAAGTCCCTCAACCTCCTCCCCCTACAAACAACAGAATGCCATTTGGCATGTCTGACTGGATGCACAGGATGGAGCAGCAGCTGACCACATTAGTTGATGCTGGCAAAAAGGGGGAAGATAGAATACAGGGGGAAGGCAGCATTCAAGGAGAGATAAGGGAGAAGCTTAGAACGAAGAAGAGGCAGGATGTCCTGATGATCACTGCTGGGACATCCTCAGCTAAAAGGAAGGGAGGAGAAGAACCAGAAGAACAGGCTGATCAGCCTGCAAGCAAGAAGAGGAGGACTAGAGGAGGATTTGAGCCTACTCTAGAGTGTGAAGGCAAGGAGTTGTGGTACGTTGAAGAATTTATACCAGAAGAAGCTCTACCCATGTGGGGATCTGCAAGAAAAAAATTCATCAGAGACTACTACATCTGGGAAATACTCCAGGATGATAATCTCACCCCACAGCGGATCTTCATCAACTTCATGGAAGAAGCTCATCCACAACTCTGGACTATTCTGAAGAAACATGCTGAGAAATACAACGCTTATCCCATGATCCCCCAGTTCAGAGCCAAAGAACCTCCCACCTTGGAGAAAGGAAATGCTTTGGATGAACTTGCTCTCCAGAGAAAAATCAAGAAGTTGTGTCTTGAGAATAAGTTTTCATCACAAGAAGAGCAAGACTTTGCAGCTCTAGTTGTAAAGAGGAAGTATGGTCTTGCACCTGTCAAGACAAGACCAATCGGAGCTAAACCTTTCAGGCATGCCAAACAGCCTATTCGAAGAGGCAGAGGCAGAAGCAGATGACTTTCACTTATTTTGTACTTGTAATGATTTTATTTCTGTACTTGTAAAATTTTCTTGTAATTCAGACATGTATTTGTAATCAAGTCAGAAAATTTTATAACAGTCTTTTGAATGACAATTTCCAGTTGTCTCAAAAATAAGACTGATTTTAGTTTGTGTCTTGCACTCAAGTGCAGACTTGTTCATTTGAATATTTCCTTAAAGTTTTGCCATCATCAAAATATGGGGAATTTGTTAGGAATACTTGTTAGATTTTGATGATGTCATTAATATAAATTCAAATGTTTATTACTTGGCAAAAATGTAAGGAAGAACCAAATGAGTATCTTCCATAGGCCAAATAATGTTAAGTGTAAAACTTGGCTGAATGTAAAGAAGAACCAAATGAGTATCTTCTATAGGCCAAAAATAAGATCGGCTAAGTACTAAAGATTAGCTGAGTTCATCAGAGAGGTACAGCCGAGTCAAGTCAGAATAGTTCTGGTCAACAAAAATCATCAGGGATGTTTGACCAGACTGCAGTCAAGATACCTCAGACAAGTCATCTGATCAGACAAGTCCTAAACAGTGAACATCAGAGAGGTCCAGGCTGCAGAGAAGTTAACTTACATCAGCCTAGTCGAGATCAGCCAAGTACTCCAAGTCCACATCAGCATGCGTTGAAAAGTCAACTATTACGGAAAGTCACATGCAACGTGAAGAGACAAATTGGAGAGATTCCCGCAAAAGATATGAATTAAATAAATCATCCAGACCCACCTTGAAGACTTTAATCGTATTATATTCAAAAGATTCGGCGCATCACATGTAGAGTCTTCACAACGGTCGGAAGATAGATTAAAATATGGGAATCCAGCCTGGCAACGTTCAGAAAAGAATAAACAAAGAAGTCTCCCTCCAACGGACTGATTTGTTACAGATTTGCAACGGCTATGAAGAAATGCTCATGGATCAACACCTATATATATCCAAAGATTTAAAGTTGAGCAACTACCGGTGCGAATATACTTTCAAGCGATCAAAGCATTCAAGCAATCTAAAAGCGAAATACAGCATCGTGAAAAGAGTGGTTCTAAAAAGTTCATACTTGAAGAAGCTCTTAGTTGGAGAAGACAAAAACTCGTGTCTTAAATCCTGAGTTCGGTGTACTTCACTGGTTGAAGTTAGAGACTGTAAAAGCATCCAAGGATCGAGGATCAAGAGGTGCAAGGTAGTCAAGTGTGTTACAACAGCACGGATTTCCACTGGTTGGAAGCCGTTGTAGTTTGGTTGAATCACTGTAATATTTATCACTGGTTGAAAATTATAGTGAATTCATCTCCAACTGGTTTGGAGAAAAGTTGATTAGTAGAGGATTACCCCACCTCTGAGACCACTATAATTACCTACGTACTTTACTATTTTATAGCATCATACTTTAACTGATGCATTCATTGTTAAGTGTTTCATTAGTTGTTCTGTATTCGTCATCAGCTGACTTCCGCACGTATTAAGAACAAACGACTTCAAGTCATTTGTCTATCTACCAGCTGAAGAAACTTACTCTTTGAGAAAAAGAGTTTAAGAGTTTCAATAAGTCTATTCACCCACCCTCTAGACTTATTCCTGGACGACTTGTGACCTACAGTCAAGCTTCTTAGTTTTGAAATGGTTGACACTCTTTCCATCATGGAACAAGTGGAAGAATTTGGACACTTGGTCCACGATGTTCAAGCCGAGGGAATAGTGTTACCTGATGAATTCACCATTGCGACGTTGATCAATAATTTGCCACCTAACTGGGAGGAACTCAAGAGTTATCTCATGCACGAGCGTGAGGCGACGACTCTTGAAGATTTAATCCTGACGCTTCAAATCGAAGCTCATTTGAAATATCGAATCTTGAAGGCTAAGGCATTATTGAGTGTTGATGGAACTTTGATCGAGAAATGTGTTGGAACATCCAAGCAATCTTGATCATGTGTTGAAGACAAGGGCAAGACTATAGATAATCAAGAGCCGCATAATAAGAAGGCTAAATATGATGTCGAGAAGGACTTCGATGAAGATAACAATAATGAATAAGTTGTTGTTTAAAGTGTAAGCTCATGTGTCCACAATAAGCAAGTAAGAATAAATAACTTGTCGTTGTACAAGTTTTATTTACTATGATCAAGTTATGTTTACATGTTGAACATGTCAATAAATATAAATATCTATTTTAAGATGATGATAACTTGGTTGTGGGGGTATTTATCAAAATACTTGTTTGTTGATAATATCGTTACCAGAGTTGGTTATGGTGTTTGTTGTTGATATAGATGTCATATGACACGTGTGATTTGCAAGGAAATGTTTTCCTATTTACAAAGTTGTTAAAGACATAAAACTCCACATGTTAAATCATACTTGTGTGAAGTGATTGGAGTGGAAACATGTTCCTTAAAATTGGTTTGAGAGAAGTATTTACTCAAACAATTTAGGAATGTGGTGGTTGTCATAAATAACTCAAATTGTGGGGGTTAACATCTTCATCATTGACATCATATCATGATACATTTGATCTCTTAGTGATGTTAGTCATATTGATTGTGTAAAATCAATAAATAACCTAGCGGATCTGCTAACCAAAAGATTAAATTGAGAACAAATGGTCAAAATGGCTAAAAGGGGATAGGACTAAAATCCACATCTTAAGGATGATTATAGTAGATACCCAAACATGATGATTGGGGGATCCCAAGAACTTGGTTCAAAGGGACAACTAAGCTATAAGAGTCCGTGTAAAAGACTCAGAAGATTTTATCTTCATCTATTCCCTAGAAAGCATTGAGTGTTTAAAACCTGCACGTGGTGAGAGGTTAAGTCTTTGACTTTTAATAATTCTTGGATGCCTCGAGGAGGTCAAGTATAGCAGGATACTTGGGTGTAATAATCACATATGTAAGTGTGAAGTGTGGCCGCTTCAAACGACGCACTTATGAATCCAAAAGTGTTCCGGGGCCTGTAATAGACACAATTATGAGAACGGATGAGGTTGATGTATTCAAGTGTTAGCACCATTGTCTCGGTGCACGCCATGGGGGAATAATTCAAAGCATCACGCCACTAATCCACATGTGTATCCGACGGTGTTAACTATGGAAGGTTCAAAGCCACGAATTACCGATCCTTATACTTTAACGCCTTTTGAGGACTGAACTTGTGTTTGTATATTGTATTTGGGCTATTTTCACTCATGTGGGAGATTGTTGGAATCGTTAATGAATTTAATTCTATTTTATAAAATTAAATATCATACGATCGATCTACGTTCCGAGTAGATGATCGTGGTATATTCACATTCTCTAAACCGATTCCCGGTGAGTGAGAAATAGTGGATTAAAGTTTGTCACTTAATTGTGGAATAATGAGGGATGACTATCCCACATTGATAAATGAACTATCATTGTTCAAGTATATATGGAGTTTCATTATATACGTATTAATTAAAGGCACATGTGATGGGCTTAAAGCCCACACGCGTGCACACGCGCACGCCGCTGCCTGCTCGCCTCGCCTCGACCGCGAGCCATGGATCCTGGATCTTGGATCTTGGATCTTGACAATTGTTTTTTGGGCCTGGTCGTGGGCTTGGGCTTGCTTAAAGATTTTTTGGACTAACTTCACAATGTTGTTGGGCTCGTATGTACACATGAGGATGTCCAGGTACATCCCTCGAGCGTTCAAAGAGCTGAATACAGTCCATGTGCATCCTAACTGTTCAAATTCAGTCAGAAAACGGCAGTAACCTCCCAAGTGTGATGAGAAGGAGTAAATTGCTGCCTTTTGAATTCTGTAACTCCTACCTTTTGAATTCTGTAACTCATGTGATCAATGCAGCATAAATGTCTGTATTATGACAGCCATTAGTGGCTATGTTTAATTCTCTGCAGGTGTGAGATGGCCTAGATATAGACATGCATTTCATTTGCATCAGTACATGCAAAAATTGAAATACACAAGTCATACAACTTACTGCATACATAGTTTCATAGTCAGCTTCGTCCTCACCTCGTTTGAGTTCGTTGGAGCTCTTAAGTTTGTGGTGCTACTAGTACTACCTACGAGATGTGAAGTCGTTTACCTTTGGCGACGAGCCACCAACTGTGAGCACTACCGGGGCATTTTTCGTCTTGCGGGCAGAAGATCACTTCGGGCGACTTATACACTTAAGTTTGTTACTATCATCTTTCGTAATTTGGTTTAGTTTTTTGTTATTTATGATATTGTTACTTTTAGTCCATATTTTAGTTGTTCGATTTTCTATTGTAATTTGCACGAACGAGTACCCGGTTGATAACACTAAATCACGATGGCTAGACTGTTCGGTTGAGATTGAAGTTGACGAGGTACCCGCAAACATAGACATGCTCCTGTTAGAAACTAAATTAAAACAATATATTTTATGAGTCTCATTGATAATTGAACAAACAAGTTTAACTAGCAATACCTAAGTGAACAAGCGCTCATCACGAACTAGTTAATAGGTTGCAGCTTTCCCAAGTTCATATTATAGAAGCTAAAACATAAAATGTGTCCAGACAATATCAAATCAGTTGTTTCACACACAGAACCATTCCAATGCCGAGAAAATGGGAATACAATCACAGTTTATAAAATTCCAGTAGTGTGATATAAATAAATAAATCGATTACACATAGTTATAGGATTGAGAAAAAGATTTCTAGCGAGTTCCCAGATAAGATCAAATGAATTGTTCTGGACAAAGAATTATCCCAACGTGGAAAAAAATAGAATATATAAACAAATTATAGAATTCCAAAACTCAGATGGGTGAATAAATTGCAAACTAATTGCAGGATTTCTAGCCAGTACCTTTGAAATCGAGCGAGCTTAAGGCAAAATTGATTGGCGGAAATAGAACAAACGAGTTCTACTATAGGAAGGCTTTGAGAGCTGGCGGATTGAAATGTGCGGCGACGCGGCGACCTGGACTGAAAAAAGAAAACAAAAAGGAGCGAGAAAGAACAGTGGTCGGTGGAAGCGAGAATAAAAATTCAACGGAACTCCTTCGGTTGTACAGGAAACATCTGCAAAAGAGAAGATGTGTATTATGTCCCTTCACCAGCTACTTTACTTCATAACATCAAAACAAAAAGGTTGAATAGAGATGGAGAAAGTATAGCGATCGAGATGATGTATTATGTCCCTTCACCAGCTACTTTACTTCCTAACATCAAAACAAAAAGGTTGAATAGAGATGAAGAAAGTATAGCGATCGAGAGAGTCAAGTATTCAATCCAATCTCTATTAAAAAATTAATTTCTCTCTCTTCCACCTACCTAATTTCAATCTCAATCCAATCTTACATTTTTGCACACTTTATTAGCAATCCAATCCAATCTCAAATATTTTTAAAAAATATATATTTAATATATTATCATATATATATATATAATATTTTTATTATTATTGTTGAATATAAAAAATAGATAAAAATAGTTTGGATCCATAACAGAAAATTGGAAAAAATAGAGTTTTCAAGATAAGAGAGTACTGAAATAGAGAGAAAGATTGGTGTGCTGAAAATATGTGAAGAGTGGTCTCTATTTGTAGGGAATTAAAAAATATGAATTTTGGTATATTTTTTATTTTTTAATTTTTTTGTTTAACTTATTTTTTTATTAAGATAAGATTTATTTTAAAAAAATCTACAACTACCAATCAAGTTTTGACATGTGTAATAACTTTAATAAAAAAAAATATCAACCCAATCTTTAATCGGATTGCAACACTGACCGAAATATTACTTCCTTTTTTCTTTTTCTTTTTATTAAAGTTATTTTGTCTTTTGTGTTTTGGGATTGGATTGATTTGAAGAAGATCACCACTAAAGGTGGTATTAGGGAATGGAGATAGAAGAGAAAGAGGGACTGACGACGAGGCTATTAGAGAGTGATAAAGGAACCCTAATATAACTATCTGTATATATATTATTTATATATATATATAATATTATATAATATTATATATATATATAATATTATATATATATAAAATATAATCGGGTAATCGGGTCGGTAGACGGATAAATTGTTAAAACCATATCCTACTCGTACCCTCTGAGAATTTACCGAGTACGGCTACTACCCTACCCGATACCCAAAACTTCATAATCCTACCCTACCCAATACCCGATTACCCGACGGGTTACCCGATCCGACAGGTAAAATTGACAACCCTATGTATCCAAGAGGTCCAAATTTGAGTTTAAAAAATTATTAGTGCACCGTGGAAACAAAAATATGTATTAAAATTACAACGATTATGAACAATACATAAATATAGTAATGTTAAGAATAAAATATCCATATATTTACAAAGTATCTTTTCATCCTAAATACACAAACAAACAAGCATCAACAACTGTTGTGAAATCATTAACAGGACCTAAACTGAGTTGGAATTAAAATTTGAAAAAACATAAGGGTTTTAGTTTAAAAAAGAACTTGAAATTGAAATCACAAGTAAAATAAAATTATAGTTTAAAATGAAATCACAGGAAGAATTCAACTTACTTCGGATAGCAGACTGCTCATGAATGTGCAATGTTGTGCTGGTGGTGGTGCGGCTAATGGGATAGGTGTTGGTGGTGCTGCCGTGCTCACGAACAAAAGGGGAGGTCCGACTCCGATGAGCGAAGGGTCTACTGCTGCTCGTCTGCTACGTGAGTCGTGACTCTCTCAAGAAACGAGGCAGAGGCTTTTTCACAAAGGATTCAGATTGAGTTTTGAATATTTTTTTTAAAATATAAGACGAACAAACCAACATTGTTTCGACCAAAACTCAAGCGATGTTCTATTGGTTTTGATGCTCATTTTTTATGGTGGTGCACCACCGTGCTTCATGTGTGTCCGCCATCTGAGTATGAGTGAATGTGTGAGTATTGCAAGTGAATTTCTATTTTAAAATCTACCAAACGTTTTTTATGCGCACGAAAAAATCGGCCACCAAAAATAAAAAAGAACTGTTGTCTGACTCGTTCACATGTCACGTGCAAAAGCATTGGAGAAATTCTTGATAGACACTCCAATGCTCAAGGCGAGAAAAATCCGATTTTGGTCCTTTATAGATGCATGTGTTCGATTTTGGTCCTTTATTGATGTTCTGTCCGATTTTGGTCCTTTATAGATGTATGTGTCCGATTTTGGTCCTTTAAGTTATAATATTGTCCGATTTTGGTCCTGCGATGGAAGAGAATTTTTGGAAAAAGGCATGTGAACTACACTCTCCGGTTGAGGACCAAAATCGGACAATATTATAACTTAAATGACCAAAATCAAACAATTGTATACTTAGAGGACTAAAATCGGACAAGTATACTTAAATTGGATGTTCCTTTTTCTTATTTGCATTATGGGCTCTGTTTTTTTTATGATAAAGTTGAATTATTGGTCTCAATTGGGGTTGATTATATGAATGGGAAAGAGAAAATAACTAGGCTTGAGACTTTTCGATTCCAGGGATAAAAATACGAACCGAACCGAACCGCATAGTTTTTTCGTGGTTCGATTTTGCGATTTTTTATCCGAACTCGACAACCGAACGCATAGGAATCGAACAGACCGAACCAGGAACCGATTTTGTATGGTTGACGGAATATATTATATTATATTTTATTTTATTAAAATTATATTATATTAAACATAGTTTTTCACGGTTTTTGAATCAACCGCATAGTTTTTATTAATTAAACGGTTTGTTCTAAGAACCGCATAGTTTTTATTAATTAAGCTGAAGAACCGCATAGTTTTTGCGGTTCGTATATTGAATAATATATTAGGAACCGAACCGCATAGTTTTTATTAATTAAACCGGAACCGAACTGCATAGTTTTTTCGCGGTTCGTATATTGAATAATATATTCTTATTAAACATAATTAATATAATATAATATAGTTTTAATAAAATAAAATATAATACAATATATTCCGTCCGAACCATACAAAATCGGTTCCGGTTCGGTTCGGTTCCTATGCGGTTCGGTTCCGAGTCGGTTCGGATAAAAAAAACTGGCAAAACCGAACCACGAAAAAACTATGCGGTTCGGTTCCGGTTTCTGTATTTTTATCCCTGGAATCGAAAAGTCTCAAGCCTAGTTATTTTCTCTTTCCCATTCATATAATCAACCCCAATTGAGACCAAGAATTCAACTTTATCATAAAAAAAACAGAGCCCATAATGCAAATAAGAAAAAGGAACATCCAATTTAAGTATACTTGTCCGATTTTAGTCCTCTAAGTATACAATTGTTTGATTTTGGTCATTTAAGTTATAATATTGTCCGATTTTGGTCCTCAACCGGAGAGTGTAGTTCACATGCCTTTTTCCAGCCGACCCTCTTCCATCGCAGGACCAAAATCGGACAATATTATAACTTAAAGGACCAAAATCGGACACATACATCTATAAAGGACCAAAATCGGACAGAACATCAATAAAGGACCAAAATCGAACACATGCATCTATAAAGGACCAAAATCGAATTTTTCTCTGCTCAAGACATAAAGAGGATAATCCGATAAAATAACAAATAAAAAAAAAAGAGTAACTTTTTCGTATGGGGAAGGAACAAAAATTAATATTTACCACTAATTCACATGCTGATTAGTTATATACTATAACAAAAATATTATTAAACTATTATTTTCCTATCTTCAACCATTATCCCATGCATATCAGAAAATCTTCACATAGAAATTGAGAAGTTGATACGGGCAAAAAAATTAAGTACGTCGAAAGTGATAGCAGGTAAAAATTCGCATTCATCTTACTAATATAAATCTAAAAAATAACTAGTAATTTATTAAATATTATAGGTAAAAATGAGAACCGTTAAAAGCATTAATAGATAGAAAACAAACTTATGTTGTAAAATTCAACTCTAGCTAATTTATAATGTAGTATGTGTTTCAGTAGTGAGAGTATTCAAGAATCACAGTATAAAATACTACACAAAATGCTTCACCTCAACCTTCTTTTATAGGCAAACTTTTGCCTTGGTGTGTGTGCCATGTCTACACATCTCATAACACTCCCTTTTGGACGTGGCACTCTAATTTAGATGAGTGTGTGTAATATACGAGAATTTCGCTTCTATTTGCCTTGAATTATTTGTCGTTTTGTGCCGGATAGAAGGTGTTGTTGGCTCGTGTTATCTCTTCCTTGATTATGTTACGGGTTCTTTTGGAACCATATCGGGCTCGATTCTAGCCTTTGTTTGTGGTGCATGAGTAGGTATACGAGCAGGTGCTCGTGCGGCACACTATTGCTCGGGTAGTGAGGGATGCACGACCAGACGCACGATCTGGCGCACAAGCAAGTCCTCATGTGTCCCTGCATGTTTAGACTGATGAATTTGAGCACGACTAGATGCACGAACAGTAGGTCGTGCATGGCCGGTCGTGCACCTCAGTTAGTATAAATGGTGTAATATCCTAAATTTCTACTATGATTGTTTAATATTATTTTATTCAAGTTATATTGCACAGTATGAATATAATAATTGAAGGACTGAGACAGCTGTATTAGTATAATTGTCGTACTTGGTCGGCAACTGAATTTGAGGATATCATATATCAGGTTATCATACTTTTGACATCATAAGTATCATCCGAGAATATAATTAGAACGAATATATATATATTCAGTATGTCATGTATATGTATCCAGTATATGGAGACGACAGATAGGAACAGCTGGAATTGGCTAAGTATAGCCTGATTAACGTATGCTAACGCAAGGACTTAGCGTAAGCTAATGTGCAAAGCTTACGTATTAAGAAGGATAGTTAACATACATAAGATCATATTGGACAGGATCTAGACTGTGGCCAACATGTGGGTCCCGACTCGAGTCAACAACATTTAGCACACGCTAAAGTCTAAGGTTAGCTCACGCTAATGACAGGTCAATCAAAGGAAATCCCGGCTTTGTGGTTTGCTTTCGATGGGTGGGACCCAGGCATCTTTGGAGCAAGTGCAGACAAGCGAGTCACCGAAGAGTTAACGTGCGCTATGGTTGAAGAATTACATACATTAATGGAGTAGAATAGTTACATACGCTAAAGAAGGTATATTGCGTACGTAAGGATACTTTTTTCCAAAAGACGTGGCCTCTGGACTATGCATTTACGTTATGGTTGTGATATTGGGTACGCTATGTGTATTATGTATGTTAGTTGAGGAACACTATGTACGTAACCTGATTACTGTAGCAAGTCAACGTCTATATTACGTACGCTATTGCATTGGCTTTACATACGTAAGTCATTGTGCGAAGTAAGGCCTCTGGAAACAGGAAATTGTACGCTATCAAAGTCAGTTAGCGTACGCTATGGCAGGTAATGCATGTTAAAGGCAGTCGTTAGCGCATGCAAGTAATATGCAGTATATATATATATATAGTTGGGAATTATTGTTCATTTCGGCCATTATTTCCCTTCATCCGATAGAGTGAGTTCTTGGAGGAGGTTTTGAGGTTCCAAACACTTGGGTATTTGTGGAGTTGATCATCGTTAAAAATATTGAGCTTGAAAGTGATCGAAAACGGATTCAACCTTGGGATTCAATCCATTTCTTCATAGAGGTAATTACTCTTCACTTTTGGGTTTCGTCCTGGATTGAATATTGGTGTTCCTGAGTTGATAATTATCATATATACGAGTCGATATGTATGATTATGAGATGGATATGATTATCTCTTCGGATTATAATTATTGATGGTTCTTGTGGTTTTGAATTGTATTGTTTATCTTCGAGAGAGATATTGGTTAACCTCTCTCTTCATTCTAGGTTCATGATGTTGTTGTTTGCTTCGCGTGATGATAAATATGAAAGTGATGTTATGATTCTTGGTGTTTCATGAAGTTTGTATTGGGAAAGATGATATATATATATATATTGGATTATGAGTTAGATGATGGTTTATATGTTAGAAACACATTGTATTATGTCGTTTTGTTTATTATGAACATGATTACGGATTAATGGGTGTTCTTGAAGAAGATCTTGGTGAATATAACATATCAAGATGATTATATATTGAAGTATCGATGTTTTTGAATATGAACATGGAATGCTCACATCTAGAATCAAGTTATGGTAATTGATGATATGATTTTCGTATAAGAATACGCAAGAGAATAGGAGGTTAATGAGACTATTATTCATCCTTGGATATATGTGTTCATATGTATCGAACGAGTGTTAAATACGGATGTGGATTATTTGATGACCTTGAAATTGTGATTCTTATGAACTTGATGTATATGAATAAGGGATGAACAGGTTATTTTGGTAATGAAGTTGAATTTGGAAAGATTATGATTAATATTGGAAATAGATTATTCATGATATTTGTAACACCCCTAAATCCCATTGGGTTATTACAGTGCCGTGGACCCCACACCTGAAGATCCACCAGGCGAACATGACTAAGATACATCAAATTAACCAACAAGGGAAATCATAATCCCTACTATGATATCCGACACAATATTCCGATAAGGAATTTCAATGACAATGAAGGACCTATATAGCCAAAATAAAAATACAATAACATCCACGAGCCCTGCTCGGATAACACAATGTGACGACAACTAACAAACTGGAGAATACTCCCAACTGATCAACCAACATGAACCCCGAACAACTCGGGACTAGTATCGCTCGAATGCCTCGTCGCCATCATCATGCCCCTGTGTCTCAACTCTGTCCTCGCAAACACCTAAAATGTGAAAACATGATCCGCCCCCACAGGGTCAGTCATCCAAATAATGAATATCAAATACATGTACAACATGATATGCATCCAAAGGCAAAACAAATGGTACAACAATGATAATACGAGATGCTCACTACCCAAGGTAAGAACCGAGCACTCGCAAAACACTATGCCCACGGCACATGATCAATACCTGCTCAACAGGTTAGAACACAAGTGCCCAATGGCGAATAATCAATATAGAATACAACAACAAATTACCTGAAGGTAAACCAAACCAAAGCTTAAATAGATACGAACCACAATGCCGAAGGCTCCAACAGAAACACCAATACATCACACATGGTCTAAAAGCGCTCAGACGAAGCTGCAAAATGTCACAATTGCCTGAAAGCCACTCAACCGAAGCTGCAAATCATCACAATGGCTTGAAGCCAAACAGCCCCAAGCTATATCACATGAGGGGCCTAAGCCACACAGTGCGAAGCTGTATCACAATGAGGGGCCGAAGCCCACAGCACGAAGCTATATCACAATGAGGGGCGGAAGCCACATAGCACGAAGTTGTATCACAATGAGGGGCCGAAGCCACACAACACGAAGCTGTACCACAATGAGGGGCCGAAGCCACACAGCAAGAAGCTGTATCACAATGAGGGGCCGAATCCGCATAGCACGAAGCTGTATCACAATGAGGGGCCGAAGCCACACAGCTTGAAGCTATATCACAATGAGGGGCCGAAGCCACACAGCACGAAGCTGTATCACAATGAGGGTCCGAAGCGACACAACATGATGTTGTATCACAATAAGGGCATCCAATGACCGTGACCTTCTGGATTGCAGGTGCTAGGAAACCAACTGCGACAAGTTCAAGCCCCATACATACCCATAATGAGATCACCCAGTGACCGTGACCTAATGAACTGTAGGTGTTGGAAAACCAACTGCGAAGGTTCAGGCTCCAAGCTTACCCATCGAGCACTAGCCGAGACTAGCCTCCAAACACAAACAATCACAACCGACAACGATAAAAATTACCGAATCCACAAGAACGATAGTGTGCTGCCTTGAGTCGGCCAACACGACAACAATAACTTGCTGATGGGCACCATCCTCGGCGGTCCCAATTCAATTACCTCAATCGCCTTGGAATGGCCAATCGATAACGACACAATGAATGGGAACTATCCTCGACAGTCCCAATTCAATACCTCGATTGTCTTAAAACGACCAATCGATAACAGTGAATAAACGGTTGGGAACTATCCTCGACAATCCCAATTCAATACCTCGATTATCTTATAATGACCAATCGATAACAATGACTCAACGGATGGGAACTATCCTCGACTGTCCCATTTCAATACCTCGATTACCTTAGAATGGTCAATCGATGACAATGACTCAACGGATGGGAAATATCCTTGACAGTCCCAATTCAATACCTCGATTGTCTTAGAACTACCAATCGATAACAACGACTCAATGGATGGCTCAGTACCTTTAATTGGTTACCGACGATGGAAATGATAATCGAATACGTCAATACCTTCAATCGGCCAATACAACATCGATAGTAAAACGCCAACATCAATAGCATTACTCATACTGATGCCTTAATCAAACATCAATATCAACAATAACAATCGCTACATCGATACCACGAACCGGCTACCGACAACAACAATAACAATGAGATGAGCAACAATAACATTTGGCATAATTACCGAAGGGTATCGTGTCAGACAATTCCCTGATATCAACGAAATTATGAAGAGACTACGTCTCGAAATGATACAACACATTCATACACATACATGATAACATTAATCTCATTGACCAGTACAAGTATAAAACTTGCCTCAAATCGAAGGCAATGAAATCCTCCCACGAACGACGAACGGCGTCCTCCGACAATCACAAGCACTCGAACAACCTTGAATGAAATACAATTCATTCAATAACATAATGTCAATCGAAAACAACACAATAGACAACCCCGATTCAAACATGAATCGATCAAACCACACAAACAAATATCATAATTCTAACATCCTCCAATCAGCTCAATGATTGATATGATCAAAATGTTCTTAATACTTGTGAAAAGAATTCAACAAGAATCATTAAGAACAACATCATATTAATCATCTCAAAATGATAATATTACCAATATCATCACTATTACCTCAAGAACATCATCATCACAACAAACATGATGTCTCCCCCAATATCAATCACCAGTTCCTCAATTCAGGATTAATCAACAAGATTAACTTAACCATTTTAAGATTATGATAATTATCCACATAACTCATCATAATCCTACACTAAAATGATTGTAATCTATCAAGAACACAACCAACAACAATAATCATCTCAAAGCTATGTTAATCATCTAAATCTTAACATAACTCTTCCTAGACATGATTATAATCTCCAAGTATTCTTAAACATCAAGAACACAATCAACCTCAAGCCATAATCATCATGTTCTTCATCATAAGTTCATAAAAACTATGAAGAATCATACTATCTTCCAATAACCCATCAATACATGAACTAATCAACCACAACATCATCATAATCTCGAGATAAATATAAGATTAATCAACATACCTCTTGAAAGTGAAGAGGCTCCAAATCCACTCTAATCTTTAAGCTCCTAAAGTCCAATCCAAGTTAGGAAGCTCCAAATCAGGTTGCAAGTGGCTGGAAATCACTAAGGAATGCAGGGGGATGATTTCTAGGGAGAGAAATCGAAAATGGGTCGTGAAGAAATGAAAGAAGAAGCATGTCTTCATAATCTGCACAGTTCATTACGGCCGCTATACAACTAGCTTAACGTATGTTATATGTTTAACGTAGGTTATCACTACTACATAGGGTACACTACGTCCTCTCAGAGGCTACTGCCTCAAAACGAACCATGCATTATGTACGCTATAGCATAAGAATTATCTACATAATGCCCGTTGACTTGGCTGCCTCGAAAGGCCAAATATCCGGATCATGCATGGCCCTACACGCCGAAAGTCAGATCTGATCTGATACCCTATGTTACGTACGTAACCAACAAGGTTTACCTCCTTCTGTAGCGTACGTAATGCTATACATGTAGCGTACGCTATGGCTAATATACTTAGCCAAAAATCAAACTCACCAAGTAACAACCAATCAACAATTACAATGCTGACGACAAGTATAAATATTTCGATTCCGAAATATCCCAATACAATATACATTGTATCAGTCAAATGCAACAGCTCGTGTATAATTCCAAATGAATACGTACAACCCAACAGTAAAAACAAAAATAAATATCCCCGGATATTACATACTCCCTGTTGGGAAAACAAAGACCCTGTATCGAAACAGCCGGGATATCCGATCCCTGTATCGAATGGTATTTGATAAAGAGGTTTTGACATATATGCCAATCCGAATACAGTAAAGGAAACTGTATCGAAGCTTTGAGGTATTATCCTGTATCGAAGACCTACCTCGAATCAGCATATAGTGAAGCCCTTCAGTACAGCAAGAAGTCTTATAAAAGACCAAGTATGGAAACTGTCTCGAATCTCCAAAACAGTTATCTTCCATACAGCTCACAACAGGACAAAGAGGGAATCTCCAGAAGTCTAGTCCCGTTGAATAAAGAAGTATTTAAATACTCAAGGATAAAGTATTTAAATATTGTCAGTCAACAGATCTTCAAATCCCGCTAAATCCGGATCGTGCTATAATCCCGTTGGACTGGAATCTCACTCAAACGGAAACATCTCAACGAATATATATTTCAGAGACTATATATATCACATCAGTATGCTGAAGATCATACACGTACATTATTATCAACCCAAGCTATCAAAGTTATCATCAGAGCAAAACATATCTCCAAAGCTTACTGCAATCAAGAACGAAAGAGATATACAGTGCTCATCATCCTGAACAACACTTCATCAGCTGAAAGCTCTTAAAGTCAAAGTTGTTGTTCACCATCTGTTCTATACTTTGAACAAACCAAGATCCGCCTTGTGTGGACTGAGTAATCAGTGCTTCTCCAGAACTGTGTGTGAAGGATTTGCATTGAAGAAGACGAAGCTTCAGAACTGTGTGTGAAGAAGCAAGTCAAAGCATTAGCTCAAAACCAATCTGTGTGAACGGTTGAAGCTAAGATCTTTATATCAATCTGTGTGAACGATATATTGATTGTGTGTTGTTATAATTACGTAGTTGTGTACGTAGTAATTATAATAAACTTTTTACTCCTGTGTGGAGGACCAGTGGACGTAGAGGGGTTTACCTCGAACCACTTTAATTACTGTGTTATTTACCTTCAGTTTTTACTGTTTTAGTTACTGTGATTAATTTAGTATACACTATACACTTAGTTGCTGTATCCACAGCAACCTACTGTATCTAAGACTTCCGCTACGCACTCAGATTTAAAATCCATACAGTTTGTCGTTTAAACTATTTTCCAAACTGTATCCAGTATACTAAGTGGCCAACAAGTGGTATCGGAGCGGTTGATTCTAAAAAGAATCAGTCGTATTTTTAACCGAATCAGATCCAAATCACTTATTTTCAAAACAGTATCTTTCATTTCAATATTATCACATGGATACCTCTATGATTAACAAAGTCCCTATGTTCTCTATTAACGAATTTGACGACTGGAGAATTAGGATGGAGGCTCATCTTGCAGCAATGCACGAAGAGATGATTTTTGTTATACAGGATGGTCCTATCAAGATCATGAAGGTAAATCCGGCCGCAAGGATTGAGGGCCAAGCCCATGCTGAAATGTTCGAGAAGGAACGCGAGCAATGGACAACAGATGAAAGAAAGCGAGCCAATCTCGACAATGTGGCTAAGAACGCGTTATTTGTCACTCTTGACAAAGGCACGTTCTCGAAGGTAAAAAGCTGCAAAACAGCCAAAGAAATTTGGGATAAACTCAAGTTGATTTGTGAGGGAACTGAGCTCTCAAAAGAAAACAAGATTTCAAAACTGACTCAGCAATTTGAATCTTTCGAAATGAAACCAACTGAGACGCTTGAGGAACTTGACCTCAGATTCACTGGTATTGTTGGTGAACTTGAAGCGTTAGGAAAAATTTACACCCAAAAGGAGAAGAACTTAAAAATTTTCAGATCTCTCCCAGCCCGATGGGACATTAAGACCACAGCTATGCGTGTATCTTGTAATCTTAATGAAATATCTACTTTTGATCTCTTCTCTGACCTCAAAGCTTTTGAGTATGATATTGTAAGAGAGAAAGTCAAGAATATCCTTCAAAGGTCACACTCTAGTCAGTATCGAACCGTCGACACAAAGATGCCCATTCGTCGAAGCCTAGTCACAAGAATGCCGTGGACGACGACATCCCGTCTCAAGATGAAATGGCGCTTCTCATGCATAAATTCAAAAAGTTCATCAAACACTGAAAGACTCCCTACGAGCCCAAACACCGTCCACAAGGTAAATCTTGAAACATCATCCGGTGATGCTAACTCGTGCTATAATTGCAGAAACCAGGCATTATGCAAATAAATGTCCTCATCCCAAAGTCCAAAGATTGCCGGAGGCCGAGCAACAAGAGAGAGATGAAAGAAGACGTGCTTGGAAAGATAAGCTCAAGGCCCTGATTGGAGAATCAGAAGCCTCCCCCACACCATCCAAGTCAGCAGAATGTCTTCAGGTGGTCACTGAAAGTGATTCATCTGACGATGAGTTCGATGATAAAGCATATATGTGCTTTATGGCCAAAGATGTTCCAGAAGGTGAAGACAGTGACGATGAGGTAAGCTCAACCTCAGCTATTCCGTCAAATGCATCTCATACTTTCGAAAATATGATGAATGAATTTAAAACCATTCAAAAAGCCCATGAGACTCTAAATACTGAGAATATACAGCTTCAATTAACTAATTTAGAGCTGAAAGATGAAAATGACTTGCTGAAAATAAATTATGAAAATATGTCTCTTGATTGTGAAACCAGCAAGGTCGATTTTGAAAAACTCATGGAGAGCAATCATCAACTTGCTCATGAACTAAGTGAGGCTAAAACTCACAACGAGAGCAAGACAAATGATTTGGTTCTACTTCAAGCCAAAATCACAACTCTCGAAAAGCGAGAAACTGAACTTGAGACCACTCTGAAATCGTTCGAGAAATCGTCCAAAAGAATAGAAGAAATTCTGAGCACTGGGAAAAATGCTCATGATAAAAGTGGCTTAGGATATAGCTCATGTTCAAACAAAGGGAAAACTAGTACAGTGTTCGTCAAGAGCGTGGAACACATTCCAGAATCGGAAGAAATCCCTAGTCCCGTGAAGGAACCTGCTGTATAGAGAAAACCGAAGGCTGCAATTCCGCCCCCGCAATCCTATTCCAGACAGCGGAATCATAATCCGTTCCAACCTGTGAGGCGCACCCAACAACATGCTCCCAGAGCATATCAACAGCGCCAACAGCCGTTCAGAAGGAAGGCTGTATCCAACCACCAAAGGCCCGCACGGCAGTACTATCAGTACAGCACGCCGAGGTATTGGATACAGGAGCCCCGTTATCCCTCAAGACAGCAGATGCCAGTTCAGTATCAACAACAGCATTGGGAATCCAACTGGAGACCCAGAAGACAAGCTGTTAGGCCTAAGAAAATGGCTCCACCTCCAAGACGGCACTCGTACTGGATTAATAATAATAACCCTGAATTTTTCATGCATAATAATTATCATGGTTATAACAACTACGAATATGCCCCCCGTAGATATCGCGACACTGTACCGAGTATGTCCTACAGTAAACCAATTGCTGCCAGGAAAACTTGGGTACCAAGAGGAACTAACAATCATGGACCCAAAAATCAAAGGGGACCTAAATCTACTTAATTTCTTTGTTACAGGACATTCTAGAGGAGGATACCTGGTATTTTTATAGTGGATGCTCTTGACACATGACCGGAGATAGGAGCAAGCTATCAGATTTTGTAGAAGGTCGCGGTCCAAAAGTTCGTTTCGGTGATAAGTCTAAAGGAAGAACAAGAGGGAAAGGAAACCTACTTGTCGGGAAATTCAAGGTCACCGATGTTGCATATGTTGAAGGTTTACAGTATAATCTACTTAGTATTAGCCAGTTCTGTGATAAACAGTTCTCGGTGAAGTTCTATATAGATCGTTGTAGAGTCAAGAACACCCAAACCAAGGAAGTTGTGCTTACAAGAAGCAGATCAGGTAATATGTATATTGCTGACTGGAAGCCTATGAGCTCCTCAATTCCATGCTTTGTTTCCAAAGGCACTGCAGATCTTAGCTGGTTATGGCACAAGAGGATGTCTCACGTCAACTTCAAGACAATCAACAAGCTCTCAAGACAGGGAATGGTTAGAGGTTTGCCAAATGTGTCATTCAAGAAGGACAGCGTCTGCGGACCATGTCAGAAAGGCAAGCAAATCAAGTCAACCCTGAAAAGCAAATCCTACCTTTCAACCCAAAGAGTGTTGGAAATGCTACACATGGATCTCTACGGTCCTGTTGACCCAGTAAGTTTGGGAGGTAAGAAATACTGCATGGTTGTTGTTGATGATTATTCCAGGTATGCTTGGACGATCTTTCTTAGCAAGAAGAAAGAAACAACATCAAAGCTGCCCGAGCTCCTGAGAAAGTTGCAAAATGAAAAGGCATCGAGTATCGTGTGCATTCGTTCCGACAGAGGTACAGAATTCACTAACCGCTTTATAGAGCAATACTATTCGGAGAATGGAATACAGCACGAATACGCAGCTGCCCGTACACCTCAACAAAATAGTGTTGTCGAGCGCAAGAATAGGACGTTGAAAGAAGCAACAAGGACAATGATTGCCGCAAGCAAATTGCCACAGCGTTTCTGGGGTGAAGCAACCAATACAGCTTGCTACACTCAAAACCGATGTATCATCAACAAACACCACAACAAAACAGCATATGAGGTATGGAACAACAAAACTCCGTTAGTTTCGTATTTCCACATTTTTGGATGCAGGTGTTATGTATTGAATAATGGGAAGGACCAACTTAGAACCTTTGATGAGAAATCAAATGAAGGAATATTCGTAGGATACTCCTCCGTCAGCAAAGCTTTCAGAATCTTTAATAAAAGGAAGCTGACGATCGAGGAATCAGTTCATGTAGTGTTCGACGAACCACACCATGACCCTACAGGAGTAGATGATATCACTCAGAACATTCACCATCTATCTTGGATCCTCCAACTCCCATAGAACCTGTAGTTGATTTAGAAATCAACCCCGCAGCTGTAAGAATCGATGTGGATGAAGCCGACGATGTACAAGCTGAAGCTGTATCCACAGAATCTTTCGATACAGTACGGGATCCTGAATTAGAACCCGACCGAAGATGGTTGAGAGATCACCTACAAGAGCTGATCATTGGAAACATTAATGCCGGTGTTTCTACTCGTAGGAGAATACAGAGTACACAAGGAAATGTACTTTGTGCACAAGAAGAATCTGATGCTGAGAAATCACAGTTTCCTGAATGGAAATCTCAATCCGAGCTTAGAAGACTCAATATGTGCACTATCGTTGTATTCTTAGCCCAGTCCGAACCTGTTTCGACCATAGACGCTCTTAACAACTCTCATTGAATAACATCTATGGAAGAAGAGCTTAACGGTTTCGAAAGAAACAATGTATGGTATCTTGTACCCAGACCAACACACCAATCGGTTATAGGAACCAAATGGGTATTTCGAAACAAAAAGGATCGAAATGGACTTATCATAAGGAATAAATCCAGACTAGTAGCACAAGGCTATAGTCAGGAAGAAGGAATAGACTATGATGAAACCTTCGCCCCTGTAGCGAGACTAGAAGCCATTAGGATATTTTTAGCCTTTGCCGCCCATAAGAGCTTTATCGTATACCAAATGGACGTCAAAAGTGCTTTCCTGAATGGAGATCTTGCAGAAGAAGTTTATGTTGAACAACCACCAGGGTTTGCCAACACAGACGGTATCGACCTAGTTTACAGGCTAAGGAAAGCGCTGTATGGACTTAAACAAGCCCCTAGAGCCTGGTACGAAACCCTGTCCCAGTATCTAGCCAACAACGGATTTGAGAAAGGTGCTGTGGACAAAACCCTGTTCAAGATACAGGAAGGTGATGACCTTCTTATGGTGCAAATCTATGTGGATGATATTATTTTTGGTTCAACTAACCTTGCTTTATGTCAAAGGTTCTATCATCTCATGCAAACTAAATTTGAAATGAGTATGATGGGGGAACTTAGTTATTTCCTAGATTTGCAGGTAAAGCAGTTGCCTACAGGTATATTTATCAACCAGGAGAAATAAAGCAAGGAGCTTCTCAACAAATTTGGAATGAACACTTCCAAATCCTCGCCAACCCCCATGAGCACTTCCGTGCAAATTAGTGCTGATGAAGCCGGAAAGCCGTTTGACCAATCACCTACAGGAAGCTCATTGGTTCGCTCCTGTACCTAATGGCTAGCAGACCCGATATCCAGTTTGTTGTTGGAGTGTGTGCAAGATATCAAGTTGCACCTAAGGAATCACACTTCAATACAGCTAAACGAATCCTGAAGTACATTAAAGGAACAGTCGATGCAGGACTATGGTATCCTAAGGAAGGCGGATTCGATTTAGTTGGCTACAGCGACTCGGATCTCGGAGGATGCAAGCTAGATAGGAAGAGTACAAGTGGAACTTGTCATTTTCTTGGACCTAGACTCGTTTCTTGGTTCAGTAAGAAGCAATTGGCTAACTCTCTTTCCACAGCTGAATCAGAGTACTATGCTGCTGGTAGCTGCTGTATGCAAATCCTTTGGATGCAGCAACAGTTGTCAGACTATGGAATCGATGCCAGAGAAACTCCAATCATGTGTAATAGCACGAGTGCAATTGCAATCACGCACAATCCTGTCCTGCACTCGCGCACTAAGCATATCAACATGAAGCATCACTTTATAAGGAATCACGTCGAGAACAAGGATGTTCGCTTGGAAAAAGTTCATACAGACGATCAGCTGGCCGACATCTTCACCAAGCCGCTCGACACAGCAAGATTCAACATGCTCAGACAAGAATTGGGAATGCTACAGCCCGACTCCCTGTAAGTAATTTACTGCTTTTACTCAACCAATTGAGGGGGAATGCTGTAAGACCCAAGAATACAGTATCCAAACGTTAATTATTTGTACACTCAGAATCGTCAATACAGCACTGTAGCGAGCGAAGACATATGAATCCTACAGCTGACGTGTGCATTAATTAAGGGGGAATACTGTATGACCCATGAATACAGCGTTAATCCTTAAGTTGCTGTATGGAATTTTAAACCTATATGTACCTTTTTAAGGGGGAACACTGTATCGACGCGGAAACAACACATACTATAGGATTTTGATTCAGTATATATATAATATCATATTATTTTTCTTTTTAAAATGATTTTTGTCCACGTGCCCTGTTTTTACGTCAAACGCCATTTACATTAAATGTCTTACACGACATCTGGACAACTGAATCTCAAAAGCCGCGATATTTTAAATTGTTTATTATTTTTTAAAACCGCCGTTTTAGGCATTTAGGGTATCAACTTATGTCAGAAGTGGGACCCGCTGATATTTTAAACATTTCAATGGATAATTGTACCAGTTACACTCAGTCCATCTTAATCGTTGATTTCAAAACCGGTTCCCATCCCTTAAAATCTGACCATTCGTACTCTGCAAAACCCTATTTCGCCGCCCAACTATAAAAGGACTGAATCTGCCATTAGAGACTCTTTACGCTTTCTGCAAATTCAAGAGTTCTCAAGCAAAAACAGCCTACATACTTCTCTGCATTTTACTGCATATTTCGATTATTTTCCTGCACTTTTTCTTAAGTAATCATCAAATAGATGGACAAACTTCTTCTCCTGCTCTGAAGAAAACTGCTAACATCATTGATGGTCGGATCTTTTCCAAACCTGTCATCATTGAGCGCATTCTATCTGAAACCAACGACGCAGAACCCATGGAGTATATCATAACTCGTCTTCGTCAATAAGGCCTCTATCACTTTGGAAGCAAGACTGCTGACAAATACGACGCCCATCTGGTTGAGGAATTTTACCTCAACGCCGCCGTTCGCTTTCTGTCATTGGCCCAAGGAGGTCATGTTGCTGACATCACTGCTACAGTCCAGGGAGTTGAGATCTGTATCGATAACGATCTGCTCCAGAACATCTACAGGCTACCCGCTGATGGCCTGACCATGGATCAACTTGAGACATTCGGGTCTCAAGAGCTCATTACTAAATTTTATGGACTGTTCACAGGCTCCAAAGTGGTCGACATGGTTCAGACTACATGTCACAAGAAAATTTTTTGTCTCCCCTATGTATATCTTCATGATTTTTGCTGCAGGATAATTGAGAATCGAACCGGTGCGTTCAAAATGTGTACCAACTTGAGGTTCAGGATGATGGTGGCTATTCTGACCTGTGAAAAGGTCAATTGGTGCCAGATAATCCTGAAGCGCATACAAGAAGAGGTGTGCAAATCTGCCACCCAGAAGAAATCTTTTGGTTTAATGTTGAACCATATCCTGACGAAATGCGGACTAATGCAATCCGCCGATGCAAAGAAGAATAGCTCAAGGATATACTTAGGAGGCGTCAAGCCTACTGCGTATAACCAGAGCACCTTGTCTTGCAACCACCCGAGAACCAGACATATGCCAATTTCTGATAATCCAAGAGATGAATCCTTGAAGTTCCAAGAAGTGGAATCTTCAAAGAAGAGAAAGAGATCTCACAGCAAGAAACCCACTGCTGGTGAGAAGCCCAAAAAGAGACTTAGGAGGCTTTCTCAAGTCAAAACTGCCCAGGCCTCTGAAGAAGTCTCCCCCGTGGCTCAACCCACTAACGAAGAGCCCCAGGGCCCAACCCCTGTGGAAGAGGTGTCTCCTACTGTATCGACAGTAGATCCTGAGCCTTTGGCGGCTAGGACGGATAATGAGACATCTGCCAACGATCAAGACTTTAGCGAGTCGGCTGCCCACTTGGAGCCAACAGCTACTTCTCCTTTGCGGGATCCCATACCCGTACAGGATCCATCTTCCTTCAGGGCACCATCCCCTGTAAGGAGTCCCACTTCCATACAGGATCCCATACCTGTACAGGAATCCCTCGATACAGCATCTCCAGACATTGTACGAAGTCCCTCCCCTGACTCGATTATTAATCAGACCCTTCTTTCTGTTCAAATTGAACACGCCTACGAAAGATTTTTGCAATGGAAAGGCTACAGGCTATCTCCGTACGAAACATTGTACAACTTGAGCGATTGGAGCCACGAAGAGAGATTCGTCTCAGAAGTGACGGATTCAACAGAAATTGAGGCCCTGATCCGATGGGACAATCCCTCCTGCAAGGAACTAATTGAAAGCCACCTTCTGCACAAATCTGACCCTCGGGGGAAAGGAAAGAACAAGTCAGAGGACTCTCCCACTAATCCAAAAGACGACGAAGATCATGACTCAGACGACGACGATGATGCTTTTCAAGCTGGTCTGAGGATGAGTCGTGAAGAGGCTCAAGCAAGAGATGCCACTCCACCCAAAGGCGATGAAGGGCCATCTACTCAATGCAATCCCCCTTCGCCACAGCATGAGAGCATTCCCGACGAAGAGGAATCAGTCCCTCCAGTCGAGGAAGTTGAAGCAATTTTGGAACAGGCACCTAAGCCTGCTGCCACCGAAGGAGTTGTACCTGAAAGACATCAAGAGGATTCAGTCCCTCCTGTATCCATGTCTACTGAAGAATCTTCGCAACAGGAAGCCACTCAACCCCCTGTCGCCGAACCAGAGCAAGCTGCTCCTGCCCCTTCAACCGTGGAATCCGAGGACAGTATCGAACCTGAGGATGTCCAACTTGCTTCACGGCCAACCGTGAACTTAAGGAGGTTGAACGGCTCTGAAGACTTTGCTCAACCAGACTCTCCGATTTCTGCCGCTAGGAAAGAGCGCCTGCGCGCCCTTGGTCTTCAAACTGTATTCATCCAGAATGCAGTAAATGCTCTGTCTTCCGTTGAGAAAGCATTAAATTGGATGCATACTTCTGCCGTGGAAGAAATGACCACTCTTAAACATGAAGTATCTCGTGTTGTCGAAGCATTCACTATTTTGCCAGAAGTTTTCAAACAAGCTTTGAAAATCATGGAAGATAATCAGGAGCAATTGCTGAAGGAAGAAGCAACAAAAACACGAATAGCTGAAGCCAAGACCGCATGTGCCATGATTGAAAACAGCTCTCAACTGCGCGCCCACGACAAATGCATTAAGGATATGTCGCAGACGCTTTCCTCCCTTGTAGAGAGAATGACTAACATCGAGACAAAACAGGATGCTGCTCTAGAAATCCTAAAAAGTCTTGATGATTCCAAAAAGGGGGAAGAGGCGAGAGAAGCTGCTAGGAGAATCAGGCTACAGCAAGAAAGGGAATTTGAGGTTGCTCAAGATAGCATCACTTCCGAGTTAAACAAACTAGCCCCTCACTCCCAAAGTTTTAGGATTTCAGGCTCCCGACCTGAATTTCATGATCCCAATGTCCCTTGGCAAACTCTTATCCAGAGACCTTCTGAAATTCGTCTGCCGACCAACCGCAACCCTACTGCCGATGAAGTGAAGCAATGGAGGAAAAACGAACTGATGAGATACTTCGCAAAACTCGTCAGGGAATCCGCCATCTTCAAGAGCTATAAAACGTTAGCAGAGGCCGCAGACAAATTTACGAAGATGTTAGAAGACGGAAAACTCCCTCTCCAGATTGAGATGAAATCCAAACACAGAAGAGGAGATCGGATCACTCATCCAGAAGACTGGATTCTTGCCTTTGATCGATCCTATGAAGGAAGAGCTATATACCAGGATCGAGGCAATGATTCCCTTCACAACTGGTGGCGTGGAACCGAGAATGATCCAGGGAAAAAGCCATGGAGACACGCAGATCACTATAGGAGCTGAAATCCTTATCCTTGTATATTTTGTTTGTTTTTGTAATTTTTCTTTCGGAACAGCAAACCATGTACTCAATTTTGAATATCAATAAAAGTGTTTGTTTGTCTTGAAAGATTACAACTCGTAATCTACTGTGTTGATGTATGATTACTTAAATTGTTAAATAGCAAATCTCAAGTTAGGTAACTTGATTGAAAATAAAGCTGTACGAACTTGTCTACGAACAGTTCATAATTTCAGTTGTAAGCTTAGAACACTTTGTAAGATTGTGCCTGCGCGCCAATCATAAGCTTAAGTTGTAAAATCCTTAAACTGTATCGAACTCGCCTGCGAGCAGTTCATTATTTAGACTAAAGACAGACCTTTTGACGAAAGACCAAGAAATCTGCCAGAAGACATCAAAGAAGATCACTTCCTGAAGAAGGTTTTGGCATCATCAAGAAGACTTGAAAAGTTAAGAAAGTAAGTCTTGGCAAATTGTCAAAAAGGGGGAAATTGTTGGGAAAACAAAGACCCTGTATCGAAACAGCCGGGATATCCGATCCCTGTATCGAATGGTATTTGATAAAGAGGTTTTGACATATATGCCAATCCGAATACAGTAAAGGAAACTGTATCGAAGCTTTGAGGTATTATCCTGTATCGAAGACCTACCTCGAATCAGCATATAGTGAAGCCCTTCAGTACAGCAAGAAGTCTTATAAAAGACCAAGTATGGAAACTGTCTCGAATCTCCAAAACAGTTATCTTCCATATAGCTCACAACAGGACAAAGAGGGAATCTCCAGAAGTCTAGTCCCGTTGAATATAGAAGTATTTAAATACTCAAGGATAAAGTATTTAAATACTGTCAGTCAACAGATCTTCAAATCCTGCTAAATCCGGATCGTGCTATAATCCCGTTGGAACGGAATCTCACTCAAACGGAAACATCTCAACGGATATATATTTCAGAGACTATATATATCACATCAGTATGCTGAAGATCATACACGTACATTATTATCAACCCAAGCTATCAAAGTTATCATCAGAGCAAAACATATCTCCAAAGCTTACTGCAATCAAGAACGAAAGAGATATACAGTGCTCATCATCCTGAACAACACTTCATCAGCTGAAAGCTCTTAAAGTCAAAGTTGTTGTTCACCATCTGTTCTATACTTTGAACAAACCAAGATCAGCCCTGTGTGGACTGAGTAATCAGTGCTTCTCCAGAACTGTGTGTGAAGGATTTGCATTGAAGAATACGAAGCTTCAGAAATGTGTGTGAAGAAGCAAGTCAAAGCATTAGCTCAAAACCAATCTGTGTGAACGGTTGAAGCTAAGATCTTTATATCAATCTGTGTGAACGATATATTGATTGTGTGTTGTTATAATTATGTAGTTGTGTACGTAGTAATTATAATAAACTTTTTACTCCTGTGTGGAGGACCAGTGGACGTAGAGGGGTTTACCTCGAACCACTTTAATTACTGTGTTATTTACCTTTAGTTTTTACTGTTTTAGTTACTGTGATTAATTTAGTATACACTATAAACTTAGTTGCTGTATCCACAGCAACCTACTGTATCTAAGACTTCCGCTACGCACTCAGATTTAAAATCCATACAGTTTGTCGTTTTAACTATTTTCCAAACTGTATCCAGTATACTAAGTGGCCAACACTCCCCCCCTTAAAAAGAGTTTCCTCCCCAAAACTAAGGGTGCACAACTCGGAATATGAAGTATCCATCAGGATCTGAAAACAATATCTCCAGGAATATTCCTCAATGCGAACCACTTCGCCTGAGCAACTGGGCCAACCCTTCGGGTCCTCGCATTTCCTATGCCTGAAAAAGGCAAAAACCAAGTGATAAAACACTCAACCCAGTGCGAGATCAGTCGAATCATGACTCATTCGCTAGAGACCAGCCAGAAAGTCGTACCACCCGCATGACTTGTAACACCGGCGTACACTCCCCGAGGGAGCCGTTCATTGTACATATCTACAATCATCGGTGTACACTTCCCCATCCTCGTCGGCATCGGACGCCCATGCAATCACTGACTCACACCACACAAGAACAACAAAAACGCATATATATATAGTCCTCAGGACTATATCAATAGCACGACCAAGTCTTTATGACTTTGACGTCTCAAATCACAACCAAGATATACCCAGATTATCACAAAATCTCAGGTACAACACCAAAAGAAAATAAAATCACATCAAACAATCTTAAATCTCAAGATTCTCAAATACTATCATTATAAGATAGATCAACAACAAATAGCTTCACAACCACAATACATTATTACAGATTAAGTTAAACATAATTCAAAAATCAAAGAAAGGAATACACAAATCAAGGCTACATGTCAAGTGTACCCAACATCAAGCACCCTCCAGATCATCGACCTCCTAGATCTCATCGATTCGAGGGAGACCGAAACATAAACTCGCCGCTCTTCCTCGTCTAACCTTTCCTCTGGCTTCTGAAGCCCGATAGAACCCCTTGGATGAAGTACGGACTGAAGTAGTAAAATCTCTCGAGGCCATGAGCTCTCTCGAGATCTACTAGCACTAAGACTCCTGCAGTATTTCTGAAGGTGTCCCTGCCTCCCACATGAACGACAAACCAAAGCTGGCACCGTACACCGAGTACTAACGTGCCCTGCTGAATCACAGTTAAAGCAAACAACAGTCGAACTCATCGTCTGAGAGGAAGATGCTTTCCCAGCACGAAGGTGACTAGAAAACGACCTCTTGGACGTTGGAGCCCGATGTCCCTCTGAACGAACCGACATCCTAGTCACCTCACCAGAAGAAACTGAAGGATTCTTCTGAGCAATCTCCTTGATCCAAAGCTCTGCTCCAAGAGCCTTCTCAATGACACCAAGTGAGTTACAATTATGATTGAACAACTGCATCCTCAACTGCGAGTTTAGCCTCTTGCTAAAATACTTGATCTTATCCGCCTCAATATGGATAATAGACGAAGCAAACTGAAGAAGTCTATGAAACTTCTCAGCAATGACAACAACACCCTCGTCCTCTATAGATTCGGGGTTCAAAACCTCTGATAACTTGGCTTCACGAAGTGGAGCCGGATAATACCTCTCTAACATGAGGGTCTTGAACTCGCTCCAAACACAATCACGATCGGTGGGTTTCACAGAAAGCCACCAAGAATAAGCACCCTTACTTAAGTAGTAAGCCGGTACTGCCACCTTACTCTCTTCCGAACACTGAACCATGTCGAAGATCTTATCAAAATGTTCAAGCCAATGAATAATGTCAGCTAGTTCCGATGAACCCTCAAAAGTAGGCACCCTCTGTTGAGAGATATCACCAACAATATGACTCACACCCCCAGTCTGCCCATGAAACGGCACCTGGAATCCCTGTTGCGGTGGGCCATGAACCATCGAGGTCTGCATGGTCTCCACTATCCGTGTCATATGAGTCATCTGGGCCATCATGCCCCTAATAACCAAGAAAGGGTCGACGTGTCAACTCTCAGTCTGATTGACTTCTCGAGTATAATGTACCGAAGGAAAATTGGCCGCGTATGTGATACCACCAGTCGAACTCTGATCCATCTCGCCATTCGCAATTGCATAAACATGAGGTTCTGGGTTCTGGCCTGTTCTGTAGCCTTTAACCCCTCTATCACGTCCTCGGGTTCCTCTTTCCATACTGAAAGAATAACGTTCAATCATGGTCATAGCTCAAATATGCCTCAACGGCCAATCCAGAATTCTAAGTCGATAGCCAAGCACGAGTATACATACTCAATGGGTAATCAATCACTCTAATCATAGCCAATACAGAGCCCATACGCTCCAGAAAAATGATGAATCAATCGTAACACAAGTGTCACATACAAGTTTCAACAAAACATGTATAATCAATGACATAATGAATGTATGAACATAAAAGAGAATCGAGTCCTTCCACAGGTCATACGAAGCTTCGAGGTATTGCGATACTAGTTCTCACTGACAATTACTCGATGAAAGATTGACTCATACAGTCGTCCAACAATCACGACTCACATAACCCGACTGTCCAGATTGTCATAACCTGACAGCCCCACTGCTACCGCGTCGGTAGAGCCACATAACTCACATATCAGGGTATCTCACAAATCATTTCTCCAATACCATCTTCTGTAACACCCCCAAATCCCATTGGGTCATTACAGTGCCGTGGACCCCACACCAGGAGATCCACTAGGCGAACATGACTAAAATATATCAAATGGGAAATCACAGTCCCTACTATGATATCCGACACAATATTCTGATAAGGAATTTCAATGATAATGAAGGGCCTACATAGCCAAAATAAAAATACAACAATATCCACGAGCCCTGCTCGGATAACACAAAGTAACGACAACTGACAAACTGGAGAATACTCCCAACTGACTGGCCAACATGAACCCCAAACAACTCGGGACTAGTATCGCTCGAATGCCTCGTGTCCATCGTCATGCCCCTGTGTCTCAACTCTCTCATCGCAAACACCTAAAACATGAAAACATGTTCCGCCCCCACGGGTTCAGTCATCCTGATAATAAATATCAAATATATGTACAACATGATTTGCATCTAAAGGCAAAACAAATGGTACAACAATGAAAATACGAGATGCTCACAACCCGTGAAACACTATGCCCACGGAATACGATCAATACCTGCTCAACAGGTTAGAACACAAGTGCCCAACGACAAATCATCAATATAGAACACAACAACGAATTACCCGAAGGTAAACCAAACCAAAGTTGAAATAGATACGAACCATAATGCAGAAGGCTCCAACGGAAACACCAATACATCACACATGGCCTAAAAGCCCTCAGCCGAAGCTGCAAAATGTCACAATAGCCAGAAAGCCACTCAGCCGAAGCTACAAATCATCATAATGGACTGAAGACAAACAGCCCGAAGCTGTATTACAATGAGGGGCCGAAGCCACACAGCACGAAGCTGTATCACAAAGAGGGGCCGAAGCCACACAGCACGAAGCGGTATCACAATGAGGGGCCGAAGCCACACAACACGAAGCTGTATCACAATGAGGGGCCGAAGCCACACAGCACTAAGCTGTATCACAATGAGGGTCCGAAGCCACACAGCACGAAGCTGTATCACAATGAGGGGCCGAAGCCACATAACACGAAGCAGTATGACAATGAGGGGCCGAAGCCACACAACACGATGTTGTATCACAATGATGGCATCCAATGACCGTGACCTGCTGAATTGTAGGCGCTGGGAAACCAACTGCGACAAGTTCAAGACCCAGACTTACCCATAATGAGATCACCCAGTGACCGTGACCTACTGAACTGTAGGTGTTGGGAAACCAACTGTGAAGGTTCAGGCCCCAAGCTTACCCATCGAGCACTAGCCGAGACTAGCCTCCAAACACAAACAATCACAACCAACAACGATCACAAAATTACCGAATCCAAAAGAACGATAGTGTGCTGCCTTGAGTTGGACAACACGACAACAATAACTCACAGATGGGCACCGTCCTTGGCGGTCCCAATTCAATTACCTCGATCGCGTTGGAATGGCCAATCGATAACAATGACACAACGGATGGGAACTATCATCGACAGTCCCAATTCAATACCTTGATTGTCTTAGAACGACCAATCGATAACAATGAATCAATGGCTGGGAACTATCCTCGACAATCCCAATTCAATACCTCGAATGTCTTAGAACGACCAATCGATAACAACGACTCAACAGATGGGAACTATCCTCAACAGTCCCAATTAAATATCTCGATTACCTTAGAATGGTCAATCGATGACAATGACTCAACAAATGGGAACTATCCTTGACAGTCCCAATTCAATACCTCGATTGTCTTAGAACGACCAATCGATAACAACGACTCAACGGATGGCTCAGTACCTTTAATTGGTTACCGACGACGGAAATGATAATCGAATACGTCAATGCCTTCAATCGGCTAATACAACATCGATAGTAAAATGCCAACATCAATAGCAATACTCATACCGATGCCTTAATCAAACATCAATATCAACAATAATAATCGATACATCGATACCGCAAACTGGCTACCGACAACAACAATAACAATGAGACGAGCAACAATACCATTTGGCATAATTACCAAAGGGTATCGTATCAAACAATTCCCTGATATCAACAAAATCATGAAGAGATTACGTCTCTAAATGATACAACACATTCATGCACACACATGATAATATTAATCTCATTGACCAGTACAAGTATAAAACTTGCCTCAAATTGAAGGCGATAAAATCCTCCCACAAACGACGAACAACATCCTCCGAAAATCACAAGCACTCGAACAACCTTGAATGAAATACAATTCATTCAATAACACAATATCAATCGAAAAAAACACAATAGACAACCCCGATTCAAACATGAATCAATCAAACCACACAAACGAATATCATCGTCCTCAACTATGAATTCTAACATCCTCCAATCATCTTAATGATTGATATGATCAAAATTTTCTTAATACTTGTGAAAAGAATTCAACAAGAATCATTAAGAACAGCATTATATTAATCATCTCAAAATGATAATATTACCAATATCATCACTATTACCTCAAGAACGTCATCATCACAACAAACATGATGTCCCCACCAATATCAATCACTAATTCCTCAAGAATTCTAGATTAATCAACAAGGTTAACTTAACCATTTTAAGATTATGATAATTATCCACATAACTCATCATAATCCTATACTAAAATAATTATAATCTCCCAAGAACACAACCAACAACAATAATTATCTCAAAGCTATGTTAATCATCTAAATATCTTAGCACAACTCTTCATAGACATGATTATAATCTCCAAGTGTTCTTAAACATCAAGAACACAATAAACCTCAAGCCATAATCATCATATTCTTCATCATAAGTTCATAAAAACTATGAAGAATCATACTATCTTCCAACAACCTATCAATACATGAACTAATCGACCATAACATCATCATAATCTCGAGATAAGTACTAGATTAATCAACATACCTATTGAAAGTGAAGAACAACCTCAAACCCTCAATAATCCACTCCAATCTTCAAGCTCCTAAACTCCAATCCAAGTTAGGAAGCTCCAAATCAGGTTGAAAGGGGCTGGAAATCACTAAGGAATGCAGGGGGAGGATTTCTAGGGAGAGAAATCGAAAATGACTCGTGAAGAAATGTAAGACGAAGCATGTCTTTATAATCTGCACAGTTCATTACGGCCGCTATACAAGTAGCTTAACCTACGTTATACGTCTAACGTACGTTATCACCACTATATAGCGTACGCTACGTCCTCCCAGAGGCTACTGCCTCAAAACGAACCATGCGTGACGTACGCTATAGCATAAGCATTACGTACGTAATGCCCGTTGACTTGGCTGCCTTGAAAGGCCAAATATCCGGTTCATGCATGGCCCTAAACGTCGAAAGTCGGATCTAATCTGATACCCTGTGTTACGTACGTAACCAACATGGTTTAACGTACGTAACACTCCTTCTGTAGCGTACGTAATGATATACATGTAGCATACTCTATGGCTAATATACTTAGCCAAAAATCAAACTCACCAAGTAACAACCAATCGGCAATTACAATACCGACGACAAGTATAAATATTTCGATTTCAAAATATCCCAATACAATATACATTGTATAAGTCAAATGCAACAGCTCTTGTATAATTCCAAATGAATACGTACAACCCAATAGTAAAAACGAAAAAAATATCCCTAGATATTGAATTATTTGGATAGTTCGGATTGGTGATTATATCGGTATTATTGTTTTACTATGAATTTACGATTATGAACAAGGAGGAATCTTGTTAATTCATATATGAGGTTGAATTCATAATTATGTTATAATCCTTGTTATTGGATTAAATTGATTGTTGATTTGACTATCGGATTGTGAATCGTATTGCGGTTATGAGTTCGTAATTGTTTGAGTTGGATCGTTCGAATTTGTGTTTAATTGAGATATTACAGAACGTTTGGGTTTGTTGATTGGTTATATCGATTGCTGATTATTATCTAACTTGTTGTTTATCGATTATTGCAATAGGATGTGATAATTGATCGTTGAGTAGAATCGTGTGTTGCGGTCGAGTTCGAGAATGTCCGTAAATTGCTTTAGTAGGGGTCAAGGAGCTTGTAGGTGAATTGGTAACGGCTTCACTATCATCGTATCGTTATCGAGGCAAGTTATTACTTGTTTAGTTTATAATATTTAATGAATGGTATCGGTTTTATTTTATTTATAATTCATATAGCAGTGAGTATAAGCGTGAATTCTGTAGATTTTGATTGTATATTGTCTTCCCGGTTTTGGAAGTTAAATCATAAAGTATATGGTTTACATTCATTATTGGTATACTTGGGTGTCGAGGACTGTGGAAAAGACGAGGATATGAGTTACCTACAGTCTACGGTATTTTGGATCGCCGAATATTGTGGATAGTCGCTGGTGATGGTTTTTAACATCGAGATTGCTCTCGAAGGATTCAGGGCAATTACTCTAATCATTTTTGTCAATTAGTGTTGATTGTGTCGTGATACATTTGTGTACTGTTTTCATGCATTTGTGTATCATTATTATCATAGATTTGTGCATTGTTATTGTATGTCCACCACGTGTTGGTAGGAAATGATCTTCTTGGGATCTATGCTTGTGCGCGCTGGATCATTCAATGGGTTTTCCACTACGTGTTGGTCCGACGAGATCATCTTGGGATTGTTACATGTATTTTTGTGCGCTTGATTATCATTATTTTATCTCCATTTTGGGTTTAAATCTGCATAAATGAGCTCTTAATGCATTATGTTTATATGTTTTGAAGGAAATTAGAGTCCTGAAGCTTAAACGAAGAAAAACGGGCTTAAACGACAATTTTTGGTCAAGGGCCACATCGCATCGAGCCGGAGCCACGACACAGGCACACCTCCAAGCATGGCGGTACAAACTGTACCGTGGGCCGCGGCACGCTCATTCTGAGCCGCGGCCCATAAGGAAAATCTGCCCAGACTTAGGCAGCACAAGGACCAGGGCCGCGGCACACATAAGCCGGGCCGTGGCCCGCCACGTAGGATCCCTGATGTCAGTCCGCGATTTTGGCTGTTTTGGAGGCGGTTTCGACCTATTTCTCGAACGCGTTTTTGGAGGTGGAAAGATGGTTATAAAAAGGCAGTGAAGGTCAGAAAATAAGGTATCGAAGTAGAGGAGAAAAACACCGAGCAGCAGAAAGCAAAAGCCAGAGAATGGAAGAGATTCGGTTCTTCAATTGTGTTTGAATTTCTTTCCTATGTTTTATTCAAATCTTTGTGTATTATTTCTAGCATGTCAGGCTAGACCCTTTATTTCTAGGATTGTGATGAAACCGAGATTTTGATGGATTAACTCTTGATTTTACGTTATTGATATATTCCCCTTTTCTATTGAGTCTTCCCCAATCGTTCTTAATGCTTTCAATTGTGTGGCCTATAATTGAATTGTTATAATTACGTAACTCGAATCGAGAGAGGAGAGTAAGTAGTGAAAATTTGGGGAAAACCGTTTTGTCTTGTGAGATAGGAATATACTCATAAGAATTACGTAGCTCGTTTGAAGATTTTAGAACTGTTTGACTATTGTTGAATTAACTCACCTAGGAATAGAGTGAATTATTCACCTTAGAAAAATCTACTGACCTCGGGAGAGGCATTAGATTATCTTAGAATCCTCACTTTCAATAAATCGAGAAATTACATAAATTATATTAATCAAGATTAATTCGGATTAATCGAGGTGAATTCTCAATCCTAGATTCTTCTCTTATTTGATCTCTTTTCTTCGGACTATTGATTTTATTAGTTGTTTTTAGTTTATCGCATTATTTAGTTTTTAATAATTCTTCAACCACAAAATTCGGTCGTTCAAATAAAATTAGGAATACAAATAAATTGGTAATTAGTACGTCAGTCCTCGAGGGAATGATATCTTTCTCATCACTTTATTACTTGATTACGACAACGTGCACTTGCGTTCACAAAATTACGTAACAGGTATCTAATACCCATGCTCTCCAGATGACGCTCCAAGCTAATCTGAGGAAGTGGCTTGGTCAGTGGATCAGCGACGTTGTCGACTGAGTCTACTCTATGCATCACAATGTATCCCTTGCGAATAAATTCTCTTACGAGATGATACTTTCTCTCAATGTGTTTGGTACTGTTGTGAAACCTCGGCTCCTTGGCCTGCGCTACAGCTTCGTCGTTGTCGCAGTACAGCGGAACAGGCAGCTCAGCACATGGTATTACTTGAAGTTCTCCCAAAAACTTCTTAATCCAAAACCCTTCCTTGGAAGCCTCCGAGTCTACTTGATACTCAGCCTGACAGGTGGAATCAGCAGTCGCGCTTTGCTTGGCGCTACGCCAAGATACTGCTCCTCCATTAAGAATAAATATGTAGCCAGAAGTAGACATCGAATCGTTTTTCTGTCCTTGGAAATCTGAATCAGTGAAGCCCATCACATTCAGTTCTCCACCGCCATACATAAGAACCATATCTCTAGTCCTTCTCAAGTACTTGAGAACGTTCTTTACGGCAGTCCAATGTTCCCTACCTAGATTTGCCTGAAACCTACTTACCATGCTCACAGCATGCGCAATGTCAGGTCTCGTACACAACATAGCATACATAAGGCTACCCACGGCCGAGGTATATGGTATATTACTCATTTCCTTTCGTTGTTCATCACTTTGAGGACACATCTTCGAGGAGAGTTTTATTCCATGTCGCATCGGAAGAAACCCTCTTTTAGAATCATCCATCTTAAATCGCTTTAAGACTTTATCTATATAGAGGGCTTGGAAAAGGCCTATCATTCTATTCGCTCTATCCCGGTAGAGCCAAATACCAAGAATATAGGTTTCTTCTCCCAAGTCTTTCATGGAGAAATTACTCGAAAGCCAAGCTTTAACAGAACTGAGCATTCCCACATCATTTCCTATTAGTAGAATGTCATCTACATATAGTACTAAGAATGCGATCTTGCTCCCACTAACCCTCTTGTATACACAAGGTTCCTCTTCATTTTGCACGAAGTCAAACTCTTTGACTGCTTCGTCAAAATGAAGGTTCCAACTACGCGAAGCTTGTTTCAGTCCATAAATGGAACGCTGAAGCTTGCACACTTTATGAATATCGACTTCGGACACAAAGCCTTTAGACTGCTCCATATAGATTTCCTCCTCGAGGAATCCATTCAGGAAAGCCGTCTTTACGTCCATTGCCATATCTCATAATCGTGGTAGGCAGCTATAGCAAGCATCATGCAAATAGACTTGATCATAGCTACGTGCGAGAAGGTATTGTGGTAATCGATCCCTTCCTTTTGGGTATAACCCTTTGCCACAAGACTGGACTTATAGGCGTCAACCTTGCCATTCCCATAAGTCTTTCTCTTGTAGATCCACTTGTTCCCAATAGGCACTATGCCCTTGGGGTGGTCTACTAGAGTCCAGACCTGATTGACATGCATCGAGTCTATCTCATCTTCCATAGCTTCACACTATATTGTGGAGTCTACATCCACCATCACTTGGTCATAGGTCGTTGGGTCGGTCTCTTGGCTATCACTTGGAACCTCATGGAGACCCAGCTCCTCCAAGTGCACAAGGCCAGACCTTTCAGGTAAATGAGACACCCTACTAGACCTACGAGGTGGTTGTACTTGTGTTTCAGAAGGTTCGGTTCCAATTTCTTGAACAGGTGTCTCCTGAGGAGTTTCATTATTTTCTTCCAAAGAAATACTTCTACCTGCTCCGCCTTCCTGAATGAACTCATCTTCCAGGAAGTGTGCTTGTAAAGCAACAACGATCTTTTGATCTTTGGGCATGTAGAATAGATAACCCATCGTCCCAGATGGGAATCCAATGAAACGTCCCTTACGGACCTCGCTTCCAACTTTTCCACCTTAGTCTTCTTGACATAGGTGGGACATCCCCAAATCTTAATGTGATTAAGACTTGGTTTCCTACCCTCCCACATCTCATGTGGAGTTTTAGGAATGGATTTAGAAGGAAATTTGTTCAAGATATACGCAGCAGTCAGGAGTGCATACCCCACAGGTAAATCGGTAAGTCAGTATAGCCTAGCATAGAAAGGACCATGTTCAAAAAGGTCCGGTTCCTTCATTCTGACACACCATTTAACTGAGGAGTACCTGTAGGTGTTAGTTGTGATACTATTCCATGTTAATTAAGGAACTCGTCAAACTCCATACTCATATACTCGCTACCTTGGTACGACCGAAGTGCTTTGATGTGATTTCCAGTTTGTTTCTTGACTAGGGCCTTAAATTCCTGGAATTTATCAAAGGCCTCAGATTTATGTTTCATTAAGTATACATAACCATACCTACTATGATCATCTGTAAACGTAATGAAATATTGATATCCATCACGTGCTGCTTCCAAAGCACCACATACGTCGGTATGGATTAATCCTAGTTTATCAGCGGCTCTTTCAAAAGTCTCTGTGAAGGGGGACTTAGTCATTTTGCCTTTAAGGCAAGATTCACAAGTAGGAAAGGGATCCGATCCCAATGGACTCATAAGTCCATCTTTTTCCATTTTGTAAACCTTGGTCTGACCAACATGACCAAGTCTAAGATGCTATTTCAAAACTTGATTAGTTTCATCCTTACCACGCTTCCTAGCCATAGTATTCACAATGACTTTGTTACTAAGGTTTAGATGATATAGTCCATTTAATAATGTAGCAGTTCCCATGAGTTTATTTCTAAAATAAATTTTGCAGGAACCATCACCAATGAAAAATGAAAAGCCTTTCCGATCCATGACCGGAATGGATACAATGTTTTTATGCCCCTTGGGCAAAACAAGTACATCTTCTAAAGTTAAAACAAAGCCGGATTCCAAATCCAAAAGAAGTGATCCTATGTCAGTTGCTTCGACACTATGCCTGCTTCCGGCAGTAATCATCACTGTCCCCAGCTCCAAGCTTCCTACTTTGTTCCAGATCCTGATTCACAGTACAAATATGAGAACTAGCACCTGAATCCAGTATCCAAGAAGTAGAAAATACAGTAGCAGAACAATTTATTTCCAAAACTAAAAGTTCTGTACCTGAAGCGCCATGAAGAATCGGACAGTCTCTATCCCAGTGGCCCAGCTCACCGCATTTAAGACATGCGTCCTTCTTTTTCTTGCTTTCGGGAACCAACGTGGCCTTGCCCTTACCCTTAAAGCCCTTGACTTGTGGTGCCGTCTGCTTCTTGGTCTTTTTCTTCTTATTCTTAGACCTCCAAGGTCCAGAAGAAATCACAAGAGCAGACTCCTTCATCCGCGGAGTCTTCATCTGAGACTTAGCGGTCACAAATTTGTTCATCAACCCTGCTAAGTTGCACGCAATCTCATTGTAGTTGAAATTCATTACAAACTGTGAGAAGGAATCAGGGAGAGACTGTAGGATAAGGTCAGTCTGGAGAGAAGTATCCATCTAAAAATCAAGAGCCTCCAATATCTCGATTATAGATATCATTTTGAGGACGTGGTCCCCAACCTTCTCACATTCCTTCATCCTAGCACCGAACAGTTGCTTAGATATCTCATATCTAGCGGTTCGACTGTGCTCACCATAAAGCTCGGTTAAGTGAGATAAAATCTGCCTAGCAGAAGTCATTTTCTCATGAGCTCTCTGAAGCTCATTAGACATAGAAGCCATCATATAAGCACGGACTTTTACGTCATCCTTAACCCACTTTTCGTGATTTTCAATCTCTTCTTGATTGGCTCTTGTCCGCACCGGAGGCGCCTGAATGTCCGTATCCAAGACGTATCCCAATGCCTCTATACTGAGGACTATCATCATATTGCGGAGCCAATTCACAAAGTTAGGTCCGATTAGGGTGTTCTTTTCGAGTAGAATTGCGAGTGGGTTCATTGTCATATTGAGAGTTATGTTCGTCTGCATTAAGTACGACAGATTTATTAGTGACTCGTTCAATTATGATCTGAGTATAGAATTAAGGTCTTTTCTATTCTTATTACCCAGCTCCCACTATTTTATCGGAATAACACACTCTCATGTGAAATCCGGAAGTATCGTTCGTTCTACTTCATAGTGATGATCGAGTTCTTTATAAATCTTAATAGAGGGCAACCAAACACATTTTTAGTCTATTAATTTTCATAAAGTGGTGTCCAACACCAACCCATCTAATGGATGATTTGATCTTCTTTTTCCCCTTGTTCACTCCCCTCAACCTATACGGTTTCTATGGTTCGTGAACAAGTTAAGTTTATACCATCGACGCAAATCAGTTTCACAATTGAATCTTATCCAGCAACCGAGCAGGTTTCTAGGGATAAAATTTGCTCCAACCAAAGGCATCCAATGTGCTCCCGGTAATTTATCCATCCTCCCCAAATGACTACCCCGATAACTCGGAAGCATAGCACATCCGGTTTGGATTTCAATTTTCCGAAAGCTCGATGGAGGGAAGAAAAACCTTGAAACCTTTTAAACTTAATAATTTATCGTGGGATAATTTTCGCGATTAATGTTACACTTTGCACATTAATTCATTTAAGCGTGTTTGTGCATTCATACCATATGAATAAATATTAACAACCTAGTTGCTACCAACATGTAGTTCATGGACCGTTCCTAGAACAAAAACATCGTAATCTAATTACAAGTCTTCGGTTTTGATCTTCATCTTCTCGAAAGGATCTTCCTCTGGTCTTTGTCATTACATATAAATTTTACATTGAAAAATTGCATCCTAGATACAAATATTTCTAGTAAAATAAATAGGCTCAAAATGGCCTTTACAACCCAATCGAATAAAACCGAACGATTCAAAACTAAGTCCATGAACCACATCACCATTAAAAAATAATACATCAAACACATTAAATAAATGGCATTCACAATTAATCTAAATATTGATCTAATCAATATAAATTAATCCATCCAAATGAATTAATTCAATTTATTCAAACAACTGCTAATTTTAACTTGTTCCGGACGAGAAAATATTTCATTAAATTAATTCTCCTAATAATAAAATTACCATAATTATATATTAGTCAAATTAAATCTAATTTAATTTGTGGGAAATTAATTATCAAACGAAATATAAAAAACGGAGTCGAAAAACACGGCCGGGCCAAGCCCGGCATTGCCTTGGAGTGCCGAAAGGCTGGATCGTGACCCTCGCTGGGCAGCGCCGGCACACTTCCGAGCATGGCCGGCATAGGGCCAGACTGCGGTCCACAGGGCCAGACAGCATGGCAGTGCCCGGACAGCTCCAAGCTGCCGGGTCCGTTTATGTTTTCGGCTCGTTTTTTCGCCTCGATTCCAAAAATAATATTTTTCTAATCTTTATATTACATATTTAAATCATTTTTTTAAAAGAAAAATAGATTTATATTGTAACATAAAATCATGAAAAATTAATTTTTTAGATGAACAATAGAAAATCAACGATTAATACGATTATGATTCCAAATCATACACCCTCCAATCAAGCATTCCAAATGATAAATATCGTATATATGATTGCAAGACCTACTCTCTGATACCACGGTTGGGATTCGGTGCCTAAAACGAAGGCACAGCGGAAGTGGTAAAACGAAAATTAATTCGATCCGAATCCCTTCGAGGATCGATCAAGCTACATATATACGAATATAAAACGAAAACAAGGAAGATTAGAAATCATACTTTCGTAGTCCGTTGATTAAATGGTGTACTCCTTGGAGACGATTCCCCAAGTTTTAGATGCTCTTCCCACGAATCCGATTCTTCAAGTTCTTGAATGATCCAACGCCGAAAGCGCCGCGTCTCTACTTGCCACGCGCCGGATAAACGATCGGAATGACAACGCTTTGCTATCCTCCAAGGATACGGCTAGAGCAAGGTTGTAGAAGCTTTCTAAATTAAGACTACAACACTCTAAGTGTTTATTCTTAATCTCTCAATTAATCTCTCTATTTTTCTCCAAGAAAAAACTCTTAAGATGGAAGTGAAGAAGAAGAAGACTTAGGAAAACAATTTTCCTTTCTCTCTCTATGGTGACTCACGATGCAAGTGTGTAGGGAGGAAGTGGGAGTCTTCACATCTTATTCTAATCCTTTTCATCTCAAGACAAAAATACACCTACACTAAAATGATATCACATGATATCTTGTCCCCTTGGTCATAAGTCTTCCATTATAAAATAGAGACAAAGACTAAGAGAAGAGTATGTGAAGGAGGGGGGCGGCTATCTAGAAAGAAACGAACGAGTTCTGTTCGTTCCGGACTCCCGTGAGTCCAAACAGATAAACTCCAGTTCCGTTCCAATATTTTATATTAATTAATTAATCCAATTAATTAATCATATCAAATACATAATCATATAATTAATATCTCCAAGAAATAATTATATTCATGAATTAAATTAATCACCCAGTAATTTATTTAATTCACTAAGCCATAAATTAATTTATCCAATAAATCAATTTAGACATCCAATGTCCCAATTAGATATCCAATATCTAATATTAATAAAGAGAGAATAAGCTCGATTCATTCCATCGTCAATCCTATTGCGCGACTCGGTAGGTCCGTCTCAGTTAGCAATGGGAGGAACCAAAGAGTAGTAGTACCACCTAGCTAGCCTAGCGGCCCACACTGTACCCCAACTGAGATCGAATGATAGGGACCATTCAAAAACCATTCTATCATAAATACCAGTATACGTATAAACCCTTCTTTCAAATGTCCCGATCAAGTTATAGGGACACGGTCAGTCAAACCCTATTTGTACTTGACTCTATGCATGAGTTAATGCAAATCGAGATCATCGATATCTCGTGTATCCAGTACAACTAGCTCCAATGCTTTGGCCAAAGACTTATGATCTCATCTGCTAATAACCGCATAGGACATATAACCCGTTCACTAACAGGAGAAAGAATTCTATCTTGGTATTCAGTAGAATCTGCTACTTGCCCGTTAAGACGCACGTCGAGGTTGACCCCCATCTTCCGGTTTTCTGGGTCGAACTACTCTAATGAAAATCTTAATGTCATAAGCACATCTCTACTAAATCCTCAAGTCGAAGGTTCACGAATACCTATCACAACCTTTCGATTCCGTCATTGACTGTCCCAGAGTGAAATCCGTGTGACAAATCGAGGGTGAGTCGGTTTGAGTATACTAATCCAATCAGCATACCTATAACGTATGCTTCGACTAACCATTAGTGTTCGACAGGCACTCTCCAAGTCAAAGAACACGTCATACAAGTCTTCACATAAACTTAACGCCAAGTCAAGTTTCATCGACTTGTGAACGATTAAGTATTTGAGCCATAACCTTTCCAGTGTCGATCCCCTTATCCAATTAGGACTGAAATGTTTTGATCTCAAATACAGAGACTAGTTTCTATTATATATATATATATATATATATATATATATATACACACGAGATAGGAATACCAGTGAATACCAGTAAATAAAGAAATATACAATTGCCTTTTGATTATTAATTACATAATAACAAGTACAATGCCCTCACTCATACATCCCCTGAGTGGCATTCGAGGGCATACTCCTAACAAGTCAGACCAAGGTTTACAAAATGGAAAAAGATGGACTTATGGGTCCATTGGGATCGGATCCCTTTTCAACTTGTGAATCTTGCCTTAAAGGCAAAATGACTAAGTCCCCCTTCACAGGGACTTTTGAAAGAGCCGCTGATAAACTTGGATTAGTCCATACCGACGTATGTGGTGTTTTAGAAGCAGCACGTGACGGCTATCAGTATTTCATTATGTTTACGGATGATCATACTAGGTATGATTATGTATACTTAATGAAACATAAATCTGAGGCCTTTGAGAAATTCCAGGAATTTAAGCCCCTAGTCGAAAAACAAACTGGAAATCATATCAAAGCAATTCAGTCGGATCAAGGTGGCAAGTATATGAGTACATAGTTTGACGAGTTCCTTAAGGAGCATGGAATAGTATCAATACTAATACCTCCAAGAACTCCTCAGTTAAATGGTGTGTCAGAAAGAAGGAACCAAACCTTATTGAACATGGTCTTTTTTATGCTTAGCTATACTGACCTGTAGGGGAATACACTCCTGACTGCTGCTTATATCTTGAACAGATGTCCTTCCAAGTCCGTTCTTAAAACTCCACATGAGATGTGGGAGGCAGGAAACCAAATCTTAATCACATTAGGATTTGGGGATGTCCCGCCTATATCAAGAAGACTAAGGCGGAGAAATTGGATGCAAGGTTCGTAAAGGGACATTTCATTGGATTCCCATCTGGGACTATGGGTTATCTATTCTACATGCCCAAAGATCGAAATATCATTGTTGCTTTACAAGCACCCTTCATGGAAGATGAGTTCATTCAGGAAGGCGGAGCAGGTAGAAGTATTTCTTTGGAAGAATACAATGAAATTCCTCAGGAGACACCTGTACAAGAAATTGGAACCGAACCTTCTGAAAGCACAAGTACAACCACCTCATAGGTCTAGTAGGGTGTCTCAATTACCTGAGAGGTATGGTTTTATGCACTTGGAGAAACTAGGTCTCTATGAGGTTCCAGGTGATAACCAAGAGACCGACCCGCGACCTATGATGTTGGACATTAAGTATACAGAATACAACTTGGAAAGTGTTTTAAACAACAGGCTGTACGATTTTCAAATCTGAGTGTGTAGCGGAAGTCTTGTTAAAGTAAGTTGCTGTAAATACAGAAACTACATATGACGTGTATACTTAAAGATAATCACAAATATTAAAACAGTAAATGCAGAAGGTAACTGACACGGTAATTAAAGTGGTTCGAGGTAAACCCCTCTACGTCCACTGGTCCTCCACATAGGAGTGAAAATATTTATTATAAATACTACGTATACAACTATGTATTTACAATCAAACCTAGTCAATATATCGTTCACACAGATTGATATAATGATCTTAGCCTTCAACCGTTCACACAGATTGGTTTAAGCTTTCACTTTGACGGGCTTTTTCACACACAGTTCTGAAGCTTCATCTCTTCAATGCAAGTCTGTCACACACAGTTCAGGAATAGCAAGGTTTCTCAGTCCACACAGGGCTGATGGGTTTTGTTCAAGGATAAAACAATGTTTGAACAACAGCTTTGACTTTCTGAGCGGTTTGAGCACTTGTATATCTCTTCTTTCAGGATAGCAGTATGCTTTGGGAGATATGTTTGCTCAGATGTATATGATGATAACTTCGTTTGTTGATTTCATGCGTGCCTTGACCTTCAAAGTCTAGGGATATATATATAACCTTCTTGAATATATCCGTTGAGCAAAAGTCCATTCCAATGGGATGATGTGTTTGAATAAAACACGATCCGGATTTTGCGCTTGATAGAAGATATCTGATGGCTTAATATTTAAATACTTTATCCTTTAGTATTTAAATATATCTTCTTAAACAGGACTTTGACTTTAGCGAATAACAAATATTCCTTCTTGTCCTGTTTGGATACTGTATGGAATGATAGTTGTGTTGTCGATTTGAGACAGCTTCCATACTTAGTCTTTATGAGATTCCTTTGTTGTATGATAGATTCACAGTATGCTGGGACTATGAGAAGTCTTCGATACATGTTGACACCTTTGATCAGCATTTTGATACAGCTATTTGCTGTATGCTGGATTGGCACATTGTCAAAATACTCTTATCTCGATCTTTCTATACAGGGATTGTTATCCCGACAATTTCGATACAGGGATTGTTATCCCAACAATTTCCCCTTTTTTGATAATTTGCCAAGTCTTTCCAAGTCTTCCTTTTAAAACCTTTTGATGTTATCCAAACATCCTTGATGATGCCAAAACTTTGACACTTAGCATCTTGAAGGAGGGCAGACTTCTTGGTCTTCTGTTCGAATGTTCTGGCCTTCAGCAATTAGCCTAATACTAAGAACTGCTTGCAGGCAAGTTCAGCTTTTATCAAAAGGGTATTACATCTTATGATTGGCGCGCAGGCACAATCTTACATTGTTTATCTAGATACATACAACTTAAACTATGAACTGTCCGCAGACAAGTTCTTACAGCTTATGTATTAAAACAAGTTTCATACTTGTATACAGCAAGAATAAATTAAGTGTTTGTAAATATACAAGAACACAGTAGATTACGAGTTGTAATCTTTCAAGAGAAAAACATTTTATTGATGTTTGAACATAGGTTACAATGTTTTATAAATCAGCAAATAAGAATACAGGAATAGGAATACAGGAGGGAATCTAGCTCCTATGGTCAGAATGCCTCCAAAGTCTTTTAGGGTCATTCTTGGTACCCTTCCACTAGTTTTGATGCGTGTCCTTGTTTCGATTAAGGTATATAGCTTGACCTTCATAAGACTTATCGAAAGCTAGGATCCAGTCTTCTGGATGGGTAACCAAGTCACCTTGCCTGTGCTTGGATTTCATTTTCTGCTGTAGCGGGAGCGTCCCTTCGTCCAACCTCTTCTTATATTCCTCAGCGACTTCCTTTACCATCCTGCAACTATTGAAAATTGAGGATTCCATGATAAGAACAACAAAGTATCTTAGCAGTTCATTCTTCCTCCAGCTCTTAATCTCTTCTGCAGTAGGTTGTCGGTTGGCCGGGAGGTCCATAACTTGCAGTTTTTGAACGAGGTTCTTACAGGGAAACTTAGGGTCCTGGATTCTGGGCGACTTCCATGTGTCCTAACGTTGGGAGTAGGAGATAATAGACGGGCAATATCAGTAGTGATGCTGTCTTCAAAAGCAGCTAGCATTTCCTTCTCTTGCGCGAGCCTAGTTCTCCTCGCAGCTTCCCTCGCTTCTTCCCCCTTTTTGGCGTCATCAAGGTATGACACCTTATCATCAAAGCATTCCAGGATTTGTATAACAGCATCCTGTTTCATCTCAAAACTTGTCATTTTATTCACAAGGGAGGTGAGCACCTGCGACATATCTTGAATTTTCTTGTCGTGGGCTCGAAGCTGGGATCCAGATTTGATGAGATCTGATGCAGTCTTGGCCTCGGACACGCATAGCTTAGATTTTTCTTTTCTCAGGATCTGCACCTGTCGTTCTTGCAATTGGCTTAGGGCCTACTTGAAGACTGATGGCAGGATTCTGAAGGCTTCTTCCACTCGGGAAACTTCGTGCCTTAGACCTGTCATCTCTTTAACGGCTGATTGGTGCATCCAATCAAGAGATTTTTCGACAGAATATAGGGCGTTGACGGTGTCCTGGATGAAAACTATTTGAAGGCCAAGAGCATGTAATCGCTCTTTCTTTGTGGCAGTTCTTGGAGAATCTGGCTGGGCGAAATCTTCAACTCCATTCAACCGTCTCAAGTTCACATTGGGACGTGAATTGAGTTGGACATCCTCAGGTTTTATACCATCGTCGGATTCCAAAACAGTTGCAGTTTCGGGAGCATCAGAGGCAGGCTCGGCAACAGGGGTTGATATTTTCTCTTGTTCGACAGTGGGTTCTGAAGACAAAGATACAGGAGGGACTGATTCCTCCTGCTGTCTCTCAGATTCCGCCTGCTCCGACAGAGGGATTGATTCCTCGTGCGTGATGGCATTGGGTTCTTCTTCGGCTTGGGCGGTGATAGGCTCGGGTGCTTGTTGGGTAGCCGGTTCTTCCTCCGCTACAGGAGGGGCTGAATCCACGCTGTTGGGAACATTGTCTTGTTGAAGGGGAGGAGTTTGGTGTTGACTAGAAGTTCCTGCGCCATCTGAGATTCAGATTCCTCGCGACTCATTCTTAGACCAGCCTGAAGGGCGTCATCATAATCGTCCGAGTCGGGATCTAATTTTAGACTTTCGGGAGCTTGATCGTCGGATTTAGATTTTCCTTTCTGAAGGGCATCTGCTTTGTCCATCAGGTGGCTCGTGATCAACTCTTTGCAGATTAGGTTGTCCCATTGGATCAGGACTTCAACATCTGGTGAGTCCGTCACTTCCAACACAAATCGTTCTTCTTCGCACCAATCGCTCCAGTTGTACAGGGTGTTGTATGGAGCGAGCCTGTAGGCTTTCCATTGTACGAAGCGATCATAAGCCTGCTCTATCTGTATGGAGAGCAAAGTCTTATTGATAATGGCGTCTAGGGAGGGACTGCGTATAGCGCTTCGGTCCGTTGTATGCACGGGTTCCTCGACAGGTATGGGATCCTGTATCGGAGAGGGATCCCTTACAGGGGTTGGTACCCTGATGGGAGATGGATCCTTAACGGGTGTGGAATCCCGAATAGGAGAAGTAGCTTTTGGCTCCAAAGTGGCAGCCGACTCGTCAGAGTCTTGAAAGTTGGCAGATGTCTGAGTATCCGTCATAGCCGCCAAAGGCTCGGGATCTACTGTCGAGACAGTAGCAGTCATCTCTTACGCAGGGGTTGTGCCATGGGGTGTCGATACAGTGGGTTGGGCTGTTGAAGGAGCATCCTTGGAGATTTCTATAGCTTTAACTTTTGAAAGGCTCTTTAGCTTCCTTTTCGGCTTCTCAACAGCAACGGGAGTTTTGCTGTGAGATCTCTTTCTCTTCCTTGAAGTTTCCTCGCTCTGAGACTTCGAAGACACGTCCCTTGGATCGGCAGAAAGGGACAATTTTCGGACGAGGGTCTGTTTGCAATCAAAGGTCCTTTGTTGAAAACGGTGGGTCTGATGCTTCCCATATATATCCGAGAAGTGATCTTCTTTGCTCTTTCATCTTGCGGAACACCACATTTCGTCAGAATGTAATTCAAGAGCAAACCAAAAGTTTTCTTCTACGAGGCAGGCTTAGAAACTTCTTCCTGCAACCGTTTGAGGATTATTTGACATCAGTTGACCTTTTCACAGGTCATGATTGCAACCATCATCCTAAATCTTAGATTGGTGCACATCTCGAACGCACCTATTCTGTTCTCAATAATACGGAAACAGAAATCGTGTAAATAAACAAAAGGTAAACAAAAGAGTTTCTTAATGGCAAGAGGTGTGAACCGTTTCAACCGATGCTGAACCGGTGAACAACCCATAGTATTCGGTCAAGAGTTATTGGGACCCAAAGGTCTCAAGATCTTCCATTGTCAGGCCATCAGCAGGAAGCCTCTAGATATTCTGAAGTAGCTCTTGGTTAACATCGATCTCTACTCCGTAAATAACAGCTGTGATGTCAGCAACATGTCCTCCCTGAGCCAGCGAAAGGAAACGCACAGCAGCGTTGAGGTAGAATTCCTCAACCAGGTGAACATCAAAACATTCAGCGGTGTGACTTCCAAGGCGATAGAGGGCTTGCTGACGTATCCTCATAATGACGTATTCCATCGATTCGACGCCATCAACTTCGAAACAAACACATTTAAGTACGAAAGATTTGGAAAAGATCTGTCCGTCGATGATGTTGGAGGATTTCTTGAGAGAGATGGAAGAGGTCTGAGAAGATGCCATTGATGATTCTTGAAGAAAAGTAAGGAGATTTCAAAGAGAAATGCAGTAAAAGCAAAAAGACTTGTAGGTTGTATGCTCAAGAACTCGTTCAATGTGCAGAAAGAGTAAAGAGTCTCAAATGGCATTTACAGTCCTTTTATAGTGGGTGGCGAAGAAGGGTTTTCAGAGAATGAATGGTCAGATTTAAGGGATGGGAACCGTTGTTTGAAATGGACGATCACGATAGACCGAGTGTAACCAGTACAACTTATCCATCTAATTTTAAAATAAGAGCGGGTCCCACTTCTGACTTATCAAATTACCCTTATTGCCCGAAACGGCAGTGTAAAATTAATATAATAATATGAAACATCACGGCTTTGAAAATACCAATGTCCAGATGGCGTGTAAAGCATTTAATGCAAAAACTTTATGATTATGACAGGGCACGTGGATATAAAAGTTGTTAAAGAAATAAATAACATAATAATTGATTTCTCATAGTATGTGCTGTATCCGCAAAAATATAACATTCCCCCTTAAAAGGTGTAGGATACAGTAGCTTTCGGATTAATGTTATATTCTTGGGTCGTACTGTATTCCCCCTTAATTATTGCACACGTCAGCTGTAGGATAATTCATATCTTTTTGTTCCTACAGTGTTTTTCTAATAGACTGAGTGTACAGATAACTAACGGTGGATACTGTATTCTTGGGTCTTACAGCATTCCCCCTCAATTTGCTGAGTAAAAGCATTAAAAACTTACAGGGAGTTAAGCTGTAGCAATCCCAATTCATGTCGAAGCATGCAGAATCTTGCTGTGTCGAGAGGTTTGGTAAAGATGTCGGCTAACTGGATATCTGTATGAACTTTTTCCAGCCAAACATCCTTGTTCTCAACATGATTCCTAATGAAGTGATGCTTCATGTGAATATGCTTGGTGCACGAGTGCAATACAGGGTTGCGTGTGATAGCAATTGCACTCGTGCTATCGCACATAATCGGCGTTTCTTTGGCTTCAATTCCATAGTCTGACAGGTGTTGTTGCATCCAAAAGATCTGCATACAGCAACTACCAGCAACATAGTATTCTGATTCAACTGTTGAAAGTGAGTTTGCCAATTGTTTCTTGCTAAACCAAGACACAAGTCTAGGTTTAAAAAAGTGACAAGTTCTACTTGTACTCTTCCTATCTAGCTTGCAACCTCCGAGATCCGAGTCCCTGTAGCCAACTAAATCGAATCTGCCCTCTTTAGGATACCACAGTCTTACATCGACTGTTCCTTTGACGTATTTCAGGATTCGTTTGACTGTTGCGAAATGTGATTCTTTAGGTGATACTTGATATCGCGCACACACTCGCATAGCACACTGGATATCGGGCCTGCTAGCCGTTAGGTATAGGAGTGAGCCAATAAGCTTCCTGTAGAGTGATTGATCAACCGGCTTTCCAGCTTCATCAGCACTAATTTGCATGGAAGTGCTCATGGGAGTCGATGATGATTTGGAAGTATTCATTCCGAACTTGTTGAGAAGCTCCTTGCTGTATTTTTCCTGGTTGATGAAAATTCCTGTGGGCAACTGCTTTACCTGCAATCCTAGGAAATAACTAAGTTCTCCCATCATACTCATTTCAAATTTACTTTGCATGAGATGAGAGAACCTTTGACACAAAGCAAGGTTAGTTGAACCAAATATTATATCGTCTACATATATTTGAACCATTAGAAGGTCATCACCTTCCTGCATTTTGAATAAGGTCTTGTCCACAGCACCTTTCTCGAATCCATTATTGGTAAGATATTGGGACAGAGTCTCATACCATGCTCTAGGGGCTTGCTTAAGTCCATACAGTGCTTTCCTTTGCCTGTATACTAGGTCTTCGCCTTCTGGATTGACAAACCCTGGTGGTTGTTCAACATATACTTCTTCAGCAAGGTCTCCATTTAGGAATGCACTTTTGACGTCCATTTGGTATACAATGAAGCTCTTATGGGCGGCAAAGGCTAAAAATATCCTAATGGCTTCTAGTCTGGATATAGGGGCAAATGTCTCATCGTAGTCTATGCCTTCTTCCTGTCTATAGCCTTGAGCGACTAGTCGGGTCCATTTCTATCCTTATTGTTTCTAAATACCCATCTGGTTCTAATTACGGATTGATGAGTAGGTCTGGGTACAAGATACCATACATTGTTCCTTTCGAAACCGTTAAGCTCTTCTTCCATAGAAGTAATCTAATGAGAGTTGTTGAGAGCTTCTTTGGTAGAAACAGGTTCGGATTAGGCTAAGAATACAGCAATAGTGCACATATTAAGTATTCTAAGCTCGGATAGAGATTTCCATTCAGGAAATGGAGATATCTCTGACTCGGGGTCTTCTTGCGCACATAGTACATTTCCTTGTGTACTCTGTAGTCTCCTACGGGTAGAAACACCAGCATCAATGTTTCTAATGATCAGCTCTTGCGGGTGATCTCTCAACCATCTTCTATCGGGTTCTAATTCGGGGTCCCGTACTGTATATTGAGTTGCTGTAGTTTCGGCTTCAGCTTGTACAACATTGGTTTCATCGACAGGTTCTATAGGAGTTGGTGGATCAACGATGGAAAGTTTTTGTATGTTCTGAGAAAGGTCTTCTACTCCTGTAGGATCATGGTGAGGTTCATCGAACACTACATGAACTAATTCCTCAATTGTTAGCTTCCTTTTCTTGAAGATTCTGTAAGCTTTGCTAACAGAGGAATATCCTACAAATATCCCTTCATCCGATTTATCATCGAAGGTTCTAAGTTGATCCTTACCGTTGTTCAAAACGTAACACCTGCATCCAAATATATGAAAGTACAAAACTAACGGAGTTTTGTTGTTCCATACCTCGTATGTTGTTCTGTTGTGATGCTTGTTGATGATACAACGGTTTTGTGTATAACACGCTATATTGGTGGCTTCGCCCCAGAAATGCTGTGGCAGCTTGCTTGCGGCAATCATTGTCCTTGTTACTTCCTTCAGCGTTCTGTTCTTTCGCTAGGCAACACCATTTTGTTGAGGAGTTCGGGCAGCTGAGTATTCATGATGTATCCCATTTTCCGAACAGTATTGCTCAATAAAGCGGTTAGTGAATTTCGTACCTCTATCGGAACGAATGGACACAATACTCGACCCTTTTTCATTTTGAAGCTTTCTCAGGTGCTCTGGCAGCTTTGATGTTGTTTCCTTCTTCTTGCTTAGGAAAATTGTCCAAGCATACCTGGAATAATCATCAACAATAATGAGACAGTATTTCTTACCTCCCAAACTTGCCGGTTCTACAGGACCATAGAGATCCATATGTAGCATTTACAAAACTCTGTGGGTGGGAAGGTAGGATTTGTTTTTTAGGGTGGTTTTGATTTGCTTGCCTTTCTGACAGGGTCCATATACGCTGTCTTTTTGGAATGAAACGTTTGGCAATCCTCTAACCATTCCCTGTCTGGAGAGTTTGTTGATAGTCTTGAAGTTGATATGAGACATCCTCTTATGCCATATCCAGCTTAGATCTGCAGTGCCTTTGGCAACAAAACACAGAATTATGGAGCTCGTCGGCATCCAGTCAGCAATATACATATTACCTGATCTGCTTCCTGTGAGCACAACCGCTTTGGTCAGGATGTTCTTAACTCTAAAATGATCTATATAGAACTTCACCGAGAATTGTTTGTCACAGAACTGGATAATACTAAGTAGATTATACTGTAAGCCCTCAACATAAGCTACATCGGTGACTATGAATTTTCCTACAAGTAGGGTTCCCTTCCCTCTTGTTCTTCCTTTAGATTTATCACTGAAGCGTACTTTTGGACCGTGACCTTCTACATAATCTGACAGCTTACTTTTATCTCCTGTCATGTGCCGGGAACATCCGCTGTCGAAGTACCATATGTCCTTCTCCAAAATGTCCTGTATGCAAACAAATTAGGTAGATTTAGGTCCCCTTAGATTGTTGGGTCAATGGATGTTAGTGCCTTTAGGTACCCAGATTTCCCTGACAGCAATAGGTTTACTGTAGGATGGTTTAGGTCCATAATTGCGATTTCTACGTGGGGCATGTGCGTAGTTGCTATAACCATGATAATTATTATGCATGTAAAATTCAGGGTTATTATTATTAATCCAGTACGAATGCCGTCTTGGAGGTGGATCCATTTTTTTCGGCCTTATAGCTTGCCTTCTGGGTCTCCAGTTGGATTCCCAAAGCTGTTGTTGATACTGTGAGGATACTTGCTTTTGCGAGGATACTGCGGCTCCTGTATCCAATACCTAGGCGTGTTGTACTGAAAGTACTACCGTGCGAGCCTTTGATATTTGGATACAGCCTTCTTTTTGAACGACTGTTGGTGCTGTTGATATGCTCGGGGAGCATCCTGTTGGGTACGCCTTACAGTTCTGAATGGTTGGTGATTCCGCTGTCTGGAATATGACTATGGTGGCGGAATGGCAGCTTTTGCTGTTCGCGGTGCAACAGGTTCCTTCACAGGACTAGGAACTTCATCCAATACAGGAATGGGTTCCACACCCCTGACGAACACAGTACTAGTTTTCCCTTTGTTAGAAAATGAGTTGTATCCTAAGCCACTTTTATCATGAGCATGTTTCCCAGTGCTTAGAATTTCTTCCATTCTTTTGGATGATTTCTTGAAAGATTTCAGAATGGTCTCAAGTTCTCCTTCTCGTTTTTCGAGAGTTTTTACCTTGGCTTGAAGCAGAAAAAAATCATTTGTATTGCTCTCAGTATGAGATTTATTCTCTCTTAGTTCATGAGAAAGTTGATGATTGCTCTCCATGAGTTTTTCATACTCGACTTTGCTGTTTTCAGAATCAACAGACATATTTTTGTAATTTACTTTCAGTAAGTCGTTTTCTTCTTTTAGCTCTAGGTTAGAAATTTGGAGCTGTATGTTTTCATTTTTCAAAGTCTCATGGGCCTTTTGAATGTTCTTAAACTCATTCATCATGTTTTCAAAAGTATGAGATGCATTGGTAGGAATAGCTGAGGTTGAGCTTACCTCATCGTCGCTATCTTCATCTTCCGGAATGTCCTTGGCCATAAAGCACATATAGGCTTTATCTTCGAAATCATCATCAGATGAATCACTGTCGGTGACTACCTGAAGACATTCTTCGGATTTTGATGGTGCAGGGGAGGCTTCTGATTCACCAATCAGGGCCTTGAGCTTGTTTTTCCAAGCATGTCTTCTTTCATCTTTTTCTTGTTGCTCGGCTTCCTGCAACCTTTGAACTTTTGGATGAGGACATTTATTTGCATAATGCCCTGGTTTCCTGCAATTATAACACAGGTTAGCATCACCAGAGGAAGTTTCAGTACTTACCTTGTGTACAGGCTTGGCCTGTATGGAGTCTTTCTCGACTGCTTGATAAACTTCTTGAACTTATGCATGAGGAGCGCCATTTCGTCTTGCGACAGGATGTCGTCGTCGCTGTCAGCATTCTTATGAGTGGGCATTGATGAACTCGGCATGCTGTGTCTTCGGTTGGATACAACGGCTAAGGTTGTAGTCCTGGCGGGAGATTCTTCAGCTTTCTCTCTCCTGTCTATATCGTACTCAAATGCTTTGAGGTCAGAAAAGAGATCAAAAGTAGATATTTCACTAAGATTGCACGACACACGCATAGCTGTGGTCTTAATATCCCATCGGGCAGGGAGTGATCTGAAAATTTTTAGGTTTTTCTCCCTTTGAGTATAAATCTTGCCTAATGCTTCAAGTTCACCAACAATGCCAGTGAATCTGAGGTCAAGTTCCTCAAGTTTTTCAGTTGGTTTCATTTCAAAATATTCAAATTGATGAGTTAATTTTAAAATCTTGTTTTCTTTTGAGAGCTCAGTTCCCTCACAAATTAACTTGAGTTTATCCAAGATATCCTTGGCTGATTTGCAGCTCTTTACCTTAGAGAACGTGCCTTTGTCAAGAGTGACAAATAGCGCATTCTTCGCGACATTGTCGAGGTTGGCGCGCTTTCTTTCGCCGGAAGTCCATTGTTCGCGCTCTTTCTCGGGCATCTCTGCATGAGCCTGGCTTTCAATTCTTGGGGCCGGATTTACCTTCATGATCTTTATGGGGCCATCCTGTATGACAAAAATCATCTCTCCGTGCATTGCTTCAAGATGAGCCTCCATCCTAATTCTCCAATCATCAAATTCGTTAATAGAAAACATAGGAACTTTATTGATCATTGATGTATCCATATGAGAATAAGGAAGAAAAAGACTGTTTTTCAAAAATAAGTGATTTAAGGATCCGATTCAATAAAAAATACGACTGATTCTTTTTAGAATCACCCGCTCCGATACCACTTGTTGGCCACTAAGTATACAGAATACATCTTGGAAAATGTTTTAAACAACAGGCTGTACGATTTTCAAATCCGAGTGCGCAGCGGAAGTCTTGTTAAAGTAAGTTGCTGTAAATACAGCAACTAGATATGAAGTGTATACTTAAAGATAATCACAAATATTAAAACAGTAAATGCAGAAGGTAACTGACACGGTAATTAAAGTGGTTCGAGGTAAACCGCTCTACGTCCACTGGTCCTCCACACAGGAGTGAAAATGTTTATTATAAATACTACGTACACAACTACGTATTTATAATCAAACCTAATCAATATATCATTCACCCAGATTGATATAATGATCTTAGCCTTCAACCGTTCACACAGATTGGTTTAAGCTTTCACTTTGACTGGCTTCTTCACACAGTTCCGAAGCTTCATCTCTTCAATGCAAGTCCGTCACACACAGTTCAGGAATAGCAAGGTTTCTCAGTCCAGACAGGGCTGATGGGTTTTGTTCAAGGATAAAACAATGTTTGAACAATAGCTTTGACTTTTTGAGCTTTTAGCTGATGATGTGTTGTTCACGGTTTGAGCACTTGTATATCTCTTCTTTCAGGATAACAGTATGCTTTGGGAGATATGTTTGCTCAGATGTATATGATGATAACTTTGTTTGTTGATTCGTGCGTGCTTTAACCTTCAAAGTCTGGGGATATATATATATATATATATATATATATATATATATATATATATATATATAGCCTTCTTGAATATATCCGTTGAGATAGATCCGTTGAGCAAAAGTCCGTTCCAACGGGATGATGTGTTTGAATGAAACACGATCTGGATTTTGCGCTTGATTGAAGATATCTGACGGCTTAATAATTAAATACTTTATCATTTAGTATTTAAATATATCTTCTTAAACAGGACTTTGACTTTAGCGAATAACAAAGATTCCTTCTTGTCCTGTTTGGATACTGTATGGAATGATAGCTGTATTGTCGATTCGAGACAGCTTCCATACTTAGTCTTTATGAGATTCCTTTGTTGTATGATAGATTCACTGTATGCTGGGACTACGAGAAGTCTTCGATACAGGTTGACATCTTTGATCAGCGTTTCGATACAGCTGTTTGTTGTATGCTGGATTGGCACATTTTCAAAACACTCTTATCTCGATCTTTCGATACATGGATTGTTATCCCAACAATTTCGATACAGGGATTGTTATCCCAACATATGACCTAGCAATGGTGGATGTAGACTCTATGAAATGGACTGTAGCAGTCTTCACTTAGTTGGGACCTTCATTTTGACGAGGCAGTCAAAGAGTTTGACTTCATACAAAATAAAGAGGAACCTTGTGTATACAAGAGGGTTAGTGGGAGAAAGATCGAATTCTTAGTACTATATGTAGATGACATTCTAGCAATAGGAAAATGATGTGGGAATGCTCAGTTCTGTGAAAGCTTGGATTTCGAGTAGGTTCTCCATGAAAGACTTTCGGCCGCTATACATATAGCTTAACGTACGTTATACGTCTAACGTATGTTATCACCACTATGTAGCATACGCTACGTCCTCCCAGAGGCTACTGCCTCAAAACGAACCATGCATTACGTACGCTATAGCATAAACATTATGTATGTAATGCCCGTTGACTTGGCCGCCTCGAAAGGCCAAATATCCGTATCATGCATGGCCCTACACGCCGAAGTCGGATCTGATCTGATACCCTGTGTTACATACGTAACCAACATGATTTAACATACGTAACACTCCTTCTGTAGCGTACGTAATGCTATACATGTACCGTACGCTATGGCTAATATACTTAGCCAAAAATCAAACTCACCGAGTAACAACCAATCAGCAATAACAATACCGACGAAAAGTATAAATATTTCGATTTCGAAATATCCAAATACAATATACATTGTATCAGTCAAATGCAACAGCTCTTGTATAATTCCAAATAAATACGTACAACCCAATAGTAAAAACAAAAAGATATCCCCGGATATTGAACTATTTGGATAGTTCGGATTGGTGATTATATCGGTATTCTTGTTTTACTATGAATTTACGATTATGAACAAGGAGGAATCTTGTTAATTCGTATATGAGGTTGAATTCGGAATTATGTTATAATCCCTGTTATTGGATTAAATTGATTGTTAATTTGACTACCGGATTGTGAATCGTATTGCGGTTATATGTTCGTAATTGTTTGAGTTGGATCGTTCGAATTTCTATTTAATTGAGATATTATGGAACTGTTGGGTTTGTTGATTGGTTATATCGATTGTTGATCATTATCGAACTTGTTGTTTATCGATTATTGCAATATGATGTGATAATTGATCGTTGATTAGAATTGTATGTTGCGGTCGAGCTCGAGAATGTCCGTAAATTGCTTTAGTAGGAGTCAAGGAGCTCGTAGATGAAGATAGGGAATTGGTAACGGCTTCACTATCGTCGTATCGTTATCGAGGCAAGTTATTTCTTGTTCAGTTTATAATATTTAATGAATGGTTTCAGTTTCATTTTGTTTATAATTCATATAGCAGTGAGTATAAGTGTGAATTCTGTAGATTTTGATTGTATGTTGTCTTCCCGATTTTGGAAGTTAAATCATAACGTATATGGTTTACATTCATTATTGGTATACTTGGGTGCCGAGGATACACTGTGGAAAAGACGAGGATATGAGTTACCGATAGTCTACAGTATTTTCGGTCGCCGAATATTGAGGATAGTCGCTGGTGATGGTTTTCAACATTGAGATTGCTCTTGAAGGGTTCAGGGCAATTACTCTAATCTTTTTTGTCAATTAATGTTGATTATGTCGTGATACATTTGTGTATTTTTGTCATGCATTTGTGTATTGTTATTATCATACATTTATGCATTGTTGTTGTATGTCCACCACGTGTTGGTCGGAAAGGATCATCTTGGGATCTATGCTTGTGCGCACTGGATCATTCGATAGGTTTTCCACCACGTGTTGGTCCGACGAGATCATCTTGGGATCTATACAGTGGACGCTGGATCATCGGATTACCATGAGTGTATGCCATCATCGTCGTTTTGAGTATATGTTGTCATTATCATGTTGTTGTCGTTGTCGTCTTGTTGAGCATATTGATGTTGTCGTGTGAGTATGCATTTGTATGTCTTTTGTATTGGTGAGTTATGATGATGTTTTGAGAATCTTGGGTGTTGTTTGGGATACAGTACATATGTTTGTGTATTTTGAGGTATGTCCTGTATGCTTTCTCGGTACTTGTCCTTTGATGGACAATCGATTACCATGTTGAGATTTGATGATATTATCCGATGGATTGGACTGTTCAAAGTCGGTACGTTCCGTATTGGTGAGTTATGATGATGTTTTGAGAATCTTGGGTGTTGTTTGGGATACAGTACATATGTTTGTGTATGAGTTCATTATGTTATTGAGAATACGAGATGTGGAATATAGTAAGGATTATTTTGATGAGGATTATCACGAGTTGGTAAGGTTATGACGGTAAGATTCCATTGGTAGTATTCTTACTTGGTAATTTCATTGGTATATAATTATTGATGTGGTGTGATCAGTATCATTGTTGAGTATTGTGGTTGAGCCCGTCGTGGACCTTATTTTTGTGTACTTGGTGATTGAGCTTGTAGGGGTCGTGAAGAGACAAATTTCCCGGGTGATACTGGCTATGGTGTGTATTTGGGAATCGAGTATTTTGACTAGTTGTTATTATTCGATGCAAAAATATTTTTAACTGTTTGTTTTATCCGCTGCGAGTAAGTTTTAAAATGGTTTCTGGTATTTTAAACTTGGGTTTATTTTGGAAAACCGATTTCCTAAACTATTTTGTCGGTACGTGGAAGGAGTGGCTTAACTTATACTTTTGAAACTCTTGAGTTTTGGCATTTTGGTCTTGTACTTGCAAATGAGATTTTACGACAGTATTTGGTAAATGGATTTTATAACGTCTTTGAATATTTTTATGATATTACCGTCGTTAGCCTCTTGGGCATATTTTCTAGTGATTACGAAAATGTCTTTTAGCCTTATGGGTTCCCGTGCGGCACCCACGGTGCTGTAATATTCCCGGATGGCTCTGGAGGTGTTATAGAATGTAATATCAGAGCCTGGGTTTTTATTGATCACCCGAGCTTGTGTGTTATGTAGTTTACCAGTGTGATACTGTGGTTGTTTCAAATTTATCTAAATGGTATTATCGTGATTCCTTGGAAAGAGATGTATTGCATTTTGAGTTAAACTGATTTTGCAAAACGTATGCTTTGAAAAGTATCTATATCGAGTATATTTCTAAAGTTGAGACATATGTCAGTATCACGGGGAATCGTCGGCTTCACGATCTGTAAGTATTTGAATTTTTGGATTGCATTGAGGTTATTTGCAGTTATAAGTTGATGTACTTTAAGATTCAAAAAAATATTATGTGTTACAGTATGAGGTAGCAGAATATAATAGTTGGGACAAAACCGATGATATTGAGGAACTATGATTATGGAAAATCAATGGGTAGGGTAAACTTGGAAAATGGAGTTGTGAATTTGGGAGAAATATTGTGAATTGTTAAGAGGAGCATATAGTCATGCTAGTTCATTTTAGAATACACGATACTGTTTTTGAGCATTTGGAAATTGTACTTTGGAAAATGATATATTTTAAACAAACTATTTTGCTCGCTATTGTGAAGATGTATTTTTATTAAATTTATTTTGAGAAACATTATTTATCTCGTTAAGACATGTTTTATCATGGCATAATTGAGGTAATCCAAAATGGAATAATGGTCGATGTAGCGAGTCAACTGTGGAAAAGGGCGATTTTAACAAAGTCTATACAATAAGATTTGGGATTCTATCGTGTAATTTTCTGACCGAATGTCAGTAGAATGGGTGAGGATGTGAATTGGTATACAGGAGTATGGACGTAGACAATCATTTGCATAATTTTATTTGTATTCGAAAAGAATTATCATCGAGTACTTGACATAAGCGAGCCCGGTTTTAACTTTTCGGAAATTGATTTTTTGTAGTCTTATGAATATATATATATATATATATATGTTTTGATTTTTGAAATTCTTGAAAGAACATTCAAAAATAATTTTTTATTGACAATATTATATGATCAAAGTTGTTTTGAATATGTGATGGGTATACGTACAAGTTTAGTACATAATGCATATCATGGTGAAGTTATGAGTAAGACTCATAAGATGAATAACACATCAATATGGTATGATGAAAAGAGATTCGAATTTCAGCTTGGTAGTTTGGATTATCCAGGGATAATCGTTTGGTTGATCAGATAAGAGAAATATGTAAAATTTAATATTGGAGTATTTACGAGTTGTAGATTCAGTACAGAATATGGTTTCGCAGCCTTGTGTTTTGTTAAACTAGGTAAGGGTTGACGAGGCCTCAAGGATTCGGTACTTGCGAGTACGGGATGGGACACAGTGGTGTGGTGCTGGGTTTAACCAGGGAAGGCTTGATGAGGCCTCTGGGATCCAGTACTTGCTAGTATGGGTCGAAATCTAGTAACGTGTGGTACTAGGTAGGGTTCGATGGGGCCCCTGGAGTTCGTTACTTGCGAGTACGAACAGTTTGTTATGGTACCAAGTAGGGTCCGACAGGGCCTCTGGATTTTGTTGTTGGGATTCCGATTTAAAAACGAGTACGTAGTGGAATAATAAAACTCAATATAAAGAATCCCAAACAGGATCGATCAAGTAACGTATATACGAAAAATTAATTGACGAAGACAAAGGATTAAAGTCCCATACCTTTGAAGTCTTTGATAATATCTCCGTAAGTTGATAATGATCACGAACCCGAACATGAGCACAAAACCCATTTGTCGCAAACACCAAAAATATGATGTCTCTACGTCACCATGCGATGGAATTTGATCGGAAAAATCAACGAAACTACGTTCTTCAAGAATACGGCAAGGAAGTTATCGTAGGAATTTTTCTCTCAATTTTTCTTGCTTGTTTTCTCCTCTAAGATTATAACACTTAAAGAAAATGATTTTCCTTCTCCCTCAAAAATGATCTCGGCCGTGAGCTTCAGTATGACATTGGAGTAGTTTTGATATGATCATTTTATAAGTCAAAATGATGGGAAAAGGATATTAAAATGATATGATCTAATCATGTCATTTGGAAGCATGTGTGGAAGACTCACATGGCTTGTCTTATAAAAAAACAAAACACACCAAGACAATCATGAGGGGGAGGGGCGGCTATAGGAAGGTGGGAGGAAACGGGCCGAGTCACTCGGCTCATGTACCGGACGTTCGTCAAACGACTCCATTAAATACACTCCGTTTTATCTCCAATATATTTATACTAATTAATTAATCCAATTAATTAATTATATCAAATACAAATATATTTCTCTAAGAAATATTATTAATGAATTAAATTAATTACCAATAACTTAATTTCAAGTCATAATACCGCTATTTGATTTATCCAATAAATCATAATTAGATATCCAATATCTAATATTAATAGAGAGATGATAAATTCATATTTATCCATCAGCGATCCTGATACGCGACTTTGTAGGTTCATTTCAGCCGGCATTGGAGGAACCAATAAGTGCGGGCAGCATTTAGCCCGCCTAGCGGGCCGCACTATAAAATGCGACTGAGAACAAATGAAGGGATCATTCCAGAACCATTATGTCGTGGATACCATATACGTATAGACCATTCATCAGATGTCCCAGTCAATTCTTCGGGTCACGGTAAAGTCAAACCCTACTGTTGACTAGACTCTATACATGTGTTAATGCAAATCAAGACCGACTGATTACTCCAATACGACTAGATCAGAATACTTTGGCCAAAATACTTATGATCTTATTTGCCATTAACCGTATAGGACATTCGTCTTCTTACTAATAGGAGATAGAATCTTTTCTTGGCGTACAGTAAAGACTGCTATCTGCCCATATAGTCCGCACTTCGAGGTTGACCCAACAATTAAGCAAATGAGTCTAACTACTCTAATGACAAACTAAAGGTCACATGCACATCTCTTACTGAATCCTCAAGTTTAAGGTCCACGTATACTATCACATCCTTTCGATTCATCATCGACTCTCCAAGAGTGAATACCGTGAGACTGAATCAAGTATGAGTCGTGTTTGAGTACATTGGTCCCACCAATATACTTATAACTATGCTATCAAGACATGAACATGTCCTAGCATCAATTATACAAGTCTTACTCAAAAATTAATGCCCAATTAAGTTTATCGACTTGCGAACGGTTTACGTAAATAAGCTTCAAACACTTCCAGTGCATTTTATCTTATCCGATAACGAGAGTGGAATGTTTGCTCTTATTTACATGAACTTCACTTCAATGTTTATAAAATCAAGAATGCATTTGAAATACAATAAACAATGAATGAATCATATTGCCTTTTATTAATTATTCCATAATTACAAGTACAATGCCCCTTGTCTCTCATCCCCTGAGTGGCATTCGAGGGCATATTCCTAACAATCTCCCACTTGCACTCAATGCCACACATCATGGTATCCAATACCCATGTTCTTCAGATGTCTTTCCAAGATAGCCTGAGATAACGGCTTAGTCAGCGGGTCAGAGACATTGTCTTCTGAGTCTACTCTTTACAACGAAACATATCCTTTTTCAACCATCTCTTGAACGATGTGATACTTTCTCTCTATATGCTTGGTGTTGTGGTGAGCGCTTGGCTCCCAGGCTTGGGTGACAACTCAATTATTATCACATAATAGTGATATAGGTAGCTCCGCATTAGGCACCACTTGAAGTTATTGCACAAACTTCTGCATCCAAAATACTTCCTTGCTAGCCTCTTAGGCAGCTTGGTACTCTGTTTGGCAGGTGGAATCTGCAGTTGCGCTTTGCTTGGAGCTTCTCCAAGATAGTACTCCTCCATTGAGAGTAAACAAATACCCAGGTGTTGACTTAGAGTCGTCCTTATCTCCTTGAAAATCAGAATCGGTGAATCCAACCACCTTCAGTTCTCCACCACCGTAAGTAAGAACCATATCTCTAGTCATTCTTAAGTATTTAAGAATGTTCTTAATGGCAGTCCAGTGTTCCCTTCCCGGGTTTGCTTGAAATCGACTTACCATACTTACAACGTAGGCTAAGTCCGGTCTCGTGCACAACATAGCGTACATGAGGCTACCCACTGACGAGGCATAGGGTACCTTACTAATATCTCTTTTGTCTTCATCACTTTGAGGACACATTTTCTTGGCGAGATGAATTCCATGTCGCATGGGAAGGAACCCTCTTTTAGAATTATTCATCTTGAACCTTCTCAGGATCTTATCTATATAGAGGGCTTGGGAAAGTCCTATCATTCTTTGCGGTCTATCTCTGTAAAGAAGGATCCCTAGAATATAGGAAGCTTCTCCCGAGTCTTTCATGGAGAACATTTTAGAAAGCCAACCTTTCATAGTGCTGAGCTTTGCTACGTTATTTCCCATAAGTAGAATATCATCTACATATAGTACTAAGAACGCAATGTTGCTCCAACTGACCTTTTTGTAAACTCATGGATCCTCCTCGTTTTGCACGAAGTCAAAGTCCTTGATTGCTTCGTCAAAACAAAGATTCCAATTCCGAGAAGCTTGCTTTAGACCATAAATGGCTCGTTGCAGCTTACACACCTTATGAATATTAGCTTTGGACACAAAACCCTTAGGCTGTTCCATGTAGATTTCCACCTCGAGGTAAACATTTAGAAAAGCCATTTTGACGTCCATTTGCCATATTTCATAATCGTAATGGGCAGCAATGGCAAGCATCATGCGAATCAACTTGATCATAGCTACGGGCGAGAAGACATCATGATAATCGATCCCTTTCCTTTGGGTATAACCCTTTGCCACAAGCCTGGCCTTATAGGCGTCAATCTTTCCATCCCCATCAGTCTATTTCTTATAGATCTATTTAGTTCCAATAGGCTTCATGCCAGTTAGTAGATCTACTAGAGTCCATATCTGATTGGCATGCATCGAGTCTATCTCAGCTTCCATAGCTTCTTGCCATTTATCGGAGTCCACATCCACTATCGCATGGTCATAGGTGATAGGGTCATCCTCACGGCTATCAGGTACGTCGTGGAGACCCAGTTCCTCGACATGTGTATAGCCATACCTCTCAGGTAAGTGAAACACCTTATCAGACCTTCGAAGTGGAGGTTGTGTTACAATAGGTTCGGTTCGTGATCCCTGATCAGATGTCACCTCAGGACTTTCTTTGTGCTCTTCCAAAGAGCCATTTCTACCCGAGCCACCTTCCTGAATGAATTCATCCTCAAGGAAGTGCGCTTGTAAAGCCACAACGACCATATGGTTTTTTGGCATGTAGAATAGATAACCCATCGAGTCCTCTGGGTATCCAATTAAACATCCCTTGATGGACCTTGCTTCTAGTTTGTCCACCTTAGCCTTTTTAACATAGGCTGGACATCCCCAAATCCTTATGTGATTAAGACTTGGTTTCTTACCCTTCCACATCTCATGCGGAGTGATAAGAACGGATTTGGAAGGACATCTGTTAAGGATATAGGCAGTGGTAAGTAGGGCGTACCCCCACAGGTAAATTGGTAGATCAGTGTAATTCAACATGGAGCGGACCATATCTAACAAAGTCCGATTTCTCCTTTCTGAAACACCATTTAACTGTGGGGTTCCTGGCAGCGTGAATTGTGAAACTATTCCATGTTTCTTAAGGATCTCATCAAACTCAGTGCTCATATACTCGCCACCTCGGTCCGATTGAAGTTCTTTGATATGACATCGAGTCGGTTTTTCAACTAGGGCCTTAAATTCCTTGAATTTAGTAAAGGCTTCGGATTTATGTTTCATCAAGTACACAATCCCATACCTATTATGATCATCTATGAACATTATGAAATATTGATATCCATCTCGGGCTGCTTCCAAAGCACCAAAAATGTCTGTATGTACCAACCCAAGTTTCTCAGCAGCTCCTTCAAATGTCCCTGTGAAGGGGGACTTAGTCATGTTTCCTCTAATGCAGGATTAACAAGTTGGATAGGGTTCTTCACCCAATGTACTTAAAAGTACATCTTTCTCCATTTTGTGAACCATTGTCTGACCAACGTGACCAAGTCTAAGGTGACACTTAAGAGATTGATTAGTATCATGCCTGCCACGTTTCCTAGTTATAGTGTTCATTGCTGATTTATTTTGTAAGTTCAGATGATATAAACCATTCAACAACGTAGCTGTACTAACCAATTTATTTCGAAAATAAATTTTACAACTACCATTGCCAATGAAGAAAGAAAATCCTTTCCGGTACAAGATTGGAATGGATACAATGTTCTTATGCCCCTTGGGCAAAACCAGTACTTCATCTAACGTCAAAATAAAACCGGATTCCAAACCCAGTAGGAGTGATCCAATATCGGTTGCCTCAACACTTTGTACGCTTTCGACAGTAACCATCACTTCCCCAGCTTCAAGCTGCCTACTTGGTTCCAGATCCTGATTCATAGTACAAATACGAGAAGTAGCACCTGAATCCAAAATCCATGAGGCAGAATATATAGTAACGGAACAATTAGTTTTAAAAACAAAAAGTTCCGTATGTGATACGCCATTAATCTTGGGACAAGTCCTATGCAGTGGCCTAGCTCAACGCATTCAAGATATTTGTCTGTAGGTTTGGGACCGCCTACCTTCTGAACCTTTAGGGCCTTGCCCTTGCCTTTCTGCACCCATTTCTTGGGTTTATACTGCTCGTAGGTCTTTTTCTTCTTGTTCTTGGACCTCCAAGGCCCATAAGAAATCACAAGAGCAACCTCTCTCGTCCTAGTCTTCATGTTAGACTATGCCGTCACCAGTTTGTTCATTAGGCCAGCTAATGTGCACAAAATTTCATTATAGTTGAAATTCATTACAAACCGCGTGAATGAGTCATGTGGAGATTGAAGGATGAGATCAATTTGGAGGGATAAATCCATATGAAAGTTGAGCACCTGAGCCTCTCAATCATGGAGATCATTTCGAGGATGTGGTCTCCCACTTTCTCCCATTCTTTCATCCTAGCACTGAATAACTGCTCTGATATCTCATATCTAGCAGTCCTACTATGCTCTCCATAAAGCTCGTCAAGTGTGCGAGAATCTGCTTAGCATAATTCATTTTCTCGTGCGCTCTCTACAGCTCATTAGTCATTGAGCCCATCATAAAGCCACGGACCAGCACGTCATCCTTGACCCATTTTTCATGGATTTCTTCCTGATTACCCCTAGTCTGGACTGGAGTCGGTGGAATGTCCGCCTCTAAGACGTATCCCAGAGACTCCATGCCGAGTACAATCATCAGATTCCACAACCAGTCAACAAAGTTGGAGCCAGTAAGCAGATTTTTTTCAAGTAGTATTGAAAGTGGGTTCTTTGCCATTTTAAGAGAGATATTGTTTCATTTCTCTGCATTGATTTAGACAAGATTGAATTAGTGACTTGTTTTATTATGACTGAGTATAGACTTTAAGGGCTTTGTATATTTCTTGTCTCGGCTCCCACTAATTTATCGGAATTACACACTCCCATGTTATAACCCGGAAGTCATGGTTAGATCGACTTCTTAGTGGTGATCGAGTTATTTACAAATTTTAACAGACGCAACCTGTCAGGTTTCTTGCCTATTAATTTCTCTAAAGTGGTGTCCAACACCAACCCGTACAACGGATGATTCGATCTTCTTTTACCCCTAGTCTTCATGCCCTCAACCTACCAGGATTCTTGGCAATCCAGACTATCTAAGCTGTTGACCATCAACGTCTATCAGTCTGACTATTGAATCTCGCCCGGCAACCTATCAGGTTTCTAGGGGCGAAATTTATCACCAACCGAAGGTATCTAATGTACTCAAGAATTTATCAACCTCTACCAAATGTACTACCCCGATAACTCGGAAGCATAACACACCAGCTCGGGTATCAATTTTCTACGAGTTTGATGAAGGGTAGGAAACCTCGTAATCTTTTTTAGTCTATTAGTTTGTCTGGAGGATTTCGCGATTAATGTTACACTATGCACATTCATTCTATAAGCGTTTTTGTGTTTGTCAATCATTCAAAATGAAAAACAGTAAATAGCAACCTAGTTACTACCAACACATAGCTCCTGGACCTTACTCCTAGTATTGGGCCAATCAAATGACCCAATAAAGAAAATAAAACTTACAGTCTCGATTCTTCATCTTCTCGGTCGGTTGTCTTCGGTCTTCGTCATAGCCAAATAAATAATTACATCATTGAAAAAATGCATCCTATTATACAAATTTTCTAGTAAAAATAAATAGGCTCAAAACGGCCTTTACAACCCAATCGAATCGAACAAATCAAAAAACTAAGTCCACGAGCTATATCACCATCACATAAGGCATTCCATACAACATGTAACGGCAATGAAATTAATCCAATCAATTTCTACAATATTAATCCAATTAATATTAAATGGCATTGAAATTAAATAATCAATTAATATATTAATTCAATTAATATAACAATTAATCTATTCAATTTTAATGTATTAATCCAATTAATACTTATAATCGTCATTTTAATTCATTCGAATTAATCCGGACAAAATAATATTCTCGTTTAATTTATTTCCCTTAACTAAAATATTCCAAATATTTATCTAAGTTAAATTAAATCCAATTTAAATTTCGGGAAATAATTATAACGAACAATAAACTCAAAACGGAGTCCCGGACAATCCGGTAGTAGGCCTAGCCCGCGGCCCGATTCAAAATCGGGCCAAAAACCCGAGAGCCATATGGCTCGGCCACTCTCGGCCGTCTCGGCAGCCTGGGCAGCAGGCCCAGGCTGTGCTGCCGGCAGCCCCATTTTTCTAGTTTTTCCGGCTTGTTTCCAAAACGTGAAAATTACAACGAACAATTAAATATCTCCGATTATACCAATTATGACACTAAATCACAAACATCAACCAAAAGCATTCAAAATGCACAAATAATCGTTTATACGGTATCATTGACATCGCTCCGATACCACTGTTGGGATTCCGATTAAAAAACGAGTACACAGCGGAATAATAAAACTCAATATAAAGAATCTCAAACATGATCGATCAAGTAACGTATATACGAAAAATTAATTGACGAAGATAAAGGATTAAAGTCTCATACCTGATGATCACGAACCCGAACACGAGCACAAAACCCTTTTGTCGCAAACACCGAAAATACGATGTCTCTACATCACCACGCGACGAAACTTGACCGGAAAAATCAACGAAACTCCGTTCTTCAAGAACACAGCTAGGAAGTTATCGTATGAATTTTTTTCTCTCAATTTTTATTGCTTGTTTTCACCTCTAAAATGATTTTTCTTCTCCCTCAAAAATGCTCTCGGTCGTGAGCTTCAATGTGACATTGGAGTAGTTTTGATATGATCATTTTACAAGACAAAGTGATGGAAAAATGATATTAAAATGATATGATCTAATCATGTCATTTGGAAGCATGTGTGGAAGACTAACATGCCTTGTCTTATAGAAAACAAAACACACCAAGACAATCATGAGGGGGAGGAGTGGCTATAGGAAGGTGGGAGGAAACGGGCCGAGTCACTCGGCTCGTGTACCGGATGTTCGTCAAACGACTCCGTTAAATACACTCCGTTTTATCTCCAATGTATTTATACTAATTAATTAATCCAATTAATTAATTATATCAAATACAAATATATTTCTCTAAGAAATATTATTTATGAATTAAATTAATTATCCAGTAATTTAATTTCAATTCATAAGACCGCTATTTGATTTATCCAATAAATCATAGTTAGATATCCAATCTAAAATATTAATAGAGAGATGATAAATTCATATTTACCCGTCAACAATCCTGATGCGCGACTCTGTAGGTTCGTCTCATCCGGTATTGGGAGGAACCAATGAGTGCGGGCAACACTTAGCAGCCTAGCGGGCCGCACTGTAAACCGCGACTGAGAACGAATGAATGGATCATTCCAGAACCATTATGTCGTGAATACCATATACGTATAGACCCTTCATCAGATGTCCCGGTCAAGTCTTCGGGTCACGGTAAAGTCAAACCCTAGTGTTGACTAGACACTATACATGTGTTAATGCAAATCAAGACCGACTAATTACTAGTGTATCCAATACGACTAGATCATAATGCTGTGGCCAAAGACTTATGATCTTATTTTCTATTAACCGTATTAGACATTCGCCTGCTCACTTACAGGAGATAGAATCCTTTCTTGGCGTGCAGTAAAGACTGCTACCTGCCCATATAGTCCGCACTTCGAAGTTGACCCAGCGATTAAGCAAATGAGTCTAACTACTCTAATGACAAACTAAACCTCACAGGCACATCTCTTACTGAACCCTCAAGGTAATGGTCCACGCATACTATCACAACCTTTCGATTCATCATCGACTCTCCAAGAGTGAATACCGTGTGACTGAATCAAGTATGAGTCGTGTTCAAGTACACTGGTCCTACCAATATACTTATAACTATGCTATCAAGACATGCACATGTCCTAGCATCAATTGTACAAGTCTTACTCAAAATTTAATGCCCAATTAAGTTTATCGACTTGCACATGGTTTACATAAATAACCTTCAAACACTTCCAATGCATTTTCTCTTATCCAATAACGAGAGTGGAATATTTTCTCTTATTTACATGGACTTCACTTCAATGTTTACCAAATCAAGAATGCATTTGAAATACAATAAACAATCAATGAATCATATTGCCTTTTATTAATTATTCCATAATTACAAGTACAATACCCCTTCTCTCTCATCCCCTGAGTGGCATTCGAGGACATATTCCTAACATCTGTTACTTGCGAGTACGAACAGTGCGTACGGTGGAGTTCGTCACTTACAGGTGCGAATAGTGTTCGGCCATGAGTATCCAACCGGGTACGATCTGAGGGGGTCTTTGGGGTGCGCACTTACGAGTGTGGGACCGAGGTAGCTTATGGGCTTATATTGTGATGCTTTTGTATTAGGTCGAGGGCCCTGTGATTATTACTGCGTATTGTGACTTGAGATTTGGGCTGGGACCCTAATGATTTCGAAATTATTTATGATTAAGGACTCGAGGTCCAAAAAGGTTTTCTATTTTATAAAACACTTGTGATGTGGAATGATATTGGGCTGAGGCTGTAATGTTTCACAAAAGATTTTACAACTTCGGACTTGAGATCCCAAAAAGGCATTCTCGTTTTCTAAAACTCCCGAGATAATGATTCATTTTCAAAGACTTGAGTTATTTTCTAATCTTTTATAATCTCTCGAGAACTTTCCTTAATGGTTGTTGATATTTGATCCATGATTGATGTTTGTGTGGTATGTTTTATATGATTAGAATACTTGTACTAGCAAATTCTAGTTGCTAACCCCTTAAATGGAGGAAATGCTGGTCTGTGTATTTTTCGGGTATTCGACCTTATCAGTCGGTGTCGCTTTGTGGTTTGATCCTGGCAGATTAAATATTATGATGTCTGTTGCGGTGTCTAGCTTGGTAGATCTTTGTGGAAGGGCCTACGGTGTGTGATATTCCCAGATGATTTCTGGAGGTGTTATATTTATGGTATCGGAGCTTAGGTTGTAGAAACCTAGGTTGTCGGGTCAAGTCGAGTCGTGTTTTTGTCACGTCATTTGAGTTGATGGTTGACAAGTTGAGTTATGCATTGTCACATTATGTCATCTCTGTTGTCGGTTGAGATTAGTATCGTGGGCGACTGTCATCTTGGTGCGACCTGCGGATGTAAGTCTCCTCTTTTATATGTGATATCTTTATGTTTCATGACTTTGTTTATGTACATGATGTGAGATAAAACCTACATCAACACTTGTGGTATATTGTGCGTGAAGAGATCGGGATATAGTGATGGATCGAATTTTGAGTGGTGTAATGTGTTGTGAAAATTTTAAACATTGATGTGTTCTAGAAAGCGTATCGGCAGTAGAGTTCGTTGAGCACTCAGATATATGGTTCGACCTATGTTTGATTTTGGTGTTCGTGAGTTATATTTGTTGAACTAGTAATTTTGAATGTCGGATAGACATGTGTTTGAGAGTCGATTGTTTTTAGCTGATTGTTGTTAATTACTGCAAACGTATTCTCATTGGTATTATATCTGTTGCGTGCTTGTTTGAAAATGGCTTTCTGAAATATTATAGACTTGAGTATGTTTGTGGAAAACCAATCCTCGAAAATATTTTGACGGTACGGGTAAGCGGTGGTCTAGTTTGGATTTTGAAAAGTGTTTGAATTTTAGATAACTGGTCTTGTATTTTAAAATGAGATCGTATGTCAGTGTTTGAAAAATGTATTTTGGGGAGTTTTGTGTAATATCCGCGCTTCTATTTTTAGTAATTTCCATTTTTTATATTTTACCTTCAACGACTCGCTTGTAAGTGCTGGGGAATTCTGAAACTATTTTTTTGTTCAGCATTCACGATCATCTGGATGAGTTTCAGAGTTGTTTTGAGGAGATTGTCTTATTGTTTAACTTTTCCGCATTGAGGCTCGATTCTCGTAAACCTCATTCTTTATCGACATTTCGTTAATTCTTCGAGGCCCTTTAATGATTCTGGATATGTTACAACTTTCTGTTTGGTCGTTCAGGCCTCGAGTTTAGATTTCCGAATGTTTGGGCCATTTTTGTAAATTCTTATTACTTTGAGCGTTGAGGCTAATACTCGTTTATTCCGACCTTCAGGTAACTCGTCAGTAGAGAACTTTAGTATTTCCGGTGGATTTATCCTTTGCTACTTTGGACCAACTCTCGTAATCAATGCTCGGAACCGCCGTTTTAGGGTTCCCAACGTTCCAATTCATATTATTTTAGAGCTGTAAACTTTTATTGGTGTTTTGATCGAGTATCTTGATTGGATCATTCCGTAATATTCCAAAGTTTTGGGTTCTATTACGTTTATTCTCTTTCCGGGTCGTTTTTCGTCACGTTTTGGGCACAAACAGGGTGCGCCGCGACACAAAGGATTGTGCGCCGCGGACACCCCTTGCAGAACTCGAGCCTGGCACGATTGTACCGCGTGCCGCGGCCCACTGTGTGCCACGCCGTGGCACGACCTGGGCACCTGCTCCTGGATTTTATCCGTAGGCCGCGGCAAACTCAGTCCGCACCGCGGCACGCGAGTCAGCACCCCTTTTAGTAGCGGATTTCTTCGTCATTTTTCATACTTCTTCTCTTCTTTCCGCGCGGGAGAAATTTCCAAGCTTAGGGCTCGTCCGATTTCACTCAAAACTCAGTTGGGAAAGTATCCCCATGCATCATATCATAATTCTAACGTCAAATCAGCTATTGTTCACCTTCAAATCGAGGTATATTCTTAGAGCCCTAGTATTTGGGGGATTTCGGGATTTTGGTGTGATTTCATCCTTGTAACCGTTTTAGCTTCGATAAATTGTTAGATTATGATTGTGTAGTCGTAATCCCTTGCTTTCATATTAGTCTTTTCGGATTAAACTTCAAGATTTTCACCGTTAATAGATTAGAATCTATTATGACCGCGTAGTGTTCGACAAATTATCCCATCGGGTTGAACTAGGATGAATTCCTACGTTTTCGCAATATTGAGATTGGTTGTATATCGTTATTGTGTTAGGAATGGATTTGTGAAGATTATTCGGACCGAAACCTTTCTTTCACTGTTTCCTTCACGTCGTGTTATTCAAGGCAAGTACATGTATTACATTCCGTTATCTGTGTACAGTTTTGATGCGAATGATGTAAATTGTGTTATTACATGGATGTGTTGTCGTTCTTGTACCCGGAGATGGCATGTGTGGCCTCTGGGGGCCGATACTAATGGGTACAGCCACGGAAGTGGACTTAGGTACGTGTGTTGTTGTTCTTCCACTCGGGGATGTTCGACGGGACCTCTGGGGGGCGATACTAATACGTATGGCTGCGGAAGTGCTTTCTCACCTGGGGACGGTCCGACGGGGCCTCTGGGGGTCAATACTAATGGGTACGGCCGTGGGTTACCAAGTGTGGATAGTTGTGATGTTGAAACATGTTGATATACTGTTTTGATGTAAATGTGATATTCCGGGATATTGATTGCAAATGTTTTTCTAAAATAAATTGCTTGTGTCGAATCGTATATGTATATAATGTAGTGTAATTGTGTACTTGCACTAGCTATTCGAATGCTAACCCCTTCAATGGGGGAAATGCGTCTTATGCATTTCAGGTATCGGGAGAGATGAGGAGCCGGCATGGGGTACGCATGCTAAGGATGGCCCAGCATGATGATGAGGCTCGATTCGGTGTTATCTTTCATTATGTTATTCAGTTATTGGTTGATGTAGTCGAGCAAACATATATTTGGTTATTGATGTCGGCGAAGTCCCCTCCGTGGGCATTGGATATATTTTTCACTATATGTCATTTGAATTGAATCAAAATGTTTTTGCCGAGGTCACGGTCCTACTTAATATTAATGTGTTATGGGATTCTATTGTGAATTGTGTGTCTTGTGTTTAGCCTGGTAGACCTTGTGAAGGTTCTACGGCGTGTAATATCCCTTATGAGAATTGGGGTGTTACATTTATGGTATCAGAGAGAGGTTATGAATGCCTAGGCTGTTGGTTAATTTTGGGTCTGTCAGTCGTGTTGCTAGAGTCAGTCGTTGATCCTAGAATCATTGTGCTACCGTCTCTTCGTGCGATCCGTGGCTGTAAGTCTCCTCGAACTCTTATACTTCTGTATTTCGTTTCCCTTATGTAGATTGGAATTGTGAATTGTGGTACCAACTTCGTAAACGAGGAACTTTTCTGATCTTGTTCTTTTCAATTCTTCTCTTCAGTATGTTAAGAGGTCGCGGTAGACCAGCTAGGGGGCGCGGCCGAGGCCGTGGTCGTGGTGCTAGTAGTGAGGAAGTTCCACTTTCTCAGTCATCTGCAGATTCGGCCTCTCATTCAGTGCCGAATACGCTACCTTTGAGTTATGATGGACAACATAATTTGTCAGTCGGTCAAGATCGACTGTCGGGTAATAACGCCGACACCGGGGCTACTGCAGTACTTCAACAGTTGGTAGCTCAGCTCGCTCAGATAGCTCAGGGTGGACGTCATAATCCACCCCGACTCCAGAGGATGAAGCTAGTAAATGGCTTCAGAAAGTGACCAAGATGCACCCCCCCTCGATTCACTGGTTCTACTGACTCCCTCGGTTGAGATAATTGGCTTTTTCAGATGGGCAGGACTTTCGATGCCGTAGCTTGTCCCGATGACAGGAGGTTACATATTGCTCAGTACCTCCTGGATAAGGAAGCTGCGGAATGGTGGGAGGCTGTGGCGCCCAAAGACCGTCTAGCCACTTGGGAGGAATTTAAGACTGTTATGGAAGCAGAATACTGTCCATCGCCCATTCGGGAGCGTAGGATCATGGAGTTCTTCACTGCTACGCCCCATGATGTACCGATCTCCCAGGCCATCATCACCTATAATCAGCAGTTGAGCTATGTGAAAGAACATGTAAGGACCGAGGCTGACAAGATTCTCTACTTCAATATGTGCATGAAGCCGCATATAAGGCAGAGCATGGCACCAATCATGTGTGCCACATTGAAAGAATACCAGGATCGCGCTCTGGCGATTGAGATGGCAGTCCCGGAGTCAGAGATGGGTTCCGAGGCTAAGACACAGAAGACTACTGGCAGTTTCTCGGCCGGTAAGGGTGGTCGATTTCAAGGTCTCAATCTGCTCCTATATCTAGGAAGAATCCGTTTCACCAGGCTAGAGGGTCTCATAGTAACCGTTCAGTCCAGTCCCCTGCACCGGGCGGCAGAGTTTGTTTTAATTGCAGTCAGTATGAACATGTGATGAAGGATTGTCCATTTCCGTTAGTTACTTGCTTTACTTGCGGGCAGACCAGGCATCAGGCAGTTCATTGCGAGAAGGCTACCAAGGCCGCCAGAGCTCCGGTTACCACTGCCGTTCAGAAGGAGCACATTATTGATCAGAAGACTCCACTTACTCAGGTTCCTCAGAGTTCGGGCTGTGATAGGGGTCGGGGTCAGCTGGATCTCAGTGCGGTATCGAGTTCGGGCTCAGTTCACTCCCGGTTATATCAGATGAGACGTACGGAGGAGACAGATGCTCCAGTGGCATCAGGTACACTCAGATCCTTTCTCATCCAGTTTCGGTGCTTTTTGATTCGGGTGATACTCACTCTTTTATTACTTCGGATTGTGTATGTCTTATCGGTTTTGACTGCTTGTTTGAGTGTGAACCATTTGTAGTGGGTATGCCTAGTGGAGATCATATGGTTGGAAACCGGGAAGTTAGAGATTGCCCAGTGAGGATCGGGAGCCGGGATTGGCCCTCGAACCTCATTGTCGTAGACCTTAAGGGTAAGGATTTGATCTTCAGGGATGATTGGTTAGATCGTCACGGTGCTATCATGAACTATCGGACTGGTACTATCTCGATAGTGGTCGAGGATGGCACGGAGCATACTCTCGTGGGTTGTAAGTCGGGTAAATCGGGAAATGTGATTAGTGCATTGAAGGCGATGAAACTTTTGAACCAGGGTTGTGTAGGCTACTGGTGTTACGCCTTGAAAGCAGAAGATGGTGGGGTGACATGTCGTTGATTCCAGTTGTGAACGAGTATCCTGACGTACTTCCGGACGACTTGCCGGGATTACCACCGCAGCGGGAACTCGAGTTCCCTAGTGATCTAGAACCGAACGCGGATCCTATTTCTCGAGTGCTATACCGTATGGCACCGTCAGAGATGTTAGAGTTGAAGAAGCAGTTGGGGGAGTTGTTAGATAAAGGGTATATTCGATCGAGCGCATCAGCTTGGGGTGCGTCTGTGCTTTTTGTTAAGAAGAATGATGGATTGCTTCGTCTATGCATCGACTATCGAGAATTAAACAAGTTGACCATAAAAAACAATTACCCTTTGCCCCGGATCTTGTTTGATCATATTCAGGGAGAGACATTCTTTTCGAATATTGATTTACGATCGGGCTATTACCAGTTGAGGATTCGGGACAGTGATATACCGAAAGCTGCTTTTCGGACGAGATATGGCCATTACGAGTTTGTGGTTATGCCTTTCGGACTAACCAATACCCCGACAGTTTTCATGCAGTTGATGAACGAAGTTTTTATTGAGTATCTGGAAAAATTCATAGTTGTCTTTATCGACGACATTCTTATCTATTCCCGGAGTCATGAGGAGCACGCTTTACATCTCCGGATTGTGCTAGACATTTTGAGAGCTGAACAGTTGCACGCGAAGTTCTCTACGTGTGAATTTTGGCTCAAGGAAGTGATATTCCTCGGCCATGTGATTTCAGCGGAGGGAGTTCGGGTAGATCCACAGAAGATAGAGGCAGTGATGGCATGGGAACCTCCTAAGAATGTGAAGGAAGTGAGTAGTTTTCTGGGACTTGTAGGCTATTACCGTAGATTCGTTGAAGGATTTTCTAAGATCGCTAGACCACTCACCAAGTTACTCCAAAAGACTCAGAAGTTCGAGTGGGACGCAGATAGACAGAATATCTTTGATGAGTTGAAGAGGCGATTAACTACCGCACCAGTTTTAGCTTTACCGAGGATTTTGTGGTTTATAGTGGTGCTTAGGGCCTTGGACTTGGATGTGTTTTGATGCAGAGAGATAGAGTCATTGCTTATATGTCTCTCCAGTTGAAACCTTATGAAGCAAATTACCCTACACATGATTTGGAGTTAGCTGCGGTCGTATTCGCTTTAAAGTTTTGGAGGCATTATCTCTATGGGTCGTCGTGTAAGATTTTTACAGATCACAAGAGTCTGAAGTACATCTTCAGTCAAAAGGAGTTGAACATGAGACAGCATAGGTGGTTGGAGTTAATTAAAGATTATGACCTCAAGATTCTTTACCATCCAGGTAAGGCTAATGTAGTGGCAGATGCATTGAGTCGTAAGCCGATGGCTCTACAGATGTTAGAGGTACTCACACCTCAGAGCATAATCCAGTGGGATTTGATTTGTCAGGATATCGAGGTTTGGGTTCAGAGAGTTCAGGGTCAGTTATGTGCGTTAGAAATCACTTCGTCCTTGGTTGATGATATCAAGGCGAAACATTATGATGATCCGTTTTTAGTCCAGTTGAGGGAGGACATTGAGAAGGGGAAAGCCCCTAGGTTTGTGATTCAGGACGATGGGATTTTGAAGTTTCGAGGCAGATTATGTGTACCGAATGATATTGAGTTGAGACAGAAAATATTGAAAGAACCACATGCTACGCCTTATTCTATACATCCTGGTACGAGCAAAATGTACAAGGATGTAAGGAGTAACTACTGGTGGAGCAATTTGAAGACGGACGTTAGCGAGTTTGTATCGAGGTGTTTGACCGGTTAGCAGGTTAAGATTGAGCATCAGCGACCCACGGGGTTATTACGACCACTTACTATTCCGGAGTGGAAGTGGGAGGACATTTCTATGGATTTTATTACCGGTATGCCTAGGACTCGGACTGAAATGAATATGATTTAGGTTATTATCGATCGAATAACCAAATCTGCTCATTTCCTCGTTATTACGGATACATGGGGTCCGGAGAGACTAGCACGAATGTTCATTGCGGAGATCGTGAGGTTGCATGGGACTCCTAAGAGTATTGTTTCAGATCGAGATGGCCGGTTTGTATCACAATTTTGGTAGGCTGTTCATCGAGCTTTGGGAATTGAGTTGAGACTCAGCACATCCTACCACCCTCAGACATACGGACAGTCAGAGCAGACGATTCAGATGCTGGAGTATATGTTGAGAACCTGTGCTTTAGATTGGAAAGATGATTGGGAGTCACACCTGTCGTTGATCGAGTTCACGTACAACAATAGTTAGCACGCTTCGATCAGAATGGCTCCATTTGAGGCATTGTACGAGAGGAGGTGTAGATCGCCGTTATGTTGGGATGATGCGTCCGAATGGATTGGCACTGAACCGGATATGGTAGTTGATACAAGAGAGAAGATTGCTTTGATTCGTGATAGGTTATTAACGGCCCAGAGTCGACAAAAGTCTTATGCCGACATGCATCGCCGGCCGTTGGAGTTTGAGGTGGGAGACCATGTTTTGCTGAAGGTATCACCGACTCAGGGAGTTTATCTCTTTGGTCGGAAGGGTAAACTTAGCCCGAGATATATTGGACCGTTCGAGATTTTAGAAAGAGTTGGAGAGCTTGCCTATCGGTTAGGTTTGCCACCATTTTTGAGTCATGTGTGTTGCTACCCAAAATATTATCCGGAGATAGATATTGTTGGAATGGACGGATAGCAAACAAATGCGAGAACACTTCCGGGGGAAAAGTAAATAACACAAGATTTGCCGGGGTTGTTAGTCCCTGGCTTGAATGCTCTCGCGAGATATTATTAATACAAATATTCGGGGATACAAGTATTAATGTAAGAGTACAATTACAATGAGTGTAAAGACCCTTGTTATCTTAGCTGGTGAGCGTGTAGATTGCCGGAAGAACCAAATATGATGCTCTGTGAGTTCTTGTAACAACGTTGATGAGCTGTGACAACCGTGAGAAATCGACAGTCCCTCACGATGTGTAGTAGCTATATACTTGAGCTCTTGGACCTGTGAGCTTCTGTGAATCTGCACTGTGGAGACTCCTTGCCTCTGCCGACCATCTTCTGGTTGAGAGGTACCGAGAGAGAAATCCTGGGGTAGATTCGGGAGTGGAAGCTGGGAGCTTGAAAGAATGTATGGTTGTATGTATTTTCTCTGATCTTAATGGAGAATTCGTGAACCAAAGGATAATTCCTTGAACTGAATGCGGAACCCTTTTCCAGTAGAAGGAGGTTCTCTATTTATAGGACTTGGACCTGCTGGGCGATCGCCTTTGCTGTATTATAATAAGCGGGTGATCGTCTTTTAGCACATGGGCTTGTCTCCTTAAAGTCTGCAGGAGTTGCTGGCAGTCAGCTGTGCGGTCCAATGAGAAGTCTGCACGTGTCTGGGTTGCTGACACGGGTGGTCCCACCATGTACCTTTCAGCGGGCTTGTCGGTAGGTAAATCCGTCCTTGTCAGAGACAGTTGTTGGTGGTCAATGATCCATGAAATGCGGCGCTTGTCTCGGATTTGCACATGGGCACTGTGTTGGGATCCCGTCTTCGAAGACTTCGATGGTCGATGGTCTCTGTTCGGGGCGTAGGACGGTCGTGCTTAACCGGTCACCAGAGTCGATCGCTAGGTTCCAAAGTGCGATCGCCTGGGGAGTCGATCGCTAGATACCTGAAGGTGGTCTGGTATCTTCGCTTAGGCGAGTTCTCCGTAGTTTGATTGGTTGTGGACTCGGTCGCTCGGCCTTGCAGTCGATCGCCTGTCGAGGTGAATAAATCTCGACACAACAATTGCCCCCCAGCTCGCTCTTATGTTGGAAACATGGAGTGAGGTGGTTCTGCTGGCGATCGCTGAGTTATGACGAGTGACTCTGCGTTTTACTGAATTGGCGATCATCTTTGAGCTGATTGATTCTGAATTTGGACGATCTGGTAGGTCGTTGAAAAGAGCGAGAAACGACAGCGGATGCGGAAAGGTCTCTGGGACACGTGTCGGGTTCCTGTTGGGGTATACCAATGGTCATTTATGACTCCTCGTCTGACGCATCCTTGAAAAGACGCGTATGCGGGTTTCAAGGGGGTCAATAAATGCGACGGTTGCACTTCAACCCCTGAGACTTTTCTTAATTGCTCACGAGTCCCTGTCACCTCCTATAAAAAGGTGCAGGGTTTCAGTGTTCATTCTTACGCGTATTTATCGGAGAAAGAAGGATTTCGTTGAAGATTTTTCTGGAGACTTTGCTTCCGATCGTCGATCGATTCAATCTTGGGTAAGAAGAACACTCATTTTCTCCTCTTTTTCTTCGAGAATGACTGGAACATCTTCTTCGTCGGGAAAGGACACTTCCTCCGCCGCTGGGCCTTCTAATGTCCGGGGAGGATCCTCCGCGGACTTCCATCTGGAGACGGCCGCCGAGGCTATTCGGGCCGGAATTGACCCTGCGGAGGTCGAGGCGCTGTTCAACGAGGCCGACGTGGCTAAGGAGGCGGCCGTTGAACACAGGCGCTCGCAGATGTAGAGAGATCTTGCGGTCAGGGCCTACTGGGAGCGGCACAGTGCCCTTGGCCAGGCTTATGTGGCATTTGCTGAAATAATAGAGAGGTTGGCCAGCCCATCTCCTAAGTTCAATTATCGGGAGTATTCGATTACTCATCCTTATCAACCTCCCAAGCGATCGCTATTTCGGGATGCTCAGCGATCTCTGTGGTCTCTTGGCCAAATCAGGAGGTCGGCGACCAGGAAGGATTTGGCTGTCTGGAGGACGAGGTTTCATATCCCTTCAGATGTGGATCTCTTTGTGCCGGCTGAGAATGAGAGAGCCGATCAGCCTCCGGAGGAGATGGTCGCTGTGAACGAAGCAATCATGGAGGCAGGGTTGCGATTTCCTTTGTCGTTCTCCGTCTCCCATCTAGTGGCTGCTTGGAATGTGGCGCCACTCCAGCTGACGCCAAATGCTTGGCTCCAGATAATTTTCACTCTCACCTTGTTCGGCGGTCACCGACTGTACCGCCTCCCTTCGCCGTCGGAGATGAACCACCTGTTCAAGCTGACAGTTCAGAAAGGGTCGGTCGGAGGCTATCATATACAAGGCCGATCCGGTCGGGTGATCCTTGGAGTCCCGAACAAGGCGTGGGGCGATCTGGCGAAGTGGTTCTGGGTCGCCGATGCCTGGAAATCCTCAGCGAGCGACAACCCCACTGGCGAGCTGGAGATCCCCACTAGCTTTCGGGAGAGGATTCCCGGTAAGGGTTCGGACTCATCCTTTGTTCGGATATGTTCTGAACTGATCTAATTTGGTCTTGCTTTTGCAGGTTTCCACATTCCGGCGATCTAGGAGCTACCTTTTGATTTTCTGGTCGTCTGGGAGCGGATACGGAGTTTGCCGGACGACGACTTAGATGCTCAACGGATCAACAGGGAGAGTCGTTGGCTATCTGCTCGGCTATTCCGTTTCCCGAGACATCTCTCGGTCTCAGGTATGAATTTCTACGATCTTCATTCGTTGGGCGATCGTCCTGTTGGAGGAATAGGTTTGACTGTAGTTTGGTTGTCCTCATTGTAGAGGTTCGTTTTCCTCGCTTTTTGGAGCCCCCACTGGAGATAGCTATGTCGAACCCTGGAGTTTTGGGTCCCCTCCGCCAGAAGAAATCATCTCGGGCTCTTCCTGTGGCGTTACCTATCATTCCGGAGGTGGAGCCTCGCGTGGAGCCGATCGTGGCTGAGGAGGGGCTTCGAATGAACCGCAAACAGCAGAGGTCGGGAGAAACTCCAGTTTCTGCCCCTGCTAGTGAGGTGCCGATCGCCGCGCCTCTGATCACCGTCGTTCCTCCGGAGATTGAGCCTACTCCCTACGCGGCTTTCCTGTGGGAGATGGCGACCGCCGAAGCCGAGACCCCTCGCGGGAAGCCATACTTCGGTCGCGATCCTGAGAGAGCCGAGAGGTAGACTTTGCTTGCTGAGTTGAAACTTGTCATTTGCGTGGGAGATGTGCTAACTTTGTGTTTTGATGCAGGATCCGTAGCACTGATCCGTCTTGTCCGCCGATGGTGCGGGATTTCCTAGCGAGCCGATCTCCTCGCCAATCCTGTGATATCCCGTTGTACGTCAACCGGGCTGTTTCCGCTTTACCGAAAGCTTGGACGACCGATCTAGACGCGATCGCTCGTCAGCGATCTGGGAGTATAATGCAGGCTGCTTTCGCCCTTTCTCTTCAGGCGGCGACCATGGCTACCCAGGCTATGCAGGAGTATGAGGGGCGTCCTTCCACTACTCGCCTGCAGGCGGATCTCGAGGCGGCCTGGAAAGAGAACGCCGAGTTCGCCGACAATATTGTGGCAATGTAGAAGGACTCCTTGGATGCAGCTAAGCGGGCGAGCCAAGAACTTGAGCAGGCGATACGGGAGGTCGAGATGGCTCGGGTGACGGTTGACCGATTTCGGGACCGGATGACAGAGGTCGTATGCTCGCAGACGGCCGCTGAGAAGGAGGTCGATCGACTGAAGGTGACGATCGCTCGGCTGACTAGCGAGCTGGCGAAGTCGAGGGAAAAGACGGCTGCAAGGGAGGCCGAGCTCCAAGGCGCGCAGCAGGCGATGGCGGAGTTGAAAGGGGAGGTAGAGGCGACCAAGGCCGATCCCTTTTAAAAATTGGAGTTTGTCAGCGAGTTTGCCTATTATATGGCGTTCGCCGACTCGATCCGAGCTGCTAAGAAGGGAGGTTTGGGGGTCGGCCCTCTTGCTGAGAACTTCAAGGCGTACGCGTTGGATCATCCTCTCCATTCTGCTTTCTCCTTGTCGATCTTGGATCTCGCGGATATAGGCGTGGACTTGAGCTGATATCCGACTCCGGCCAACCTTGTTCATCCCGATGCTCCGGAGGATGGGGAGGTCGTTCCGGAGGCTGAAGGCGAAGGCCATGCAGGGGCCTGAGGCACTTTGTTTTTTAATATTTTAGCTTATTGCCTTGTAATTTGTAGCTTTCTTTTTGTAGTACTTAGGCCTTCGGGCGACCATGTATTCTGATCCTTCAAGTAATGAACTGTACGTTTGATTCTCCGATTTATCACTTGAATGACTGCTATTTTTGAGTCTTTTTCTTGACTTTGTACAAATGTGTGAGGAGAGATCGTTGCAAGTGTAGGTCTACGTGAATTTATAAACTCATATAGATAACTTTTACAATAAATTCGATCGCTGCACGAACATCTGAATAATTGCCGATCTCCGTATGTGATTGGATAGGGACGATCGTCGTATAGGTAGTTCGCACTCTTCCCCCTTGTTTTTGTTCACTTAGTGAAAGTAAGGGGACGAAAATAAATCGTTGAGTGAGCGGTCTCTAATTTTGTCGAATCCTCGAGGGAAGCCGTCCATCTCGGTCCTGAGGAGCCGTGCACGATCGCGGAGTTCGATGGACCGATCTCCACGACCATGTCTTGTGCGCGAGTGACATCGTCTGTCTCGTGAATCATTTTATTGTGAGGGTCCTCCGTTAGGCTGCGCCTTGCCTTGTATTTAAACGAAGGGCGTGCGGTCTTGGTCTGGAGGAGTCCTTGCGCGGGGCATTGTCGGATTAATCGACTCCACGTCCGCGGCTTGTTAGCTCTTTTCTACCTCGGATCGTCATGTTAAATGGCAATCCTCGACGTTATACGTTGAGACGGGGGTAGGGACGCGTCGCATTGTCCATGAAGGATCCACCATGCTAAGTGACGGACCTTCGAGGGTGGGCGATCGTGTCCACTGATTTGGTTGGAGAGTTCTTCGACTACGCCCGCCTCGTATTTAAATGAAAGGCGGGCGATCTCAGCCCAAAGGAACCGTGCATGGCCTAAACAGTCGGTTCCATCGACCACCAGGACCATGGCTGCATTCTTCTACCTCAGATTGTCGTGTTAGATGCCGATCGTCGACGGTGTACGTTGTGCGGGGGAGGCGATCTCGTGCCTTAGTCCAACATGTTAGATGATGAACTGTAGATGGAGAGCGAGTCCTCCATTTTTCTGAAGCGTTAGCTCAGGCAGAAGCCTTGTGTTCAATGAGGTGGGAAATCGGGGAGAGACTTCTGAAGTTCCCTTCTCTTGATTTAAGTATGTAGATACGGTCGCCGAGGTTGATCGAGGGGTCGTCTCATATGATCTTTTCCGGCCTGTTCGCGTTCGACTCGGGCGACCGTGTTGGGCGATTGTTGGGGCTCTGGATAAGCCAATAAACTGTCCAACTTGCCCTCCTCGAACAATCTCTAGAGCTGTTTGAGGAGGTCGCGGCATTGGTTGGTGCTGTGGCCGGGACTCTTGTGGTAGGCACAATATTGATTGTGGTCCAGATGACCGTGTTCCCTTATAGCCTTTGGCTTGTTTAGCGGTTCGCGCCCCTTGATGGCATAGAAAATATGGGCCGGAGTTCGATTGAACTTGTGGAGGAGATGGGCTTCCACATCCTCGATGGCCCTAAGGCCGCCGGAAGGCGTGGCGATCGTCTTCTTGGCTTTGGCGATTGCCGTCTTTCGTGCAGGAGGAGGCGTTTACTCGCCTAGGCGGAGGGTGAGTAGCCTTTGCCTGGCCAGAAAGTCGGCAGCCTTAGCGCGGAAGATCGCGTAGGTTGGGGGGATATCCTTGGTGAGATGTCTAAACATGGGTGAATGACCGTAGAATCCCCCCAGGACCGAATAGAGAGTGAGCTCGTCACTGACGGGTTCGCCGGTGAGGATGATTTCGTCTACTCGGTCGATGTAATCTGCGTCGGTTTCGTCTTCCCCCTGCCTGATTTTCATCACGCGGTGGGGGCCTTCTGGTCTGGCGACCTTGGTGGCGAAGTATGACTTGAAGTCATTCGCGAGTTTGTCAAAGGAGATGATCGATCGTGGTGGTAGTGAGACGTACCACCTATGGGCCAGCTCGCCCAATGTTAGTGGGAAGATTCGGCACTTGGTTGCATCTGTTGCCCCACACCCGGTCATGTAAATTCGGAATTTACTTAGGTGGGTTTCGGGGTCCGATCTCCCTTCATACAGAGGAGTTTTGGGAGGAGCAATCCTTGGTTGCACGGGGGCGAGCTCGATGTGAACCGTGAGTGGCTCGGTCGGCCCGATGATCTTTCTGCTGGTGCTTGCCCCAGTGTCCAAGAGTGTTTTCATCTCGTCGAGCTGGCGTTGCATAGTGGCCATCGCCGTGGCCTGGCTGCTCGTGGCTCGGCGCTCGGAGCGGGAGCCGAGGCGATCAAGTACTGATCCTCTGGCGATCGGAGCGGGAGCCAAACGGTAGACTGGTGTTCGACTGGGAGTCGGGTATGCCGAACTCCTGGTGACGGATTCGGATTTCGTCGTTTCGTAGTTGGGACCCGAATGCCCCGGTCGCCATGATGGGTCGCGTCCCAAGCGACTGAATACGGACCCGTTCGGTCGTGCGAGAGCCTTTTCTCGTGAATCCGGGCTTTCTGACGATCGCTCGCCCAATAGCCCATTGAATTTCCGTTTGCCCATGCGGCGGATGGTCGAGGGAGTTATTGCGGGCGACGCGCACGCTCTCCGTCGCTCCTTTAGGATGGCCATAGCCTCCTCGATCTGTTCCTCTGTTTGGAACCGGTCGAATGAGAGGTTGGGGCCATTCCTCAGGTGCGGGATCGAGAGTCTCGCGTTGCCGTGGCTTCCCCTGGCCGTCGGCTGTGGTTCGGATTGAGCCAGAATATGGTGTCCGGCTGTTCGGAGAGCGGCTCTCTTCGATGTAGTAGCGGACGTCATGATTCTGAAGGCTTTCTTTGAAGCGCAGTGAGTGTTACTTCAAGTATATGCCCCGAGAACAGTGAGTGTTCTTCGGGACAGTAGGAATAAAAATGAAGGTGTAGATGCACTCCTTCTAGCGCCAATTGTTACTACCCAAAATATTATCCGGAGATAGATATTGCTGGAATGGACGGATAGCAAAAAAATGAGAGAACACTTCTGGGGGAAAAGTAAATAACACAAGATTTGCCGGGGTTGTTAGTCCCGGGCTTGAATGCTCTCGCGAGATATTATTAATACAAATATTTGGGGATACAGGTATTAATGTAAGAGTACAATTACAATGAGTGTAAAGACCCTTTATCTTAGCTGGTGAGCGTGTAGATTGCCGGAAGAACAAGATATGATGCTCTGTGAGTTCTTGTAACAACGTTGATGAGCTGTAACAACCGTGAGAAATCGACAGTCCCTCACGGTGTGTAGTAGTTGTATGCTTGAGCTCTTGGACCTGTGAGCTTCTGTGAATCTGCACTGTGAAGACTCCTTGCCTCTGCCGACCGTCTTCTGGTTGAGAGGTACCGAGAGAGAAATCCTGGGGTAGATTCGGGAGTGGAAGCTGGGAGCTTGAAAGAATGTATGGTTGTATGTATTTTCTCTGATCTTAATGGAGAATTCGTGAACCAAAGGAGAATTCCTTGAACTGAATGTGGAACCCTTTTCCAGTAGAAGGAGGTTCTCTATTTATAGGACTTGGACCTGCTGGGCGATCGCCTTTTCTGTATTATAATAAGCGGGCGATCGTCTTTTAGCACATGGGCTTGTCTCCTTAAAGTCTGCAGGAGTTGCTGGCAGTCAGCTGTGTGGTCCAATGAGAAGTCTGCACGCGTCTGGGTTGCTGACACAGGTAGTCCCACCATGTACCTTTCGGCGGGCTTGTCGGTAGGTAAAGCCGTCCTTGTCAGAGACAGCTGTTGGTGGTCAATGATCCATGAAACGCGGCGCTTGTCTCGGATCTGCACATGGGTGCTGTGTTGGGATCCCGTCTTCGTAGACTTTGATGGTCGATGGTCTCTGTTCGGGGCGTAGGACGGTCGTCCTTAACCAGTCACCAGAGTCGATCGCTAGGTTCCAAAGGGCGATCGCCTGGGGAGTCGATCGCTAGATACCTCAAGGTGGTCTGGTATCTTCGCTTAGGCGAGTTCGCCGTAGCTTGATTGGTTGTGGACTCGGTCGCTCGACCTTGCAGTCGATCGCCTGTCGAGGTGAATAAATCTCGACACAACAATGTGCATAATGTGTTCCACGTGTCCCAGCTTCGGAAGTATGTACCGGACCCTAGCCATATTATTGATTTTGGAGAGATTGAGTTAGGTCCCAACATTACCTTTGAAGAGAGACCTATTCGAATTTTGGAGCATCAGGTGAAGTAACTTAGGCACAAAACCACTCCCTTGGTTAAAGTGCAGTGGTCGAGACACGGATCTGAGGAAGCAGCGTGGGAAATCGAGGACAATATGAAGGCGAGATACCCTGAGTTATTTACTTTGTAAGTTTCGGGACGAAACTTATTTTTAAGGGGAGAGAATGTAATCTCCGCGCTTCTATTTTTAGTAATTTCCATTTTTGTATATTTTACCTTCCGAACGACTCGCTTGTAAGTGCTGGGGAATTCTGAAACTATTTTTTATTCTGCATTCACGATCATCCGGACGAGTTTCGGAGTTGTTTTGAGGAGATTGTACTTATTGTTTAACTTTTCTGCATTGAGGCTTGATTCTCGTAAACCTCATTCTTTATCGACGTTTCATTAATTCTTCGAGACCCTTTAATGATTATGGATATGTTACAACTTTCTATTTGGTCGTTCAGGCCTCGAGTTTAGATTTCCGAATGTTTGGGCCATTTTTGTAAATTCTTATTACTTTGAGCGTTGAGGTTAATACTCGTTTATTCCGACCTTCGGGTGGCCGGAAACATGTATCGGTTGTTATGCTTAACTCGTCAGTAGAGAACTTTAGTATTTCCGGTGGATTTATCCTTACTTTGGACCAACTCTCGTAATCATTGCTCGGAACCGCCGTTTTGGGGTTCCCGACGTTCCAATTCATATTATTTTGGAGTTGTGAACTTTTATTAGTGTTTCGATCGAGTATCGTGATTGGATCATTCCGTAATATTCCAAAGTTTTGGGTTTTATTATGTTTATTCTCTTTCCAGGTCGTTTTTCATCACGCTTTGGGCACAAACATGGTGCGCCGCAGCACAAGGGATTGTGCGCCGCGGCACACCCCTTGAAGAACTCGAGCCTGGCATAGCTGTACCGCGCGCCGCGGCCCACTGTGTGCTGTGCCGCGGCACAACCTGGGCGCCTGCTCCTGGATTTTAGCCACAGGCCGCAGCACACTCAGTACGCACCGCGGCACGCGAGTCAGCACCCCTTTTAGTAGCGGGTTTATTCCTCATTTTTCATACTTCTTCTCTTCTTTCCGCGACGGGAGCGATTTCCAAGCTTAGGGCTCACCCGATTTCACTCAAAACTCAGTTGGGAAAGTATCCCCAGGCATCATATCATCATTCTAACGTCAAATCAGCTGTTGTTCACCTTTAAATCGAGGTATATTCTTAGAACCCTAGTATTTAGGGGATTTCGGGATTTTGGTGTGATTTCATCCTTGTAACCGTTTTAGCTATGATAAGTTGTTAGATTACGATTGTGTAGTCGTAATCCCTTGCTTTCATATTAGTTTTCTCAGATTAAACTTCAAGGTTTTCCTCGTTAATAGATTAGAATCTATTATGACCGCGTAGTGTTCGACGAATTGTCCCATCGGGTAGAACTAGGATGAATTCCTACGTTTTCGCAATATTGAGATTGGTTGTATATTGTTATTATGTTAGGAATGGATTTGTGAAGATTATTCGGACTGAAACCTTTCCTTTCACCGTTTCCTTCACGTTGTGTTATTCAAGGCAAGTACATGTACTACATTCCTTTATGTGTGTATGGTTTTGATGCGAATGATGTAAATTGTGTTATTGCATGGACGTGTTGTCATTCTTTCACCCGGGGATGGCATGTGTGGCCTCTGGGGGCCGATACTAATGGGTACAGCCACGGAACTGGACTTGGGTGCGTGTGTTGTTGTTCTTCCACCCGGGGATGGTTCGACGGGACCTCTGGGAGCCGATACTAGTGGGTACGGCCGCGGAAGTGGTTTCTCACCCGAGGACGATCTGACGGGGCCTCTGGGGGTCGATACTAATGGGTACGGCCGCGGGTTACCAAGTGTGGATAGTTGTGATGTTGAAACATGTTGATATACTGTTTTGATGTAAATGTGATATTCCGGAATATTGATTGCAAATGTTTTCTTAAAATGGATTGCTTGTGTCGAATCGTATATATATATAATGTAGTGTAATTGAGTACTTGCACTAGCTATTCGAATACTAACCCCTTAAATGGGGGAAATGCGTCTTATGCATTTCAGGTATCAGGAGAGATGAGGAGTCGGCACGGGGTACGCATGCTAAGGATGGCCCAGCATGATGATGAGGCTCGAGTCGGTGTTATCTTTTATTATGTTATTCAGTTATTGGTTGATATAGTTGAGCAAATGTATGTTTGGTTATTGATGTCGGCGAAGTCCCCTGCATGGGCATTAGATATATTTTTCACTTTATGTCTCATTTGAATTGAATCAAAATGTTTTGGCCGAATCTACGATCCTAGTTAATATTAATGTGTTATGGGATTCTATTGTGAATTGTGTGTCTTGTGTTTAGCCTGGTAGACCTTGTGAAGGTTCTACGACGTGTAATATCCCTTATGAGATTTGGGGTGTTACATTTTGAGTGTTTCAAAAAGTTACTGTCATTAATCTTTTGGCACTTTTGAAAGGATTTTAGGAGTGATTTTTAGCCGATCGGTTTACTTCTCAAATAACTCAAGTATATGATTTGAAAATCTTTCATACAATTAAAATTTTTTATATTCTAAAACAAATATGTGATTTTATTATCGAAAAATAGTGAAAGACGAAAATTTTCATTTGAATTAGTAATGATATTTTCTCTTGGATGAACGATGATAGTTCTCACGTGTTGGCAGGAAAAGTATTTCACGGTTTTACTCGACTTAAACTTTGAGTTTGGATTTGGAAATTTTTTCTGAATTGCAAATTGGCTCTCATTTTCGAAATTAAGGTATTTATAATCAAGTTAGAATGTAACGTGTGCATAGTGTGGAAGTAACGCTTCAGGCGATACCGACAGAGTTCGGGGCTAAAGCGTTGATAGTGAGGGGGGGCAAGTCGTTGTCGTATATTCATTATGTTGTTATTCTTGTTAAATGATTTTGGTTGCATTCCTAATTGTTGTATTGCAAAGTTGGAGGTTGTTTCGCGACTTCTGTGATATTGCTTTCATGCGAAACGATAGCGTTTAGATTCGTATGTGGCATACGTACATAATTTGTGACCTTTTGCATTTTGATGTCGTGGCTATCAGTTGTAGCTGTTTTGGAGATGCCGGACTATTTCCGTCACAGTTCGACCGTAAGCTCCATTTGTTGTAGTTATAATTCGTGTGTTCGTTTAGGTGCTCTGAATAGATAATTTTGTTGAGTTGCTAGTTGTGGCCGTATTTTATTGTGTTGCATTGATAGACACTTTCGGTATAATAGTGTTGATTCATTTCATTATGTTGGATGGTTGTATGTTCAATATGCCGAGAGGTCGAGGCTGAGGTCGTGGTCATGGACGTAACTATGAGCGTGGTGAGGTGACTCGTTTGTTGTCGAGCACCGATCAGCCCAGAACTGATGGTCGTGACGACTAGTCGCGTGAATAGAGGCAAGCAACTGGAGGTAATGTTGATGTGGGCGTCACCACCATTTTTCAGCAGGTAGCAACCTAGCGTTCGGGTTTGGCGTCCTTGAGTCACGTGTGTTGTGCGGCGATTTACACGCCTCGATGGCGATCGGTATAATGGTCAGGAGCCAGCTAAAGAAGACAGAGGCTGGGCGAGCACCTAGCGGTCGACGTCCAAGGTGATTGTCTATTGGCATCTGGCGATCGCCTCTAACGTCCGCCTGGAGACGATCGTCCCATGCCACGTCTGAATCCGACACCCGTCAAAGTCTTCGAAGACCGAATCTTGGGTGAAGACCCACGTGCAGATCTGCAAAAGGCGCCGCAAGAACAGGTCCTACTCCAGCCCATCAGCAGTTGTCCGTGATAGGGACGGCCTCACCAACCGACAGGCCCGCCGAAAGGACCTAAGGTGGGACCGTCCAGGACAGCAAGAAGAGGCACCTGCTGCCTCCTCATTGGTTCGCGCCTCAGGCAACCAGCAGCAGCTGCGGACTTTAAGGAAACAGTCCCACGTGATGGGATGATCGCCCACCTTATTTTAATACAAGAAACGGTGGTCGCCCGGGTTGGACAGGGAGAACCTAGCAACCTTTTTTCCTATAAATAGAAGGCCTCCAGCAGTGGCCAAAACACATTGAAAATCGTGAACAAAAGCACAGTTTACAACGTGAACACATAACGCTAAAAGCAAACAATACGGAGAACTCTCCATCTTTGTAACAAGAACTCACAGAGCTTCAACTCTGGTTCTTCCAGCAATCTTCAGCACTCGATAGCTAAGATAACTAGAGTCTTTACACTCATTGTAATTGTACTCTAACATTAATATATGTACTCACGAGTATTCATATTAATAACATCTCGCGAGAGCATTCAAGCCCAGGACTAACAACCCCGGCAAATCTTGTGTTATTTATTTCCCTACGGACGTGCTCTCGCACTTTGTTTGTTACTCGACCATTCCAACAATATCATCTCTGGATAATATTTTAGGTAACAACAATTAGCGCTAGAAGGAGGGGTTGGGGCATCTTAACCTTCATTTTTTATTCCGACCGTCTCGAAGAACACTCACTGTTCTCCGGGGCATATACTTGAAGAAACACTCATTGTTCTTCAAAGAAAAACCTTCAGAATCATGACGTATGCCACGACATAGAAAAGGGCCACCCTACGATCTGCCGGACACCTTATTCCGGCTGAGACCGAGTCCCAACCTATGGCGGAAGGCGACCTCGGCGACGCTAGACTCTCACTCCCACCCCCGAGGGACGTCCCCAGCCTCTCACTCGATCAATTCCAAACTGCGGAACAGATCGAGGAGGCCATGGCCATCCTAAGGGAGCGACGGAGAGCATGTGACTCGCCCACCATTACTCCATCAGCCATCCGTCGTGCGGGCAAGCGGAAGGTCAAAGGGCATTATGTCGAGAAATCATCAGAAAGCCCCGAGCCGTAGGAAAAGGGGCTCGTAAAGCAGGATGATTCCGTCTTTAGCCGCCTAGGGAGTGATCCCTTATGGCGACCCGGGCATTCGGGCCCCATCCGGGAGACATCGGAGTCCGAATACGTCACCAGGAGTTCGACATACCCAACTCCCAGAAGACAGGCCGGCCAACGGGCTCCCACTCACCCCAGAATTGAGCTTGGTGGCAGAGAACTCGTCACCTACCACGGGGCCAGGAGATCGGTACACGATCGCCTCGGCTCCCGCTCCGAGAGCCAATCCGCGAGCAGTCAGGCTACGGCAATGGCCGCAATACAGCGTCAGCTCGATGAAATGAAGGCGCTTATAGAAACTGGGGGCGCCAAGAGATCGATCGCCGGACCGAGTGAGCCGCTCGCGGTCCAGATCGAGCTCGCCCCCGTACAGCCGAAGATCGCTCCTCCTCAAACACCTATATATGAGGGGAGATCGGATCCTGAGACCCATTTGAGCAAGTTCCGGATCTACATGACCTGATGTGGGGCATCGGACGCCACAAAGTGCCGAATGTTCCCATTGACATTGGGCGATCTTGCCCATAGGTGGTACATCTCACTGCCACCACGCTCGATCAACTGTTTTGAGAAACTGGCGAACAACTTCACGTCGTATTTCGCCGCCAAAGTTGCTCGGCCAGAAGGCCCCCACCACATGATGAAGATCAGGCAGGGGATGGACGATCCCGACGAATATTACATCAATCGGGTGGATGAAATAGTCCTCACCGGCGAGCCCATTAGCGACGATCTCTCTCTATACTCGGTCCTAGGGGGATTCTATGGCCATTCACCCATGTTCAGACACCTCACGAAGGACATCCCCCCGACCTACGCGATCTTCCACGTCAGGGCCTCCGACTTCCTGGCTAGGCAGAGGATGCTCACCCTCCACTTAGGCGAGGGATCTGTCGAAGAAGGGAAGGCGCCATCCCACGTCCCGAAGAAGGCGGTCGCCAAGCCCAGAAAGGCGGTCGCAAAGCCACTCGGTGAATTCAAAGCCTTCGAGGATGTGGAAGTTCACCTCCTCTGCAACCTCAATCTATCTCCGGCCCACATTTTCAACACCATCAAGGGGCGCGAGTGGCTTAGCAAACTAAAGCCGATGAGGGACAACGGTCATCTAGACCGCAGCAAATTTTGTGCCTACCAAAAGAGTCTCGGCCACAACACCAGCTAGTGCCGCGACCTCCTCAGACAACTCTGGAGACTGTTTGAGAAAGGCAAGTTGGATAACTTGGTTACCAAGCCAGATCCCCGGGCAGAAAGGACGGGGGGGCGCGATCACCGACAGAACGACGGAATCCCTCCCAATATGGTCGCCAGGATTGAGTAGAACGAGCCGGACTACTCAGACGAATCAATCCCTCCGATCAACCCTGGCGGCTGGATCAATATGCTTCAGTCGGGAGGTGGAAACCTCGGAGGCCTTTCCCCGGTTTCCACCATGTCGAATAGAAAGTGGAAGGCCGAGCTGAGGGCATTCGCAGGGGTCCATGTCGTGGTGCCCCCAGAGCCGACCATCTCCAGATACACGCTCATCACTTTCCCCAACAAGGATAGGGAGGGAGTGCAGTGCCCCAAAGAGGATGCATTGGTAATCTCTGCATGTATCCTTGGGAAAATGGTCGATCGCGTGCTGGTTGACAATGGGAGCTTTTGCAATATCATATTCAAATCTGCTCTCGACCAGCTCGGCAACCTGACCAAATTCATCAAGCCATTTGATACCGTGCTTCAAGGGTTCGGCGACAACACGGTCCAAGCCTATGGAAGGATCAAGCTCTATGTCGAGCTAACATGTTATTACGATCCCAAGGTTAGGATCACTAGGAACCTCAATTTTGTAATCATAGATAGGCCCAGCATCTATAATGGGTTCCTAGGTCGCCCATTTCTAGAAACCTTCAAGGCGGTCGCCTCTTCTTTCTTTTACTGTATCAAATTCCCCACTGCCGACGGGACGGTCGGTACTGTAAAAGGAGACCAGCTAATGGCTAAGAAATGTTTGAATTACTCCTGTATAGTAACTTCTTTCAACACTTCCCATACTATTTATAACATTGAGACGATCGACAATCAACCGATGGAGATCGACGAGCCAAGCACCTCGTACCAGCCCGACTCAGAGGACAACATCTCACATCGATTGACGGACGACATCGAGCCAAGGATCAGTTTCGAGCCAAGCCTCGACATCGATCCAAGGATCGAGTCCTAAAATCGTTCCAAACAAGAAGCGACCGTCCCCATTGAAGAGTTGGAAAGTATAACGATAGATCCGGCTTGCCCGGAGAGGGAAGTGTAGATCGGCACAAGTGTCGGTCTCGAGTTAAAAGGTGACCTAATCAGTTTACTACTTAAGAACATCGGAGTCTTTGCCTGGTCGCATCAAGATATGGTTGGCATAAGTCCTGAACACGCTTGCCATTATCTAAAGATTGACCCTGTAAGGAAGCCTGTTCACCAGAAACGTAGGAAATTCGGTCCTGAGAAATACGCAGCGCTCGATGTAGAAGTCAAAAATCTACTCGATAACAAACTAATCGGAGTATCTACAGACGAGCCACAGTGGGTAGCCAATGCGGTGCTCGTCAAAAAGGCGAGCAACTCCTGGAGGTTATGCATCGACTTCACCGACCTCAATGCGGCATGTCTAAAAGACCACTTTCCGATGCCTCATATTGACCACTTGGTCGATAGCACGGCAGGTTGCGAAATGATGTCGCTCATAGGGTACCATCATATCCCAATGGTGGAGGAAGACATAAAACACACGTCGTTCCATATGGAAAAAGACGTGTACTTTTGGGTCTGAATGCCGTTCGGTCTGAAGAATGCGGGGGCGACCTACCAACGGCTAGTCAACGGGATGTTCCCCAACCAAATCGGCAAGACCATGGAGGTTTACATTGACGATATCGTGGTCAAGAGCCTCAAAAAGGAAGATCACCTCAATAACCTTGCCGAGACGTTCGCCATCCTCGAAAAGTTCAACATGAAGCTGAACCCCATGAAATGCAACTTCGGGGTAAGCTCCGGAAGGTTCCTGGGGCACATCGTGAGCCAAAGAGGGATCGAGGCAAACCCCACTAAGATCCAGGCGATCCTCGACATGTAAGAGCCACGAAATGTCAAACATGTGCAACGCCTCATAGGTTGTCTAGCTGCCCTTAACCGTTTCATTTCTCGGCTCGGAGACAAAAGCAAGCCATTCTTCACCACCATAAAGAATAAGAAATTTGCGTGGACGAAGGAAAGTCAAGTGGCGTTCGCCAAAATCAAGGAGTATCTGTCCAATCCCCAAATTTTGGTGAAGCCGATCCCCGGCGAAAAGCTATTCTTTTACCTGGCGACCTCGGAGGTCGCGCTGAGTGTTGTATTAGTGCGAGCAGAGGGGCAAGCCCACTTGCCGATCTACTTCGTTAGTCAAGTGCTCCATGACGCGGAAACGCGTTACACGCCTCTGGAAAAGATCGCCTACGCTTTAGTCATGAGTGTTCGCAAGCTGAGGGCCTACTTCTTCGAACACCAAGTGGAGGTTCTGACAACTCTCCCCATAAGGCAAGTTCTGCACCGTCCAGACACCAACGGGCGACTTCTCAAGTGGTCACTGTAGATCTCCCATTACGGTATTACGTACGCTCCTCGCACAGCAATCAAAGGCCAAGCTCTGGCGGACTTCGTGGTGGAATTAATGTTCCCACCCAGTCCGACCCAGGTCGGCCGTCCTGCTTGGAAACTGTACGTTGATGGCTCGGCGACCAACTCACGAGCAGGGGCAGGGATTGTCCTCATCAGCCCCGACGGCCAAAGTTTCACAAATGTTGTGCGTTTCGGGTTTCATGCGACCAACAATGAAGCCGAGTATGAAGCCTTGGTAGGCAGGCTCGATCTAGCACTTGCCCTAGACGTTCGTCGCCTCCACATCTTCATGGACTCCCTCTTGGTCGTGAACCAAGTCAAGGGGGAATATGAGGCGCGCGGCGAACAAATGATCAAATACCAAGAGTTGGTTGCCGAAATGTGCACAAAGTTTGAAGAAGTGCTGATCGAACAAGTCCTGAGAGAGCACAACTCCCAGGCCGATGCCCTATCCAAACTAGCATCGTCAGACGGGGTAGAAGACTTCTCTAACATCCAAATCACAAAGTCAGCAAAGCCGGCGATCGACAAGATCCTGATCACCACAGTTGCCATCTCCGAAGAGAACTGGATGACTCCGTTCATCAAATACTTGAAGGACGGAACGGTCCCCGCCGATCATATCAAAGCTCGCCAGCTTCAGCTCCGTGCAACCAGATACACCCTATTGGACGACTGGCTTTACAAGCGAGCTTTCAGCCTTCCTCTCCTCAAGTGCATTACGCCGGAGGAAGGCCGACTCGTTTTAGCCGAGATCCATGACGGGATCTGTGGAAATCACGCTAGAGGACGAGCTCTCATCCACAAGACGACCAGGCAAGGTTTTTTCTGGCCTACACTATAAAAAGACGCGATCGCCTATGCCCGATCGTGTCACATGTTTCAAGTGATGGGCCCTAACATCAAGCTCTCCCCCGAACAGCTCACTTCTATGTGCAGTCCATGGTCGTTCGCCCAATGGGGCATCGACCTCATCGGTCCTTTGCCGACGGCGCCAGGGGGATGTAAATTTGCCATCGTGGAAGTCGATTATTTCATGAAATGGGCTGAGGCTGAGCCACTCAACAAGATCGTCCAAGAACAAGTAATCAAGTTCATTTAGAAGAACATCATATGCCGGTTCGGTCTACCCCAGGCTATCATCTCCGACAACGGGAAGCAGTTCAACGGTTTGGAAGTCATACAATTCTGCGAGAAATGGGGAATCAAAAAGTTGTTCTCGGCCCCTTACCACCATCAGACGAACGGGCAGGTGGAGGCCGTAAACAAGATCCTCAAACACACGATCAAAGCAAGACTCGAATCCAAACAAGGACGATGGGCGAGCGAGCTCCCGGATGTTTTGTGGTCCTACCGAACGACAACCCGAAACTCAACCGGTGAAACCCCGTTCGCCCTCGCCTTCGGAACAGAAGCAGTGATCCCTTCGGAGATCGCCGTCCTTAGCCACCGAACTAAACAGGAAATGACGACGGACAATGATGTAGCCCGACGGATCGACTTGGATATGCTCGAAGAACAACGACTGACCTCGGAAATGAAGAACACGATCCACAAAAGGAAATCCGAAAAATTCTTCAATTCGAAGGTCAAGAAAAGGCGATTCAAAGTGGGCGACCTAGTCCTCAAAAAGGTCCAGACTCAGACGGGAGTATTTGGCCCGAATTGGGAAGGCCCCTTCAGAATATCTAAATGGCTGACCAGATGAGCCTACGAACTCCAACACCCAGACGGCCCTCCGGATCAATATCCCTGGAACGCCGTACATTTGAAGAAATACTACCAATAAAAACTCTGTATTCAGTTACCCAATGTACAAAGAGTTTAATGTGATTCTTCGATCCCCTATATATGATTCGCCTTGACAAAACAAACAAATAAAAAGAGGACAACTCGCTCGCCCTACAAGAGGTCGTCACCTAACCTGATGGACCTATGCAAGCGATCGCCCCTCCAAGAACAACGTATACCGTCGAGGATCGTCATATAACATGGCGTTCCGAGGTAGAAAAAGCGCAGCCATGGTCCTGGGAGTCGATGGAACCGATGACCAGTCCATGCAAGGTTCCTTTGGGCAAAGATCGCACGCCCTTTCGTTTAAATAACGAGACGGACGTAGCCGAAGGACCCTCCAAAACAATTCAATGGATGCAATCGCCCATCCTCAGACCCATCATCTAATCTGATGGACCAAGGCAGGTGATCGCGTCCTAACCCCATCACAATGTATGCCCTCTTAGGCAGAAAAGTGCTAACTAGCCACGGTAGCGAAGTCGATTTATCCGACGGCGCCCCGTGCAAGGAATCCTCCAGGCAGAGACCGTCCGCCCCATCGCTACTTTGCGAGGCAAAACGTAGCCTACGGAGGACCCTTACAATTAAGTGAGTCGGGAGAAGTTAACCATCAGACGGAATGTCGCTCGCGCACAAGACATAGTCGTCGGGGTCGGTTCCATCGAACCCCACGACTATGCGAAGTCTGTCCAGGATGGGACGTTCGGCCTCCATCGTGGAATCAATAGAATGTAAGATCGCAAGAACCGAACTAAATATAGCTCACTAAATAAATTATTTTCGTTCCCTTACTTTCACTAAGTAAACAAAAACAAGGGGCAAAGCGGAGCTATTAATACATGCGATCAGGAGGACGGAACCACACACGATCAGTTTTGTTCAAACACACACATGACGATCGGTTTTGTTCAAGAAACTTACAATTAAGAATTTCAAGTGTACCAATACATTCGGATCAATTCATGTAACGGCCGCTCTCCAAACAATTGTGCAAAGTCGAAATGATGTGAAGCATTCAGACAAGACGATCATACAAACAAGGCATCAGGTGCAATTGTGTAAACACTTGTGTAAATTCGTATGCAAAACATTCAGAGAGGCGATCATACAAATAAAGAGTCAGATGCAAAAAACGTATTTTATTCCATTCAAATTGTTTGTACATACACGCCCGAAGGCAAAACAAGAAGAAACTGAAAAATTACAAGGAAAAAACAGATTAACTACGGTATCACTCAGGCCACCCCCGCCTGGCCTTCGCCCCCAGTAGGTAGATCGGTGTGCGCATCCTCACTGGCTTCCGGATAAACAAGTTTTTCCGGCGACGGATACCAGCTTAGATCGATCCCGAGGTCGATGAGGTCAAGGATCGGTAGAGAGAAGTCCAGCTGCAAAGAATGCTCAAGCACGTAGGCTTTGAAGTTTTCGATCAGAGGGCCAAACTCGAGCCCTCCCTTCTTGGCAGCACGGATGGCATCGGCGTAAGCCATATAATAGGCGAACTCGCCGACGTACTCCACGCTGAGGTAGGGATCGGTCTCGATCGCCTCCAACTTCTCCTTCAGCCCCACGGCCGTCTTGTCCGCATCCTTGAGCTCGGCTACCTTAGCAGCCAGCTCTCCCTTTGACGACTCCAGCTCGCCATTTAGCCGATCCACCACCGCCTTCAGCCCAGTCACCTCCTCCTGCGAGGCCGCATGCAACCGACGAGCCTCCGTTATCTGGTCATGCATCCTATCGACCACCACCCGGGACCGGTCGAGCTCCTGCCTCATCCAGTCAAGATCTTGTTTGGCTCGCTTGGCCGTCTCAGCATACTCCTTCTCCATGGCCAAGATCCTATTGGCAAACTCGGCGTTCTGGTTCCGAGCAGCCTCAAGATCCGAATGGAGGCGAGCAGTAGAGGGCCGCCCCTCATAATCTTTAACAGCTTGAGCGGCCATCGTCGCCGCTTGGAGGGTCATGGCAAGTGTCGCCTGCATGGCATCTCCAGACCGTCGGTGCGCAATCGCGTCCAGGTCGGTCGTCTAAGCATTCGGAAGAGAGGAGATGGCCCGGGAGACGTAGGAAAGGACGTCGATAGGCTCGCGCGGGGACTTGCTCGCCAGGAAATCCATCACCATCGGCGAGGTTTTCGGATCGTCAAGGCGGACCCTGCAACAAAAAAAAAAAGGAGTTAGTATGCACTCTGCACAAGTAGTTTAACTCAGAAAGATCAAGCCAGTCTTACCTTGCGACCAACTTGGGGTCACGGCCGAAATAGGGCTTGCCCCACGGAGTCTCGGCTTCAGCGATCGCCGAAGTCTTTAGGAAGGCCGCTGAGGGCGTAGATCCCTCCGCCATTGGAACGGCGGAAATAGGAGGCGCGGCAACCGGTGGCACCACAATGGACGCCTCCGCTGCAGCAGTCGGCAGGGGCTCCTCCGGACTCCGCCTCTTGCGGTTGCGCTGGAGCTGTTCCTCCTCCCGAGCTTCCGGCTCGACGACCGTCGCTATGAGAGGTCTCGCCTCAGGGACAGGGTGGGATGTCGTTGTAGGGGCACGTCCCGCCTTCTTCCCTTGCTGGAGACGACTTATGAGGCTGGGGTTCGACATTGCAATCTCTCTTGATGGCTCGGAGTAGCGAGGGAAATGGATCTCTGTCAAAGAAGACATTCAACCAAGTTAGACATCTCTTTCAATCAAAGACGATCGTCAACCAGAAAGGGGATAGTAAACATTTATACTTGGAACCTTCAAGTGACGAGGGAAGCGAAACAATCAAGCGCCCAACCAGTGAGCTTCGTTGTTGACCGTGCGAGCGTCGATGTAGTTGTCTGGTAGACCGCAGATTCGTTCCCAGACGATCAGGAAGTCAAATGGAAGGCCGTCGGACGCTGGAACAAGGGAGCCTGCAAAAATGAAACCAAATTAGATCAGTTCAAGGTGTATCCGAACAAAGGGAGAGTAAAAATCCTTACTCGGATTCCTCTCCCGAAAGCTGGTGGGGATATCCAACTCATCCTCTGGTTTATCGCTCGCCGCCAATCTCCATGCTCTGCCAACCCAACACCATTTCGTCAGGTCGCCCCGGACCTTGATAGGCACCCCGAGGACCACTCTGCCCATGCGACCCTGAATGTGGTAGCCGCCAACTAAGCCCTTCTGCGCCGTCAGCTTGAAGAGGTAGTTCATTTCCAGCGCAGAAGGTAGACGGAACAGCCGGTGGCCGCAAAAAAGAGTCAAGATACTGACGATCTGCAACTAGGCATTCGGCGTCAATTGGAGCGGTGCCACATTCCAGGTGGTCAGCAGGTATGACATGGCGAACGGCAATGGGAACCACAAACCGGCCTCCAGGATCAGTTCGTTAATGGCGACCATATCCTCGGGAGGTTGGTCGGCGCGTTCGTTCTCCGAGGGCACATACAATGAGACATCAGAAGGGATATGGAACTTCGCCCTCCAGCGACTCAAGTCCTTCCTGGTCGCCGAACTCCGGATCTGACCGAGGGTCCACGGGGAGCGGTCCGCGGCCCGGAATGACGTCCGCTTCACGGGTTCATAGGGGTGGGCGACCAAGTATGCACCGAAATCAAACTGAGGACGTGGTCCGGCCAGCCTTTCCATAAGTCCGGCGAATTCCATAAAGGCAGGACCGAACACACTGTTCTGCTCCCAATACAGCCTCACCGCCTCGTCCTCGTCTACCGGCGAGCCCATCTTCCCCGCCATCACCGACCTCGCCTTGTCAGCCTCGTTAAAAAGCTCTTCAACCTCCGCGGGTGCGATTCCCGCACGAATGGCCTCGACGGCCGTCTCCATGTGAAGAGCCACGGAGGTCCCTTCCCGAGCAGGCGAAGCTGCGGCGGCAGAAGATCTACCCGCCTCATACACATTGGATCCTCCTCCAGACATGTTCGAAGAGAAAAAGGGGGAGAGAATTTTTGTTCTTACCTAGAAAGAAAGTCGATCGGTGCAAGAAGCTTCAAGGAATTTCGGTAGAGTGTTCGTCTAAAGGAAAGGGCGCATAAAGATCTAAACTCCAGTAGCCCTAGCCCTTTTATAGACGAGAGAAAGGACCTCTGTGCAAATAGGCAGAATCCCGGGGGCTGAAGTGCAACCGTCGGGGGAGACACATTAAATGCAGCCCTCAAAACCCACGTACGCGTCGTTTCGAGGGAACGCCAGGCGACAAGTCTGACAAAAACCATCGGACTCCCCCAACGGTAGCGCGACGCGTGTCCCTGTGACATTTCGAAAGCCCCGTCTCCACTTCCCGCTATCTCCAGCGCCTAAGGAGATCGTCCAAATTCAAAATCAGTTCGTCCAGGCGACGATCGTCCGCTTCATAAATAGATGAGTCGCTCGTCTAAAACAAGTGATCGCCAATAGTACCACCTCACCCCACGTCTTCAACATCAGAGCGAGCTGGTGGGGCAATTGTTGTGCGGCGATTTACACGCCTCGATGGTGATCGGTATAATGGTCAGGAGCCAGCTAAAGAAGACAGAGGCTGGGCAAGCACCTAACGGTCGACGTCCAAGGCGATCATCTGTTGGCATCGAGCAATCGCCTCTAACATCCATCTGGATACGATCGTCCCATGCCATGTATGAATCCGACACCCGTCAAAGTCTTCGAAGACCGAATCTTGGGTGAAGACCCACGTGCAGATCCGCAAAAGGCGCCACAAGAAAAGGTCCTACTCCAGCCCATCAGCAGCTGTCCGTGATAGGGACGGCCTCACCAACCGACAGGCCCTCCGAAAGGACCTAAGGTGGGACCGCCCAGGACAGCAAGAAGAGGCACTTGCCACCTCCTTATTGGTTCGCGCCTCAGGCAACCAGCAGCAGCTACGGACTTTAAGGAAACAGTCGCACGTGATGGGACGATCGCCCACCTTATTTTAATACAAGAAACGGCGGTCGCCCGGGTTGGACAGGGAGAACCTAGCAACCTTTTCTCCTATAAATAGAAGGCCTCCAGCAGTGGCCAAAACACAGTGAAAATCGTGAACAAAAGCACAGTTTACAATGTGAACACATAACGCTAAAAGCAAACAATATGGAGAACTCTCCATCTTTGTAACAAGAACTCACAGAGCTTCAACTCTGGTTCTTCCGGCAATCTTCAGCACTCGATAGCTAAGATAACTAGAGTCTTTACACTCATTGTAATTGTACTCTAACATTAATATCTATACTCACTAGTATTCATATTAATAACATCTCGCGAGAGCATTCAAGCCCGGGACTAACAACCCCGGCAAATATTGTGTTATTTATTTCCCTACGGACGTGCTCTCGCACTTTGTTTGTTACTCGACCATTCCAGCAATATCATCTCCGGATAATATTTTGGGTAACAACAACGTGCATAACGTATTTCATATCTCCCAATTGAGGATATATATACCAGACCCTAGTCACATTATCAAGTTTACTGAGATTGAGTTGGGCCCCGAAATCACGTTTGAAGATAAACCGATTCAGATTTTGGAACGTCGGTAACAACTTAGGCACAAAATCATTCCTTTGGTTAAGGTGCAATGGTCGAGACATGGATCGGAGGAGGTCACATGGGAGACAGAATAGAATATGAAGTCTAGATACCCCGAATTATTCACTTTGTAAGTTTTGGGACAAAACTTCTTTTTAGGGGGAGAGCATGTAATATTCACACTTTTTTTTAGTAAATTTCTATTTTTGGTGTATTTTCATTTTGGGCAACTCACTTGTAATTGTTTTGATATTCTGAAACAATTTTGTTCTCTATTGGCCATCCGAACGAGTTTCATAGTTGTTTTATGAGAATCTGCATATTAGTGTAACTTTTAGTCATATTATGAGTTTGGGTGTTGTTGTCTGGCCTCGAATCGTGATCTTCGGAGGTTTGGTTCGTTTTGTAATTTTCCAAAGTAATGGGTATTTGGTTTGTGTGGTTGCTTTTCCGTACTGTCGGATGGTTAGAATCATGTGTTTGTTTAGCGCTTGAGCTTGTGTGTTGGTGTTCTTCACAAGTGTTTTGTTGTAACCATCGAGTTTTGTATCTCTCGAGACGTGTTCGAACTGATCGGGCTTCATAGCTGTACTGCTAAGCAGAGGAGATAGCGCACGCTAAATGTATCATTAGCGCGTGCTAATGTGTTACAATAGCGCATGCTAATCACATAATTAATGCACCCTAACGAGACTGGACAGAACACTTAGGTTTCAGGATTGAGTCAGTTAGTGCACGGTAATATCCTCATTAGCGCACACTAATGGGACTGGGCAGAACATTCTGGACAGAACACTTGGTTATTTCATCTCGTTAGCACATGCTAATCATGCACCTAGCGAGGGCTAATTGTTAGGAATATGCCCTCGAATGCCACTCAGAGGATGAGAGAGTGAGAGCATTGTATTGTAATTATGAATATTATATAAATAAGGCGTATATTATTTCTATATTATTATATATCACAGGTATTGTGATTTGTTATATAAAATAATAGTCTTTGCATTTTAGAGCAAACATTCCACTCCTTATGAAGATAAGGAGATATGCACTGGAAGTGTTTAGGGTTGAATGCTTAATTGGTTCGCAATTCGATAAAACTTAACTGTGCAATAAGTTTAGACAAGACTTATATAATGTGTACTTTGACATCTAGAGTGTTTGTCTTCACTAAGGATTAGTTGGAGCACACGTTATAGGTATGCAAATGGGATTAGTATACTCGAACATGACTCACCTCGATTCGATCACATGGATTTTACTCGGGGATTGTCAATGACTGAATCGAAAGGTTGTGATAGGTATATATGTGGACCTTTGACTTGAGGTTTCAGTAGGAGATGTGCTTGTGACATTAAGTTAGTCATTAGAGTAGTTCGATCCAATCACCGGTTGGTTGGTGGGATCAACCTCGAAATGCAACTTAGTGGGCAAGTAGCATTCTCTACTGAATACCAAAATAATATTCTTTCTCCTGTAAGTGAGCAGGTATATGTCATAGGCGGTTAATGGTAAATGAGATCATAAGTCTTTGGCCAAAGCATTTAGAGCTAGTTGTATTTAATACACGAGCGCTCGGTGATCTCGGTTTGTATTAACAAATGCATAGAGTCAAGTTACAATAGGGTTTGACTTTACAGTGACCCTATACTTGATCGAGACATATGATTGAAGGGTTTATACGTATACGGTACTCACGACCTAATGATTTTGGAATGATCCTATCATTGGTTCTCAGTTAGGTTATAGTGTAGGCCACGAGACTGGTTAAGTGGTGCTAACACTCACTAGATTCTCCCAGTGCTAACTGAGATGAACCAACAGAGTCGGCACTGGAATTGACGACAGATTATATTTAGCTTATTCTCTCTTGGTTAATATTGGATATTGGATGTCTAATTTAATTTATTGGATAAAATTAAATCAGTCTTATGAATTAATTAAATTACTGGGTAATATATCTATTCATATAATTTCTTAGAGAATTTATTTCTAATATGATTAATTAATTTGATTTTTATTAATTGTATTAATATTGAAACGTACCAAGGTTTATTTATCAGACTAGATACACGAGGGTCCGTTTCATGAACCAAAATGAACCGGCATTATTTTTCTTCCCTCTTGGCCGCCCCAAACCCCACCATATTTGGTGTATCATTTCATTTTATCTCAAAGTGAGATTTCATGAGATATGTGATACATTTGTTTATATATGGTGTATAAACAATTATAGAGTTTCGGAATGAAGTATGGAGTGAGTTGTTTTGTTGTTATAAAAACAATTTCATCATCCTCTACATGTGCTTGGCCGTGAGTTTGAAAGCAAGGGAGAGAAAATTTTTCCTTTCCTTAAACTTAGAGTTTAAGTGTATTTATTGAGAGAAAATAATTTCTATAAAATACTTAGAGTATTTGTAAAAATATATATAAGCTAATTCTATCAACTTCTAGTCGTATACTTAGAGTATAAGTTGATAGAAATATTTTTCGGTCATCTTCCGACACTTGATACGTAGAGGCACGGTGGTTTCGGTGCTCGAAAATTTCCAAAAGCTCGTTCGATTGGATTCGTGTTCGTGCTCGGAATCAAGAAAAAATTATCAAAGGTCAAAGAGGGTATGACTCCTTTAATTTTATCTTCGTCAATTTAATATTCGTTTATACGTTGCTTGATCGATTCGTTTTTGGGGTTTGGTCTTTCTCCGGTTTGACCACTTTATTTTTCGCTGTGTATCTCGATTTTAATCACCGAATACCAACATTAATAAGAACATGTATATATATGAGGGCAGCAGTACAAGCTTCGTCATTTCTTACTCTTATTCCTTCCTCCGAGCGACCGCAACGCGATCCTAACTGAATGAGTTGGTAATTTGACCAGATATCATCATCTACCAATGTTTTCAAGTTTCTAGTACGATTTAACACCATCTAATCTTCCTTCGCCGTTCTAATTGAGATAAATCTCTTAGAACCCTAGTTTTGGGGATTTTGGGGGTTTTCTTATGGTTTTGCCTTTTTATCCGATTTCGTCTAGATTGATGATAGATTATGATTGTGTAATCATAGTCTATTATTTTCCTTGAGGTTTTGTGGATTAGTTTCCATGATTTCCACTGTTAGTCGATTATGCCCTCGTAATGTTGGGTGAATGGTTCTAAAGGGTAGACCTTAAGAAAATTTCTTATGTTCCAGAAATGTTATGGTTGGTTGAATATCGTTGTGTATTAAGAACGAATCTTTAGAGAAAGTTCGGATCGAAGTCCTTTCCATTCACCATCTCTGTACGTAATTTTAATCAATGCAAGTACATATATTAAATTAAGTTATATATGATGTTATTCCGATGTGGTTGATGATCTGTGGAAATGTTATTGTGTGTGAGTAGTTCGTCCACCGGGGATGGGTCCGACGGGGCCTACAGGAATCGATGCTAAGGACGCTGGATCGCGGACATGGTTTCTGTAATATACGGATAAATTATTGGGTCATTCCATCCGTATTTGAACCCTGTATTATTCGAATTTATGATATTGATAATCGAAGTATGATCATTTTTGTATTCGTATCCACATGCATGATAATATCAACTTTTAATCCTTCACATGCAACTACGTCGTAACGTACACTAACAGGTAAGCGTAACATATGCTAAAAGGTAAGCGTAACGTACGTTACGAGCTATAGATAGCGTACGCTACGAGCTAGACATAGCGTACGTAAGGAAGTCAATAATTGAGCAGGCTGGCAAGAACATGTGACGGCTGGTGGTGGGCTCGGAAAGATTCCCGCGGATGAACCTGGACAGTTTTGGGGTCAACGGGTCTTAACGTACACTAAGGTATGTAACTAGCGTACGCTAATTGGTATTGCATACATACGTAACTTGAGGGTGCAACGTACGTAAGCGAGTACAGAATGAGACACTAAGCTACCATTGAACGATAGCATATGCTAAGGACGAATGGTAGCGTGCGCTAAGTCGATTACATACGTAAAGCACTAAGGCTAACGTACGTAAATCTCAAGACATTACATATATGGACAACACCTCATTTCATTTCACTTCGTCCCTTTCACTTGTACTTCATTTTCCTTCATTTCTAGAGTCTCCGGCCATCTAAAACACCTATAGATTACTTATACTCGATCATTGAAGTTAGGAAACATCTTGGATTGGCACTCAAGCAATCGGAGTTGGATGCTACCTATTGTCTCGGCGTTTCCTTCATATTAAGGTATGTTAATGCTACCTCCAACCTTGAATTCGTGTTCTTAAGGATGTTATGAACGTACTACCAGAATTATTAAGCTCCATAGATGACTTTTAACCGAACATCATGTTTTTGAAAGTTGGAATGTTCATGTTTTAGTTACCAGAGTTATGCACATTATTAGTTCGAATCTTGTTATGATGAACAAGGGAAGTTTTCTGAGATTAATAAACCCGTATTGAATGGTGTTTCCATAATGATCGTAGACTTAATATTGATATCAACCTCAGATTTTCCGAACTACCTTTGATGATTTAATCGAGATTGGAGTAAGTTTTATGATGGCATGTTTAACCTGGAATTCGAAGACATCAACACCATAGGATCGTTCAGATTCACATGAGTATTATATGTGTGAGTATAACGTACGTTAAGAATTATGCATTACATACGTTATACGCTCAGGCAAGGCAGTCGTCTGAGCTGAGAAGGAACTGTCAAATGCATGCTTAGCGTGCGCTAGGCTTTGTAGCTTACGTACGCTAACGTGCAGACGTAACGTATGTTACGTAGGTGTGTAACGTACATTATGAAGAGTACAATTAGGATGCGGCCGTCTTTCGATGTTTTTCCTCGTGTGATTGATTGTTTACTTAATGATAGGATATTAGGGACGAATTCCCTACGATAATCCAGTGTTGAGCCTTTCCGATCATTGTTTTTATTGGAGTTCCGGATTGTTCCAATCAACCATATTTCCAGAGTATTCGCGAGAGATTACCAAAGCAAGTACCTTGAGATACGAATTATAACTACGTGAAATCATTGTTGCTGAAGTGTATGAATCATGTTACGAATATATGTATATATTATATTGAAAATATATGTATGTATGTAGACATACATATATATATATATATATATATGTGTGTGTGTATATGTATAGATATATGTATATATATATGGAGATGAATGTTCGGTGATTAATACTAATGCTAGTCGACGTACTCAACTTGGATTAAAGTACGTATCATATTCATAGAGGTAATATGGTAAGGTTTGTATTTTTGGTTGAGTTACGGTATAAGGATATATGTGTAGTGTTGATTGGTACTGATGAAGGCTTAATGTGTTAAATCTTGATGAATAACGTGCGAGTTGTTGTTCATTTTGCGTGGTTATGGACTGGCGAATAAAATGTGTGAATTGATGAACTGATTTGATAATTGTTGCAATGATTAACTATGTACTTGATATTTGTAACAACGTGAATACTTGTTATGAGAGACGTCATATTCGGGTGCCTTTGAGGGCGGGACTTGTACTCTGGCCTGGTGTACGCTGCAATGAGCGGCTCCATATGATTGGTGAACACCAGTGTTACCTAATGCGCGAGCAAGGGGCGGCTCCTGTGGGAGTGAACGCCGGCGTGGTGACATGTGCAATGGGTGGCCAATCTGGTGGAGTGAACGCCGGTACACAGGTGTGCAAGGGAGGCGCCTGGCAGGCTTATTGGTAACAGATATTCGAGTGACATCTAAGAACCGATACCAAACGATTTTCGAAATTCAAGTTTCTTTCAACTCACTTTAAAATGTTGGTCTTGATATAGACCGTGGTTCGTGTTTTCTGAAAGTTTGTTTCAACTTGTTCTAAACATTGGTATCAGGGTTAATTAACCAAGGATATTTGACAAGATTTCCAAGGGTTAATTAATCAAGGGTCTTGAGCAGGATTTGTCGAATGAGAGATTGTGTCTTTGGTTGATCTTGTGATGATATTCTGTGAAATGTTGAGATGATTGATCTCGTGATGATATTATTTGGATTGGGTCGAGAACCCCGTGAGGTGTTGTAATGATTCGCTTGTGACAGTGTTCTATAACTTGGGTCGAGGACCCGAATAACGTAGAATTGATTTTCTTGTAAGATTGTTTTCCATATGCTGGGTTGAGGACCCGAAGACTCTTGAAGTTATTTTCTAAATGTATTCCCATTCGATTTGCAAAACCCCAAGATAACTCGAGTCAACAATAACATTTTCAAAACTATCTTATTAAAATATTTTCCTTTTAAAAAGGGGGTTTTCAAACTAGATCTTTTGACTCATGGGGCTCGTTTGAAGTTTCATTGGTGCTATTGTTCCGTAAACGAAATTGATGGCATGAATATCTTTCCCTTGTGTAAATAAGTACTCTTCTGTACTGGTGGTGTGAATGTGTGGAGCATGTTAAGGCTTCACGACTGTTGAGTTTTCGTGTTGATATTTTTCGTATATCTTGTATGTTATATACTTGCACTAGCAAAATTTCAGTTTGCTAACCCCCGAATTTTCGGGGGGTGGGTGCCTGTTATTGCACTCAGTTTTGGCAGCTCGGGATCAGTCACAGGATTGGCTTGGAAGGAGATGGAGAACAATGATGCTAATCACACAGGAGTCAGAGTCTTTCCTTTTGTTTCATCTTAGTCGGTATTTTTCTCTTTTGGTCGAGCATTCACCCTTGTACGGGTGTAGTTTTCATTCATTAAATTAAGTTGTCATGTCTTTCCGTGTTCGAGTTCATTATTGTCATTGAGTTGTAAATTACGTTGGTTTTTGAATTGTTTTATGACCTTGTCGGTCTGTCTTGTAAATAATTGACCTCGGTTGGTCAATCATTGAGTAGTCTTTTGAAGTTTAGCCTAGTAGATCCTTGTGAGAAGGGTCTACGGCATGTGACATTCCCGGTCGAATTCTGGGGGTGTTACAGATATGGTATCAGAGCTTAGGTTTGTGAAAAACCTAGGCCGTTGGGTCAAGTCCATGTCTTGCGTAAGTCGCATGCGTCAGAGTTGTGATTAGTATCGTGGTTCCAACATCATCTTTAAGCAATCCGTGATGGTAAGCCTCCCGAATCGTAAGTCCCCTTGCATACGTATTTGATTATATTGTGCTTAATGTGAACTAAGGGTTAAAACTTGATGGTGATTATATTGTTACCTGCGTATACGGTCCGAGTGAGAATGGTTACGTAGTATGCTTCGGAAGTCGAACATATTTATCGGTTTCTGCATTTCAGTAGAATAAATCTTTGAGTGTTAATTTTATCCGCTGCGTGAGTATTTTGAAATGACTTTTGGTATCTTGCAAACTGAATTGTTATTTCATAAAATTGATTCCCTAAATCGAATTTTGGCATTTTGGTCTTGCATGTTTTGACGGTATTTTTATGACGGTATTTGATATTTTACAAATGATTTTGTTAGTTTTGAAAAATACTACCGTCATCGGCCTTTTGGCGTATTTTGAAATGGTTTTGTAAACGGTTTTTAGCCTGATGGGTTCCGGCGCGGAATCCACGGCATGTAATATTCCCGGGTCGAATCACGAACATTTTAAAGTGGTGTTTTGAGATTTCCCTAACATTGTAAAACCCATGATTTAATGTAGTCATGTCAAATAGTTACGTATTTTGGTGAAAAATCCTTTCGATTAAATATTTTGGTAGAAGAGGAAAGATTTTCAATCTGTTGTAATTGAAACTTAACACCTTTGAAATATTTCAAATTAGTTACAATTCGGTTTTCAATTTTCTTGTACGCATTACTCGAAAATAAATTTTTAGAGTCGTTGTATAAACTTCCTCTTCCAAAATAAAGGACAGTATTTACAAGGTTTTGAGTGCAACGTGACTCGGCCTCTGTTTCAAAAAAAAATTCCATTAAAAGCATACGCATAATGATCGTCCTAGTCGAAGGACTGGAAATTGACTTCAGAAAATTTCGTGCTTTACGATATTACCGTTATTCTAAGGATGCTAATTAAACCTTGTGTTGATAATTGTGGTATACCATACGACCGACTATTTGATAACGTTAAACAGTACTATCTGCATTAGCATGACGAGCCTTGGTGGACGTAGACGTGATAATGGAAGCGGAAGCGGTGAGGTGGTTCGTACGACAACGATTCATGTTACGGTAAAGGAGTATCAAGATCAGACGATATCCTATGAAACCTCCTCAGTGACCGAGCCAACAAGCGGAGAGAAGAGACCGAGGTCATCTGGAAAATTTTTGGGCGGTGAAGAGACTAAGATTCCCAAACCCCCACGTCGTTCAAACGCGTCGTCTTTGCGGTCGGGAGTGAGCGCTGGGAATCCCAAGCCAGCATCGGTGACTCCCGGTAAGAAGAGAGTGTGCTTCAACTGCAACCGTCCGGGACATATTCATGTAAACTGTCCCTCCCCACTCTTGACTTGTTACCGGTGCGGGTGTGAAGGCCATCGGGAGAAACATTGTGAGATAATTTCCGAATTGGCAAAGAATGCTACCCTGTTGGTGAGTAGAGCAAGTGGCCAGAGAATGTCCTGAAACCCTATGTCTCTTTCTGAAGAGCCTAACATAGGCGAATGAAGATTTTGTACTATGTCCTAGTCATTGCTGTTTCCAACAATCGTGACTTTGATCGTTTTTCATTTCATTGCCTTTCGTTTCCAACTCCTGTTGTTTTAAGATTCGGGGCCGAAATGTCTTCTTAGTATGGGGGAACGTATTACCCATACTCTTCTTAGTATTTTCGGTGTTGGGTGATTTTCATTGTTGGTGATTCATCTGTGATCCTCTTGACAATTTTAAACTACCATGTTCTACTTAGCCTACCATCATTCGAACGAATTTCAGAGCCATTTTATTAGACTCCGTGAATTATTGTGGTCTATCCACATCTGAACGTGATCCTTGCAAAATTTTGTTCGAAACTATTTGTTCCCACTCGTGCATTTAACATTTCCAATGTGTTATGAACTTGAATGCGGTTGGTCGAGCTCGACACATGATTTCAGGACGTCTGAGCCGTTTGTGATTTTCCTTAACTCTTGGAGCTTTTACTTCTCCACCTCAACTTCTCATGTTCACATGTAATTTATCCCCTCGATTCATGTATCAGATACTTGCTAGGTCCGATCATTGTATTTCTAGAACCTTGCATTCGCGCATTGCTCGTGATGTTTTGGGGCTGAGCAAGTAGTTATTTTTCCTTGGTTGTTCCATCACTCTACTTTAAATTTTGGGACGAAACTTCTTTTTAGAGGGAGAGTATGTAATATCCGGATAAATTGTTGGGTATTTCCGTCCGCATTTGAACCTTGTATTATTCGAATTTGTGATATCGATAATCAAAGTATGATTGTTTCCGTATTCGTATCCACATGCATGATAATATCAACTTTTAATCCTTCACATGTAACTACGTCGTAACGTGCGCTAACAGGTAAGCGTAACGTACGTTACGAGCTATAGATAGCGTACGCTACGATCTAGGCATAGCGTACATAAGGAAGTCAATAATTGAGCAGGCTGGCAAGAACATGTGACGGCTGGTGGTGGGCTCGGAAAGATTCCCACGGATGAACCTGGACAGTTTTGGGGTCAACGGGTCTTAACGTACGCTAAGGTATGTAACTAGCGTATGCTAATTGGTGTTGCTTACGTACGTAACTTGAGGGTGTAACATACGTAAGCGAGTACAGAATGAGACAGTAAGCTACCATTGAACGATAGCGTATGCTAAGGACGAATGGTAGCATGCGCTAAGTCAATTACGTACGTAAAGCGCTAAGGCTAACGTACGTAAAGCTCAAAACATTATATATATGGACAACACCCCATTTCATTTCACTTCATCCCTTTCACTTGTACTTCGTTTTCCTTCATTTCTAGAGAGTCTCCAGCCATCTAAAACACCTATAGATTACTTATACTCAATCACTGAAGTTAAGAAACATCTTGATTGGCACTCAAGCAATCGGAGTTGGATGCTACCTATTGTCTCGGCGTTTTCTTCATATTAAGGTATGTTAATGCTACCTCTAACCTTGAATTCGTGTTCTTAAGGATGTTATGAACATACTACCGGGATTATTAAGCTCCATAGATGACTTTTAACCGAACATCATGTTTTTGAAAGTTGGAATGTTCATGTTTTAGTTACCAGAGTTAAGAACATTATTAGTTCGAATATTATTATGATGAACAAGTAAGGGAAGTTTTCTGAGATTAATAAACCCGTATTGAATGGTGTTTCCATAATAATCGTAGAATTAATATTGATATCAACCTCAGATTTTCTGAACTACCTTTGAAGATTTAATCGAGATTGGAGTAAGTTTTATGATGGCATGTTTAACCTGGAATTCGAAGACATCAACACTATAGGATCATTCAGATTCACATGAGTATTATATGTGTGAGTATAACGTACGTTAAGCATTATGCATTACGTATGTTATACCCTCAGGCAAGGCATTCGTCTGAGCTAAGAAGGAACTGTCAAATGCATGCTTAGCATGCGCTAGGCTTTGTTGCTTACGTATGCTAACGTGCAGACGTAACGTACATTATGTAGGTGTGTAACGTACGTTATGAAGTGTACAATTAGGATGCGGTCGTCTTTCGATATTTTTCCTCGTGTGATTGATTGTTTACTTAATGATAGGATATTAGGGACGAATTCCCTATGATAATCCAGTGTTGAGCCTTTCCGATAGTCGTTTTCATTGGAGTTCCGGATTGTTCCAATCAACCATATTTCCGAAGTATTCGCGAGAGATTACCAAGGCAAGTACCTTGAGATACGAATTATAACTACGTGAAATCATTGTTACTGAAGTGTATGAATCATGTTACGAATATATGTATATATTATATTGAAAATATATGTATGTATGTATGTATGTATGTAGACATATATATATATATATATATATATATGTGTGTGTGTGTGTGTGTGTGTGTGTGTGTGTATATGTATATATATATATATATATATATATATATATATATATATATATATATATATATATATGGATATGAATGTTCGGTGATTAATACCAATGATAATCGACGTACTCAATTTGGATTAAAGTACGTATCATATTCATAGAGGTAATATGGTAAGGTTTGTATTTTCGGTTGAGTTATGGTATAAGGATATATGTTTAGTGTTGATTGGTAGTGCTGAATGATTAATGTGTTAAGTCTTGATGAATAACGTGTGAGGTGTTGTTCATTTTGCGTGGTTATGGACTGGCGAATAAAATGTGTGAATTGATGAACTGATTTGATAATTGTTGCAACGATTGACTGTGTACTTGATATTTGTAACAACGTGAATACTTGTTATGAGAGACGTCATATTCGGGTGCCTCTGAGGGTGGGGCGTGTACTCCGGCCTGGTGTACGCTGCAATGAGCGGCTCCATATGATTGGTGAACACTGGTGTTACTTAATGTGAGAGCAAGGGGCGGCTCCTGTGGGAGTGAACGCCGGTGCGGTGACATGTGCAATGGGCGGCCAATATAGTGGAGTGAACGCCGGTACACATGTGTGCAAGGGAGGCGCCTGGCAGGCTTATTGGTAATGGATATTCGAGTGAAAGCTAAGAACCGATACCAAACGATTTTCGAAATTCAAGTTTCTTTCAACTCACTTTAAAATGTTGGTCTTGATATAGACCACGGTTCGTGTTTTCTGAAAGTTTGTTTCAACTTGTTCTAAACATTGTTATCAGGGTTAATTAACCAGGGATATTTGACAAGATTTCCGAGGGTTAATTAATCAAGGGTCTTGAGCAGGATTTGTCGAATGAGAGATTCTTTGATTGATCTTGTGATGATATTCTGTGAAATGTTGAGATGATTGATCTCGTGATGATATTATTTGGATTGGGTCGAGAACCCCGTGATATGTTGTAATGATTCGCTTGTGACAGTGTTCTATAAATTGGGTCGAGGACCCGAATAACATTGAATTGATTTTCTTGTAAGATTGTTTTCCACATGCTGGGTTGAGGACCCGAGGACTCTTGAAGTTATTTTCTTAAAAGTATTCCCATTCGATTTGAAAAATCCCAAGATAACTCGAGTCAACAATAACATTTTCAAAACTATCTTATTAAAATATTTTCCTTTTAAAAAGGGGGTTTTCAAACTAGATCTTCTGAATCATTGGGCTCGTTTGAAGTTTTATTGGTGCTATTGTTCCGTAAACGAAATTGATGGTATGAATATCTTTCCCTTGTGTAAATGAATATTCTTCTGTACTAGTGGTGTGAATGTGTGGAGCATGTTAAGGCTTCGTGACTGTTGAGTTTTCGTGTTGGTATTTTTCGTATATCTTGTATGTTATGTACTTGCACTAGCAAAATTCCAGTTTGCTAACCCCCGAGTTTTCGGGGGGTGGGTGCCTGCTATTGCACTCAGGTTTGGCAGCTCGGTAGAAGTCACAGTATTGGCTTGGAAGGAGATGGAGAACAATGATGCTAATCACACAGGAGTCAGAGTCTTTCCTTTTGTTTCATCTTAGTCGGTATTTTTTCTCTTTTGGTCGAGCATTCACCCTTTTACGGGTGTAGTTTTCATTCATTAAATCAAGTTGTCATTTCTTTCCGTGTTCAAGTTCATTATTGTCATTGAGTTGTAGATTACGTTGGTTTTTTAGTTGTTTTATGACCTTGTCGGTCTGTCTTGTAAATAATTGACCTCAGTCGGTCAATCATTGAGTAGTCTTTTGAAGTTTATCCTGGTAGATCCTTGTGAGAAGGGTCTACGGCATGTGATATTCCCAGTCGAATTCTGGGGGTTTTACAGTTTCCCACCCGGGGACAGTTCGACGGTACCTCTGGGGTCGATGCTAAGGGGCATAGCCGCGAGTTACCTTGTGTGTTATTATTTATGATAATGATGCGTGGTGACGTTATCTTGATAATGTTATTTTTTACGAGACATAATATTCCAGGATATTGCTTTACAAATGTATTCAAAATAAGAAAGTGATGTTGGAATTGTACTTATATATAATATTGTGTAATAGTATATGTGCACTAGCCATTCGAATACTAACCCATTAAATGGGGAAAATGCGTCTTATGCATTTTAGGTAATGGACATCATGGGGAGCAGGCACGAGAAGCGCACGTGAAGATTTGTAGCTCGAGTCTTAGAAGCTTATTCCCAAATTTATTTGTTGTCGGATGGAGTCAGTTTAATATTCATTTTCTATTTTTAAAACTACTGTTGAAGTCCCCTGCGCGGGCAATGATTTTATATTACCTTCTATCGTACTTTATTTTTATACAAATGTTTTGGCCGAGACCACGGCCTAATTCACTGTATTAAGTGTTTTATGCTTGAGTGACATGTGTAGTTATGTGAATGGTTATCCTGGTAGACCTTGAGGAAGGTTCTACAGCATGTAACGACCTTTGAGTTATTTAGGGTGTTACAATAATGATAGCGGGAGGAGTAGAAAATGTCAAAGTGGTCTTTTCAAATTTACGAGCTGCCCCAATGCCTTTCCATAAAGTTTAAGACATTTACGGACACATGTACAATCATACAGTGTGGAGTAGAACAATAAGCTATTCTCATTGAAAAAATATGGGTAGGACAAGTAGGCACCATGAGGACATCCTGCAGGGGATGCACTATATGGGGGTGTACCATGGACCCAACCCTCTATCCAATATGAGAGTTGTCATAACATGTCGTGATTGTTATCTGTCAACGTTAATACATACATCTGAATCCTCTAACACATTATCCGTAATAAGCCGACCAAGAATGAGATCACTGTTGGAAATTGGTTTTAGAAAAAGTGAGTTTTAACTCAATTTAAACCAATTTATAATGATAAAATATCTAATTCTTAGGAATTAAATAATAAATTATGAATCTATGTTTCGATAAGATGAACATGGGATTTTATTTTTCTCAAAACCGATTTTCGATGAGTGAGAAATAAATGATTAAAGTTTGCCATTTAATTGAAAAGGTGAAAAGTTAACGAGGTTGAAAACTCATCTGATATTTGAGGTTGAAAACCCATCTGATATTTAGGGCTGAAAACCTATCTGATCTGATATTTGGGCTGAAACCTATCTGGTCTGATATTTGGGTTGAAAACCTATCTGATCTCATATTTGGACTGAAACCTATCTGATCTGATATTTGGACTGAAAACTCATCTGAGCTGAAACCTATCTGATCTGATATTTGGGCTGAAACCTATCTGATCTAATATTTGGGCTGAAAAAACCCATCTGATCTGATATTTGGGCTGAAACCTATCTGATCTAATATTTGGGGCTGAAAATCCATCTGATCTAATAGTCGGGCTGAAAACCTATCCGATCTGATATTTGGGGCGGAAAACCTATCTGATCTGATATCTAGGCAGAAACCTATCTGATCTGATATTTAGGGCTGAAACCCATCTGATCTGATATTTGGGCTGAAAACCTATCTGGTCTAATATTTGGGTACTGAAAACTCAGCTAATATTTGGTCTCGACTGAAATGAAGTAGGTTGAGAACTTAGCTTCTGGAATATGACTCTTCACACTCCATAATGTAACGTCCGAATTAAATGAGACTATTTATGGAGGTAAATCTTGAGCTGAAGGATTAAAGAGAATTAATGGCACTTTAATTTGTAGTAACTCCCCACCTGATGGGGTGGAATTGGACCCTATAAAAGGGGATCTTATGCATTTCATTTCATAACATACAACAGACAACAGAACGAATACAGCATACCACATATTGCAGCATATTTATTTCTTATTTTTTGACACGTTCTTAGTGTAACTATCGCAAGTGCACGATATCGTATCAAGTAGTAAGTGGACTTTTTGAGTCCGGTTTATCGATCCCACGAGGAAGTTTGGTTATAATTTGAATTATACACTATTAGTCTATTTTTATAGATACTAAGATGAGTGAAACACATAATTAAAGAGTTTGGTTTAATAATTACAAAGAAAATGCAATAATAGTTCTAATATTTTAAGGAAATAAAATTTTATACTAATAATTGATTATTAAAGATAAAATGAAATAGTTGGGATTACAAACTTAGTTCGTCATTAGTTATAGAAGATGTATAGGAGATCATAAGATGAATTTACTTATTATGTTGTGTAGATTCAATTTTCCTTAAAAAGACGGTTTCTCTTTCGAACTATAAAACGCCCCTTACATATTGAATCAATACACTATATCTCTATGTTGATTGGCTTCAATACATAGCATTAGGATTTATGAAAATAACTCAAAGAATCATTTAAGGTCTAGAGGTATATGTCTATCCCCTAGAACAACTTAGAGTGAAGATCATTTGATCTAATCAAACATATTTTCTTTCGAAACATATGAAGACCATAAATATCGTCATTTATTGACCAAATAAATAAAGATTGTTAAAACAATGAAAATCACACACAATAATAAGTAATTCATAATAGATCTTTATACAAACTTAAATAACATGACTAACCTTGTTTATAGTCCCAACTAAAGGTAACTTAGCCCATGAAGGGTTTAATATACATAATACAAGCTTGAGTGGTCATTATTAGTTGAATCAAGAGAAAGAATTGATCCTCACTCCCTTAGTAGATAAAAGAAAAAGCAGCAATAAACTCTCTGAACAACATATGCTATACCACACTTACACAAATCACTCAAGAACACAAGTGTGTTCTTCACACAAAAAGAAAATATTACAAAAAGTGGAGAAATTATAAGATGAATGATGAATGATGATGGATCTAAGGGGTCTATTTATACACCTAAAGTCATCTAATAGCTCCAAAACTCCAGCATTATTACAATAGATCGGATCAATGTTAGTCATCCCCTCAATAATACACAAAAAGTATAAAAAAATTAGACAAATTATCACAATCTGTCAAGAGTTACGGCCGTAACATTAAGGAGTTATGGCCGTAACTTGGATGGCTTACGGCCGTAACATTCAGTAGTTACGGCCGTAACTTGGCTTCGTCAATTTGCTCACTGGTTGCTTTGAGAGTTACGTTTTCAGCCTAGAATTTCTCAGACTTTGCGTTTTTGCCCCAAATCTTCTTCGGATGATAACTTTTGATATATAACTCTGATTTTGAATCCGGAAAGACTGCCGAATTCGTCTCGGAAAGCCCTACAACATGAATATATTAAAATTCAACAAAGAGAATATTTTATAAATGTAATATCCGCAATTTTCGATTTCCGGTAATTTCTTTTTTTTCGGCGGAAGTCTGTTTTGACGACTCGCTCATGTCCGTTTCGTCATTCTGAGAATGATTAATTCTACACTTTTTGACATCCGAGTTCGTTTCGGTGTCGTTTCGTTGAGTTCTGTGCTTTTTAGCGACTTTTCCGCACTTGAGTTCGATTCTTGCGAATCTCGACCAGCTATTGCTTTGAGTTTCCCGCAAGTCCGTTTAACTTTGTTAGACGTGTTGTGAACTTCGGTTTGGTTATTCGATCACGTATCGTGATTTTCGGGCATTGGGCCATTTTCGTAATTTCCCAAAGTTTGGGGTAATTACCTTCCGTTGTCGAATTTCGAGCCTTCGGGTGGTCGGAATTGTGTGTCCTACTAGCTCTTAGATTCGTCTTTGTGAGTACTTCGTAACCGTATCTTCGGTTCGTATTCGTGTTCGGGTTTCGGTGTCGTTTTGTTGAATTCAGGATTTCTAAACGACTTTTCTAAGTATGAGTTCGTCTTTGTTAGATCATCATTAATTTTTGGTAACTCCAAAAATTATAAATCTTGCAATATTATAGAACATCGAGTTAGCTTTCCAATGGTTCAAACGGTGAGTCAATCGGAGTCCTGACGAGAGAGTTATGGTCGTTTTAGTGGAAGATCACATTTGTCGGGCACCGTCCAGAGCCTTTCGGCCGATAGGGGGCCGATAGACTCTACTACCGGCATTTTGTATAGGGTATCGGTTGGGCCTATCGGCCGATAGGCCGGCCGATAGGTTCTATTGTGTTGCACTATAAATGTGGTTTTGAGCGTGAGCAGCTCATTCTTTCCCTTTTTTCCACCGAGTCGCGAGAGAAGTATAGAGGGGGAGAGTTCTTCATCCGGGTCGATTTTCATCATTTCTTTTCGGTTGTGAGGCTCGGATAATCAATCTAACGCGTGTTCTACGGATCTTAACACTTGAATCACTCAAGGTAATCTTCTAAGAACCCATTTTGGGAGATTTTGGGGATTTTGGGTATTTTGTTCGATTTCGTCCGTTTAATCCGATTTAACTTAGGATTTTGATGGATTGATGATTATTTAGATGTATTATATCATTTCCCTTGTTATTCCATGGTTGGATCGTATCGATTCGTTGTTTGAGTTGAGTCCTTGACCGACGCCTTGAAGGTGTCCGGTAAAATGTCTTAGAGGGGTTTTCGGGCGTTCTACGATTATTCTTCCTCGTATGGTCGATGATTTATTGATTGTATGATGTTAGGGTCGTGTTTCTTGCGAAGAAACCGTGTTGAACCCTTTCGCTCGTAAATGCGTCTTCGCTTCGATAGCATTGGGCGTTTTGAAGCTTTCCGGTTGAGCCGTGTTCGTCGGAATACTTGCGTGCCGGTTTCGAGGCAAGTACCTTGTCCATACTATTCTTGTTTTGTGAATATGATAATTGGTGATCGTCTTTATGTGGTTGTTTGATTGTTTGAAATGAGTTTTCAAAAGATTCGGTTTAGCCTTGTTAAGGGCTTGCTTTCAAAACGCGTGTGTTTTGTGAATGGTGTGGTTTGAGAATGATTATGTGAACTCTATGGATATGTTTGGCGTTGATGTTGCACTTGGTATTTGCGTGTGGACGTATATTGTTTCATTTCGGTGCATTGTGGTTTGACGTGGTGTTTTGCTAAGTGTTTGATGCTCTGGGTGAATTGTTTGAATATCCTTGATGTGATATGTTATTTGTGTGAATGTGTGGATACGGTTGAAGGTCTACGGTGACACATGGCACGTGATCATGTGGTCAGGATGCAACAAGTGATTGATCCAACCGTGAGAGCCTGAGATAATCTACGGTGGCACATGGCATGCGATCATGTGGCCAGGATGCAACAAGCGATTGATCCAACCGTGAGATGTGTGTGATTTGTTTCGCTAGCCATCTCGAGAGGGTCCTTCGAGGCCACGGGTGGGACGTCGGTGGTGTCGTCCCGGTCCTAGGCGATGCGCGTGCATGATTATGTTTCGTTGATTTTACGTCCGTTGAGGACACGTGATGTTGGGCTCTGCCCCTGTAAATTGTTGGTGATTTCCTATTTGCGAAAACAAAACATTTGGGCTGTGACCCTATTGATCTTTTGGAAAGAGAAGGATTTTATAATCCTAAATTGTTTTCTATTAAAACTCTCGATGGCATTTTAAACTGTTTTGTAAATTGTTTCCCTTATTTGCGATCTTTCGGTTTTGGAAATGTTTACCCAAACTCTTGCCTCGGGAAGTACTTTTCTTTACGTTTGGATCCTTGAGGATTCCTGATTATTATTGTTCTTGGAACTTGTATTGTATGGCTCGTATTTTTGCACTTGTACTTGCACTAGCAAAACGGTGGAGTTTGCTAACCCCAGTATTCGGGGGTGGATGTCTATTTTGCATTCGTGTTTTGGAGCATAGCACGTGGTCGGCACGAAGGATGATGAAAGATGAACGATACTAATCACACGAGGTTCCGTTGATGTCGTCTTGGTCCATTGTATTTTCTTTTCCGCTGCGGTATCTTTTCCCGTTGTCGGGAGTTTATTTTATTTTGACCCTGCGTGGGTATGTGTTTGGGAATGAGTTGTATGTTATTATTGAAAGACCAAGTCGGTCTCTTGAGTCATTTTAGCCTTAAAGGCGATGTTTAGATGTTTGATTTTAGTTATCGGCTGGTAGATCCTCGAGGAGAGGGTCTACGGCGTGTAATATCCCCGAGTGGATTGGGGTGTTACATAAATGGTATCGAGCTTAGGTTGTGGAAACCTAGGTGCCGGGTCGATGGTGTCTATCGAGTTTTTGTCTCGTCGGATTTTATCCGATCGAGTCGTGTCGCGACGCGTCGTCTGAGTTTGTTGGTCGTGATTAGTATCGTGGGGCGATCATCATCTTCGTGCGACCTGTGGCTGTAAGTCTCCCTTCTTTGTGTTGTGCCTCGTGTGACACGAGCTATTTTTATGATTTATTTGCTAAGTGACAGAATCCTCTTATGGATTTTGATTTCTTGATACGCGACTAATTGACTCTCATATTTCTTTCATGTGAGGAGTAGTTGCTGGATTGTGCATGTTGGACTGTATTTCTTTTTTTCCGCTGCGTGAGTTCCTTTGTAATGGCTTTCGGTATCTTACCGACTGAATTTTATTTCGAAAATCGATTCTTTTAACCGAGTTGTTGGCCTTGACCGTTTTGACGGTAGTTGGGTGTTTTCAAATGATTTTGTGAGTTTTGATAAGTACTACCGTCATCGACCTTTTTGGGCATTCTAACCCATTGAATTATTTTTGAAAACCTTGAGTATCTTAGAAAATTGAAATTCGAGACGTACTTTTAAAGCGAATTATTTTCTTGCGGTGTTTTCAAGGTGTTTTCTAATGCCGCAATACATTTCAAAAATTTTCCGGTTGAGGACCAAAAATATTTTGAGATATTTTCAAATGCAGTTGCTTAGACCCAAGGGTCGAATATTTTTGAAAGTTTTTCACAAAAAAAAAAGGTGTCCTCATTTTTGTTCGAACGCAAGATGACTTTCAAAGTCTCGATAATGGTGTTTGTACTGCTTTTTGTAAAATGATACTCAAGATCAACTGTTGTTTCCAAACTGTTTTCAAAAGGTGGTTTTTGTTTTTAAAACCTATCATTCCTGTTTGCGGACCGGAAATGCGTGTATGGTTTTCGAACTTTCGTTACGGTGTTAACCCCGAATTGTGATTGAATTGGTGGTGTGAACGTTGAGTCGTTCGCCACGCATATGTTTTGTTAACCCTCTGTGAGAGGTGTGAACTGGTGTTTACTGTTTGTCGCCTCGTGGTGCTTTGCGTGTTGTCGCACGGGTGTGAGCTGTTGAAGCTTGAGTTTGTACGTTTGTGTACATGTGTGATTGTTTCATTATGGTTGAAATTATGTGCTGGTTATCGTTCGGGCCGTTGAGGTCGCCGAACGATACCGTCGTTGCTGTAGTGTTTGTGTGTGTATTACTTTACGATGGAAATTGTTGTATATGATATGTATTATGATTCCTTGTTGTGCTGAGTGGTTACTTATTTAGTATGCCGAGGGGCCGAGGTCGTGGTCGTGGCGACCGGACGCGTGGTCGAGAGCATGCCGCCGGTGATGGTATTGGTATTGGTGTTGCTACTATTTTGCAGCAGGTAGCCACTCAGATGACTCAGTTGACTCAGGCAGTTCAGCGTGTTACAGATGTGACCCAGCACACTGGTGCAAATCAGTGGCTTCGAGAAGTGATTCGTATGAATCCCCCTCGATTCGCCGGTGTTGCGGATGCGTTGGGCTGGGATGGTTGGCTTTTCCAGTTGGAAAAGATTTTCGAGATAGTTGATTGTCCAGAAGAACGTAAGGTCCCGGTAGCTCAGTATCTTTTCGACAAAGATGCCGCTAGCTGGTGGGAGGCTTTTAAGCCTCGAGATCGCGTTGTCACGTGGGCAGAGTTCCAGAAATTCATGAGAGATGAGTTTTGTCCGGAACCGATCAGAAATCAGAGGATTAATGAATTCTTTTCGGCGAAACCGCAGGATGTACCGCTGTCTCAAGCTATTATTGATTTTAGCAAACAGCTCGGCTATGTGCAAAATCAAGTAAGGACAGAGGAGGACAAGATTTGTCATTTTAGTAGGCGGATGAAGCGGAGATTCGCGATACATGGCGAGTCTCGCTTGTACTTCCCGAGAGATTATCAAAATAGGCGTTAGCCTACGAGCTATCAGTTATCGACCGAGAGTATGTCGACTCGAAGAAACAAAATCGTTGGGAACTTTTCAGAAATCGAAGTGGGCCCCTTGAGGTTGGGACTTCGTCTCGTCATCCCAATATGGTTCCTAGATCGCGTGATCGAGTGGTAGTACCCTGCGGTGAGTAATGTGAGCACTTCAAGATATGTTATAAGCGTAGTCGAGCGGGCCATCTGCGAAGAATTGTCGTTCACCGTTAGTCACTGTTTGAGTGTGGCTGGGTGGGTCACCGATCCGTGCATTGCGAGACAGTGGTGAGAGATTTGGGGATCGAGGTTGCGTCTCTGCTCCGAAAGGACACGGAGATGCCTAGGGTGGTTTCGAGGATTTCGCGTAGTCCGAATTATTTATAATTACCCTTGTGGATCGTTTTGTGTTTATTCTCTGTTTTCTCGATTGTGCGTGTTTTCTTGTAACAAGTAATTTGTGTTTTGTGATTGTTTGGATCATTGACTTGATTGTATTATCCATTTGATGACGCTTGTCATTTGTTGGTTTTATTATATCCCTAACGGCGTTGTGTTGGTCGCCGTGGAGCGTGTTTTCACGCCGTATACTCCTTTGCGTTGTTTGTAACATTTCGCCGTTGGGCGTTAGTTACGCATTCAGTGTACCTCGTTGAGTTTTCTGGCGGAATATTTCTTCTCCTACTTGTTTTAAGTTTGGACGAAACTTCTTTTAATGAGTGTAGAATTTAATAACCGCAATTTCGATTTCCATTAATTTCTTTTTTAGTGAAGTCTGTTTTGACGACTCGCTCATTTCCGTTACGTCTTTATTAGAATGATTTATTATACACTTTTTTACATCCTAGTTCGTTTCTGTGTCGTTTCGTTGAGTTCTGTGCTTTTTATCGACTTTTCAGCTCTTGAGTTCGATTATTTCGAATCTCGACCAGCTAATTGTTTCGAGTTTCCCGCAAGTCCGTTTAACTTTGTTAGACGTGTTGTGAACTTCGGTTTGGTTATTCGATCACGTATCGTGATTTTCGAGCATTTGGGCCATTTTCGTAATTTCCCAAAGTTTGGGGTAATTACCTTCCGTTGTCGAATTTCGAGCCTTCGGGTGGTCGGAATTGTGTGTCCTACTAGCTCTTAGATTCGTCTTTGTGAGTACTTCGTAACCGTATCTTCGGTTCGTATTCAGGTTCGGGTTTCGGTGTCGTTTTGTTGAATTCAGGATTTCTAAACGACTTTTCTAAGTATGAGTTCGTCTTTGTTAGATCATCATTAATTTTTGGTAACTCCAAAAATTATAAATCTTTGCAATATTATAGAACATCGAGTTAGCTTTCCAATGGTTCAAACGGTGAGTCAATCGAGTCCGGACGAGAGAGTTATGGTCGTTTTAGTGGAAGATCACTGTCGGGCACGCCCAGAGCCTTTCGGCCGATAGGGGCCGATAGACTCTCTGCCGGCATTTTGTATAGGGTATCGGTTGGGCCTATCGGCCGATAGGCCGGCCGATAGGTTCTGCTGTGTTGCACTATAAATGTGGTTTTGAGCGTGAACAGCTCATTCTTTCCCTTTTTTTCCACCGAGTCGCGAGAGAGAAGTATAGAGGGGGAGAGTTCTTCATCCGGGGGTCGATTTTCATCATTTCTTTTCGGTTGTGAGGCTCGGATAATCAATCTAACGCGTGTTCTACGGATCTTAACACTTGAATCACTCAAGGTAATCTTCTAAGAACCCATTTTTGGGAGATTTTGGGGATTTTGGGTATTTTGTTCGATTTCGTCCGTTTAATCCGATTTAACTTAGGATTTTGATGGATTGATGATTATTTAGATGTATTATATCATTTCCCTTGTTATTCCATGGTTGGATCGTATCGATTCGTTGTTTGAGTTGAGTCCTTGACCGACGCCTTGAAGGTGTCCTAAAATGTCTTAGAGGGGTTTTCGGGCGTTCTACGATTATTCTTCCTCGTATGGTCGATGAGTTATTGATTGTATGATGTTAGGGTCGTGTTTCTTGCGAAGAAACCGTGTTGAAACCTTTCGTTCGTCGTGGTGTTACGTTTAGTTAGCATTGGGCGTTTAGAAGCTTTAGGCTGAGCCGTGTTCGTCGGAATACTTGCGTGCGGTTTGAGGCAAGTACCTTGTCCATACTATTCTTGTTTTGTGAATATGATAATTGGTGATCGTCTTTATGTGGTTGTTTGATTGTTTGAAATGAGTTTTCAAAAGATTCGGTTTAGCCTTGTTAAGGGCTTGCTTTCAAAACGCGTGTGTTTTGTGAATGGTGTGGTTTGAGAATGATTATGTGAACTCTATGGATATGTTTGGCGTTGATGTTGCACTTGGTATTTGCGTGTGGACGTATATTGTTTCATTTCGGTGCATTGTGGTTTGACGTGGTGTTTTGCTAAGTGTTTGATGCTCTGGGTGAATTGTTTGAATATCCTTGATGTGATATGTTATTTGTGTGAATGTGTGGATACGGTTGAAGGTCTACGGTGACACATGGCACGTGATCATGTGGTCAGGATGCAACAAGTGATTGATCCAACCGTGAGAGCTTGAGATAATCTACGGTGGCACATGGCATGCGATCATGTGGCGAGGATGCAACAAGCGATTGATCCAACCGTGAGATGTGTGATTTGTTTCGCTAGCCAGCTCGAGAGGGTCCTTCGAGGCCACGGGTGGGACGTCGGTGGTGTCGTCCCGGTCCTAGGCGATGCGCGTGCATGATTATGTTTCGTTGATTTTACGTCCGTTGAGGACACGTGATGTTGGGCTCTGCCCCTGTAAATTGTTGGTGATTTCCTATTTGCGAAAACAAAACATTTGGGCTGTGACCCTATTGATCTTTTGGAAAGAGAAGGATTTTATAATCCTAAATTGTTTTCTATTAAAACTCTCGATGGCATTTTAAACTGTTTTGTAAATTGTTTCCCTTATTTGCGATCTTTCGGTTTTGGAAATGTTTACCCAAACTCTTGCCTCGGGAAGTACTTTTCTTTACGTTTGGATCCTTGAGGATTCCTGATTATTATTGTTCTTGGAACTTGTATTGTATGGCTCGTATTTTTGCACTTGTACTTGCACTAGCAAAACAGTGGAGTTTTGCTAACCCCAGTATTCGGGGGTGGATGTCTATTTTGCATTCGTGTTTTGGAGCATAGCACGTGGTCACGAAGGATGATGAAAGATGAACGATACTAATCACACGAGGTTCCGTTGATGTCGTCTTGGTCCAGTTGTATTTTCTTTTCCGCTGCGGTATCTTTTCCCCGTTGTACGGGAGTTTATTTTATTTTGACCCCTGCGTGGGTATGTGTTTGGGAATGAGTTGTATGTTATTATTGAAAGACCAAGTCGGTCTACTGAGTCATTTTAGCCTTAAAGGCGATGTTTAGATGTTTGATTTTAGTTATCAGCCTGGTAGATCCTCGAGGAGAGGGTCTACGGCGTGTAATATCCCTGAGTGGATTGGGGGTGTTACAATAAACATGTTATTTCTTGAGTAAATCAGTTATTCAATCCGATTAAGACTAGATTTACATCATCATCCGATAAAAATAAAATTATTAAAAACTAATCAATTAAAAGTAAAAAACGAGTAGACTTGATCAATTATGGGTGATATTTATCGATACAAACCATGGATAAGTGTATAAAACTGACACTTATCATTTTTCATGCCCAGTTTCCAGCACTTAACGTTCGCCGGAGTTCTGAGTTTTGGAGAGCACCTAACTCAGAAACGTGTATCAGTTGTATCTTAGGGACATATTGCCTGAGCCGTCTGCTCTTATACGGGGGCAAAATTATCTTACGAAAAGAGTTCTACTCGCATGTGCTAAAGTTGTAAGTTTTCAATTCAGCTTTTAATTTATTAAGATTATATTAGGTTGCCTTTCTTTGTAATTTTTATTGTAATTACATTGTTGGAAATTCACAGAACCAACAATCATAAGACAATTTTTATTTTTCTGTAATATTCAATTGCAACCGATGTTGATGTTCCTGCTGCCGCTGCCAAAGCTGCTGCACCTACCATTGTGGTACAGGCTGAGAAACCCGAGAAGTTTTCGGGTGTTGACTTTAAGAGATGACAGCAAAAGATGTTGTTTTATCTCACTACCTTGGGACTTGCTGTTTACCTCAAAGATGATCCTCTTGTGATCAGTGAGATGGAAACTGACCATACGAAGCATCTTGCTTACGATCAATGGTTTAACGGCGACTTTATGTGCCGTAATACAATATTAAATGGGCTGATTGATTCTCTTTACAACGTGTACAGTCAAATCAAGACTTCCAAAGAACTCTGGAATTCTTTGGAGAAAAAGTATAAAACCGATGATGTTGGTGCCAAGAAATTCGTGATCGGATGCTACCTAGATTTTCAGATGACGGATTTCAAAACCGTTATCGAACAAGTCCAACAATTTCAATTGATTGTGCATGAAATTAATGCTAAAGGAATGATCCTTCCTGAACCGTTTGTTGTGGGAACGGTAATTGAGAAGTTGCCTCCTAGTTGGAAGGACTTCAAAAATTACCTGAAACACAAACGAAAATAAATGAGCTTAGAGGATTTGGTTGTTCGACTCAAAATTGAGGAAGACAACCGAAAATCTGATTCTAAGTTCAAGAGAGGCCCTATGGAGACCAAAGTAAATTTGCTTGAACATGGGTCCTCTAGTAAAAAGAGGAAACTGAACCATGTTCAGGACAAATGGAGAAGTTTACTGGAAATTGCCACAACTATGGTAAGCCAAACCATAAGGCAAAGGATTTTCACTTGCCAATAAGTTCAACTGGTCAGCGAAACAAAGGCAAGTGAGTTGCCAATGTGGTTGAACATGGCGATGTTGACATGCCAGATCTGGAGCTGTCAGCTATGGTTGAGGAGCTGAACGATGAGGTCTCAGCCATGGTGATTGAAACTAATATGGTAGAGAATCACCACGCCTGGTACGTTGATACTGGGGCTACTCGTCATGTTTGTTCTGAAAAAGACATGTTCTCTTCCTACACTATTACTGATGGTAGGAAATTGCGTATGGCAAACTCTGCTTCTTCTCTGATTGCAGGTGTGGGGAACGTGGTCTTAAAGCTGACCTCTGGAAAGGAGCTTCTTCTTAAGGATGTGCTGCATGTCCCAGGCGTCTGAAGAAATTTAGTTCCAGGCTCTTTACTAGTTAGTCATGGGATTAGACTAGTTTTTGAGTCTGAAAATTTTATTATGAGCAAGTTTGGAATGTTCCCTGGTTGAGGTTATCTTGACAAGGGATTATTCAAAATGAATGTAATGACTGTAAGCCGTGAAAGCAAGAATAAAAGCAATAATAATAATGCTCATTCTTCTGTTTACTTGCTCGAGTGTTCAGATTTATGGCATTCTATATTGGGACATGGTCTAAAATAGATTAGAAGACTAATTAATCTAGAATTAATTCCAAAAACCCATGTTGAACTTAATAAGAAATGTGAAGTATGTGTTGAAGCAAATGGCTAAATTGCCTTTTCATTCAGTGGAAAGGAATACTACTCCTCTAGAATTAATTCACACATATGTGTGTGACTTAAAATTTGTGCAAACTAGAGGAGATAAAAAAATACTTCGTCACTTTTATAGATGATTGCACAAGATATTGCTATGTGTTTCTTTTGAAAAGCAAAGATGAAGCAATCGAGGCATTTAAGATGTATAAAATGAAGTTGAAAATCAACTGAACTGTAAAATAAAAGCAATCCGAAGTGACAGAGGAGGTGAGTATGTAGCACCGTTTGAAAAATTGTGTGTCGGTTCATGCATAATTCATCAAACGACTGCTCCTTATACTCCTCAGTCAAATGGAGTTGCCGAAAGGAAAAATCGAACCTGAAAGAAATAATGAATGCTTTATTAATAAGCTCAGGGTTGCCGCAGAACATGTGGGGGGAAGCTATTCTTACAGCTAACCACATTCTGAATAAAGTGTCACAAAGGGAAAGATAAACTACGTATGAGTTATGGAAAGGGCGCAAGCCTTCTTTCAAATATCTTAAAGTGTGGGGGTGTTTGGCAAAAATTGAAGTACCTGAACCAAAACAAGTAAGAATTGGTCCTAAGACAGTTGATTGCATATTCATAGGTTATGCATACAAGAGTAGTGCATATCGATTTCTAATTCATAAATCTGAAATTCCTTATATGCATGAAGGAACTGTTATTGAGTCAAGAAATGCCATTTTCTTTGAAAATATTTATCCTTGTAAAGAGAGGATTGTGACAAGCTCAAATAAAAGAACTCCTGAAACTGCAAGTAGTTCAAATCCTATCAATGAAGAGCCAAGACAGATCAAGAGAGCTCGAAAGGCTAAGTCATTTGGTCCTGACTTTGAAACTTATGCAGTTGACAATGATCAAAAGACTATACAGGAAGCTTATGCTAGTTCTGATGCTCCTTTTTGGAAGGAATCTATTTATAATGAAATGGATTCCATCATGCAAAATTTTACTTGGGAACTGGTTGATCTTCCGCCAGGATGTAAGCCTTTAGGATGTAAATGGATCCTAAAGAAAAAATACGAAGATGACTGGTCGATAGACAAATTTAAGGCCCGGATTGTTGCCAAAGAATTTAAACAGAAAGAAGGTTATGATTTCTTCGATACATATTCACCAGTAACCAGAATAACTTCCATTCGTGTGCTTATTGCTATTGCTGCATTGCACAATCTCGAAATTCATCAAATGGATGTGAAAACTGCATTCTTGAATGGTGAGCTAGAAGAAGAAATTTATATGGAACAACCTGAAGGTTTCATTGCGCCTGGTCAGGAAAAGAAAGTGTGTAAACTGTTGAAGTCATTACATGGACTAAAACAAGCTCCTAAACAATGGCATATGAAGTTTGACATAACTATGTTGGAAAATGGATTCAAGATCAACGAATGTGATAAATGTATGTATATTAAAGGCACACCGGAGTCATTTGTCATAGTCTGTATATATGTAGACGATATGTTGATCATGGGTAGTAGTAATGAAGTAATTGTGAATACAAAAAGGATGTTAAGTAGAAACTTCACCATGAAAGATTTGGGTTTAGCTAATTTAATTCTTGGATTAAAATTATCAGAACGTCAGAAGGTATCTTCTTATCACAATCTCATTATGTTGAGAAAGTGCTCAAGAAGTTTAACGCTTTTGATAGCCCACTTGTTAAAACACCTGTTGATACCAGTATTCACTTAAGTAAGTATAGAGGTGATTCAGTGGCTCAAGTCGAATATTCAAGAGTAATCGGAAGCCTGATGTATATTACAAATTGCGCACGGACAGACTTGGCATTTGCTGTAAATAAGTTTAGCAGGTTCACGAGTAATCCGAATAAAGAGTATTGGAATGCACTGACTAGGGTTTTAAGATACTTAAAGTACACCCTAAGTTATGGGCTATTTTATAGTAATTATCCTGCAGTTTTGGAAGGATATATTGATGCTATTTGGATTTCATACACGAAAGATTCTCACTCTACAAGTGGATATGTATTTACTATTGGGGGTGGAGCTGTATCTGGGAAATCAAGCAAGCAAACTTGTATAGCCCGATCCACCATGGAATCGGAATTTATAGCTCTAGATAAAGCTGGATAAGAAGTTGAATGGCTCCGTAACTTTCTTGAGGATATTCCATGCTGGAAAAAGCATATGCCCAGTGTTATGATCCATTGCGATAGCCAAGCTGCAATTGGAAGAGCACAGAGCCTTATGTATAATGATAAGTCTCGACATATTCGTCGGAGACATAATACCATGCGATAATTGATCAAAAATAGAAATATGTCTATTGACTATGTGAGGTCAAATGTTAATTTGGTGGATCCACTCACAAAAGGTCTAAATAGAGATCAATTTCATAAACTGCTAGAGGGAATGGGATTAAAATCTACATCTTGAAAGAACAATTATAGTGGTAACCCAACCTTGGAGACTGGAGATCCCAGAAACTTGGTTCAATGGAAAAACAAAGTTATCAAAGTTCTATTGAAAAGCGCTTATAATAAATCCATCCGTATAGAGCAGAATAAGTGCTGAGTCCTGTGATTGTGGTGAGGTTAAGTCTCTAGATTTTTAATGGTTCCTTGTTTTTGGAAAGGAGAAGTATTGCAGGGTACTTTATAAAAGGAGACCACCTATCTAAGTGTGAGGATGGGCCGACTCGAATAAACACTTAGAAAACCAAGATGTTGTCCATGGCCAAAACGGACACAACTATGAGAACGGAAGGTGTTAAAACATTGTTGCGTAAGTGTCGTTGACTCGGTATACACCACTGAGGATTAGTTCAAGGCACAGTGTCCACTAAGCCGCTGGTATATCCGATGATATTTTACTAAGGAAAGTTCAAAGTCACAAACTACCTTTCCCCATGCAGCAGTATTTTACGGAAACTGGTATGTGAGTCTGCATTCATGCATGCATTTATTTCCACTCATGTGGCGGATTGTTGGAAATTAGTTTTAGAAAAAATGAGTTTTAACTCAATTTAAACCAATTTAATAATGATAAAATATTTAATTCTTGAAAATTAAATAATAAATTGTGAATCTACGTTTCAAGAAGATGAACGTATAATTTTATTTTTCTCAAAACCGATTTCCGGTGAGTGAGAAATAAATGATTAAAGTTGGCCATTTAATTGAAAATGTGAAGAGTTAACCAGGTTGAAAACCCATCTGATATTTGGGGTTGAAAACCCATCTGATATTTGGGGGCTGAAAACTCATATGATATTTGAGGTTGAAAACCCATCTGATATTTAGGGCTGAAAACCTATCTGATCTAGTATTTGGGCTGAAACCTATCTGATTTGATATTTGGGTTGAAAACCTATCTGATCTGATATTTGGGCTGAAACCTATCTGATCTGATATTTGGGCTGAAAACTCATCTGAGCTGAAACCTATCTGATCTGATATTTGGGCTGAAACCTATCTGATCTGATATTTGGGCTGAAAACCCATCTGATCTGATATTTGGGCTGAAACCTATCTGATCTGATATTTGGGACTGAAAACCCATCTGATCTTATATTTGGGCTGAAAACCTATCTGATCTGATATTTAGAGCTGAAAACCCATCTGATCTGATATCTGAGCTGAAACCTATCTGATCTGATAGTTGGGGCTGAAACCCATCTGATCTGATATTTGAGCTGAAAACTTATCTCATCTGATATTTAGGTGCTGAAACTCAACTAATATTTGGTCTCGACTGAAATGAAGCAGATTGAGAACTTAGCTTCTGGAATATGACTATTCACACTCCATAATCTAACATCCGAATTAAATGAGACTATTTATGGAGGTAACTCTTGAGCTGGAGGATTAAAGAGAATTAATGGCACTTTAATTTGTAGTAACTCCCCACCTGATGGAGTGGAATTGGACCCTATAAAAGGGGGTTTTATGCATTTCATTTCATAACATACAACAGACAACAGAACGAATACAGCATACCACATATTGCAGCATATTTCTTTCTTGTTTTACGTGCCCAGGTTCCAGCACTTAACGTTCGCTGGAGTCTGAGTTTTGGGGAGCACCTAACTCAGAAACGTGCAGCAGTTGCCTGAGCCGTCTGCTCTTATACGGGGGCAAAATTATCTTACGGAAAGAGTTCTACTTGCCTCTGCTAAAGTTGTAATTTTTCGATTAAGCTTTTAATTTATTAAGATTGTATTAGGTTGTCTTTCTTTGTAATTTTTATTGTAATTACATTGTTGGCAATTCATAGAACCAACAATCACTCTGGTCTGGATCCACAATTTTCGCTACATCGATCTAAACGAATTTGTAAGAGCGCATGATATAATATCAAAAGTCAAATATTTAATTTCGAATAATAAAAAACAATATAAAACACTCTTTTTTCGAGAAATAAAAAAACACTCTATTTTTTACTTATTTTCCTCTCTCAACTCTCTATTTTATTTTTCTCTTTCTTGCACTTCTTCATGTACTATTGGCTTGCCTTTTTCCCTCTGTAGAACAACTCTATTTATAGGTGAAGAGCATCACACTCTTTACCAAATTTCTTTCACACATTTTTTTACAAATTTATTTCACTTTTGCTTTTCTCCATTAGTAATATTGTGTAGCCGATATCAAACATTTTCTTTGATTTGGTCGATAAAAAATGTGGGTTTTGTCCGCATAGGTGGACTCTCAACAATATCGGTATGTTTTGCATCTATCAACTATGAACCATCCTTTAGAAGCTACAAATTAATTTTTCAACTATTAACCGGCCTATCAACTTTTACCACCTGATGCCATATTTCTAATAGTTTAATCGATAAATTTTTATCGATCGAAAATATAACATGTAAATTTAAATGATTCAATAATTTGATTTTCCGCTTTATTAAGGAAAATTATATCGTGCAACATGATGTTAGAGGTGCCCAGAAAATTTGGACTCGTGTGTCGACCCGCCGGACCCGTGTACGACCGGCCCCGGTCAACCCATTGGACCAGGAACCCGGACCCGTGGTATACATGGGTGGGGTCCGGGTCTTGCCTTTCCAGATCCGTCGACCCGCCGGATCCGACCCGAATGACTCGATGGAGAATTAAAAAAAATTAAAAAAGTGGTCGTTGGACCAAGCGGGTCGGATCCGGACCCGTGACCCGGAGGGTCCAACGGCCAAATTTTCAAAAAATTTCAAAAAAAAAAAATCAAAAAATCTATCTATAAATACTTTTCCAACCTCTCTCATTTTTTCACACACTCATTCTAATATATCTCTCAAACAGCATTGCTATAATATTTAATCTCTCTATTTTTACTAGCATTTAATCATTATGTCGAGTTCTGACAAGGGAAAAGGTATTGCTACGTCTCCCAAAAAATCCCAAATGTCCAAGTTCGATAGAATGGCTCTTTGGGACAAATCAAAGAAACCATCTGGCATCACTATTCGGGAGTCCCAAAACCAACATTCACCCGGTATTGAAAATGAAAGTCAAGAAGATGTATGTTATACATGAAAGTATCTATTATGGTAGTACAATAACTACTAGTGAAGAAGAAGTTGACCTTCGGGAATTTCGACGTGTCCCAGATCGTCAACAACTACAAAACATTGATGAAGAAATGGATCATGAAATTGATGAAGCCATGTTAAATCAAGCATATGCAACGTTTGAGCGTACTCTTCGTGGCGTACCAACTCCGACGCAAAAATCAAAGTCGAAGCGTCCTGCGGCAAGCCAAAAGAAGAACCTCCTTATGTTGAAGAGTTATCGTCCGAGGAGGAAGAAATTGTGAAAGGAAGAGGAAGCTAGAAAACTAAAGCGAGAAAGAAGTCTTCCCCTGTTGTAGAAAGGAAGCCGGTATCCGAACTTTTTTCACAACACTTTAAGAAGAAAAAAAATGTCGGATGTTTCTATGAAGGTTTTTTGCAACTACTGCAACAAAGAATATTCGTATAAAGTCGGGGATGAATATGGAAATTTTAGAAGGTATTTTGAGAATAACCATGCCTCAATCCACAGAGATCAAAAGTCGCACAGTCAACTCAACTTCCAATCTTCTACTGGAGGCGGCATTCAAGGTATGTCTGAATCTCAACTTTATAAATATAATGAAAAAACTGCTAGAGAACAAATGGCAAAATTGTGTGCACAAGAATCTTTACCTTTTAATTTCGCGGACAGTACGAGTTGGAAATATAGGATGCAAAATGCCTATAATCATGCTATTAAGAGAATTCCACGTACCACAATAACTAGACAAGTAGTATACTTAGCCAAACAGCATAAACTTGGACTACGAGCATATTTTAGATATATAAATCATAGAATAGGGCTTTGATTCCTCACGAGGATACGTAGGCAATTTAATTTTAAGTGAAAACTTAAAATTAAATACAAGCTCATTTTTCCAATTATTTCCTTGTTCATTATAGTTATTTTTTCGTGTATAAAATGATAATAAATAAAATTTTATGAATACTTTTTAAAAAAATTCGGGTCGGACCCGTAACCCGGTGGGTCAGACCTGGACCGTGGCCGACCAGTGAACCCACCAACCCGTACATTTCATATGTACGGGTGGGATCCGGGTCCTGGCCGGCCGACCCATCAACCCGGCGGGTCGGACCCGGACCCGGACCCGGCAGTGGGCACCTCTACATAATGTACCATGTATGGTACGTCAACGATGATTATGTTATACACCAATTGTGATTATATTGCTGCGTTAATATAATTGTCTTATACTGAATTATGATTATATTATATACCAAACTATTTTTATTAAGAATAAAAATTAATATATATACTTTGTACTGTATATCATGTTGTGGGATATACCAACCATTTATTAATCGTGGGCAATTGGATATCGTTCATGTGGTAGAACTGAAACAAGTTAGTAGCTACATTGGTGGGTGGATTCGTACGGACGCATAATCCAAAAGAAGAAAATGAAAGAAAAGGAAACATAGAGGTACTGATTAAGTCAGAGGAACGTGAAAGGAAATCGCTGGGATACCACCACCACATTTGTTTTCTTTTTTAAATTCTTTATTATTAAATAATAATTAAAAATTATTTCCTTAAAATTATTAAAGATCCACGGACCGTACGTTTTTTTGGGTGGGAAAAAAACCATCCACGTCGGGACTGACAAATTTTACAGATATTTTTCACATCTGAGCTGTTCTCACGCCAATTGCATGTCTGTCAATTCACCTTCCTCCTGGCTTCTCCACCCCCAATTTTTTTCTTTTATAAACTAATATATAATAATAGAATAATATTCACACTTTCATAGACTTCTCAAAAAAAAATCCCCATCTTCCGCTTCAGAAGAATTAGCCAATCATCCCATTGTTACAAGAAAATAGCTTAGGTTTCGGACAAAAACCTGTAACATTTCCGGGAATCTCGAGCGATTGGCTGATGATTTTTTTTTCTTCGACCAAAATCTAATCTGTTTGGTATTTCGAGAATCGGAGATTTCTTGTTTTCGACATTGTCGTAGGAACGATCCAGTATAATTGAGATTAAGGTACATATGATAATGATGATATATTATATCATATTGGATTGTTAGAATTTGTCGCATTTTCTCTTGCATTTCTATTTATTTTAACGATTTTTACCAAAATGGAGGTGAAAAAAAAGGAGGATGTAAATAAAGATGACATTTATTTAATGTATTTTGATCTTTGGTATTTGAAAATGCTTGTGAACATTGTACAGAATTTTAACCCTTATTTTTTTTCCTTAATTAGAAGGTTAAGGAATAGTACTTGTGATTGAAATTTGAAGGTAATGTTTTTTATTCTGTTCAAGCTAATGACAGACACACAGATTGTTCTGGTCACAAATATGCTTAACCTGTCTGAACATTAAAGTGTGTGAACATTTTCCTTCTTTAAGAGGAAAAGAAAAAGAAGAATGTCATGTTGTAATTTTCATTATGCACAATTTAGAAATTAACAATAGAGGGAAAGAATTCACACCCAAAAAAGCTAGTTTCGCGGGTCTATTATTATACTGTAATATCAATACGGTAACTGAAAATATCAACACAGTAATTAAAAATTTTATAGTCGGTCATTTTCCATCATTACCGCATATTTCAGTTCCTGTAGCATTTTCAATTACCGTATAATAATATACATGAACGAATGAAACATATTTTCCAAGATCTCCGGAGTTAGCGTAGCAAACATGGAGTTGGGAGCATATTATCGATTTAACAGTCAAATGATTGAGTAAAAACGCATTCGGAATCGATGGCGTTCTTACTCGTGCTTTTGAACTAGGGATTTGACATAAAAAATTTCACACAGTAAGTCAATAATTATTTTAACAGTATAGCTGAAATTACTATTTTTTCTGTTTCTTCAGAACAACAAGTGAAGTTTGTAAAAAAAAAAAAGGGATGGCTTGCCGAAATGAAAAATCGCCCTCGACTTTGGAGAAAGCATTGCCTCATCCACCTCCATTGCCTTCTCAGCTCGGCACCAGATTTCATCACAAAGGATTTACAATAAATGGATCGAAAATCAGAGGAAATTGTTGTGTTCCTAATGCTGTAAATAGTTCATGGGACCGTCTTTTCGACGAAGGTTACAGAGCAGATGTCTCCATTTCAACAGATGGTGGTGGTGTGATTTATGCGCATGCAAGCGTTCTCGTAAGTTTTTTGTGTTTTTCTTGTTAGTGTTTTAATTTTGTAAGTTGGAATTTTGGAAAACTCAAACCTCCTGTTTTTTTTTTCTTATTACAGGGTGTGGTTTCGCCAGTTTTCAAGGCTATGTTAAAGAAATCAAAAGGACGAGGCAACAATCGTTTGAGATCGATTTCGATTCGTGGAGTCCCATCTGAGGCAGTTCGCGTTTTTATTCGGTTCTTGTATTCCTCAAGGTATAATCATTTTCCTATTCAGGAGTAACAAGTGAACTCTAAGACTGCAATACTAATACTCTTAAAAAAAATGAAACAAAGTCCTAGTTTAAGGATTTTGCTCCTGTTGATTTGAATTCATCACTCATCATCTACTGCACCTTAATACTAACTATGTTGGGGCCGGTGGCATGAAAATTATAGTGCCAATTAATTGTGGAAAATTAGTTAACACTACAATTCATGCAAAAGACAAAGCGGCAAAGTTTTACGCCTGATGCACTTCCTGTCCTTCATATGAAGGAGAAATGGGATGAAGTTCCAAAACCATCAAAATCATAGGCTTTTCCAGTTACATGGAAAATATCATGAGATGGTGATGAGTCGAGATAATTGCTATAGTCATGTCACATTACGTCATAGCAAATTAATTTCTTGTTTTCTTGCAACCTTGTATATTTATCTTTTTTTTTTTGGCACTTCGCTTATTGCGAATTAATCTCGCTTTTATAGCTATGAAGAAGAAAACATGGAAAACTTTGCACTGCATTTGCTGGTGCTGTCACATGCATACGCGGTCCCCCAGCTAAAGCGACAGTGTGAATGTTGGCTTGAGCACAGATTGATGACCACAGAGAATGTAATGGATATCTTTCAGCTCGCTTTGCTGTGTGATGCTCCTCGGTTAAGCCTCATCTGTCATCGTGTTACCGTCTCAAACTTCAAAGCTGTTTCCGCCACCGATGGATGGAAAGACATGAAGGAGAGTCACCCTATTCTAGAAAAGGAAATACTCGAGTCTATGATTGATGAGGATGCCGTAAGTATAAATACATTTTTCTCAAACTAAAATTTCAAGAAGCATATGAGTGTTCGCAAATGCACTCTCTTTTACGATCCCACATCGAACCCACAAGCAATTATGGGTAGGTACTTAAGTTGGGAGTCAATCCTCCACCTTTGAGCTAGCTTTTGGGTGGAGTTAGGATTTCCGGCTTCAAATGCCCAACTCTCCCTTCACATTCTTGTATTTTATTTAAACATCAGACGGATTTCAATTTTTTTGCAGAGGAAAAAGGACAGGGCGAGGAAGATGGAGGAGCGGAAAATTTACATACAACTGTACGAGGCGATGGAGGCTCTAGTTCACATATGTAGAGACGGTTGTCGAACTATTGGGCCCCACGACAAGATATTGAGGGACAATCAGGCCCCTTGTGGATACGCGGCCTGTAAGGGTCTCGAGAAACTCATTCGCCATTTTGCCGAGTGTAGGATGAGACGTCCTGGAGGATGTGTCCATTGCAAGAGAATGTGGCAGATATTGGACTTGCATTCTCGGCTTTGTGCTAATTCAGAGGCTTGTACAGTACCACTGTGCAGGTCATTTCTTGTTTTCCTTCATACTGAATCATTTTCTTTAATTGCAAAAAACATCAAATAATCTTACATAATCACCAAAAAAATCCCTTTGGTATTTGTTTTCCGTCTTTTTCGAAGGGGTGTTTGTAATTTTGAATAATAATTGGAGTTTTTTGTAATTCGGTGAAACATCAGGGGTAAGTTTGAATTTTTTTCTTATTTTTATGTCTTGCTGACTGATGGAATTCTGTTACTGCAGGAACTTTAGGCAGAGGAGGAGGCAGCAAAGCAAGAAAGAAGATATCACATGGAGAATTTTGGTGAAGAAAATAGTGAGATCAAGGAGTATTACTGGAGCCCCATTCTTTACACTGGACTCAGCATGATACCAAGGCTAGTTCCTTATTCCATGTGACTGTGTGCAATCAAGAAAAGGATCCAATTGTAGCTAGAAATAGATAGCAGAAGATCGTTTTTTGTTTTTTTTTGGTTAATTATTTTTATTTTTGTTCGGTTAAGATCCGGTCTTTTCCTCTGTAATCCTAAGTCGTATAGATGACTCGGTTAGTGTTGGGGATGAATTTTGCATTTGGTATGTGTAATGTTTGTATATGGGAAATGGTTTGAACTAAATGTAATTAAGTACATATATAAATAAATGTATATCTATTTTATAGAACTCGACATTTACGATTTTCCCTTGCAATTTTCACATATGAGATCAAGTGTTTGTGGAATTTCCGAACAGCAATCCCATGATTCGTCAGCATGGGATTTTTATAGTACTCCAACTTCGCTCGGTGCTTCTCTCTAATTCTAGTTGCGGCATTTCCACATACACCTGAATGCTTGAATAATAAATATATTTCTTACTGAGAATAAGTTACATTCTGAATACTTCGTTGATACCTGAACTGTACAGGGCCGGCCCAAGTATGACAAAAAATTACATATGTTTTTGTAGCTTAGTTGGTCTATAATAGGACTCCAAATCCTTTTGGTCCTAGGTTCAAATATTGAACTATGCAAAACTGATTTTTTTAACCAATTTTTTTACTTTAATAGGCTCATTTTAAAATTTGCTTTAGACCTCTTAATGTGTTGGGCCGGCCCTGGAACTGTAATGTATGTATTCTAGATAATATGTATGAATAGACAAAGCCCGTCTCAACTAACGCTGTAATGTTCTTAAATAATAAATAAATAAAATAATTAAACCTCTCTTAGCTATCCTTTGTGCACACTCTTGCCAGATATTTTACAATGCAATGTTTAAAATTCCACCCCCACCCCACCCCCCCGGCTCAGTGAACAAATTCTTTGCATATCATTTTGCGTTTCCATGGGTTGTGAAACATAGCCGGAGCTGGAAAAAAACAGAAAATGACCGAGCAGGGCTGTACTACATGTTCGATTTTAACGACTAGAGCTGTGTTTTTTTCCCGTAAGTAAGCTAAGCTTCAGGGGGTTGCTTCTATAAACCATCCCTAAATGCCGTCTACCGGCATTCTGAACGATCTCCCTGCACCCACAGTCGCACCACCATGTATCCTCCCGACATCTTTACACACATTATCTAATATCGCCAAGAAATCCCGTACAATCAAGAAAATCCTTAGGGGATGAGCCTCCTCTCTTGCAGCATCTCCATGAAAATACTCTGTCGCCTCCTTCACGTGCGACAAAGCTTTCCTCTCTTCTTCCTTAATTCTTGCGATTTCCCCAACAGTCTCATTGAGAAACACTCTCATGGAATCGAAGAATTTACCGTGCGCGCTTTGTCTTTCATATTGCATAACCAATCTGACTTTCTCGAGTCCGATCTCGAGCTTGGATACGTAGCCGCTCAATACGTCCGAGTCCATCCCAGCTGCTTTCTTAACACTCCCGAGCTCTTTGCTCAAACCAGACACCACTTGCAGTCCTTGTTTCCTAAATTCTTCTTCTTTAAATTCGAAATTGGTTTTATTCGGCAGACTTCCGCTCGAATTATCAGAAGCTGATCCTTCCGACCGGATAATCTCTTGGACCACGAAGTGAAGTAAGGTCGTTTTACCATCTGCTCCTTTTATATCCACTAGTTTCAAAAGTGTATCCAATTTGAAAGCTCTGGCATCCCCTCGATTAGTGCCGTCGTTCATGCGGTTTCCTGTCCTTAGAACGGCTTGGAGGAGTTTAAGGAATAGGCGGCTGTTCTTTAATTCTTCACTAGCCTCCTGCATGTGTTTATACTTGTTCTGTTAAAACATTTTCGAAAAAGTTAACATATCAGAAAGAGAAGAACCGAGTCGGCTTTTAGTACCTCTAGAGTTCGAAAAGACTTTCTCAAGTACGCTACTTCTGTATTGAAGTTCGCTCTATACAGCATGGCCTCCACTCTTTTGAAGGCGAATGGGATATCGAGTATTGCCTTGAGAAATCTCTCCGCTGATCCTAACTTTGTGATTTCACCATTATACTCTTTAAGCTTTATCTCCTCCTCCTTGGTTGGTGCCATCTTTACTAAAGTCTCCAATATCTCCGGACCCAATCCCTCGGGATTTCCTGCATCACTCGAAATAATATTTCAAGGAATTTTAAGGTTTTCATATATTCGATAAAATATTTTAAAATTGTATTCGAGGAGTTGTGACGGTCCATGTTGAACACAAGATTTAAGGAGCTTTCACTTCATTAGCTATTTGACAAAATAGTTGGCAGGTTTTAACTAAAACATGACACCGTGTTGGAAATTTAAAAAAAAGACAACCCGACAACCATTGGCTTTACTTTCAAGCCCAAGAAAGACTGCATATTTATCATACCACTCAACTCAACCAGGCCTTAATCCAGTTTAATTGGGAACGGCTATATATATGGATTGTGTTTCTCCATTCTGCACGACCGTTGACAACATCCTATGTAGCATTTTGGACTACATGACTCCAAGTAAACCTAGGTCTACCCTACCTTTTCTAGCCACTTCTATCCTGATCTGCTCACATCGTCTAACTGGCGCATCTAAGGGCCGACGAGTAAACATGTATAAACCATCTGAACCGTCATTCTCTGAAATTCGTCGTGTTCCATCATTTATGCCATGTTTGGTGTTGGTAAAATGTTTCATTTTGTTTGAAATCTCTCACTTGATAGTACTGTAAAATTAAGTAAAAGAAAAAGATTAGCGTACCATCTAAAAGTGCTTCAGAAACCTCTTCTCTTGTCACATTCAATGCGCGTATTAATATAGCAATGTTCTGCGATTTCTTCGGATCAAGCACTCGGTTCTCCTGCTCCGAAGCAGGTAAAACTGACCTCCTGTTCGCTGCTTCTTTCGGAACTGAATTTGTCGAGTTACATCCGAAAAGCGACTCCATGGCGTCCTCATTTAACCTGCAGTATTTTATAGATTGCTTTACCTGATTGATATGATTCTGTTTAAAAACAAAGTAGTACTGTTTTTTTCACTTACTGGAAGGAGCCTGACTTTAACTGGTCCCAAGCCGTGGCTCGTTCCGAGGTGGCTCGTACTTTGTCCCAATGCAAAGGCTTCAGTTTCGGTTTGGATCCATCTCTATCTTCTCTGTCAGATTTCTCTGACGAACTGGTACCTTTATTAGCTTCGTCAGTAGGGCTTATTGTTGTATTCTCGGTCCCTGGATTTGCTTTGGAACTAGGACTCATCGACTCTGGCCTTATCATTTGTTTCGGAACTGGTGAAGGGGTGTGAGGTTCCATGGATCCAAATTTTCTAGGTTTGGGTGGCAGTGCCGCCGCCGGAGGCGGTGGAGGCGGAGGCGGTGGAATTGGAATCGCACGTGTCTGCTGATCATCGTTGGTAATCAGTTGGAGCTTTGCCAAATCTGGCGGTGGAGGTGGTGCCGCGAATTTCGGCCTTTTGGGAGCATACAATTGTGTTCTGCTAGGCTGCGGTGGGTCCAACGAAGAATATTCCGGCGGAGATGGTGGCGGCGGCTGCTTAATCGATGGTATTATTACGGGCTTCGCATCTGGTGACGGTGCTGACAATCGCGATTTTGGTGAGGTTCTTTTTGAGCGAGGAACGCGATTTACTTGGCTAGTGATGTTGTTATTCAAATAACTGTGTCGTGAAGTTGGAGACCCGTTGCTCATAGATGACCCCTGTGGAGTGTAGAAATTCGTATCGTGGCTATCGTCGTCATCGTCGGAAGAGGACATTGGCGGCGGCGAATTTATGCTCGGCGGCAGCGGAGGCTTCGGCAGTGGCGGCAGCGGCTGAAGATCGGGGCTCGGTCGGTAGCGTTCGGATCTTTTTCCGGGATTTAATTTCCGGTACGGGGAGCCGTTGGTTTCGTTTGGTAGTATACTTGTCGCCGACGGCTCGACGGTGCCGATGTAAAGGAAAGTAGATGGTGGCATGATTGATTCTCCATTGGTTCTTTCCGAATTCGCAGCAAAAAGCTTTTGGGAGTCGTCTTGGTTTTTGGAACGGTGCCTGTACAGATAGAAGGCCAACGCCGACACCATAGCCAGGGATAGGATTCCTGAAGTGACTGCGATCGCCACTTTTTTGGTCGGGTTGGATCTCTGCGCATTTGCCACTGGTGCGGTGGTGATGGGTTGTGATGGTGGGGGCTGTTGGGCCTGATCCGGGGTCGGCTGATATGGGAGTTCGTGGAAGAATGGCTGTTCTGGGCCTGGCAAATCTTGGCCGGAAGGCGGCGGCGGCGGTGGTGGAAATTGCGGTGGTGTTGAGCTGGCTGGAAATAAAGGTTGGTGTAGAATCCTTCTGTTTTTCTCTTCATCTGGGAGTATGGAGTCGGCACCTCCTGTGGATTGGAGTTGGAGAGATGTAATTGTTGATGATAGGATCAAGAAAATGGTGAAGTAATTAGTAGCTTTCATTGTTTTGTTTTCTCCGTAACCTCTCTTATGTTCTTTTCTTTCACCTTATTCATCTCTGTTTTTTTGTTCTTTTTGGGTCCTAAATTCTCAGTGGACACCACACCAGTGTTTAGAGAGAGAATGTGATGGAGAGAGAGAGAGAGAGAGAGAGAGAGAGAGAGAGAGAGAGAGAGAAACTGTAATGGAGAAGCTTCTGCGCGTTGCAAAATCTGGATGCTTTTCTTTCTTTCATCAATAGCCTCACTTTTTAACATGCCGGTCCACTTTCCGTGTAATCTCAGGTAATTTTATACTCTATGTTTCGCTTCAAGTTTGACAGAAATTGTAATTTAAATGTTTTTTTAAAGTAAATAATTAGATGGAGGGCTGTCTAAAAGATTCGTGGTCAGTGGTTTTAATCGGAATCGAATCGAACCGACGTGGTTCCGGTTAACCGAGAACCACTATTTGTGGTTAGGGTGCGGTTTGTGGTTCCTACTTCAAAAAAAAATATGGTTAGTGGTTAACCGGAACCGAATGATTCCAGAACCACAAAACCACAAACCGAAATTATGATAAATTAATAAATTATAATTATATATTTTTATCCTAAAATGAAATTCAATTGAATCAATAATAGTATAAATTAATTACCCTCGCATCAATTCTCCGTTTGTGATTGTGTTGCATTTTTAATTGTTGGATTTATGGATTAATTTTGACTTATAGTTGTTGAATTTATGGATTAATTGTGTTGTTGTCTACTATTTTTTGTTTAAAAGATTAATTTTAGTATTTTAAAATTGATTATTTCAGTTTTTTCGGATAAAAAAAAAGAAAAATGGTTTTTAAGGTTAACCGAACCGGAACCATATATAATCGGTGTGGTTCCGGTTAACCGAAATTTAAAGTGGTGTGGTTAGTGGTTCCTATTTTGGGGTGTTTATGGTTCCGGTTAATCGAAAATTGTGGTTCGATTAACTGGAATCGAATAACTCGACACCCCTAATTAGATGTGATATGTTGATAATTAGTTTAAATAGTGATTGTGAAAGTATGATAGTTATAAATGTAAAATTTGAAAAAAAAAAAAAAAAGATAAACATGTTGATAATTAGTTTAAATAGTGATGGTGAACGGTTGAGAGTTATAAACTTAAAATTTGTAAAAAAAAAAAAAAAAAAAAAAAAAGAAGAAGAAGAAGTATAATGATTTGAATGGAGTGAAGAAGTACAGTAAAACCTCTCTAAAGTCATGTTCTTGGGAACATAAAAAATATTCTTAAATGGAGGTTATTATTAAATAGAGTTTTAAGAAGAATTATTTTTAAATTTTAAAGTGCATGTATAATATATAAATATTATAATTAGTAGATACATGTATGTAATATGTTGTAAACTTAGGAATTAGGCAAGAAAATGAGGAAAATAATCCGGAGGACGATAGCATAGAAGTACAAAAAATTTCATGTGAAGAATGTTTAAGCTTACTCGATAAGTTGTAAATGTTTTGGGTTCAATAAGAAGGTGGTCATTTGGACGAGCTAATGGGCATACACAAGTTGAAGGATATGGTTACAACACAAAAGATTAAATCTTTATCACAATCAACCTTGAATAAGTATTTTAGATCAACTTAAATCTATTGTAAATATTATATATATATATATATATATATATATATATATGGTGAGGTTATTTTAAAAAGGGTCTTATAATAAAAAGTGTAGGAAGGATTGTGGGAGTGACATGTGTCACCTTGCCACATCATATGACATGTGGCACCCCCCACCCTCCCCCCACCCACCCACCCACAAAAAAAAAAAAATTCCCGCCAAAAAAAAAAAAAATTGGGGGCCCAAAATTTTTTTTTCCCGCCAAAAACTTATAAGTGTGATGCACCATTTTTTTGGTGCATCATGGTTATAAGTTGCATCACACTAATAAGTTTTACTACATCACAGTTATAAGTTACTGCATCATAGTTAACAGTTAAGTGCATCAACTATGATGCAGTAACTTATAACCTTAATGCACTAAATCATAATTGTGATGCATTAACTTTATAAGCGTGATACTGTAATAATAAGTTTTACCGCATCGCGATTATGAGTTCTTGCATCATAGTTATGATTAAGTGCATCAACTATGATGCAGTAACTTATAACCTTAATGCACTAAATCATAATTGTGATGCAGTAGCTTTATAACTGTGATGCACTTATAAATTTTGGCGGGAAAAAAAAAATTTTGCCCCAAAAAAAAAAATTTTGGCAAGAAAAAAATCATGGGGGTGACACATGTCATATGATGTGGAATGGGGGATGACACATGTCACTCTCACAATCCTTCCTACACTTTTTATTATAAGACCCTTTTTAGAATAACCCAAACATATATATATATGTTTCGGGAAATTCCTTCCCGTATTGGTGTCTTACCTAATACTAGTTGTAGTGGGATAAGAGTTATGAAAGGTTCTGGACTCTTCCATAAGTAGTTGGATCCTATTAGATGTCTTACCTTAACTAGGAATCCTATGTATGGAAAGACTCTCTTTGTAATGCCTATATAAAGGCCCCTCTATTCATTGTTATCAATACAATTGATTTGTTGTCTTTACTTTTCTCCTCAAACACGTTATCAGCACGTAGCTCGAACGAAAATAAAAAAAATAAAAATCGGCCAGCCTCCACCGCCCGCCACGCCACCGCGCCGTCGCGCCGCACCGCCACCATCACCACCACCACCTGCCGCCACCGCCAGCCACGCGCCGCGCCGCCACATAACCCGCCAGGCCACCATCGCTACCACTGCCGCCACGGCCAGCCAATGGACCGCCGCCACCCACGCAGCCGCCGGACCACGCGCCTCCGCCGGACCGCTGACGCCAAGCAGCCTCCGCGCCTAATCGCCACTGGCCGCGCCTGGGCCATAGCCCACGCCCGCTGAGCACCGCGCCGCGCCACCGCTTTTCGCGCCGCCGCCAGCCGCGCCTGAGCCGCCAAAGACAGCCTGTCGACGCTACTCCAAGACTGCGCCGGACCGCGCCATGGACCGCCGCGCCATGGACGCCACGACCATCCTACCCACTTAGTCCGACCTGGGCCCGACTCGGACCAAAACCCGAACATCAACTTATCTTCGGAAGCCGCCAAAATTGCGCCTCCGGTTTCACGTCGTCGCATCGAGTACCAACCGGTAGATCGAAGCACACCACAGATTCAGCACGTGCCTAATTTTATAATCGAGGTAACTATCTGACTTGTCCCTTTTCAATTCTCTCCTTTTTGGGAATTTTTCTTTTGGGGACACGGGTTTTGGGTTCTTTATCTCCCACACTACTTTGCGGTGGATGAGACCACGAGAGAAGTCGGTATCTCTGCGTGTCGAAGAAAACTGTGTGACGGTCCTGGGGGAGTCACGAAATTGTTGAAAAGTCGATACTTGTGGTTGTTGCATACACCACATATCTGGGTGCGATCTGATATCGCCGTTTTTTTGTCGACTTTACTAAACAACAATTAAGGGAAGTAAATCGAGTAACGGTTATGTAACACGCTTTTAAAAGCATCGATTGTGACCGTTTACATTGTCACTGAAAATCCAACAAGACTAACTTCCTCTTGTTTATATCTTGTAGATGGCACAAAGCTCCAATGTTCATCCGGAGTTCGACATCCTTGACCATGCTGGTAAGGAGTACCATAGGTGGGTCTCAGACGTCATTGGCGTTCGTCGGTAAGAGATTTACCACCACCATCTTTCCCTCTAACGAGCCTACCGCTCAAGAACCGAGCGAGGAAACCAAGGCTAATGCAGTGATGTACTTGCGTAGACATATACATCCGTTGTTGAAAAAGTGTTATATGAACTTACAAACCCCTAAAGAACTATGGGATACACTCGAACAATGATTTAATAATGTGCATGATCAGCGCTTCCCCGAATTGCAACCGGTGGGAGCAAATCCGATTTTGGATTATGCAAATGTGGAAGCCTATAATCAAGCTATCCTCGATCTTCGCTGATCTTGGTTTTGTGGTGTCAAGAAGTCGATCAAGATTTGACCGAGAAGACTCTTAACACGTTTCCGTGGGAGCAAGTGTAATTGCTCATCGGTGCGCGTTGCCTATGAGGAAGGGAGAATTAAGAACTTTAGTGACCTTATCTCCCACCTCGCGAAAAAGAAAGGCACCATGAAATTATTCTCAATAGCAATGCGCGCCCGGTGTACGAAGCCGATTAGGAAGTGAATCGGGCTACCCAGGAAAGCACCACGACAAAATAGAAAAGGCAACGCTACTCGGTTTTGCAAGCACCACGGATGCATGACTCGAGCAAGCGAGGAAAAGACGAGGTCATCGTTCCAACGTGTGGAAGAGGCAAGGTGGCTCGGCCACGGGACCTAGTGGAACCCAACCACGTGGGCCGCCTCCTGCCACGGAATGGAACCACTCCAAGGAAGGCCGGAATTGCTATACTTGCGGATCGAAGAAGCATACTTACCGCAATTGCAAAGCGCCAAAGAACATCCAAGCTTACTACAAGCACTATAAACAATATTTGACTCAAGAGTCGAATTACATGGAAGAAGATAATGAGAATACGGAGGTGAACCATATTGAGATCCAGACTGAGATCCCTCCTCTCACCATTGCGGACAAAGACCAACATATGGATGTTGCCGACTTTGACTAGTTTTACGCTTTGGTTATGTTTTGTCTTGTTTCTAGTTTCCGAGAACTACTTTGGATTTTCATGAATGTAATAAAGTTGGCCATGATGAATAAAATTCTTTTAATTGCTGTGATTGTGCAAAGATAAATTTTATTTTTTCCCTTCGAAAGCATGTTTGGTTTATCACAAAATAATTGCTAGCAATGAATTGCTTGGTTAAAAATTTGATACATTGGTAGGATTTCATCAAAACTTTTGATCAATACTAGGCACATCCTCCTTGGTATTTGTTTATGCTTTGAGAGTTCAAACGGAATCAGTGGTTTTTAAACAGCCTTAGCTGTACCGACATTCCTACTTTCTCTGCAAGTCTACCAAGTTGGAGTTACCGAAAGGATCATTAGTAGAGATATAAATCGAAAACCAAGATGCGTTTTAAAGTATTTAAACGCTCCTATGGCCATATTTCCATAGTATTGTATCAACAATAATGCCTTTGAAAAAGGCTTCAACCTTGCTCTATCACTCAACAATAGGGAAATACCAAAATAGCAAATTGAAACGAGCACTGAGATCTGAGTTTAATGATCCAGAAAGTGGACGACCTATGGACAGAAATATATTGAAGTCTAGTTTCCAAAACAACTGACCGTTCGTCCATAGCCTTCTTAACGAAGAAGTTATTGCTGTTTTAGTGAACAAAGGTCAAGCTGCGCGGAAATTATTTCCAGCGATTATGCTAACTTTGATCCTAACCAACTTGGTCGAATTTCCCCAAACTCGATGTAAATGAGTTTTAGCTATGTCGCTAATCATAAGACTAATCGAGTTTCATGTCTTATTGTAGATGTCTCGTGGCGAAATTGAGTGCCTTGCTGATAGTGGAACAACCCACACTATTCTTCGGAATAGGCAATTATTCAAGGATATTGTGCCATACATATCCTCAGTGACAACAATGATTGGTTCCTCCCAAGTAATTCAAGGGAGGGGACCTGCTCATTTCTTGCTACCTAATGGTACGCATATTAATATCACAAATGCTCTCTATGCCCCAAGAGCAAACCGAACCTTGCTAAGTTTTAGGGACATCCGTGCCAATGGTTATCACCTTGATACACATTGTGAGAATGGGACAGAATTTTTGTGTGTTACTCTGGCAGAATGCGGAAGACGCCGCGTTCTCGAGAAACTTATGAGTCTAAGTAGTGGTTTATACCAGACTACAATAAGGGTTATTGAATCCTATGTTGTGAGTCATGAAGCGTGTGATTGAAGCATACCAACTATGGCATGACCGACTCGGTCACCCTGGACGCGACATGATGATTCGCATTTTGAAAAACTCACATGGTCATCCGTTTTTCAAGTCTAGAAAATGATTGGAAGCACCACTCGATATCGGCATTGATGTGAGTGAGCTTGATACCGTATCACCGGGACTAAAGATCGCACGCCCTGATAAGGTTGACGGTGCATCTCTTGTAAATCCCGAGGCTTCCGTGGCAATTTCTAATGCCCATAAATCGTTTTGTAAAGCCTGTTCACTAGCAAAGTTGATACCCTCTCCGTCCTTTGCTAAAGACTCAACACAAAATATTCGCTTCTTACAAAGAATTCAAGGGGACATATGTGGACCTATTCAACCAGAGTGCGGACCATTCAGATATTTTATGGTTCTGGTTGATGCATCGACGCGATGGTCACACGTCGCTCTGCTATCCATGAGAAACGCTGCATTTGCTAAACTCCTAGCACAAATCATCAAGTTACGGGCTAACCACCCCGACTTCCCAATCTCGTCATTAAGATTGGACAATGCTGGAGAGTTTACGTCAAAGTCTTTTGACGACTATTGCATGTCGATTGGGATTGATGTTGAACATCCCGTCCCCACGCGTTCATTCGCGAGAATGGCCTTGCCGAGGCTATGATTAAGCGATTCTGACTTATCGCCCGAGCATTGGTATTGCGCACCAACTTGCCGATTTACGCACGGGGTTATGCAATTTTGCATGCGGCTATACTTATTCGCTTCGACCCACCGCCAATCAACCGTTTAGTGCGTACGGTTGGTAGCGGATATGAGCCTGATATTTCACACTTACGCATTTTTGCTTGTGCGGTATATGTGCCAATTACGCCTCCACAGCGTACTAAAATGGGTCCGCAAAGGCGATTAGGTATATATGTTGGCTATGAATCGCCTAAAATTATCCGCTATTTGGAACCTTTGACAGGAGATCATTCACCGCAAGATTTGCAGATTGTCACTTTGATGAGACAAACTTCCGTCGTTAGGGGAGAGAGGAATCGAACGATTCGATTGAACGCCAGAAATTGTATGCAGTGTGCTCCTCCTTGCCTCATCAAGATCCCCGCACGGCTCAATCGAGCTAGAAGTGCAACGTATTCTCGATCTTGAAAGTTGCGGATTCGATGCCCGGCTGCGTCTTTGCGAAAGTGACAAGATCTACCATTCCATTGCGAATGTTCTGCAAGGTTGGAAGTCGATTATAGGGCAAGGTTCGGCCGCCCAAAGGAATGATGCCACCGGCGTCAACCTTAGTGGTGGGGCGGCGCTTGTTGCTCTTATCCACCTTTCGAAAGAGGAGGCCATTGGGTAGAAAGGATACCGAACCTCGAAAGAGAAGAGGAACGGAGGCACAAAATCCTCTCATCATCGACACAGTGACTCCATCACACGAGATTATCTTTGACTACGGATATGTCCTCGAATCAACAATGGAACAATCGACGGACGCATCGGAAACTTTGTTGATGTCAGAAAATAAAGAAATCTCGATCTGATATGCAGTGAATACGTCTTATTGGACAAGTCGTCCACGCTAGTCGACGATGCTTTTGCCTACTCCGTCGCTCAAGAAATTATTGAAGACGACGGCCGAGCAGCGCTCGGTTCTTTGAGTGTCAACAACTATACGATTGGCAGAAATGGAAAGTTGAAATGCAGGATGAACTAGACACAATGTATAAACGTGAGGTAATTGTCAGTATCTAACAAATACCCGAGGGCGTTAAACCAGTTGGACATAAGTGGGTCTTTGTTCGTAAACGCAATGATAAGGATGAGGTCATGCGTTACAAAGCGAGACTAGTCGCCCAAGGCTTCTCGCAGCGCCCTGGCATTGACTACGAGGAGACGTATTCTCCCGTTATGGATATCATCACTTTCCGCTACTTAGTCAGTTTGGTAGTGTCAGAAAAGCGAACATGCAGCTTATGGATGTGGTTACAACGTATCTTTATGGGGATCTAGATACGGATATCTATATGAAAGTCCCCGAAGGGATTTCATGGCCCAAATCAAGTAGCTCTAAACCACGGAGCGCGTACGCTGTGAAATTGCGTCGTTCACTGTATGGGTTGAAACAATCCGGAAGGATGTGGTACAACCGCCTAAGTGAATACTTGGTTGGGAAGGGATACAAGAACAGTGACATCTGTCCATGCATATTCGTGAAAAGAACAGATGCAGGATTCGTGATTGTAGCCGTCTATGTAGATGACATGAATGTCATTGGTACCATAGATGAGGTCAATGAAACGGCCCGCTACCTTAAATCCGAATTCGAGATGAAAGATCTGGGGAGGACTCGATTCTGCTTGGGCTTAGAGCTAGAACATCGAGATGATGGTATACTCATTCATCAGTCTGCCTATGTCCACAAAATGCTCAGGCGATTTAGCATGGACGAGGCACATCCTCTTGCTACCCCCATGATTGGTCGAAGTATGGAAATGAACAAGTATCCGTTTCGTCCTAAAGAGGAGGATGAAGAGGTCCTTGGAGCAGAAACACCGTACCTTAGCGCAATCGGTGCGTTGTTGTATCTGGCTCAATGTACTCGTCCAGACATCGCATTCTCTGTGAATCTGTTAGCGAGATTTAGCTCCGCTCCCACGATAAGGCATTGGAATGGAGTAAAACACAGCTTTCGATACTTGAAAGGCTCTAGTGACCGTGGATTGTTCTTTCCCTACGCAAGAGAGAGTGATATTCCGAAAGGAATTGTTGAGGTTAAGACGATGCATACCGACCGTCGATCTTCCTCTGATATTGTAGCTAAGCATGGTAGCTTGACTACCAGAAGTGCTAATGCGAGCAAGCTTACCCCTTATGCAGAGAATCCTAACGACACGTTAGTTGGATTTGCTGATGCCGATTATCTCTCTGACCCGCATAAAGGACGTTCCCAAACTGGTTATGTGTTCACCATTGGGAATACGGCGATATCTTGGCGATCTACCAAGCAGACCCTGGTTGCTACTTTCTCGAACCATGCATAGATAATTGCATTGCACGAATCCGTAAGGGAGTGCATTTGGCTCCGGTCAGTCATAGACCATATACGAGGAACGTGTGGATTAGATCCCACCACAGCAACCCCTAATTGCATCTTTGAGGACAAGCATTGAGCAGATGAAGTTAGGTTTCATAAAGGGTGACAATACCAAGCATATTGCGCCGAAGTTCTTTTATAATCAGCAGCAGCAGAAATTGCTGAATATCGAAGTGAAACAAGTGAGTTCCGATGAGAATATCGCAGACTTGTTCACTAAGTCTCTGTCGAAATCTACATTTGAGAAACATGTGAGAAGCATCGGCATGTGTCGATTATCCGAGCTCAACTAAAGATGGCTCGATGGAATGAGCTATCATGTATACCTCAGGGAGAGTATACTTCACATGATTCTGACATTTGTAGTTGGTGCGTTGCGCTCTTTTTCCTCACCAAAGTCTTTGTTTTTCCCACGGGGTTTTATTTGACTTGGAAAGGTTTTTTACCGAGGCAACACCTTGTGCACCATGTTAGTATTAGCGTTCGACACAGGGGGAGTGTTCCGGGAAATCCTTCCCGTATTGGTGTCTTACCTAATACTAGTTGTAGGGGATAAGAGTTATGGAAGGTTCTGGACTCTTCCATAAGTAGTTGGATCCTGTTAGATGTCTTACCTTAACTAGGAATCCTATGTATGGAAAGACTCTCTTTGTAATGCCTATATAAAGGCCCCTCTATTCATTGTTATCAATACAATTGATTTGCTGTCTTTACTTTTCTCCTCAAACAATATATATATATATATATATATATTATGATTTATTCCTAAATGGAGGTGTATTTCCTTATTCGGGATTTGAAAATATATGAATTATGACAATATGGAGTTTATTCCAAATTATAACTAGTCCCAAGTTGGGACCATAAATTTTTATTCCTAAATAGAATTTATTTTTTAATAGAGTATTTTTTTTTGAGAGATTTTACTGTAATTCTTAACAAGGTATTATTGGTCTCTTGGTTATTTTTTATTTTAGTTATTTGTGTCTAATGATTGATAATTTGATAATGACATTTTTGTTGATTAATTAAAAATTTGTTTAGATTTATTGTTCTATTCATTTACGATACTAAACATTGGGATTAGATAAATATAGCAAGTGAAAATAGCTGACTTTGCTCTTTTATATATAGTATTATTTTCTTGCCCCAACTTTAACAGCAACTCCTTTTATACTTAAATTGTCGGAATTATCATTTACTCGAATTCATTCGAGTCATATATTATACTTTTGAATAACAAAATTTCGAGTCAACTTGCAAAATATACAATATCAGTTTTCGGGTAACACGAGTTACACAATCGAGTAACACGGTTGACTTATCGGATAACCCGAAAACAGACTCGAGTATGTCATCGAGTAACACGAGAATGGTAAACTAATTCTTTGAGTATTTTTCTGATATTTCAAGTATATATATTATTTGAAATTAAGCTACAGATATAGATTTTATTTTTTGCAGTTAAAATAATCCTTGTTCTTCGAGTGAGAGAGAACTCCTGATGTGAGATAATTTATTAGAAAAAAATAAAAATATTGCTGAGAGATAGTTGAATGGATGTTGTGGCTTGCTCGAGCATGGTATTTATTTAAATGAATGTTACTCGTGTTAGTCGGACTCGATTACAACGTCGAGTTACTCGGGTCACAATTCGAATTACTCGAGTTACTCAACCGTCATATACGAGTTACTCGAGTCTCATTCGACTTACTCGAGTAATTATGACGAGTTACTCGATTTTTGTCATTCGAGTGACCCGACAAATTAACTCGAGTGACACAGGTAACTATGAGGTGTTACTCGTTTACATAATCGTGTTACTCTACGGGGCAATTGTGTTACTCGACGGGGCAATTGTGTTACTCGACGGGGTAATCGTGTTACTCGAGTTTGTAATTCGTGTTAATATTGTATATAAGTTGACGCAAATTTTTATTACTCGAAAGTATAATATATTGTTGAAACAATATTTTTCATAACATATTTTGATGATGTTTTGAACAAAATAACCCTAACATATTTTACAAAGATAACGTACGTAATATACCTTTCATAATGTATGTAATATGCATTGTTCTATCACACGTTAAATTGCAGGGTTACTGTAATATCCGCATTTTTTTTCTCGGTATTTTCATTTTTCGGTGTATTTCTCGTTTTTAGCGACCCTCGTGTAACCGTATTAATTTTTTAGAATAATTGTTTCGAGACTTTTTGTCATCCAGTTCTACGTTTATTGGTTCTTCCGTCGTTTATTGATCTGATTCTCGTAATTATTGTTCGGAACCGCCGTTTCGGGGTTGCCGTGGATCCATTCTAGGTTATTATGCATTTTGAGATGTTCCGTTTGATGTTTCATTCATGTTCCGGTATTTTAGACCGTTAATATTTTGTGGCTAGCGCGCGCTAATCTTTCTGCATAGCGTACGCTAGGGATCCCTTAGTAGCGCACGCTAGCGAGCTGAGCCTGGGAGTGGCAGTGAACTTATTTCTGATTCCAGTCCTCTGGACTAGCGGATTAGTGTACGCTACGTTGTCTAGCGCACGCTAATGTCGGAGGACTAGCGCGCGCTAACGTGACTGTTCAGTACTGGACAATTTGTCCTGGACTCGTTCAGGTGCCCAGGTAGCGCATGCTATAGCTCGATAGCGCGCGCTACCGAGTCTGCGTTAGCGCACGCTAGATAGTAGTAGCGCACGCTAACGGTCCAGAACAGTGAGTCATGGACTGTAATATAACTGGGTAGCGCACGCTAACCCTTAGCCGTTAGCGCGCGCTAAGCCGTGTGGCTATATATACCCAGAGTTGACTTTGGACGGATCTATTTCTCATTTCACCTCCTTCTCCGCGGCTTTGGCGATTTTGAGCGATTTCTTGGCGATTTCATCCTCCAATCATCTCAACCATCATCTTCTTTGAGTTCTTGGTGTATAATAACAACATCAACACGAATCTTTCATTCTAATCCAAGGTATACTTTTGAGTAAATTGGGGGTTTTCGGGGTTTTCTTCGATTCGTTCCATACGGTTGATTAATTCATGTTAAATATGATTAATCTTGCTAGTATTCTTGTTTTCCCTACGGATTCATGGCATATTTTGTGGTTGTTGCGTATTCGAGAGGGTTTGGTTGTGGTCCGCCCTCGTTGTTATTTTTATACGAATATACATGAATCGTACGTGGGTTTTCGGGTGTATTCCATTTCCGTATTCGTTTAGAGTTGGTTGTGATTATGTTCTTCGAATCGTTAGGTTCGGTTCCGTTGGTTCCTAGCGTTCGTCGGTGATTTTTCTTCCCATTCGTTGCGTCGTCAATTATTCAAGGCAAGTATTTTTGGAAACCTTTATGCTTAACGTGAAATGGTAATGTATATTGTGTGTGATTTGCTCACCTCGGGAGGGTCCGACGGGATCACGGAGGGAATCCAATGGTTTTAGCTCTGGATTCATGAGTTTGTTTAGCTAGCCAGCTCGGGAGGGTCCTTAGAGGCCTCGAGTGGGATTTGTAGCTTCGTCTCGGTCCTAGGCGATGCATGTGCGTGATTTGTTTTATGATTTGGCCAGCTCGAGAGGGTCCTTAGAGGCCTCGAGTGGGATATGTGGCTTCGTCCCGGTCCTAGGTAAATGTGATTGACTATTTGTTTTCGGAAAAGACATGTCTCGTTTTGGTTTTGAATTGATTTGGTGCATTGTACTATGAAATGTGTAAGCGAATGGTTGGCCTTGATTACTTGTACTAGCGTAATTGCTAACCCCTTTGGGGACCCGTTTTGGAGAAATTCTTGTTATGGATTTCAGGTTATGTTCTGCCGGACGAGCGGGCGCTGGGACAGTACGACGATGTTGGCCAGGGTCGTTGACATGTGCATTCGAGTCTTCTTATTTCTCTGGTCCCTTTCGATATGGTTGTTTCCCATATTTATAAATTTATAGATTGTACTCGCGAGTACCTAGGCTTTTCACTCCAAACTTCGTCTTGTATTAACTAAAGTTGCTATATTCTCGGTTGATGTTTATTACGCTGGTTGTTCCGGGCGTATTTTTATATGTTGTATTATTTAAATGTGTGTCCTCGCTAACTGAGATGGTTAGTCGAGTGGTGTTTTCTTGTTTTAGCCCGGTGGGTCCCATGTAGGGGTCCACGGTGCTGTAATATACTTCGAATATCTCGGGGGTGTTACAGAAAATGGTATCATAGCACTAGGTTTATGGATACCTAGGCTTGTCGGTTATTTGGGTCTAGTTGTGTTTTGTTTTGCACATTGTCACACCGATGCCAGCATTTCAGTACTTCCAGTGTTCGTAAGTTTTCCTTACTCGATTCTTTATTTTCTCGTACCATATTTCCGTTTCTTGAACTGTGGTTATTTTCCCTCTTTTACTTATCATCGAGTTGCGTTTTGCCACCTCTTAACACCAGCATGGATGCTGGAAGGGGTCGTGGTCGTGGTCCTGGCCGTGGACGCGGCCGGGGACGTTGGGCAGCCGGTGGGGCGGCCACGTCGCATTCTTCGGGAGCCGGCAGTACCGGTTACCGTCATAGCCATGCTTCTTCTCAAGATGGCGCCGACCTTGGTATTTCGGCTGTCATGCAGCAAATGGTGAACCAGATGGCGGCTATAGCTCAGGTGGTTCAGAACCCGAATCCGGCCCATGCTAATCGGGACGGAGCAGACCGTTGGCTTCAATATGTCATCAAGATGCATCCTTCTCAGTTTTCGGGAGCATCAGACCCGATCGGCTGGGAGGGGTGGATAAAGGATATATCTAAAGTCTTCATTGCCACCAACTGTCCTGAGGACCGTAAGGTCCCTATTGCCCAGTACTTTCTTACTGAGGACGCTACTGGTTGGTGGGAGGCCGTTGGGCCTAAGGACTACATTGTTTCATGGGTGGAGTTCAAGGACCTAATGGAGATCGAGTATTGCCCGTGGCCGGTTAGACAGGCTCAAGTCCATGCCTTCTATGATGCTCAACCGCGGGATATTCCTGTCTCTCAAGCTATTTCCGATTTCAACAAGGAGTTGGGCTATGTGAAGACCCAAGTTGTCGAGGAGAACGACAAAATTTTTCACTTTTCCAGGCGGATGAAACTGTCAATTCGGGACTATATGTCTGGGCTCGTCTGCACTACTTTGAAGGATTATCAGAGTAGGGCTCTTGCTTACGATATGTCGGTGACGACCAGTGATGTGGCTCGTGAGAGCAAGAAGCAGTCGGAAATTTTTCTGGTCCCAAGGGTGGAGGCCAGCAGAAATATCAGGCTGCGAATATTTCTACGGGCGGTTCGGCTCGTTTCTATGGGAGTTTTCGAGGTGCCACCGGAACCTCTGTTTGTGATCCCATATGCTTTAACTGTGGCCAGTCGGGCCATAGGAACTGGCAGTGTCCTCGTCCGAAGTTGACTTGTCATACTTGTGGTCACTCGGGCCACAAGGCTCTCTTTTGTGAACAAGTCAGGCAGATTCGCGAGACCCGTGATTCTTTTCCAGCACCTAGTGAGCCGAGTGTGAACTAGGGCTCGTTTGCTCCACAGTCTCCACCGAATGCCAACCGAGGTAGAGGTCGGGGTCAGCCCGCTAGAGTAGGAGCTTCCAGTGTCGGCTCTGCCCAGCCGCGTATCTACGAGATGAGGAGGGCCGATGATCCAGCGGCCACTGTGGCGACAGGTACCGTTCATATCCATTCTCATCCTGTCAGTGTGCTTTTCGATTCTGGTGCTACACAATCATTCATATCATTGGAGTGTGTGCGCCGTTTGAGTCTCGACTGTTTGTCGCCTTGCGAGTCTTTCATCGTTAAACTTCCTAGCGGTGATAGGATCGTTGGCGATCGAGAGGTCCGAGACTGCTCTGTGTTTATTTGTGAGAGAGCTTGGCTCTCTAATCTTATTGTCGTTAATATTGAGGGGTGAGGATTTAATTCTCAGGGATGATTGGCTCGAGCGGTGTTAGGCGTATTTTTATATGCTTATTTATCATTATTTTGTATTATTTTGGAGAGTGAAATTGCTTTTATGAGCCTTTAATACCTTAATTTTGTATGCTTGGCAGGAGATTGGAGTCCGGAAGCTAAAATGAGGCGAAAGCAGGGCGCAGCAAATTTTGGCTGTGAGCCGCGGCACAAGGAAGCAGGGCCGCGGCACACGTAGAAGATCAGCAAGCACAGAGTAAACTGTACTCTGTGTCGCGGCACAGCCCAGGTGAGCCGCGGCACAGAGGAATTTAATGACGCCCAGGCATCCAGCTGAAGGCAATGTGCCGCGGCACAGATTTAGTGCGCCGCGGCACACTTGGCGGTTTTTGTATGCATCGCGCGGATTTGGGCCGTTTCGAAGCCAGTTTTCGACCTACTCATACGGACGCGATTTGGAGGCTGTGAAAAGCTATAAATAAGGGTTTAAGACCCTAATTGATCTATCTTGGAATCTTTTAAAATCTGTGGATCTTGAGCTTGGAATCAGAGAGGAGAGACGGCAGAAGAGGAGGGAAGCAGAAGACTTCAAGAGCAGAGGGCGGAAGCCGAAGAACGGAGGAATCCGAGCTTCATCTGCGTTTGATTTTAATGCTTTCATTCATTTATTCTGTATTTTCAATTATTAGTATGTCAGGCTAAAACCCTAATCTAGGATTTTGATGAAACATACGTTTTGATGGATTTGCTTGAGATTATCTAATTAATTACCTTTTTGTTGAGTTTTCCCAATCATGTTTAATGCTTGCAATTATCTGGCCAATAGTTGTATTGATTTAATCGTTCAATTAGAATCCGGAGAGGAGAATTGGTGAGGACCGTTTTATTCTGTGAGATAGGAATATACTCATAGGAACTACGTGGCCTTTTGGAGATTTTATGCTTTTTGCCTATTGACGAATTAATTCACCTAGGGATAGAGTGCGTTATTCGCCTTTAGACAAATCTATTGAACTCGGGAGAGGCGGTAGAATACATTAGCAATCTCCGCCTTCAATAAATTGGGAAAATTATTTACTACGGATAATCGAGAGTAAATTCGGATAAATCGAGGTGGATTCAGAATCCTAGACTTATTCATCATTTGATTCCCTTTTCTTCAAGCTATCGTTTTCTACTATTTAGTCTTTTAATAATTCTTTTAGAAATTAATTGCAAAACCCAAATTCGATTGTTCGAATAAAACTGGAATACATAAAAATCGGTAGTTAGTGATTCAGTCCTCGTGGGAACGATACTCACTCATCACTTTATTACTTGTAAACGATAACGTGCACTTGCGTGTAAGAAATATCGCAACAAGTTTTTGGCGCCGTTGCCGGGGACTGAAATTTTGCTAATATCGATTTCAGTATTTCTAGTCTTAGTTTGAACGTTTTTATTTTATTATTTTGTGTATTTAATTTCGTTTATTTGTTTTTCCTTTCAGGATCTTTCGTGTAGTGCATGAGAAAACTCGGTAACGAAGGCCTACTACCTTTGGATACCGAGCTCGAGCGCACTCTTCGAAGGAACAAGAAAGAGAAACGAGAGCTACAGACGACGGTGATCATGGCCGAAAATATCGAAATTCCTGGAGGAGATAACCATGTGCAGCAAGTGCAACCGGCACTAGCTCTTCGAGATTATGCCATGCTGCAGATCAACGCAAACTTTTCGGGGATTCGGCGTCCCACTATCCAAGCCAACAATTTCGAGATCAAGCCTGCGATCATTCAGATGGTGCAAGCGAGCCAATTTTGTGGATTGCCGAATGACGACCCAAACGCTCATATTGCTTCTTTTCTTGAGATTTGTGACACGTTCAAGAATAATGGTGTCACTGACGATGCGATCCGATTACGGCTTTTCCCTTTCTCTTTGAGGGATAAAGCGAAATTTTGGCTAAATTCCTTACCGCCGGGGTCGATCACAACATGGGCAGAGTTAGCGCAAGCCTTCCTTGCCAAATTCTTCCCACCTTCTAAGACGGCGAGATTGAGAAACGAGATCACCACTTTTGGACAGTATGATATGGAATCGCTCCACGAGGCATGGGAGCGATATAAAGATTTGCTACGGAGATGCCCACATCACGGCCTTCCAGACTGGCTTCAAATTCAGACGTTTTACAATGGATTGAGTGCCTCTACACGCACTCTCGTGGATGCAGCCGCCGGTGGGGCTTTGATGGGAAAGACTATGGCCGAGGCACACTCATTGTTAGAAGCTATGGCCGCAAATGCATATCAATGGCCATCTGAACGATTGACGCCGAAGCGAGTTATGGAAGTTTCTAGTAATGATCCGATTTCCACATTGTCAGCTCAAGTCGCCGCCTTAACCCAACAGCTCCAAGCATTTTCGCATGCTCCTTCCCCCGTTACCATTGAGACATGCAATTGGTGTAACGGATCCCACCCGAGCGCAGAGTGTCAAGACGGAAACCCGTTCGAGCAACATCCGATGGAGCAAGCTCAATTCGTGGGAAATGGAAATCGACAAAATAATCCGTACTCCAACACGTATAATCCGGGGTGGCGTAATCATCCCAAATTTTTGTGGAGAAACGGACAGAACTCAAACCAGCCCCCGTTCGCTCAGAACCAACAGCAGCCCCCTCCCGCTCCAAAAGTTTCTCTCGAGGAAGCACTTGCGAAATTGGCGGCGAATACTAGTCAATTCATGACCCGTACTGAAGAGACATTGCAAAATCATTCCGCTTCCATTCGAAACTTGGAGGTCCAGCTGGGCCAAATTGCTAATGTGTTGACAACCCGCCCGGAGGGAGCATTGCCAAGTACAACAGAGACAAATCCTAGAGAGAGTCTTAACGCAATCAGCTTGAGAAGCGGGAAAGAGGTGTTGGACCAGCCCGAGAGGTGTGAAAAGAGGAATGACATTGAGGATAAGAATAATTTAGCGACAGAGGAGTCACAAGATTGGAGACCTTCGATAACATTTCCGGATAACCCGAAGGCACATGTACCCCCTGTCCCGTTTCCACAGAGATTACAGCAGAATAAGGCAGACAAACAATTCTCTAAGTTCCTTGACGTGTTCAAAAAGCTTCACATTAACATTCCATTCGCCGACGCATTGGAACAAATGTCGAGCTACGCTAAATTCATGAAAGAGATATTATCGAAGAAAAGAAAACTCGAGGAGTTTGAAACTGTCGCCTTGACGGAGGAATGCAGCGCGATTCTTCAAAAGAAGCTCCCACCAAAATTGAAAGATCCGGGAAGTTTCAACATACCGTGCACCATGGGGAATCTTTCTTTTAATAAGGCATTGTGCGATCGCGGTGCTAGTATTAACCTCATGCCTTTGTCTATTTTCAAGAAGCTGGGAATTGGGGAAGCAAAGCCGACGACGGTCTCCTTGCAGTTAGCGGATCGATCTATTAAATATCCAAGGGGAGTGATTGAGGATGTATTAGTGAAGGTGGATAAATTTATCTTTCCAGCGGACTTTATTGTTCTCGACATGGAGGAATATGAAGATATCCCGATTATCTTGGGACGACCATTTTTAGCGACCGGCAGAACTCTTATTGACGTGGAAAAAGGAGAACTAACTCTGCGAGTTCAAGAGGAGCATGTCACGTTCCAAGTGTTCAAATCTTTTCCATGTCCCGGAAGTGTTGATAGAAGGTCACAAATTGAAAGTGTAGATGCCGTTGAAAAAGAAAAACACCGAAAACATCGCCGGTCGAAAAATTCAGATTCTGTGTCAGATGGTCCAATTTTTAAGAAGGATGTAGAACGAGCAGCATTTCTCGAGCATACGGACAAGTCTGCTGCAGTCTTGAGTGCATCCGGGAAGGAGGGGAATAAGCCGGAAGCCCAGCGGACATCTAGTCATGAGAAAAACGGGTGTTTCGGGAAGTTGTTCTCGTCAAAACCTTTCCGCAAACAACATTCGATGTCCGAACCGAAAGTCGAATCGTTAACGACCGATGGTCATAATTTTAAAAACTATATTAACGGTTCGATAAACGGGGCGGAAACCAAATGGAGTTTGCGAAAAGCGAACTAATTTTTTTTAAAATAGGTCCGGCTGAAGACTATAAACTTAGCGCTTCTCGGGAGGCAACCCGAGTTCGTAGTTGTAGATTTTTTGCGTTTCTATATTTTTCTTGCATTCTGGATTTTTATTTTTCATCAATTTGTGCTTTAATTTGCTTCTGCCTCTCGTTTTTAACGTGTTTTTCTCAAAATTCTGTGCAGGAAAGTCCCAGGGGGAGAATATTTTGCTTGAGCCGCGGCACAATTATTGTGAGCCGCGGCACACACAAATCGAAAGGATAAGCTAAACCCACTGTACCCTGTGCCGCGGCACGGCATAAATGAGCCGCGGCACACTTGAGCCTTGAGCCGCGGCACACTGAAACTGAGCCGCGGCACACGACAAAACATGAAAACAGGTAAAATGGACTGTACCCGGTGCCGCGGCTCACTAGAGCTGTGCCGCGGCACACCATGCGGAATTGGAAAGGCCAGGTACCTTATAACCCGAAATCGGCCGACCACCCCAGGTAAGTTTTCCCTTCCTGTTCATCTCCCTAGTGCGCGCGACCGGCCGAAGTACTCTTCCAGTTTTATTCTTGTGATTTTTTTCTTGCATTTTTCACAAACAAATCAAGGTATGTTCCAATCTCTAATCTCTACTTGTTCTATGTATTTAAATTTAAAGTTGTGTATGCATTGGATGGATTGAATATATTCATTTTCCTTCAAAAGTTCTAGGGTGGTTTAGTGGATGACATGAACTTTTAATCGAATTTTCATGGGTATTTTGGATTATTGATGAATTGAGTATGTAGTTTGGATGGTAAATGATTTGTGTTTCTGTTCTTGGGGGTTGAATCGAGCCATAGCCATGTTCATTCTTCAAGTAAACTCTTGCCCATTAGGTGTTCGATGAAATGTCTAAGTGAAAAAAATTTTCTTTGTTAAAGCAATCTTTTGAATCTTTGTGCAACGTATTCGTTCTGAAATTACAGCAAGCCCAACCCTTACGTCCAGTTTAAACGTTAAAGTTCAATTTCATCTTTCTCTCACGAATGTGCTATCTTGTTAAATTCTTGATTTCCGGCTGGACATCTTTAGCCGAGTGATGATTATTGTTGTTATTTTTTGCGTAAATAAACCCTGGTGTTGTACTTTTCAGGACTGACTATGGCTAGGACGAAGAAGCTGAGCAAGAGAGCCAGGACTCAGTCATCCCCCACTCGAGGGGAAACCTCTCGTAGCCGCGCTGAGTCTGAGGGGCACCAGTTCTCCGACCCTGAGATCCACAAAATCTTCAATGAGAAGATTCGGCCGCGACCTCTTATCCCGGAGAGGGGATTTACTCCAGCTCCCCAAGACGGGGAACTGCTTACAATGATAGATGAGATGGGGTGGGCCAGATTTGCTGCACCCCCCGAGCCAGCGGTTATTTCGATAGTGCAGGAGTTCTATGCCAGCGCATTACTAAAGCACATTCGGGCAGGCCATACGTTGCCGTCGTTAGACTCTCGGACTCAGGTCGATGTCCGAGGCATTACGATTGATTTTTCCACAGCTGCTTTTCGGAGGTTGTTTGGGCTTCCGGTGGTAGACGAGACGGCCTATGACCGAGTTATGACTAGCCTCACGAAGGAGGCTTTGCTCGAGACTATTGCGCAGCCCGACTCAGATTGGGAGCAGCGCGCACCGGGTTCTTCCACTTTCCATTTCAAGAGCTCGCGCCTCAGCCGGCTCGGGCGTGCCTGGCTATATTTTATCTGCGCACGCATTGACCCCACCTTTCAGATCCGCACTGTTTTTCTCTCCCGCGCCCGGACACTTTATGCTATCACATCCGGGTTGCGTTTCGATGTGGCCCCTCTCTTAGTCCGTTCCATATTCCAGTGCATTCAGGGAGGAGCCAAGACGGGGTTGAAGTACCCCTCTCTCATCTGCGCTTTGTGCCGGCATTCGGGGCTGACGTGGTCAGACGACGAGCCGATGCTTGCTCCCCAGGCCCCGATCGACCACCGCATCATCTCACATTTTGACCAGTGGGGAGGAGCGCCGGCGCACGCTCGGGGGAGAGGATTTCTGCTGGAGGAGGCCCACGAGGGGTCCCCCGAGCCTATTTTGCTGACACATGGAGATGCCGGACCGCCGCCCGACAGAGAGAGATTGCAGGAGATGTTTGATGGGCTGAGGGAGGATCTGAGGAGAGAGAGAGAGGAGCTGAGAGAAGAGACGAGGAGAGTGAGAGAGGATATGAGAGATGAGATGAGTAAAGAGAGGGAGAGTATGCTGACTGCCATGCGAGAGGAGCAGCGGACGGAGCGAGAGAGCGTTATTGCTGCCGTCAGAGCTGAGATGCGAGAGCAGGCCCGCCGGGCCAACCGACGAGAGGCGAGGCGTCTGGCAGCGAGGGACGCCTATCATCAGGAGCACCTTGCAGCATGGACGGCTCATATCATGCATCCAGACGGGCCATTTATTGCACCCGCCCGGCCAGCCACACCACCCTCCTCACCGGATGATGCCGGCACCAGCTCGTGAGGGGACTGGAGGGGAGTACTTGACCTTTTACTTTTATTGCATATCATATTTTGTCCATTGAGGTCAATGTACGTCCTAAGTTTGGGGGGGTTTACTTTCAGTTGCTACATTCATTGCTGTACTGATTTTGTTGCACTTTTCATTACTTTGCGTTATTTTTTTTTCGATAGCCTTGCTTGTCTTGATTTTACTTTTATTCGTGAATTTTTCGTGCTTCTATTTGTGTAATACTGATGTTACGATACTGTTTTTCTCTCTGAAGAAACGGTCGAGTTCTAGTCGCGTTGTAGTCAGTGATTTCTGTTTCTGCTTAGTATTCATTTAGGTCCGAAAATTTTTCGTGATTGTAGAGGTCTTGGCGGATAAGAGAGGATACATACTTGTTTTAAAATCACCGTCGATACGTTTAGTTACATTTTTCGGTTAGTTAGTCGTCCAGTTACATTAGTCGTGCTGGCACTTAGAGTGAGTTTAGAGTCAGTCAGTTTTTCCCAAAAGTTGAGATAATTTTGTTTTATGAGGGGAAGTCTAGTAACCGGGGGTATTCACGTGACCCGTTGTTTACTCTCGCGTAAAACGACGACCCTGATTAGACTAGTGATTTAGAAATTTCACATGTGCCGATGATAGGGAGCCTAGTAACCGGGGTATTCACGCGACCCGTTGTTTACTCTCGCGTAAAACGGCGACCTTGATTTGGACATGCGGGAATTATATATTCGAGTTGTTTCTCCACTGTAGAAGGGAACTTAGTAACTAGAAGCATCCATGTTCCCCATGAGTGTCTTTTACGTCAAACGGTTTCCCAATACATGAGAATGGAAGTTCCACCCTAGGATTATCCCGATGAAACATCCCGAGATCCGATCCTAGTGGTTAACTCGAATCAATTTCTTGAGCATATATATATAAGGGAATACTGTCCGAGGATTAATTTTATGAAACTCGTGAAAATTTTGCCATTTAGACTGTGGAACGGGACGAACTAGCTTGTTTATTTTAGCCTTTCATATTGACGGTCGATTTGATTCACGTTTGTTAATCTTTGAGCTGGATTTTCTTCATGAACGAGTGATTAGGACTGAACTTGGTTACTTTGTGGAATCAGTGTTCTGAGTGCAGCTCGCTATTACGATACTCGTATTATTCAGAGAAAATTTCAGGATAGTATTGATTGGGTAGAGCACGATGAGTTGCATGATTATTCACGACATTCTTTTATTGAAATTAATTTTTTTTGCTTGAGGACAAGCAAAGGATTAAGTTTGGGGGTATTGTTAGGCGTATTTTTATACGCTTATTTATTATTATTTTGTATTATTTTGGAGAGTGAAATTGCTTTTATGAGCCTTTAATACCTTAATTTTGTATGCTTGGCAGGAGATTGGAGTCCGGAAGCTAAAATGAGGCGAAACGGGCGAAAACGGCAAATTTTGGCTGTGAGCCGCGGCACAAGGAAGCAGGGCCGCGGCACACGTAGAAGATCAGCAAGCACAGAGTAAACTGTACTCTGTGCCGCGGCACAACCCAGGTGAGCCGCGGCACAGAGGAATTTAATGACTCCCAGGCATCCAGCTGAAGGCAATGTGCCGCGGCACATATTTAGTGCGCCGCGGCACACTTGGCGGTTTTTGTATGCATCGCGCGGATTTGGGCCGTTTCGAAGCCAGTTTTTGACCTACTCATACGGACGCGATTTGGAGGCTGTGAAAAGGTATAAATAAGGGTTTAAGACCCTAATTGATCTATCTTGGAATCTTTTAAAATCTGTGGATCTTGAGCTTGGAATCAGAGAGGAGAGACGGCAGAAGAGGAGGGAAGCAGAAGACTTCAAGAGCAGAGGGCGGAAGCCGAAGAACGGAGGAATCCGAGCTTCATCTGCGTTTGATTTTAATGCTTTCATTCATTTATTCTGTATTTTCAATTATTAGTATGTCAGGCTAAAACCCTAATCTAGGATTTTGATGAAACATACGTTTTGATGGATTTGCTTGACATTATCTAATTAATTACCTTTTTGTTGAGTTTTCCCAATCGTGTTTAATGCTTGCAATTATCTGGACAATAGTTGTATTGATTTAATCGTTCAATTCGAATCGGGAGAGGAGAATTGGTGAGGAACTATTGGTGAGGACCGTTTTATTCTGTGAGATAGGAATATACTCATAGGAACTACGTGGCCTTTTGGAGATTTTATGCTTTTTGCCTATTGACGAATTAATTCACCTAGGGATAGAGTGCGTTATTCGCCTTTAGACAAATCTATTGACCTCGTGAGAGGCGGTAGAATACATTAGCAATCTCCGCCTTCAATAAATTGGGAAAATTATTTACTACGGATAATCGAGAGTAAATTCGGATAAACCGAGGTGGATTCAGAATCCTAGACTTATTCATCATTTGATTCCCTTTTCTTCAAGCTATCGTTTTCTATTATTTAGTATTTTAATAATTCTTTTAGAAATTAATTGCAAAACCCAAATTCGATTGTTCGAATAAAACTGGAATACATAAAAATCGGTAGTTAGTGATTCAGTCCTCGTGGGAACGATACTCACTCATCACTTTATTACTTGTAAACGATAACGTGCACTTGTGTGTAAGAAATATCGCAACAAGCGGCGTGGCGCAATCATGAACTACCGCACGAGAATCATCACTGTGTTAGCCGAGGACGGCACCGAACACTCTTTCACGGGGCAAAAGAGGGGAAACCAGAAGTTCGTTATTAACGCCTTGAAGGCGATGAGACTCCTGCGAAAGGGGTGTACTGGTTATTGGTGCTATGCCTTGAAGGAGGAGGATGGTGGAGTCGAGTTTTCATCGATTCCAGTCATTAGTGAGTTTCCTGATGTATTTCCTGACGAGTTACCGGGATTGCCACCGGATCGTGAGGTCGAGTTTGCTATAGAGTTAGAGCCGGACGCGGATCCGATTTTGAAGGCGCCGTATCGCATGGCACCTTCAGAGATGGCCTAGTTGAAGAAGCAATTGAGTGAGCTTCTTGAGTCGGGGTATGTTTGACCGAGCACTTCGCCTTGGGGCGCACCGGTCTTGTTTGCGCGGAAGAAGGATGGTTCACTGCGTTTGTGTATCGACTATCGCGAACTAAACAATGTGACCATCAAGAACAAATATCATTTGCCGAGGATTGATGACTTGTTCGATCATTTGCAGGGAGCTGTGGTATTCTCGAAGATTGATTTGAGATCGGGGTACTATCAGCTCCGGGTGAGGGAGTCCGATGTGTCGAAAACAGCTTTTCGGACGAGATACGGACATTATGAGTTTGTAGTTATGCCTTTCGGGTTAACTAATGCGCCGGTGGTGTTCATGCAGTTGATGAACAAAGTCTTTATCGAGTATTTGGATAAGTGTGTCGTCGTCTTCATTGACGATATTCTTATTTATTCGAGGAACAAGGAAGAGCATGCCCATCATTTGCGAGTAGTGTTAGACATTTTGAGGACCGAGCAACTCTATGCGAAGTTCTCGAAATGTGAGTTCTGGCTGAAGGAAGTGATGTTTTTAGGTCACTGATCTCAGCCGAGGGGGTTCGTGTGGATCCGCAGAAGATTGAGGCAGTGTTGGATTGGGCACCGCCCAAGAATGTGAAGGAGATCCGTAATTTCTTGGGTTTGGCCGGCTACTACCGTAGGTTCGTCGAGGGTTTCTTGAAACTGACTCGGCCACTTACACAGTTGCTCCAGAAGTCCGAGAAGTTCGTCTGGAATGACGAGAGGCAATCGAGTTTTGAGGAGCTAAAGAGGCGTTTGACTTCGGCCCTGATTTTAGCGTTGCCGTGTGGCAACGGGGGTTTTGCTGTTTATAGTGATGCTTCGGGTCAGGGTCTTGGGTGCGTATTGATGCAGCACGGAAACACCATTGCATATACGTCGAGACAGTTGAGGCCGTATGAGCTTAACTACCCTACTCATTATTTGGAGTTAGCGGCAGTTGTTTTTGCGCTTAAGATTTGGTGTCACTATCTTTCGGATCTGCATGCCAGATTTTTACCGATCATAAAAGTCTGAAATACATATTTACTCATCAGGAGTTGAATATGAGGCATAGGAGGTGGTTAGAGTTGATTAAGGATTATGACCTCGAAATCCTTTATCATCCGGGCAAGGCGAACGTCGTGGCCGACGCCTTGAGTCGGAAACCGGTAGCGTTGCAAACACTTGAGATCCTTACGTCTCAATCTGAGCTTCGGCGGGTTTTGATTGAGTTGGATGTTGAGATTTTGTTGCCTGGAGCTGTCGGGCAACTTTGTACTTTAGAGATTTCGTCGTCTTTGATCGATGAAATTAAGCTGAAGCAGTTGGAGGATCTAATGATTACTAAAATCCGAGAGAATGTTCTTAAGGGAAAGTCTCCTGGGTTTGTGATTCACGGGGATCGTGTTTTGAGATTCCAGGGTCGGCTTTGTGTATTGAACGACTCAGAGTTGAGACAGAGTATTTTGCGTGAGGCCCATGCTACACCTTACTCCGTTCATCCTGGTTCGAGTAAGATGTACAAGGACCTGAGACGGAATTTCTGGTGGAACGATATGAAGGAGGAGGTCGCACAGTTTGTAGCGAGATGTTTGACTTGTCAGCAGGTCAAAATCGAGCATCAGCGACCGGTCGGGTTATTGCAGTCACTTCCCATTTTGGAATGGAAATGGGAAGATATATCGATGGATTTCATTACGAGTTTGCCGAGATCGAGGTTGGGCATGAATATGGTCTGGGTGATTGTTGATCGTCTGACCAAGTCGACACATTTTCTGGGCATCAAGGACACTTGGGGCCCGGAGAAGTTGGCTCGTGTGTTTATCGCGCAGATTGTGAGGCTTCACGGTACTCCGAAGTCTATTGTTTCGGATCGTGATGGCCGTTTTGTATCGCACTTTTGGTAGGCGGTGCATAAGGCGTTGGGTACTCGTTTGCGTTTGAGTACCTATTTTCATCCTCAGTCAGATGGACAGTCGGAACGCACTATCCAGACGTTCGAGGATATGTTGCGTGCTTGTGCTCTCGATTGGAGCAGTGACTGGGAGGAGCATTTGCCATTGATCGAATTCACGTACAACAATAGTTGGCACGCGTCGATTCAGATGGCACCGTATGAGGCACTTTATGGGCGGCGTTGTCGATCACCGATTTGTTGGAATGAGGCGTCCGATTTGGTCGGTACCGAGCCGGATATCGCTTTAGAGACGAGGCGGAAGATAGAATTAATTCGGGAACGGATGTTGACTGCCCAGAGTCGACAGAAGTCATATGCCGATGTCCGTCGTCGACCTTTGAAATTCGAGGTGGGAGACCACGTTTTGCTAAAGGTGTCGCCGACGAGAGGAGTTTTCCGTTTCGGGAAAAAGGGGAAGTTGAGTCCGAGATTTATTGGACCCTTCGGGATTCTCGAGCGAGTCAGTGGGTTGGCATACCGTTTGGCGTTACCCCCGGCCCTGAGTCATGTTCATAGCGTTTTTCATATTTCCCAGCTGAGGAAATATATCCCGGATCCTAGTCACGTCATCGATTATGGTGAGATCGATGTCGCCGAGGATATTACTTTTGAGGAGCGTCCTTTGAAGATTTTGGAGCATCGTGAGAAGCGACTGAGGCATAAGAGCATCCCTTTGGTCAAGGTGCAGTGGTCGAGACACAGTGTCGATGTAACACCCCCAAATCCTATTGGGTTATTACAGTGCCGTGGACCCCACGCCAGGAGATCCACCAGGCGAACGTGACTAAAATACATTAAATTAAACAATAAGGGAAAATCATAGTCCCTACTATGATATCCGACACAATATTCCGATAAGGAATTTCAACGACAACGAAGGGCCTACATGGCCAAAAGAAAAGTACAACAACACCCACGAGCATCTGCTCGGGTAATACATAATGACAATGACTGGCAAACTGGAGAACACTCCAACTGACTGACCAATATGAACAACGCGGACTAGTATCGCTCGAATGCCCCGTCGCCATCATCATGCCCCTGTGTCTCAACTCTCTCCTCGCAAGCACCTAAAACATGAAAACATGTTCCGCACTCACGGGGTCAGTCATCTAGATAATGAACATCAAATATATGTATAACATGATATGCATCCAAAGGCAGAATGAAACGGTACAAGATAATAATACGAGATGCTCACAAACCAAGGTAAGAACCGAGCATTCGTGAAATACTATGCCCACGGCATACTATTAATACCTGTTCAACAGATTAGAACATAAGTGCCCAACGGCGAATCATAATCATAGAATACCACGATGAATTACACGACATGAACCAAACCAGAACTGAATTAAATATGAATCACAATGCCCGAAGGCTCCCATAAAATTATCAAGACATCATAAAGACCTAAAAGTCTCTCAGCCGAAGCTATCAATTAACATAAACACTGAAACCGGAACAGCCCGAAGCTGTAGTTAATGAAGGTTAATAAGATTATAACCACGACTGTGACCTACTGAGCTGTAGGTGTTGGGAAGCCAACCGCGAAGGTTCAAGCCCCAAACTTACCCATAAGATCATAAACACGACCGTGACCTACTGAGTTGTAGGTGTTGGGAAGCCAACCGCGAAGGTTCAAGCCCCAAGCTTACCCATAAGGTCATAAACACGACTGTGACCTACTGAGTTGTAGGTGTTGGGAAGCCAACCGCGAAGGTTCAAGCCCCAAGCTTACCCATAAAGCACTAGCCGAGACTAGCCTCCAAAATATAATTAATCACAAATGACAACGATTCGTAGATTACCAAATTCACGAGAATGATAGTGTGCTATCTTGAGTCGGCCAACACGATAATGATGACTCACGGTTGGGCATCGTACTTGACAGTCCCAATTCAATACCTCGATTACCTTAGAATGGTCAATCGATAACAATGATACGATGAATGAGTGAATACCTCGATTGCCTTAGAACGGCCAATCGATAACAATGATACGAAGGATACCTCGGCACCTTTAATCGGTTACCGACAACAAAGAAGAGAAATGAATGCGTCAACGCCTTCAATCGGCCAAAACAACATCAAGGACAAAACGCCAACATTAATAGCAATGATTACAATGACGTCTTAAATCAAAATTAATATCAATAACAACGATCGATACATCGATACCGCGAACCGGCGATCGACAATAACATTAACAACGAGTATCCCAATGCCTTGAACCGGCCATTAATGATTGATAATAAATATTTGGCATAATTGCCGAAGAGTATCGTATCGAACGATCCCCTAATATTAATGAACTTATGGAGAGACTAAGTCTCGAAATGACACAACGCATTCATACACATATATGATAACATTAATCTCATTGACTAGTACAAGTATAAAACTTGCCTCAACCGAAGGCGATGAATTCCTTCCACGAACAACGAACGGCGTCCTCCGATAAACACAAGTACTCGAACCACCTTGAATGAAATACAATTCATTCAATAACACAATATCAATCGAAATCAACATAACGACCGAAAGAAACTCTTTGAGGCATTTAATCGAACACTAAATGTTCAAAGTTCCTCAAGAACCTAATAACCATCAATCGGGTCGAACGAATCGAAGATATGGATATACAATCCATAGAACACGATTAATAATGTTTATTAACATCAATCGATTCATCAAAATTGGACGAAAAAAGAAATCAAAGTCAAAACTCCCAAAATGGACAATTTTAGGAAAACCAAGAGAATTACCTTGATTCGACGAAGAAGAAGGATTAGATGTTGATATGATCACCTAGAGCCTCCTCAAAACATGATTGGATGGAGTAGAATCGATCATAACCCCAAACCCTAGTTGAATCGCCCGACTACCGCGAGAAAAAGGAGAGAAAGTGAGAAATGAGGTGAAAACCCGTCTGATCCCCCTTATATACTCCAGTGACGCACAACCAAAACGCACAACCAAATGTCCGTGTGTCTGGTCATGCGCCAGGCCACTGCCCGGCCACTGATCTCATGCACGAGCAGCACGCACGAGCACCTGCTCGTGTGTCTTGCTCGTGTGTCCCTGATAGTCGCCAAAGTGTACTGTCCAAATCTGATGCCACGCACCAGCAACACGCACGAGCAGCTGCTCGTGTGTCATGCTCGTGCGTCCCTGCTGAGTGCCAAAATGACAAGGGAACACAAAAATGACAGGACACGCATGTCTACACACGACTTGCACGACTTACACGAATATAAGTCACGTCCAATCGGTGAAACAATCATGGAACTCCCAACACAAAGTGACCAATCATGATGATGATGAAAATATTCTCGTATCGATCACCGAACAGAGATGAGTGATGAATAAAAACTGATATACGACTCCAAGATAAGCCGAAAGATGAACACGAAATGAATGAATACGAATGACGAATGATTATTACTGAGTGAAAAAAATTCTGAGTGGTAATTACTGAATGATAATTAATGAATTTACAACCGGGTATTACATACTCCCCCCCTTAAAAAGAGTTTCGTCCTCGAAACTAAGGGTAAACAACTCGGGATATGAACTATCCATTAGGGTCTGAAAACAACATCTCGAGGAATGCTCCTCAACGCAAAACACTTCGCCTGCACAACTGGGCCAACCCCCATAAGCACTGACTCACGCCTCAAAAGAAAAGTGACAATGCACATATAGTCCTCGGGACCATATCAATCACACGCCCAAGTCCCCATGACTTGCCGTCTCGAATCACAATGAATAATTACCCCGATTATCACAAAATCTCGGGTACAGCACAAAAAGAATGCATCAAATGACCCAAATCTCAAGATTCTCAAATATGATCATTATAAAATAGATCAAAAGTAAATGATCCACAACCACGATACAATAATACGGATTAAGTTACACTTTAATCTGAAAACAGAGAAAGGAAAATATAGGAATGAAGGCCACATATCAAATGTACCCAATACTGATATCCTTCAGATAATTGATCTCCTGAATATCATCGATTTAGGGAGACCCAAATCTGAAATCACTGTTCAATATGATCCCGAAAGGTCATAAGGACAATAATAATCACAATGAATGATAATGAACTGAAATCCAACAAGGATCAAAAATGACTCGTCAGGGTGAAATGATAACGTAATGAGTGATAACTCAAATGAAATGATTGGAACCATTGTTCCCCGTGAAGTGAATGATTAGTTTGATACTCGTAAGTCTCAACATGATTGATATATGATGAATGAATTATATGAATGAATGAACGGCAATGAAATGAATGATTATCCTATTACCGAGCAAAAATTAACTTGCTCAAAACCGGTGATGAATGTCCTTACCTCGGGCTCTCGAAGCCTGGTAGGACCCCTCGAATGAAATACGGGCTGGAGTAACAAAGTCCCTCGAGTCCCTTGAGCTCTCTCTAGATCTACAGGCCCTAGAACTCCTGTAGTATTTCTGAAGGTGTCCAAGTCTCCCACACAGGAAACAAATAATGGCCTGCATCGAGTATCGGGTACTGCAATGTCCTATTACATCACAGTTAAAGCAAACAACGGTCGAACTTGTTGCCTTAGAAGAGGATGTTCCCTCCGCACGAAGACGACTAGAAGATGACCTATTGGATGTCGGAGCCCGATGTCCCTCTGAACGAGCCGGCATTCTAGTCCTCTCACCCAAAGAAACTGAAGGATGCTTCTGAGTAAGCTCCTTGATCAAAAGCTCTGCTCCAAGAGCCTTCTCGATGAACTCACTAAGTGAATTACAATTGAGATTGAACGACTGCATCCTCAACTGCGGATTTAGCCTCTTACTAAAATATTTGATCTTATCCGCCTCAGTACGGATAACTGACGAAGCAAACTGAAGTAGTCCCTGAAACTTCTCAGCAATCACAATAACACCCTCGTCCTCGACGGATTCGGGGTTCAAAACCTCTGACAACTTGGCTTCACGAAGTGGAGCCGGATAATACCTCTCTAACATGAGAGCCTTGAACTCACTCCAAATACAATCACGATCGATGGGTTTCACAGAAAGCCACCACGAATAAGCACCCTTAATCAAGTAATAAGCCGTTACTGCCACTTTTCTCTCTTCTGGACACTGAACCATGTCGATGAGTTGATCAAAATGCTCAAGCCAATGAACAATATCAGCTGGTTCCGACGAACCCTCAAAAGTAGGCGGCCTCTGACGGGAGATATCGCCAACAATCTGATTCACTCCTCCAGTCTGTCCATGAAACGGCACCTGGAATCCCTGTTGCGGTGGACCACGAACCATCGAGGTCTGCATGGTCTCCACCATCCGCGTCATCTGAGTTATCTGGGCCATCATGCCCTGCATAAATATGAATGCGTCAACCCGAACACCTTCCGAGTGAGATGCCTCTCGGGTACGACTCCCTGACAGCGACTGATTATCTGACAGTAAATGAGTAGCATAGCTAACTGATGAACACATGTTATCTCTCGCATTCGTGGGGGCATTCACACGAGGTCCCGGGTTTCGGCCCGTACCGTGGCCTCTTCCTCTGCGTCCTCTGACAGCTCTATCCATACTGAAGCAGGAAAGCCACATGATAATTATAGATCCCGCATGAATATCGCATTATGATTACGTTACTGAATGATAACAATGAGCATACACGCTCTAACACAACGAATGCATTAATAATGCAATAAAATGATCGTAGACATAACGCCGGAATATGATAAGATCGCATGAACGATCAAGTGAGGTGACATGATTATTTGATGAAATTCCTGAAATGATTGCCTTGAACAGGTTAACAAGGTTGAAGATTTGATTTACAAGATCAACAACTGAACCGTGAGATGTACTGGATGGTTAGTGAATTAATATGAACAATGAGATTGACTAAGTGATGAATGAATTAACTGAGTGATGAATGAATTAACTGAGCAATGATATTGACTGGGTGGTGAATGAATTAATTGAGTAATGATATTGACTGAGTGATGAATGAATTAACTGAGTGATGAATGAATTAACTAAGTAATGATATTGACTGAGTGATGAATGAATTAACTGAGTAATGAGGTTGACTGAGTGATGAATGAATTAACATGATCGACAAGATCAAAATGATGATTGAGGATTATTAACTTATGAATGAGTTGATCTTTAACGTTTACACAAGTCACACGTGCTCCAAAACAATTAGTCATGAATCAACCATAACATTAATATCACATATAGGTTTCAACAAAGCATGAATAATTAATGACATGATGAATGTATGAACATAAAGAGAATCGAGTCCTTACACAGGTCATACGAAGCTTCGAGGTCTCGCGATACTAGTCTCAACTGACAACGACTCGATGAATGATTGACTCGTGCAGTCGTACTAATATTACGACTCACAAAATCCGACTGTCCAGATTGTCATAACCTGACAGTCCCACTACTACCGCGTCGGTAGAGCCACACAACTCGCATATCAGGGTACCTCACAACCCAAAAGCTCTGATACCATCTTCTGTAACACCCCCAAATCCTATTGGGTTATTACAGTGCCGTGGACCCCACGCCAGGAGATCCACCAGGCGAACGTGACTAAAATACATTAAATTAAACAATAAGGAAAAATCATAGTCCCTACCATGATATCCGACACAATATTCCGATAAGAAATTTCAACGACAACGAAGGGCCTACATGGCCAAAAGTAAAGTACAACAACACCCACGAGCATCTGCTCGGGTAATACATAATGACAATGACTGACAAACTGGAGAACACTCCAACTGACTGACCAACATGAACAACTCGGACTAGTATCGCTCGAATGCCTCATCGCCATCATCATGCCCCTGTGTCTCAACTCTCTCCTTGCAAGCACCTAAAACATGAAAACATGTTCCGCCCCCACGGGGTCAGTCATCCAGATAATGAACATCAAATACATGTATAACATGATATGCATCCAAAGGCAGAATGAAATGGTACAAGATAATAATAATACGAGATGCTCAAAAACCAAGGTAAGAACCGAGCATTCATGAAATACTATGCCCACGGCATACTATTAATACATGTTCAACAGATTAGAACATAAGTGCCCAACGGCGAATCATAATCATAGAATACCACGATGAATTACACGACATGAACCAAACCAGAACTGAATTAAATATGAATCACAATGCCCGAAGGCTCCCATGAAATTATCAAGACATCATAAAGACCTAAAAGTCTCTCAGTCGAAGCTGTCAATTAACATAAACACTAAAACCGGAACTGTAGTACCCGTAATTTTTATCCCCGGAAATTTTCTATTTTTGGCGGAAGTCTATTTTGACGACTTGCTTGAGACCGTTTCGTCTTCCTGAGAAATGATTAATTCTATACTTTTTGTTATCCGAGTTCGTTTCGGTATCGTTCTGTTGAATTCCGTGTTCTTTATCGACTTTTTCACGTGGGAGTTCGACTTTGTTAGATCACCATTAATTTTTGGTAACTCCAAAAATTCTGAATCTTTGCAATATTATAGAGCATCGAGTTAGCTTTCCAATGGTTCAAACGGTGAGTCAATCGGAGTCCGAACGAGAGAGTTATGGTCGTTTTAACTCACCCGCTCGTTATTGGCGATCATTGCCGGCCGAACTTCGGCCGTGTCGTCCGACACGCCCGTGCCGTACTCGTCCGAAATGCCGGAGTTTCGCCGACCAGACTCGCCGTGTCGTCCGACACGGCCCGTGCCGTACTCTTCCGGATAAGCTCGAACGATCGCCGACACGCCCGACCGTGTCCCGTGACACGGCCGAGTCATGCCCGGGCCGTCGGCGGGTCGCCGTCGGAAGGCCTCGCCGCGACCGTGTCAAGGCAGACACGGCCGAGTCCTGTCGGCCAAGCAGGTAACACGACCGTGCCGACCGCACGGCCGTGTCCGGCGATCAACCCCTATAAAAGGCCCCCGCAGACGCTTTTTCCGCCATTTTTCACCTTCTTCTTCTCCTCTTCCGCAGCTTGGCGTGTTCTAATCTTGAAGCCATGTTGTTTAACAACATATCCATGGAGTTTTGAGGTTCATATCATCAATCATCCGTCCTATAACATCCTCCGATCTACTGATCAGCCGATTTCCTAGAAATCTAATTTTGGGGATTTTGGGTATTTTGTTCGATTTCGTCCGTTTAATCCGATTTAACTTAGGATTGTGAAGGATTGATGATTATTTAGATGTATTGTATCATTTCCCTTGTTATCCCTGTAATACCCGGTTGTAATTCATTCATTTTCATTCAGTAATTATCAGTCTGTAATTGTCACTCAGTGATTCTCACTCGTTAATAATCACTCATCATTCTTGTTTCATTCATTTGTGTTCACTGTTGGCATGTTGTAATCGTATATCAGTTACCGATCGGCATGTCATCTCCGTTTACTGATCGACGGGAGTATTATTATTATTTTCATCGTGATTGGTAGTCGTATACTGGGAGCATCATCTGTGGCTTGTTTTAGACTTGTTCATTTTCATATTCGTATGTTATGTCGGATCATTCATCGATCGTAGCGAGGAATCGGAGTTCTCGAATTTTCAACTTGGCGGATCGAGTTACGGCCGTAAGGACCTTGGGTTACGGCCGTAACAAGGGTACGTGTTTTTCAGGCCGTTTGGAAGAAAGGGGCATACGGCCGTAATGTCTTGAGTTACGGCCGTAAGTTGAGCAGGTACGGCCGAAAGGATGGTAGGTTACGGCAGTACGCATCAAGCAGGCTACCGAGACATCTTTGGCCGAGGGTGATTTACGGCCGTAAGGAAGGTGAGATACGGCCGTAAGTGGTGTTCGTAAGTTTTGGGTGTTGTCGACCAAGGGTGACTTACGGCCGTAAGGGTTGCGGCATACGGCCGTAAGTCGAGGCAGGTACGGCCGTACGAGTTGGCGATTACGGCCAGACGCGGCAGGCAAGGTGCTGGCCGTTGACGAAGAGGGCTTACGCCGTAAGATTGGCGGATACGACCGTATCATCCGAGTTACGGCCGTAAGGTGTGCGATACGGCCGTAAGGGTGTCGGCGGATGTTTTTGACGAAGGCGGGTTACGCCGTAATCGGAGATCGATTACGGCCGTAAGTCTGCCGGGCGAGCTGGACGAAGCGAGTTACGGCCGTCTGAGTTGGCGATTACGGCCGTAAGGCCGTTGACTTGGAAAGTTACGGCCGTAAGAGGGCCGAGTTACGGCCGTAACTTCCGGCAGTACTTAATGACTTGGCCGGGTCATTTCACCTCACTTTTTCATTTTTCCTTCTTCATCCGAGAGAGTGTTGAGAGAGTGATTTCATCATCATCAATCACTTGAGTGTGTAATCTTCATCATCTTCATTCCTTTGGGAAGCTTGGATACTCGTTATAACTCGTGTTCATCGGATCGAAGTGGTTGGATCTTCAAGAGGTAATTTCTTCAACACCTTGGATTTCGATTTTGTGTCGAGATATAATGTTTTGGACGTTATAATCATGTTATATGAAGGGATATGTTTATGATTATGAGTTTGTATAAGGATTCATTGGATTATTGAGAGATTTATTCAAGAACACTTTGAATATCGAGTTGGATTTGGGGATTCCCGATTAATAGTTGTTATAATCACGTTTTGGATATTCTTAACGGACTATTGATCGTATGGGAGATGTTTTATTGATTTGAAGCACTTCTTGGGGATTTGAGATTGGTATTGTTGAGGTTTAGTTGTAATCAATCGAAGTTGGACTCAAAGTGTTCGATATAATGCCCCTATGAACTTGGTTTAATCGTATCGACGTCTTGAGTTCGTTATATTCGTGTTTAATTCGTTATTGATCGGATTGTTGGTAATTGTATTGAATTAAGGTTGTTCGAGCGACCAGTATCTTGGTTAGGACGTTGTTCGTGGACGGACATTCTTCATCGTTGTTGAGTAAGTTGATTCTTACTCGGTTAAAAAGGATATTCATTCCTTTTGTTGTTGATCATTCATAATCATAACTCACTCATCATTGTATTAATCATATTGAGACTTGTAATTGTCGAATAATCATTTCATTCACGAGGAACGACGGTTCCAAATCATTTCATTGGGTTATCAATCACGTCACTATTACTTTCATATCGGTGAGTCATCTTGGCCTTGTCTAATTATTATTCATTAATATTCATCATGGTCATTCTCGTTCATGTGACCTTCCGGGTTCATATTGCGTGGCCGGGTGTGGCTGTGTGGAATTTTTAGTCGGGCACACGATGGTCATGTATTGGGTTCACCGATACATCGGACCGTGCACACGGTAACGCTTACCTCCGTGAGACTAATTAGGTACAAGGACGGGTGTGTCCGGTCATTCGTCTTGTACACTTGCACAGAACATTACGGGCGTACTATGATACTCCTCTTGACGTAATTCATAATTAAAATAATTCATAACTTGATTAATTCTGATTGTGTAATTTCAACTCTTGAGGATTGTTGTTCTCAGATAATCGACCCCCGTTTGGGGATATCGTTTTCGTGTCATGGCAAGGCAAAGGCGCAGGAGAGCACGTTGACGGCGGAGAGTCAGTGATACTAGAAGGGGGCCCTCCTTTCACCATTTATTCATCATTCTTGTTTTCTTTATTTATTCAGCTGCAGACATTCCGTTCGAATACTCATTTCATTCAGTGTCGTGTATTTTATCGTCACATACGATACACATGTATTCTATCATCACAGGTGTGTTGTATGAAACTCCTACTCGGAGTAATTGATGTTATAATGTGGTTCGGTACTACATTTACCTGTGTAATTCATCCTTTTCATTCGCCTGGTGGGTCAGTGGGGTCCACAGACCGTAATATCCGCCTAGTTTGGGGTGTTACTGAGTTGGTATCGGAGCGTGGTTTTGAATACTACCCTCCAAGTCATGTCTCATTTGAAATCATCGTCATCGGACTAGTATCATTGGACTTTCGCCACGTGTGACTCGTGCAAATGCCGAGCCAATCGGACCAAGAATCGTAAGATTTCTAATGCCATGGTATAATTTCGCATTAATCATTCATTCATAATTCATCGATTAACAATCCTCAATCATCATTTTCATGTTGACCGACGAGTTAACTCATTAATCAGTCAAATCATTTCATTATTCAGTTGTTGATCAGGAAGATCAAATCATTAACCTCGTTAACTCATTCAAGATAATCATTTCAGTAACTTCATCAGATAATCACGTCACGACAATTAAGCATTCATGTAATCGCTGTATTTAAGCGTGTATGTTCATTTTCATCACCTCATATCATAATCATAACGTGATATTCATGCGGGAAATATAATCATCATGTGACTTTCCTACTTCAGTATGGAAAGAGCTGACAGAGGACGAGGAGGACGAGGCCGTGGAGCGGGCCGAATCCCGAGAACTCGTGCGAATACACGCGCAAATGCCAGGAATAATGCTAACTCATCGAGTAGTGACGCTGCCACTCATTCACCTGGACGCGATCATTCACTATCGGGGAGTCGTACCCGGGACACGGCTCAGTCAGAGGGTGTCCGGGTTGACCCACTCGCCTTTATGCAGGGCATGATGGCCCAAATGACGCAGATGGCTCGATTGATGGAGACGATGCATAACTCCGTCAATCAAAATCAGCGTTCTCCACCGCCACCTCGAGGCAAGAGAGGAATGTGAGTAATATCATCGGCGATATCTCTCGCGAGGCCACCTACTTTTGAGGGCTCGTCGAGCGGCAGGATATCATTCATTGGCTCGAGCATTTCTAGAAGTGTTTGCTATGGTAGAGTGTCCCGAGGGACACAAAGTTTGTTGCGGCTTACTACCCGGTAAGAGCGCACATTCTTGGTGGTTGTCGTTGAAGCCCACCGAAGGATCTTGTACTTGGGAGCAGTTCAAGACTCTCATGATGGAGAGGTACTATCCGGCCCCACTCGGGAGGCCAAGTTGTCGGAATTACTCACTCCCGACCTTTTGATGGATGATGATGTTCTCGCCATTGCCGAAAAATTTCAGGAACTTCTTCCGTTCGCCTCATCTATCATTCACTCGAAGCGGACAAGATCAAGTATTTCAAAGAAGAGGTGAAACCCCGTATGAGACTACGATTGCTCAATCATAATTGCACCACGTTGGTGAATTCATTGAGAAAGCTCTCACCTATGAGCTTATTGCTAAAGAGATTGCTACAAAGAACCTTCGTCTGCTAGCAAGAAATCGAAGAACCGTAACTCACCAAGGCGGCCGACAACCTTCAAGAAACCCCGAGCGGGCTCGCTTTCCGAGCGACCTCTGTGTCGTCTAGACCCGCGAATCTCAATCTCGAGCGGCATTCGGCCATCACTGCTTTAATGTGGGGAGCTTGGTCACCTCAAGAAGTGTCCTCGGCAGACTATCACTGTCATAATTGTGGGATTGCCGGGCATAAGGCCCGTTTTTGCCGTAGGACTCCAAACCTACTCAGACATCATCTCGGGCACCTAAGCAACTGCGTTGAGTCGAGCCGCTCATTCGGCGTCGTTTAAAACGCAGGAGCGACTAAAGGTGGAGCCTATAGCCAGACAGGAGCGTCGGTGCGGGACTAGCAAGCCCGGATTTATGAGATGAAGAAGACTGATGATCCCGAGGCCCGAATGATCTCAGGTACACTCGATATCCTATCTCAACCTGTGTGTACCCTTTTTGATACTGGTGCATCGCATTCATTCATTTCCGAGTCATGTTTGAGTAGACTACGTCTGGGTAGTGCTACTAGTTGTGAGCCTTATGTCATCGGCCTACCGATGGTAGACGAATTATCGGTAATCGTGAGATTCGTAATTGTCCGATTCTGGGCCATGGTCGTGTATGGCGGCGGACCTAATCGTAGTAGATTTGCCGAGGGACGACGTCATCTTGGGTATTGATTGGATGGATCGTCATGATGCCATCATTAGTGTCCGTAAGCGTATGATCACTATCATTTCGCATTTATGGGGTGGAATGTGTGTTTCAGGGAGGTAATCCCGGCTGTTCGGGCAAGGTCATTAATTTGATGAAAGCAGTGCGATTACTCAGTCAGGGATGTGTTGGGTATTGGTGCTATATGACCAAAACCGAGAAGCCATCAGTATTGTTGACGGATATTCCGGTAGTGAGGGAGTATGCCGACGTTTTTCCAGACGAGTTACCTGGTTTGCCTCCATAGAGGGATGTGGAATTCACGATTGAGTTGGAGCCTGGTACGTCCCCGATATCGAAGGCACCTTACCTGATGGCCCCGTCCGAAATGCAGGAATTAAAGAACCAACTTGAGGAATTGTTCGAGAAGGGTTATATCCGACCGAGTGCGTCTCTGTGGGGAGCACCCGTGTTGTTTGTCAAGAAGAAGGATGGGTCATTTCGTTTGTGTATCGATTATCGGGAGTTGAACAGAGTGACAATCAAGAATAAATATCCCTTACCCCGTATTGATGATCTTTTAGATCAACTTCAGGGAGCTTCAGTATTTTCCAAGATCGACTTAAGATCTGGATATCACCAGGTGCGGATTCGAGAGTCGGATATCGCGAGGACGGCGTTTCGAACACGCTATGGTCATTATGAGTTCGTAGTTATGCCGTTCGGGCTAACTAATGCACCTGCGGTATTCATGGAATTGATGAATCGGGTTTTCATCGACTTTTTGGATCAGTTTGTTGTTGTCTTCATCGACGATATTTTGATTTATTCTCGTAGCGAGAGGATCACGAGGCCCATCTTCATCAGGTTCTCGACGTGTTGAGACGAGAGCAACTTTTTGGAAAGTTTTCCAAGTGCGAGTTACGGATGTCCAAGTGACTTTTCTCGGACATGTAATTTCATCGGACGGAGTTCGTGTCGACCCTCGAAGACGGAGGCTATTCGAGATTGGTTACCTCAGAAGAATGTTAAGGAAATGAGTTTCCTCGGATTAGCGGGTTATTATCGGCGATTTGTGGAAGGATTTTCCAAAATTGCTCAACCTTTGACGAACCTTTGCGAAAGGATAAGAAATACACGTGGTCCGACGCGTGTCACAGAGTTTTGAGGAACTCAAGAGCCGGTTAATGACAAAGACTGTACTTTCCTTGCCGCAGGGACGGAGGGATTTGTGGTTTATAGTGATGCGTCCGGCGGGGTCTCGGATGTGTGCTCATGCGAACGGAAAGGTTATTGCTTATGCTTCACGGCAATTGAGACCTTACGAGGTTAATTATCCGACCCACGACCTGGAGCTAGCGGTAGTGGTGTTCGCTTTGAAAATATGGCGTCATTATCTTTATGGCGTTACTGCCGATATTCACCGATCATAAGAGTTTAAAGTATATATTTACTCGAAGGAGTTAAATATGCGGCAGAGACGGTGGTTAGAATTAATCAAAGATTACGATATCGAGATCCTTTACCACCGGGCAAGGCGAACGTTGTCGCGACGCCTTGAGTCGCAAGTCCGTTCAGGAGCAGATGCTTGCTCGTCTAACATTCGAAGGAACTTCGGCAGGAATTCCTTAGACCCGAGATCGAGGTCCGGCTTCAGCGAGTTCAGGGACAGCTTTGTATGTTAGAGATTTCATCGTCACTCGAAGAGGTAATCAGGGAGAATCAGAGTTCAGACCCTTCATTGTTGCGCATCCGTGAGGATGTGGCTCAAGGGAAAGCCCCTGGATTCGTGGTCCACGAGGATGGACTTTTGAGATTTAAGAATCGGTTGTGCGTACCGGCGAATGACGAGTTGAAAAACTCGATTTTGAGAGAAGCTCATGCTACCCCTTATTCTGTTCATCCGGGTCCAAGAAGATGTACAAGGACTTGAAGCAATTACCGGTGGAGTAATATGAAGCGAGAAGTCGCACTGCTTTCGAGATGCTTAACCTGTCAACAAGTTAAGTTTGAACATCAGCGACCGGCGGGTATGCTGAAACCTCTTCCTATTCCCGAGTGGAAGTGGGAAGACATTTCTATGGATTTCATCACGAGTTTGCCGACGAGTCGTCGTGGTATGAATACGATCTGGGTGATCGTGGACCGCTTAACTAAATCAGATTATTTCCTTGAGATCAAGGAGACGTGGGGTCCCGAGAGACTTGCTCAACTGTTCATCAAAGAGATAGTCAGACTTCACGGTACTCCTAAGAGTATCGTTTCCGATCGTGACGGACGATTTGTGTCTCATTTTTGGAAATCAGTTCATCGTGCTATGGGAACTCAGCTCAATCTCAGTACCGCTTTTCATCCTCAGTCCGACGGACAATCAGAGAGGACTATTCAGACATTAGAGGACATGTTGAGGGCATGCGTCCTCGATTGAAAAGACGATTGGGAAGCCCAACTACCATTGATCGAGTTCACGTATAATAATAGCTGGCATGCTTCCATTAAGATGGCACCTTACGAGGCCTTATACGGTCGTCGTTGTCGGTCTCCTTTGTGTTGGGATGACTTATCAGAATCAATCGGCACCGAACCCGATATGCTTATAGCCGCCCGGGAGAAGGTAGCTTTAATCGAGTCGTATGTTGACATTTCGAGTCGGCAAATCCTATGCGATAATCGTCGTCGACCACTAGAGTTCGAGACGGGTGACCACGTTTTGGTCAAGGTATCCCAGTCGAGGTATTTTCCGCTTTGGGAAGAGGGAAAGTTGAGTCCGAGATTCATTGGACCGTTTGAGATTTTGGATCGAGTGGGCGAGTTAGCTTATCGATTGGCTTTACCTCGGCGTTGAGCCGAATTCATAATGTGTTTCATGTCTCTCGCCATGCGGAAGTATGTTGCCGACCCGAGTCACATACTCGGTTCGACGAAATCGAGATCGCCGACGATCATTCATATGAGGAACGTCCTATTCGAGTTCTAGAGCGACGAATCAAACAGTTGAGGAATAAGACGATTCCTTTGGTTAAAATTCAGTGGTCTAGACACGGAGTCGAAGAGGCTACTTGGGAAACCGAGGATAGTATGCGGGAGAGTTATCCCGAGTTGTTTGACCCTTAGTTTCGGGGACGAAACTCCTTGTAAGGGGGGGGGGTATGTAATACCAGGATGTAATTCATTCATTTTCATTCAGTAATTATCGATCTGTAATTGTCACTCGGTGATTCTCACTCGTTAATAATCACTCATCATTCTTGTTTCATTCATTTGTGTTCACCGTTGGCATGTTGTAATCGTATATCAGTTACCGATCGGCATGTCATCTCCGCGCTCTGATCGACGGGAGTATTATTATTATTATTTTCATCGTGATTGGCAGTCGTATACTGGGAGCATCATCTGTGGCTTGTTTTAGACTTGTTCATTTTCATATTCGTATGTTATGTCGGATCATTCATCGATCGTAGCGAGGAATCGGAGTTCTCGAATTTTCAACTTGGCGGCAAGACGAGTTACGGCCGTAAGGACCTTGGGTTACGGCCGTAACAAGGGTTCGTGTTTTTCAGGCCTTTTGGACGAAAGGGGCTTACGGCCGTAAGGTCTTGAGGTACGGCCGTAAGTTGAGCAGTGTACGGCCGTAAGGCTGGTCGATTACGGCCGTACGCGTCAGCAAGCTACCGAGACATCTTTGGCCGAGGGTGATTTACGGTCGTAAGGAAGGTGAGATACGGCCGTAAGTGGTGTTCGTAAGTTTTGGGTGTTGTCGACCAAGGGTGACTTACGGCCGTAAGGGTTGCGGCATACGGCCGTAAGTCGAGGCAGGTACGGCCGCATTTAGCCGATTCTGGCCAGACGCGGCAGCAAGGTGCCCGGCCGCTGACGAAGAGGGCTTACGCCGTAAGATTGGCCGGATACGATCAGATCATTGATTACGGCCGTAAGGTGTGCGGTTACGGCCGTAAGGGTGTCGACGGATGTTTTTGAAAGGCGGGTTACGCCGTAACTTCAGGATCGATTCTGGCCGTAAGTCTGCGGGCAGCTTTGGACGAAGCCGAGTTACGGCCGCTGAGTTGGCGGTTACGCCGTAAGGCCGTTGACTTGGGAAGTTACGGCCGTAAGAGGGCCGAGTTACGGCCGTAACTTCCGGCAAGATTTAATGACTTGGCCGGGTCATTTCACCTCACTTTTTCATTTTTCCTTCTTCATCCGAGAGAGAGTGTTGAGAGAGTGATTTCATCATCATCAATCACTTGAGTGTGTAATCTTCATCATCTTCATTCCTTTGGGAAGCTTGGATACTCGTTATAACTCGTGTTCATCGGATCGAAGTGGTTGGATCTTCAAGAGGTAATTTCTTCAACACCTTGGATTTCGATTTTGTGTCGAGATATAATGTTTTGGACGTTATAATCATGTTATATGAAGGGATATGTTTATGATTATGAGTTTGTATAAGGATTCATTGGATTATTGAGAGATTTATTCAAGAACACTTTGAATATCGAGTTGATTTGGGGATTCCCGATTAATAGTTGTTATAATCACGTTTTGGATATTCTTAACGGACTATTGATCGTATGGGAGATGTTTTATTGATTTGAAGCACTTCTTGGGGATTTGAGATTGGTATTGTTGAGGTTTAGTTGTAATCAATCGTTGGACTCAAAGTGTTCGATATAATGCCCTATGAACTTGGTTTAATCGTATCGACGTCTTGAGTTCGTTATATTCGTGTTTAATTCGTTATTGATCGGATTGTTGGTAATTGTATTGAATTAAGGTTGTTCGGCGACCGATCTTGGTTAGGACGTTGTTCGTGGACGGACATTCTTCATCGTTGTTGAGTAAGTTGATTCTTACTCGGTTAAAAGGATATTCATTCCTTTTGTTGTTGATCATTCATAATCATAACTCACTCATCATTGTATTAATCATATTGAGACTTGTAATTGTCGAATAATCATTTCATTCACGAGGAGCAGCGGTTCCAAATCATTTCATTGGGTTATCAATCACGTCACTATTACTTTCATATCGGTGAGTCATCTTGGCCTTGTCTAATTATTATTCATTAATATTCATCATGGTCATTCTCGTTCATGTGACCTTCCGGGTTCATATTGCGTGGCCGGGTGTGGCTGTGTGGAATTTTTAGTCGGGCACACGATGGTCATGTATTGGGTTCACCGATACATCGGACCGTGCACACGGTAACGCTTACCTCCGTGAGACTAATTAGGTACAAGGACGGGTGTGTCCGGTCATTCGTCTTGTACACTTGCAAGAACATTACGGCGTACTATGATACTCCTCTTCAGCCGTAATTCATAATTAAAATAATTCATAACTTGATTAATTCTCGATTGTGTAATTTCAACTCTTGAGGATTGTTGTTCTCAGATAACCGGCCCGTTTGGGGATATCGTTTTCAGTCATGGCAAGGCAAAGGCGCAGGAGAGCACGTTGACGGCGGAGAGTCCCGATGATACTAGAAGGGGGCCCTCCTTTTCATCATTTATTCAGTCATTCATGTTTTCTTTATTTATTCCGCTGCAGACATTCCGTTCGAATACTCATTTCATTCAGTGTCGTGTATTTTATCGTCACATAAGATACACATGTATTCTATCATCCTGGGTGTGTTGTATGAAACTCCTACTCGGAGTAATTGATGTTATAATGTGGTTCGGTACTACATTTACCCTGTGTAATTCATCCTTTTTCATTCGCCTGGTGGGTCCCAATCGGGGGTCCACGGCACTGTAATATCCGCCTAGTTTGGGGTGTTACAATCCCATGGTTGGATCGTATCGATTCGTTGTTTTGGTCGAGTTCTTGACCGACGCCTTGAAGGTGTCCGGTAAAATGTCATAAAGGGGTTTTCGGGCGTTCTACGATTATTCTTCCTCGTATGATCGATGATTTATTGAATTTATGTTGTTAGGGTCGAATTCTTGTGAAGAACTCGAGTTGAAACTCTTCCGTTCGTTGTCTTCCTCGTGGTTCAAACTTCCCGGTCGAACCGTGTTCTTCGGGATCTTCGGTAACGTTTATTAAGGCAAGTATACATTTATGATTGTACGTTCTCGACTTTGAAAGTAAGAAATATTGATGGCATATCATGAACGAACCGTTTTTACGGCATTCATAGATATATTGATTGGCATGTAATGAACGAACCGTTTTGACGGCATTCCTACATGTATCGGCGTATGAGGTGAACGAACCGTTTTGACGGCATTCACATACGTAACGGCGTATGAGGTGAACGAACCGTTTCTACGGCATTCACATACATCTTATGAGATTTAGTTATTCCGGAATACTAGTCTTACATTGATGAATTGACGGATATTGATGAATTGACGGATTACATTTACTTTATTGTCGAGAAGTATTATGTTTCATATTGTTATACTTGCACTAGCTATTCGACGGCTAACCCCTTTATGGGGGAAATACGTTTCATGTATTTCAGGTTCCAGGAGAGCGACAGACGGGTACCGGTCGGCATGAAGATGATGGGCAAGTGTGATACGTGTCTTGTCTCCGGTTATCTCTTTTGGTTTCCTCCATTCGGTGTTGTTGTCTTGGAATGGATTTTTAAATACTCGAGTATTGTATTTCGCTTTCCTTGATGTTCCTACTGTGTTGCCAAGTATTGATTTGTGCGGTGATGTATATGGTTTCATTGTTTATGGTTTGAATACCATTTGTATCGTCTTTCTTTCTATTGTATGTAGACCTTATCGGTCAAGTTTATAGTTCCGCGTATGTTTAGCCTTGTGGGTCCCACGGCGGGGCTCACGGCGCCGTAATATACCCCGAATAACTTGGGGTGTTACGAATATGGTATCGAGCTTAGGTTTATGGATACCTAGCCGCCGGTCTGGGTCGATTGAGTCGGCATTTGCCCACAGTATCACTACTCGCCATCATCACGGTGCGACCGGTACTTGTAAGTCCTCTCACTCTTCTTGTATTTTTCTTAATCGCTTCGCTTATAGCTTGGTATTCTTGGGAATTGGTCACTTCGGGAATGTGCGATTTGATTATACTTACGCACGTATGTGCCCTTCGAATGTTGGTGAAAGTAGGAAGAATCGTACGTGGTCACGACGTGAACTCTTCCTTGAGATTTTGTTAAATTGCTAATTGCGATATTGGTGTGTAACGGTATTATGTTGAGACTTTGTTTAGGAGTCGCATGCTAGTATCACGGAGATCTTCGACTTCACGACTGTAAGTATGTTGTTCGGATTATTCGATAATTCAGGTTATCTTGGTGATTTTGGATTTTCCGTTGAAATGTTTGTGCGAGTGATTGCAAGTTTCGAGGACGAAACTTATTTTTAAGGGGGTAGAGTGTAATACCCGATTTTCGGATATATTTTTTTCGTTTATATATTGGATATCGTGGATGGTTAATTATGCTCGAGGACGTTGTGAACGCTTTGAAAATGTTATTGAATTGAGTATATGTATTGATTTTGCCGTATGCTCGTATTTAGTATGTCATGACTTTGGACAGAATTGTTGAAATTGACTAAGTATGGAATTATTACGACGTTAATAAGGTGAGATTACGACGTAAGATTGGCATGGTTATGTACGTTAAGGCTAAGGTATTACGACGTAATACCCGCATCGGACGTAACCGAGTCCCGGTCGGCGGTGGGACCTCGCTTTGGAAACTTTCGGCGCAGGATGTTGACAGTGAGTCAACGACGTGTTACATACGTTATACAGACGTGTTACGACGTAACACAACCATTATCAGTAGCAAGTCAATCGGTATATTACGACGTTGTATGGTATAGGTTACGACGTAATGGACCGCACGGATTGAGACAGTGAGTTGGTTACGACGTTATGGATTTTGGATTACGACGTTAAAGTTGTTACGTACGTTAAGAAAGGACACCTACGTACGTAATGAGAGTGCAATTTATATATTGAAGTGTTGCCTTTCATTTCTCTCACGATCCTTTGAGATATTTCTCTCCAAAACTCGTCCCTCTTCACTTTTAAGAGTGTTCTAAGCACTTTTAACATGATTGTGAGCTTGGAATCATGGAATTAGAGCTTGGTTATGGAACTATTGTTGATTCTTGAATTGATTCCTTGTGTTATCCATATTCTATGAGGTTTATGTTGAAGGAAGATAATGATATGCTTTGAATATGTTGATTATGATTATGGAATCATAGAGATCTTGGTGTTCTTGAGGCCATATGATGACTATGATGATTTAATGATTCTTGGAATGGAGTTCAATTATTCTTTCTTCGTGGTTCGTCCATACAAGGTAATCCTCGTATCCCTTTGATAGTGGCTCATTTTTTTTCTTTTTGGATTACTACTTGGGAGGGAGTATGTTGGGAATCGTATATTTTGATGTTCGTCTTATTTCAATGAAAATGCATAAATTGTTGTACTTTTATCCATTGCGTGAGTATTTTTGAAATGGATTTTGGTATTTTGCCAACTGAAATTTTATTTTGTAAAACCGATTCCCTAAACTGAGTTTTTGGCATTTTAACCTTGATCGTTTTGACGGTATTTGGAAAATGATTTTTTTTAGTATTTGAAAAATATTACCGTCATCGGTCTTTTTAGCATTTTTGGAACGACGTGGAAATTGTGCTTAGCCTGGTAAATCCTTGTGAGAAGGGTTTACGGCGTGTAATATTCCCAGGAGGATCTGGGGTGTTACAATTATGGTATCATGTGATAATGTTATACGAGATTTATTGGAATTGTAATAAGAAATTTCGGATGTTGATATGATCATTGAGATCTTCTTCATATGGTGATAAGGGTTTTGTTGCGATTCTTGAGATTGTATGAATGACATGATGAAGAAAATGGTAACATGGAGATATATACCTCGGAGATGTTGTTCTGAACGTGATTTCGGATATTTCATGTTCTTGAAGAACTCTTGAATTATACGAGGTGATGAAATTTTTTTTTGAAGTGTTGATGTTTTGAAAATGAATATGGAATATTCATATCTAGAGATAAACTATGTGTTGGAAATAATGTTCGTATATAAATACGAATGTGATTATGAGTTTGATGAGACTATTATTCATCTCTGAATTTGGAAGCCCATACGTAGGGAGCAAATATTCAAATCGAATGATTGGATTGTTTGATAACCTTTTTAATATGATTATCTATTATTTTGAACCAGTCGGATGATTCGAATTGATGACGGTTATAAGTAAATTTTAACGATGGATTTACGAGAAGGGAACCTTGTAAATTCGTATTTAAGAATTGAGTTTGGAACATTTAGACCCTTATTATTGGTCCGAATTGGTTGCTGATATGATCATCATTTTTCGACTAGTTTTGTGGACAGGATTTGTAAGTGTCTGAGTTGGATTGTTCAGAATGTGATTAGTCGAGATATGGTAAAACGATTGAGTTCGTGGTTTGGTGGTATTGATATTGGTCGTCATCGAACCGGTTGATTATCAATCCTTCATTTTACAATAAGGTATGATATTTGATCGTGAATTATGACTGTTGTGTTGTTAAGGTTGAAGGGTTCGTAGATTAACTTGGTCGAGATCGAGGGAATTCGTAAGACGAAATCAATCAATTGGTAATGATTTGTATTGATATCGAGACAAGTTTTATACTCGTACTAATCAATGAGACTAATGTTATCGTGTAGGCGTACGATTGTGTGTATCATTTTGGGACTTGGCCTCTTTATGATTGTATTGATGTCGGGATTGGTTGACACGACGTCGGCAAATTATGCCAAATGTTACTATTGTTTGTAAAAGGCGGTTCGAGGCATTGCGATACTTGTTGGTTAAGTCATTGCCGATTGCGGTTCGGTATCGACGTATCGATTGTGATTGTGATGGATGTTCCATTGAGATATTGTGGTAATCGTCGTCATTGACATCGGTGTTTTTCTATTAATATTATATTAACCAATGAGAGACGTTTGATATATCCTTTTATCATCTCCGTTTCGGTGGTCGGTTTAAGACACCGGGACATCCATTCTATCGTATCATTGTTTATCGATTGACCGTTCTAAGGTAATCGAGGTATTGAATTGGGATTATCGAAGATAATTCCCATCCGTTGTCAAAAATATTCTCATCCGTTGTATCGTTGTTATCGATTGGCCATTCTACGGTAATCGAAGTATTGAATTGGGACTGTCGAGGATAGTTCCCATCCGTTGAATTATTATTGTCGTGTTGGCCGATTCAAGGCAGCACACTATTTTCTTGTGAACTCGGTAATTTTGTGATCTTTGAAGGTTGAGGATTTTCCCGAACTGTTGTGTTGTGATCGTTGCTCGTGTTAATCGGTCCTTAGGGAAATTAGATCCTGGGATGGTTGTTTTGAATATCGTTGGTCGTGTCGATCTTTTATTATTCGTGTGTCATCGTTCACTTGGTGAGTCGTATGATCCATATCGATGTTTTATCCCTTGAGTTTCGTTGTCATGTTGTATCGTGGCATATCCGGAATCATGTCTGCGCGTCCGATTGGTTATGTGTAGGATTTTTAGCCGTGCACTCGATGGTCATGCGTGGATATTTGCGAATTGGACCTTGCACAAGTGAGGTAGTTCTTTAGGCTAATTAGGTAAATTGTCACAAGTATATTGTGGATTCAGTATACGGGGTGGACATGTGCATGGACACATTTAGGATCGGGCATACCGTGATGTCCTCTTGAGGTTTATTGATTGATCGTTCGTAGTCCATGTTGTATTGGATATGTCCGACGATTTCCGACTGGTTGTTCATACGCCGAGGGGTATGTCCGACAGTCAGGTTTGCTCCTTTGAGATCTGTATTGTGATGATTTACAGCTTTGGGCTGTTCGGCTTTCAGGCCATTGTGATATATCGGTATTTCCGTTGGAGCCTTCGGGCATTGTGAATTCGTATCTTTTTCGGCATTGGTTTGGTTTGCCTTCGGGTAATGTATTGTGGTGTTCTATATTGATGATTCGCCGTTTGGGCGTAAGTTTCGGTTCTTGTGCATCACGTTGAGCTTTTCCTGGCGAAATATTTCTTCTCCTACTGCTTTAAGTTTCGGGACGAAACTTCTTTTAAGGAGGGTAGAATGTAGTACCCGTAATTTTTATCCCCGGAAATTTTCTATTTTTGGCGGAAGTCTATTTTGACGACTTGCTTGAGACCGTTTCGTCTTCCTGAGAAATGATTAATTCTATACTTTTTGTCATCCGAGTTCGTTTCGGTATCGTTCTGTTGAATTCCGTGTTCTTTATCGACTTTTTCACGTGGGAGTTCGACTTTGTTAGATCACCATTAATTTTTGGTAACTCCAAAAATTCTGAATCTTTTCAATATTATAGAGCATCGAGTTAGCTTTCCAATGGTTCAAACGGTGAGTCAATCGGAGTCCGGACGAGAGAGTTATGGTCGCTTTTAACTCACCCGCCGTTATTGCCGATCATCACGGCCGAACTCGGCCGTGTCGTCCGACACGGCCCGTGCCGCATCGTCCGGAAATGCCGGAGTTTCGTCGACCAGACTCGGCTGTGTCCGCCCGACACGGCCTGCGCTGCACTCTTCCGGATAAGCTCGAACGATCGCTGACACGCCGTGTCCCGTGACACGGCCGAGTCATGCCTGGGCCATTGCCGGGCGGGTCGCTGTCGGAAGGCCCTCGCCGCGACCGTGTCAGCGGCAGACACGGCCGAGTCCTGTCGGCCAAGCGGTAACACGACCGTGCCGACCGGCACGGCCGTGTCCGGCAGATCAACCCCTATAAAAGGCCCTACGACGTTTTTCCGCCATTTTTCACCTTCTTCTTCTCCTCTTCCGCAGACTTGGCGTGTTCTAATCTTGAAGCCATGTTGTTTAACAACATATCCATGGAGTTTTGAGGTTCATATCATCAATCATCCGTCCTATAACATCCTCCGATCTACTGACCAGTCGATTTCCTAGAAATCTAATTTTGGGGATTTTGGGTATTTTGTTCGATTTCGTCCGTTTAATCCGATTTAACTTAGGATTGTGAAGGATTGATGATTATTTAGATGTATTGTATCATTTCCCTTGTTATCCCATGGTTGGATCGTATCGATTCGTTGTTTTGGTCGAGTTCTTGACCGACGCCTTGAAGGTGTCCTAGAAATGTCATAGAGGGGTTTTCGGGCGTTCTACGATTATTCTTCCTCGTATGATCGATGATTTATTGAATTTATGTTGTTAGGGTCGAATTCTTGTGAAGAACTCGAGTTGAAACCCTTCCGTCGTTGTCTTCCTCGTGGTTCAAACTTCCGGCCGAACCGTGTTCTTCGGGATCTTCTAACGCTTATTAAGGCAAGTATACATTTATGATTATGCGTTCGACTTTGAAAGTAAGAAATATTGATGGCATATCATGAACGAACCGTTTTTACGGCATTCATAGATATATTGATTGGCATGTAATGAACGAACCGTTTTGACGGCATTCCTACATGTATCGGCGTATGAGGTGAACGAACCGTTTTGACGGCATTCACATACGTAACGGCGTATGAGGTGAACGAACCGTTTCTACGGCATTCACATACGTCTTATGAGATTTAGTTATTCCGGAATACTAGTCTTACATTGATGAATTGACGGATATTGATGAATTGACGGATTACATTTACTTTATTGTCGAGAAGTATTATGTTTCATATTGTTATACTTGCACTAGCTATTCGACGGCTAACCCCTTTATGGGGGAAATACGTTTCATGTATTTCAGGTTCCAGGAGAGCGGACAGACGGGTACCGGGTCGGCATGAAGATGATGGGCAAGTGTGATACTGTGTCTTGTCTCCGGTTATCTCTTTTGGTTTCCTCCATTCAGTGTTGTTGTTCTGGAATGGATTTTTAAATACTCGAGTATTGTATTTCAGTTTCCTTGATGTTCCGGCCTGTGTTGCCGAAGTATTGATTTGTGCAGTGATGTATATGGTTTCATTGTTTATGGTTTCGAATACCATTTGTATCGTCTTTCTTTCTATTATATGTAGACCTTATCGGTCAAGTTTATAGTTCCGCGTATGTTTAGCCTTGTGGGTCCCACGGCGGGGCTCACGGCGCTGTAATATACCCTGAATAACTTGGGGGTGTTACAGGAACAGCCCGAAGCTGTAGTTAATGAGGGCTAATAAGATCATAACCACGACCGTGACCTACTGAGCTGTAGGTGTTGGGAAGCCAACCGCGAAGGTTCAAGCCCCAAACTTACCCATAAGATCATAAACACGACCGTGACCTACTGAGTTGTAGGTGTTGGGAAGCCAACCGCGAAGGTTCAAGCCCCAAGCTTACCCATAAGGTCATAAACACGACCGTGACCTACTGAGTTGTAGGTGTTGGGAAGCCAACCGCGAAGGTTCAAGCCCCAAGCTTACCCATAAAGCACTAGCCGAGACTAGCCTCCAAAATATAATTAATCACAAATGACAACGATTCGTAGATTACCAAATTCACGAGAATGATAGTGTGCTATCTTGAGTCGGCCAACACGATAATGATGACTCACGGTTGGGCATCGTACTTGACAGTCCCAATTCAATACCTCGATTACCTTAGAATGGTCAATCGATAACAATGATACGATGAATGAGTGAATACCTCGATTGCCTTAGAACGGCCAATCGATAACAATGATACGAAGGATACCTCGGCACCTTTAATCGGTTACCGACAACAAAGAAGAGAAATGAATGCGTCAACGCCTTCAATCGGCCAAAACAACATCAAGGACAAAACGCCAACATTAATAGCAATGATTACAATGACGTCTTAAATCAAAATTAATATCAATAACAACGATCGAGACAACGATACCGCGAACCGGCGATCGACAATAACATTAACAACGAGTATCCCAATGCCTTGAACCGGCCATTAATGATTGATAATAAATATTTGGCATAATTGCCGAAGAGTATCGTATCGAACGATCCCCTAATATTAATGAACTTATGGAGAGACTAAGTCTCGAAATGACACAACGCATTCATACACATATATGATAACATTAATCTCATTGACTAGTACAAGTATAAAACTTGCCTCAACCGAAGGCGATGAATTCCTTCCACGAACAACGAACGGCGTCCTCCGATAAACACAAGTACTCGAACCACCTTGAATGAAATACAATTCATTCAATAACACAATATCAATCGAAATCAACATAACGACCGAAAGAAACTCTTTGAGGCATTTAATCGAACACTAAATGTTCAAAGTTCCTCAAGAACCTAATAACCATCAATCGGGTCGAACGAATCGAAGATATGGATATACAATCCATAGAAAACGATTAATAATGTTTATTAACATCAATCGATTCATCAAAATCGGACGAAAAAAGAAATCAAAGTCAAAACTCCCAAAATGGACAATTTTAGGAAAACCAAGAGAATTACCTTGATTCGACGAAGAAGAAGGATTAGATGTTGATATGATCACCTAGAGCCTCCTAAAAACATGATTGGATGGAGTACAATCTATCATAACCCCAAACCCTAGTTGAATCGCCCGACTACCGCGAGAAGAATGAGAGAAAGTGAGAAATGAGGTGAAAACCCGTCTGATCCCCCTTATATACTCCAGTGACGCACGACCAAAACGCACAACCAAATGTCCGTGTGTCTGGTCGTGCGCTGCCACCGCCTGCCATCGATCTCATGCACGAGCAAAGACGCACGAGCACCTCGCCGTGTGTCTTGCCTGCTGCCAAAGTGTACTGGCCCAAATCGATGCCACGCACTGAACACGCACGAGCACCGCCGTGTGTCATGCCTGCAAGGCCCTGCTGAGTGCCAAAATGACAAGGGAACACAAAAATGATAGGACACGCATGTCTACACACGACTTGCACGACTTACACGAATATAAGTCACGTCCAATCGGTGAAACAATCATGGAACTCCCAACACAAAGTGACCAATCATGATGATGATGAAAATATTCTCGTATCGATCACTGAACAGAGATGAGTGATGAATAAAAACTGATATACGACTCCAAGATAAGCCGAAAGATGAACACGAAATGAATGAATACGAATGACGAATGATTATTACTGAGTGAAAAAAATTCTGAGTGGCAATTACTGAATGATAATTAATAAATTTACAACTGGGTATTACAGTCGAGGAGGCAACTTGGGAAACCCAAGATAGCATGCGTGCTAGGTACCCCGAGTTGTTTGTTTCTTAAGTTTCGGGACGAAACTAATTTTTAGAGGGGTAGAATGTAATATCCGCATTTTCTTTTCCTGGTATTTTCATTTTTCGGTGTATTTCTCGTTTTTAGCGACCCTCGTGTAACCGTATTAATTTTTGAGAATAATTGTTTCGAGACTTTTTGTCATCCAGTTCTATGTTTATTGGTTCTTCCGTCGTTTATTGATCTGATTCTCGTAATTGTTGTTTGGAACCACCGTTTCGGGGTTTCCGTGGATCCATTCTAGGTTATTATGTGTTTTGAGATGTTCCGTTTGATGTTTCATTCATGTTCCGGTATTTTGGTTCGTTAATATTTCGTGCCTAGCGCGCGCTAATCTTTCTGCATAGCGCATGCTAGGGATCCCTTAGTAGCACGCGTTACAACTGCTTCGTAGCGCGCGCTAGCGAGCTGAGCCTGGGAGTGGCAGTGAACTTATTTATGATTCCAGTCCTCTGGACTAGCGGATTAGCGTACGCTACGTTGTCTAGCGCACGCTAATGTCGGAGGACTAGCGCGCGCTAGGTGTCCAGTAGCGCGCGCTAACGTGACTGTCCAGTACTGGACAGTTTGTCCTGGACTCGTTCAGGTGCCCAGGTAGCGCACGCTATAGCTCGATAACACGCGCTACCGAGTCGTCGTTAGTGCACGCTACTGAGTCGTCGTTAGCGCACGCTAGATAGTAGTAGCGCACGCTAACGGTCCAGGACAGTGAGTTCTGGACTGTAATATAACTGGGTAGCGCACGCTAACCCTTAGTCGTTAGCGCACGCTAAGCCGTGTGGCTATCTATACCCAGGAGTTGACTTTGGACGGATCTATTTCTCATTTGGCTTTGGCGATTTTGAGCAATTTCTTAGCGATTTGTTCCTCCAATCATCTCAACCATCATCTTCTTTGAGTTCTTGGTGTATAATAACAACATCAACACGAATCTTTCATCCTAATCCAAGGTAAATCTTCTAAGAACCCTACTTTTGAGTAAATTGGGGGTTTTCGGGTTTTTCTTCGATTCGTTCCATATGGTTGATTAATTCATGTTGAATATGATTAATCTTGCTAGTATTCTTGTTTTCCCTACGGATTCATGGCATATTTCATGGTTGTTGCGTATTCGAGAGGGTTTGGTTGTGGTCCGCCCTCGTTGTTATTTTTATACGAATATACATGAATCGTATGTGGGTTTTCGGGTGTATTCGATTTCCGTATTCGTTTAGAGTTGGTTGTGATTATGTTCTTCGAATCGTTAGATTCGGTTCCGTTGGTTCCTAGCGTTCGTCGGTGATTTTTATTTCCATTCGTTGCGTCGTCAATTATTCAAGGCAAGTATTTTTGGAAACCTTTATGCTTAACGTGAAATGGTAATGTATATTGTGTGTGATTTGCTCATCTCGGGAGGGTCCGACGGGATCACGGAGGGAATCCAATGGTTTTAGCCCTGGATTCATGAGTTTGTTTAGCTAGCCAGCTCGGGAGGGTCCTTAGAGGCCTCGAGTGGGATTTGTGGCTTCGTCTCGGTCCAAGGCGATGCATGTGCGTGATTTGTTTTATGATATGGCCAGCTCGGGAGGGTCCTTAGAGGCCTTGAGTGGGATTTGTGGCTTCGTCCCAGTCCTAGGTAAATGTGATTGACTGTTTGTTTCCGGAAAAGACATGTCTGGTTTTGGTTTTGAAATGATTTGGTGCATTGTACTATGAAATGTGTAACCGAATGGTTGGCCTTGATTACTTGTACTAGCGTAATTGCTAACCCCTTTGGGGACCCATTTTGGGGAAATTCTTGTTATGGATTTCAGGTTATGTTCTGCCGGACGAAGGGCTACTGACAAGATAAGGATGTTGGCCAGGGTGACATGTGCATTCGAGTCTTCTTATTTCTCTTGTCCCTTTCGATATGGTTGTTTCCCACATTTATAAACTTATAGATTGTACTCGCGAGTACTTAGGCTTTTCACTTCGAACTTCGTCTTGTATTAACTAAAATTGCTATATTGTCGGTTGATGTTTATTACGCTGGTTGTTCCGGGCGTATTTTTATATGTTGTATTATTTAAATGTGTGTTCTCGCTAACTGAGATGGTTAGTCGAGTGGTGTTTTCTTGTTTTAGCCTGGTGGGTCCCATGTAGGGGTCCACGGCGCTGTAATATACTTCGAATATCTCGGGGGTGTTACAGTTACGAAGAGAAGCTATAACCTTAACGTACGTAATGTATACTTGGTAACGTACGTAACGTGAAGGATTTATCCGTTGAAATGCTCCCAGAAGATCAACAAAGTGAACGGTCTTATTGAAACTAATGTACGTAATCGTTGTCTCATAACGTACGTAAATCAGTTCAAATTCAAATCAAATTGATCCGTTGAGACTTTCCGAAAAGTCATCAGAAAATTCGTCAAATCCAACGGTCGTCTGAAAACAAGATAATGTACGTAATACATCAGATCATAACGTACGTAACAGATGAATCCAGTAGCCACTGCTCGTTTTCATGTATTACATTACGGCCGTTACACAAAAGGTGTAACGTACATTACAGTCATTACGTACGTAACATTGGTTACATAACGTACATAAAGCATGACTCCTATTCCAACGGGAAATGGCTTCCAAGAGCTATAAATAGAGCTCTTTCAAGGTGTTGAAGATACACACAATTATTATCAAACATACATACTCTCATCTGAGCTTATCACGCAAATCATTCTGAGATATACACATTCTTTATTTGATACAAGAAGAATTTTTCTACATTCATATATACACATTCTTGTATCTTTGTGAGAAACTGTACTGTAAGACGAGTAACATCATTGTATTTGTGAGAGTTTATCTTGTACTCGTAAAGCAAGATAGTAAGTTAGCCTTGATCCAGGAAATCAAGCAATTGAAGTTTAGCACTAAGCTCGAAAGTGTTATTGTAATAGAGTTGGCACTAAACTGTAAAGTGCATTCAGTATTGAAGAAAAGTCCTAGTCGATACACTAGGTAGGGGACGTAGGCTTCGTTAATAGCCGAACTCCTCGAACAAATTCTTGTGTCATTTCATTTCTGTTTCTTTTATTTATTACTCCGATTATCTGCTTCCGCACAAAAAGAGTTCAAAACTCTAAACTGCACTATTCAGTCCCTCTTCTAGTGGCGGTACCAATCCAACAATTGGTATCAGAGCGGTCTCTTTTTCACCGGTTTAAAACCCGCTAGAGAAAAGATCCAGATATGACCTCCATCCATTATTCGCTTGAAGCTAGTGCTCTTAATCATCCTCCCTTCTTCGATGGTTCAAATTTTATGACATAGAAGAAGAAAATGTCTATCTTCATCCGAGTCCACGATATCGAAATTTGGAAGGTCATTGCTCTTGGACCTACTATTCCAAAGAAGATTGATGTCTCGCCCAAAAGTTTTGAAGAGTACGATGAGAGCGAGTGGAAGAATGATCATTTCGATAGTAAAGCTACTCAGCTTCTTTACTGTGCTCTTAATCCTAAAGATCACAACAGAATCTCTTCATGCGAAACGGCCAAAGAAATTTGGAAGATGCTCGATATTACTCACGAAGGTACGAGTCAAATCAAAGAAACGAAAATTAATATGCTTCTTCACGATTATGAACTTTTCACTATGAAAGAAGAAGAAAGCATTACTGCTATGCTTGACCGTTTCTCGGCTATTACAAATGGGCTAGCATCGTTTGGCAAACCTATCTCAAGTAGTGATAAAGCTAAGAAAATCCTACGATCACTACCGAGAGAATGGGATGCAACAGGTACGGCTATTATGGAGTCGAAAGATCTAAAGACAATGGAATTCAGTGCTCTTATTGGATCTCTTATCAATTTGAGATTGTCATTAAATCTCAGAAGTCGAAACCAAAGCTCAAATAAAGAGAAAGGTGAATCGCCTTCAAGGCCAAAGAGGATAGTGATCCAGAAGATGAACCGATCGAGGACGAGGATGAAGAAATGGCTTTCTATGCCAAAAATATAAAGAAATTCAAACATCTCTTACAAAGGCGCCGGAGAGATATCAAAGAGGAACCCAGGGATGAATCCAAAAGATTCACTTCCCGCAAAATAAAAAGTTCGACAATACTTGTCGATGGTACGGTGCTCCTGGGTACTTTACTAAAGATTGTTGTGCTGTTGCGCCTATGAGTTCATCAAAACCACCTCATGATAAATTCAAAAAGAAAGAAGTCTATACTTCTACATGGAGCGATGATGATGAGGATGATGAACCATAAATTCAAACCAATCTAGCTTTAATGGCCCGTACAACTGACGACAGCGATGCAGAAGACGAGGTACGAGCAAGGACAACAACATTATCAAAGAAATGGTAGGTTGACAGTGGATGTTCAAATCACATGTGTGGGAACGAGCATCTTTTCACAGAGCTGAAAAAGGAAGATCGAGGTTGTGTCACCTTTGATGATAATAAAAAGGGCAAAATCAAAGGAACATGTAAGGTAGGTAAGAAACCTTTACCAACTATAGAAAATGTTCATTTTGTTGATGGTCTTTGTCATAATCTCCTAAGTGTTTCCAATTATGTGATATTGGTCTCAAGTTAATTTCTGAAATTACACGTTGCACTGCAATGAGAAAAGACCAAATTGTTTTATTGGTTTACGTTATGGAAATATTTATATTGTTGATCTTCAAGACGAATCCTCTTTTAATGAAAAGTATTTAATTTCTTATGATGAAAATGCTGTTATTTGGCATCGTAAATTGGGTCATGCCTCTTTACCTCTTATTTATAAATTAGCTAAAAATGATATTGTTCGTGGTCTACCAAAACTTAACTTCAGCAAAGACCACCGGGTTTTGGCCGAAATGCAGCACGAGTGTGCCGCGGCCCGGACGGGTGTGCCGCGGCAGTGACTCGGCAGTGTGCCGCGGCCCTGCCGGCATATGCCGCGGCACAAGGTACAGACGGCTCGGCCAGGTTTAGAAAATGTGTGTGCCACGGCGCACACTCCTTGTGCCGCGGTCCACACCCCCCTCGAGTTCTAAAATGCTGAAAAATGACCCGGGAAGAGAATAAAAGCAATAGGACTCAATATCTGGGAAACAATAACACGAAATGGAAGTACGGAAACCCCAAAACGGTGGTTCCAAGCAATGATTACAAGGGTTCGCCCAACAAAACACAATTTGCACAATGAAGAGATTTGAAATGACATAAATTTCAACCGGGTATTACATTCTCCCCCTCTAAAAAGAAGTTTCGTCCTGAAACTTAAGAAATAAAAAGTTCGGGGTATTCCATCCGCATCTTCTCTTCCGTATCCCAAGTCGCCTCCTCGACCATTGCACTTTAACCAGTGGAATGGTCTTATGCCGAAGTTGTTTCTCGCGACGCTCAAGGATCTTCACGGGTTTCTTCGGAAAGGTAATATCCTCGGCTACGTCAATATCACTGTAGTCGATAATGTGGCTCGGATCCGGTACGTACTTTCTCAACTGAGACACATGAAAAACACTGTGGACGTGACTCAAAGTTGGAGGCAACGCCAAACGATAAGCTAAATCTCCAACCCTGTCCAAAATCTCGAAGGGTCCGATATACCTCGGACTAAGTTTCCCTTTTTTTCCGAAGCGGAAAACTCCTCTGGTCGGCGACACCTTGAGCAAGACATGATCCCCCACCTCAAACTCCAAGGGTCGATTTACGAGTATCAAGATAAGATTTCGACGACTGGGCAACAAGAATCGGTCCCGGATAATAAAAATCTTTTCCTTAGTCTCCATCAACATATCCGGCTCCGTACTGACTAGCTCAGAAGCCTCGTCCCAACATAATGGTGATCTACATAGCCTACCATAGAGTGCCTCGAAGGGTGCCATTTTGATCGACGCATGCCAACTATTATTGTAAGCAAACTCGATTAACGGTAAGTGAAGCTCCCAATCATTACTCCAATCTAAGGCACAAGCCCGCAACATATCTTCCAACATATGAATCGTCCTCTCTGTCTGACCGTCCGACTGAGGATGAAAGGAAGTGCTCAATCTCAACTCAGTACCCAAAGCCTGATGAACGGCCTGCCAAAAATGCGATACGAAACGGCCGTCTCGATCAGAAACAATGGTTTTGGGGGCACCGTGTAACCTCACGATCTCAGCAATAAAGGTTCGAGCCAGTCTATCCGGTCCCCAAGTATCCTTAATACCCAAGAAGTGTGCAGACTTGGTCAGCCGATCGACAATTACCCAAATCATATTCATTCCGGCCCGAGTTCTCGGCATGCCAGTGATGAAATCCATAGAGATGTCTCCCCACTTCCACTCGGGAATGGGAAGTGGTTTCAACAACCCCGCCGGTCGTTGATGTTCGATCTTGACTTGTTGACACATCAAGCACCGTAGTACAAACTCCATAACATCCTTCTTCATGTTATTCCACCAAAAATTGCACTTCAAATCTTTGTACATCTTACTCGTCCCGGGGTGGATTGAGTAAGGCGTAGCATGAGCTTCTCGGAGAATTCTCTGCCTCAACTCTAAATCGTTCGGAACACAAAGCCTGCCTCAAATCTCGTAATACTATCCTCGTGAACCATAAAGCCAGAGCTTTTCCTTTAATTACATCTTCCTTCGCTGAGAAATCATCGGTCACTCCACCGCTTCCCTTTGATGTCATCAACTAAGGACGAAGTAATTTCGAGAGTACACAATCGTCCTTGTACTCTGAAGCCAAACTTCTATCCCTTGCTCAATTAAATCCCGCGAATTTTCGTCACATGATGTAAGAACCTCGAGCATTTGAAGAGATGCCGATTTGCGGCTTAAAGCATCCGCAACGACATTGGCTTTTCCGGGGTGGTAAAGAATTTCCAAATCATAATCCTTTATCAACTCTAACCAACGCCTCCGTCTCATATTCAGCTCTTTCTGACTGAAAATATACTTCAGGCTCTTGTGATCGGTATAAATCCGGCACGGTGAACCATACAAATAATGCCGCCAAATCTTGAGTGCGAAGACAATTGTGGCCAACTCTAAATCGTGAGTAGGATAATTCATCTCATAAGGCTTTAATTGTCGTGACGCAAAAGCTATTGTCTTATCATGCTGCATAAGTACACAGCCCAGGCCTTGACCCGAAGCGTCACTATAAACTGCAAACCCCTCGCTACCATATGGTAAAGTTAGAATCGGCGCTGAAGTCAATCGTCTCTTCAGTTCATCGAAGCTTTGTTGTCTCTCGTCCGTCCAAATAAACTTTTCGGTCTTCTGGAGCAATTTCGTAACCGGTCGAGTGAGTTTCGAGAACCCCTCGACAAACCGACGGTAATACCCAGCAAGGCCCAAAAAGCTACGAACTTCCTTAACATTTTTAGGTAGTGCCCAATCTAGCACTGCCTCAATCTTCTGCGGGTCTACACGAACCCCTTCGGCCGAAATCACATGGCCGAGAAACATAACTTCTTCCAACCAAAACTCACATTTCGAGAATTTTGCATAGAGGTGCTCGGTTCTCAAAATGTCTAAAACCAAACGCAAGTGTCGGGCATGTTCCTCCTTATCTCGAGAATAGATCAAGATGTCGTCAATAAAGACAACTACACACCTGTCGAGGTACTCGATAAATATCTTATTCATTAACTGCATGAATACTGCCGGCGCATTAGTCAACCCAAAAGTCATAACCACAAATTCATAATGCCCATATCTCGTCCGAAACGCCGTCTTCGGAACGTCGGACTCCCTCACCCTGAGTTGATAATACCCCGATCTTAAATCAATCTTCGAGAAAACCGCAGCCCCTTGCAATTGATCAAATAAATCGTCTATACGAGGCAAAGGATATTTGTTCTTGATGGTTACTTTATTTAGCTCACGGTAGTCGATGCACAAACGTAGTGAACCATCCTTCTTCCTCACAAAAAGAACAGGCGCGCCCCAAGGCAAAGCGCTCGGTCGGATGTACCCTTTTTCCAGAAGTTCTCCCAACTGAGTCTTCAATTCCTGCATCTCGGAAGGTGCCATCCGATAAGGTGCTTTAGAAATCGGGGCCACATCTGGCTCTAAGTCCACAGTAAAATCTATCTCTCGATCTGGCGGTAATCCCGGGAGGTCATCCGGAAAAACACCGGGATACTCATTAACAACCGGAATCGAAGAGAAATCGACTTCATTTCCTTCCGTTTTCAAAGCATAACACCAATAGCCCGTACAACCTTTATTCAAAAGTTTCACGACCTTCATGGCACTGATAAGTAACTTGGATTGGCCTGACTTACGTCCCAAAAATGAGTACTCAGATCCGTCTTTAGTCCTCATGGTGATAACCTTGGTACGGTAATTCATAATCGCTTGGTGATTATCAAGCCAATCCTCGCCGAGGATCACGTCCTCGCCTTCCATATCAACTACAATCAGATTCGATAACCATTCCATACCGGATATAATCACCGGAAAATCTCTAATCTCCCGATTCCCCACAATTCTATCCCCGCTAGGCAGTTTCACGATAAAGGGATCGCAAGCAGTCAAACAAGTTATATTCAAACGGCGTACACACTCCAAAGAAATAAAAGAATGTGTAGCACCCGTATCAAAAAGTACACGGACAGGATAAGATAAAATATGGATGGTACCTGAAGCCACCGCCGTGTCGGGTTCGTCTATTCGACGTATCTCATAAACCCGTGGTTGTACCGAACCGACGCTAGAGTTCCCCCCTCCAGCGCTCTGACCCCGTCCCCGGCCCCTGCCGAAATTCTGATGAGGTTGACCAAAATATTGCCGCTGATTTATACCTTGATCAAGTGGTGCTGGGGCAGAAGCCCGAGTGTCCAAAGTCTGATTCGGTTCGGAACAATAAGCCGCTCTATGTCCCATCTGTCTGCACGTGTGACACTTCAATAGTGGAAAGTTGCATTCCGAACTAACGTGGCCTGGACGGCCACAATTATAGCAAGTCACCATGCGGTTTGAGGTACCCGGAGTAGGACGGTAACCCCTCGTTCCCTTATTAGAACGTGACGACTGTCCGGCAGAACGGTTAGTCGTCTGTGACCTCTGAAAGTTGCCACCCTTAGGGCCAGAAAAATTTCCCGCGACTTTCTGCTTCTTTGATTCTTCAGTGGTATCATTGTCGGGGTTCAACATATCATGGGCTAAAGCTCTGTCCTGATACTCTTTCAGTGTGGTACAAGCAAATCCGGCCATGTACCGCCGTAAGTCCAAATTCATCCGCATATCAAAATAATGGATCTTATCACGCTCGTTACGCACTTGATCCTTCACATGGATCAATTGTTGGTTGTACTCCACGATCGCCTGCGAAACGGGAATATCTTGTGGTTTAGCCTCGAAAAAGGCTCGTATTCGACCCTATCGCACCAGCCAAGGACAAAACTCGGCCTCCAAAAGCTCCTTAAATTCATCCCACGTGGCAATACGATCCTGAGGCTTGATGACCTTCCACCAGGTAGCGGCCTCCTTAGTGAGGAAATACTGAGCAATCGGTACTTTCCTCACTTCGGGGCAATCAACCGCCTCGAAAATCTTTTCCAATTCCGCTAGCCAATCTTCCCAGCCTAACGGAACTGTGGCACCGCCAAACTGTGAAGGGTGCATACGGATTACATTCTGAAGCAAGGCATCCGTGTTTGGGTTCGGGTTATTCAGCTGAACAGTTTGAGCTAAAATGGTCATCTGAGTAGCCAATTGTTGAAGCGCATTCGTAACTCCAACGTCCGCATTATTTCCCTGGCCGTTCGACTGGTCGTGCTGACTTTTGGTGTCAGGATGCACCGAGTTCGACAAACTGGGGTTGGTCGACCCCGCAACTGAACTGATGGAAACGGCCGCGCCACGACCTCTTCCTCGTCCACGGCCACGACCACGGCCACGGCCCCTACCAGCTGACATACTGAAGAACACACAAGGTACGTAAGCACAATTCAATCGCACGTCATTAAGGTGATCGATTCTCAAGAATACCAATAAAAGAAGCATAATGAATAAGGAAACATCAGAAGAGTAAGAGGTCTTACAAGTACTGGTCGCACTGTGATGATGGCAGAGTAGTGATACTATGGACAAATGACGATTCATTCGACCCAAAAGACCGACAGCCTAGGTATCCATAGACCTAAGCTCTGATACCATATTCTGTAACACCCCCAAGTTATTCAGGGAATATTACAGCGCCGTAAGCCCCGCCGTGGGACCCACAAGGCTAAACATACACGGAACTATCAATTTTGACCGAGAAGGTCTACATACAATGGAATGAAGAACAATACAAGGGTATTCAAAACATAACCAATGTATCCACAGACATCACAACACGAATCAATACCTCGGCAATCACAGGCCGAAACATAAAGGAAAATGGAAAACAATACTCGAGTATTCAATAACCATTCCAGTACAACAACACTGAATGGAAAACTCAAAACATAATCGGAGGAAAGAAACAGTATCACACTTGCCCACCATCTTCATGCCGACCTGATACCTACCTGTCCGCTCTCCTGGAACCTGAAATACATAAAAAGTATTTCCCCCATAAAGGGGTTAGCCGTCGAATAGCTAGTGCAAGTATATCAAGTATGAAACACAATACTCCTCGACAATAAAGTAAATGTAACCGTCAATTCATCAATTCAAGACTAGTATTCTGGAATAACTAAATCTCATAGCATCACATCTAGACGTATATGAATGTCGTGGAAACGGTTCGTTCATATCATCCGTCAATACATATATGAATGCCGTGGAAACGGTTCGTTCATATCATGCCAACAATACATATATGAATGCCGTGGAAACGGTTCGTTCATATCATGCCATCAATACATATATGAATGCCGTGGAAACGGTTCGTTAATATCATGCCATCAATATAACTTACTTTCAAAGTCGAGAACGTACAATCATAATTATATACTTGTCTTTGAGACATCGAGAAATCGAACGGAAAAAGGGTATGAGTTCGGTAGGTCTAAAAACGCGCTTCCGGAACCTAAACGATTCGCAAGGAATATGATAGTCAAATATCCATACTCAAATTACACGAAGAAATTTTCGAAACCCGTCTACGATTCACGAAAATACACGGGTAAACAACTAGAGGTTGGAAAATCGCTCAAACTCCCAAAAGTCCAAAAACGACACAATCAAGTCCGTAAAATCGTAGGAAAAGCATGCATACGGTATAGATACATCATAATCTCAAGGTTCTCAAGCTTCAAATCGGATAAATCGGACGAATCTACGAAAAACCCCAAAATCCAACACAATATTCAAAGTGTTCTTGAATAATCTTTCAATAATCCGATGAATAATCAAACATGCCCATAATCATGCGTATATCACTTCATACACCATGATTTTAACATCCAAAACATCATTACTCAATACAAAATCGAAATCCAAGATGTTGAAGAAATTACCTCTTGAAGATCCAAGCACTATGATTCGAAGAATACGCGATAGATCGATGATCCGAGCTTCCCAACCGAATGAAAATGATAAAAATCCAATACTCAAGTGATAGATGATGCAAAGTTCTCTCCTCAAGCTCTCTCTATCATGTGGGTTGAAGAAAATGGAGGAAATGTGCTGCATCTCGCTCAAAAAGCATAATTATACAGTTGACTGCATCGTGTGCCGCGGCACAGGCCCAAAAATTGCTCCCAGGGCTCGGCAGTGTGCCGCGGCTCAGCCGAAGTGTGCCGCGGCACAGGGTACAGACGGGTTTTGGCCGAAATGTAGCACGAGTGTGTCGCGGCAGTGACTCGGCAGTGTGCCGCGGCACTGCCGGCATGTGCCGCGGCACAAGGTACAGACCGCTCGGCCAGGTCTAGAAAATGTGTGTGCCGCGGTGCACACTCCTTGTGCCGCGGCCCACACCCCCCTCGAGTCCTAAAATGCTGAAAAATGACCCGGGAAGAGAATAAAAGCAATAGGACTCAATATCTGGGAAACAATAACACGAAATGGAAGTACGGAAACCCCAAAACGGTGGTTCCAAGCAATCATTACAAGGGTTCGCCCAACAAAACACAATTTGCACAATGAAGAGATTTGAAATGACATGAATTTCAACCGGGTATTACAGATTTAACTCCCAATTGAGTAGCAAAAAGACCAAACTAATTTCGGCGACCTTATGATCCGGCAACATATTTAACCTCATCTCTTATTGTGTCAATAATGGACTCAATTGGTTTGAGTCCATCTTGCACCAAGAGATTGAGAATATGTGCACAACAACGCACATGGAAAAGTCTGCCATCCAAAGGTAAGTGATCCCTAATCGTCACATAATTTTGCTTTAGATTTCTTAGCGCCACGTCATTCGCTCTAGCATTATCTACTGTGATCGTGCCTATATTTTTCTCAATTCCCCATTCGATGAACGAATTAGAAAGTGTTTCGGCAATGACAACACCACTGTGGCGAAGAGGGACATTACAAAAGTTAAGGACTCGCATATTTAACTTCCGGTTACTATCTATCCAGTGCCCAGTTACAACCATATACCCAAGTTTTTGATTTGAAGATGTCCACATATCCGTTGTAATATTCACTTTGCCCACACCTTTTAAAACTTCTTTCAATTTCACTTTGAACCTTATGACAATCTGACTTCGCAGTTGTTTGACTAATCTTCTTCCAAAAAGGAGTTGCAGTCCTCATTATTTCATTAAACATAAAAGACTCTACATGAGTAAAAGGTAACTCATTGGTCATGATATAATGCGCTATTTTCTCCCTCATCTTTGAATGGTCATACTTGAAAGTACTGAGTTGTTCATTTACCTCTTCACCTTCGTTACTAGGATTTGACTTAAAAGTCATTTGTGTCTGTTTATGCTTCCCATTCTTCTCTAAGCAAGACGTCAAGTGTTTGTTCAATGCAGATGTTGAAGATGTCTTCCCTCTTGATAACACACTTTGACACATCTTGCATTGTGCATGCTTATTCCCCGTTTCTGGGTCATCGGAATATGCCTTCATATACTGCCACACACCACTTGTCTTCTCTTTCTCTTTTTTCTTGAAAACACTACGCCATAGATGACTTTCTACAACATTTAGGCATGAGTGTTACCTTTTTGGATGTTACCATAGCTATGAAATTTTGAACCTATCACAACATTGTGGTTAAGGTGTTACCAAATCCATAAACGTATGTTACTCTAGCTATGAAAGGTGTGACACTCAGCAACACCATGTGATATGTTACCTTAGAGTATTAAAAAAAATTTTGAATTTTATTTAAAATTAATAAATATTTAACTTTAAAAATAATTACTTTGAATAAAATTATTGAAGTTATTAATATAAAAAGTAATATTCTATCAAATAATCAAATTATTTATATTTTATAAATATTATAATATTTTTAAAGAATTTAGAATAAAAAGATTTTAAAATAAAGTAATATTCAAAAATTAATAAATTTTGATTAAAATTATTAGTAATTTTCTTAGATAAAATAATAGCTTGTAATAACTGTGAATTTTTATAAAATAATTAAAATAATAAATTTAATAATTAAATATCAACAAATTAAAATAAATTTGTGATATTTTTTTAAGAAGAAAACTAAAAACAAAATAAAGTATATACATCGAATTATTGAAATGGGGTGAGAGCGGCAAAACAAATACACAAGCAGTAAAACAAAAATTGGGTCAAAAAAATTGGGAGAAAATTTGGGGCAAACACTCGCTATCTAAATCTCTCCCGGAGCTTATACCACTCTCTCATTTAGGGGGTTCAATTAGCTTCATTAAACTGCCTAATTACTTTCATTAGGATTAAACAAAACCCTAAGTGTGATGCTTGTGCGCCGCACTCCTCATTCTCACTCTCCCACTCTCTCAATGCTCAGCGTCTCTCTCTCTCGCGCACCATTTCACTCTCCATCCGAAGGGTTTGGTATTTTCTTTTCTTTTGAAAGTCGTCTCTCGTTTTTCTCTCCCGTATCTGCTTCTTCGTGCTTCTCTCCCGTATTTGCTTCTTGGAGTGACGAACATAATTCAGCAAACTAATTCCAAATTTGCAAGAGCAAACGTAACAATGGCGAACGGTGATGATTTGCAACCTCCGAAATTCGCAACCTTAAGAAGGTTAGTCTCTCTGCATACGACACAAATCTCCGATGTCGAATGTTTTTTGTTTTATTTTCCGGTGATTGTCCATGGTCGTTTATGCTAAGAAATGTTCACATGGAGGATGGGCTAGGGTTTTCCTTTTTACATCTACAAACACCACAAAAACTAGGTTTCTAGAGCTTCTATGCTCCCCTTCTTCTCCTTCTTCACTGCTCTTCTGCTTTCATCAATCTCCGTGGCTTCTGTCGATCCACCGTAATCTTAGTTGTATACTAGTAAAAAACTCGGGAGTTTTTTTATCTTCTTTATATGTTGCCTAACATGTCATTGACTACTAATTGGAAGAACATAAGTTGCAAGTTCGTATATAGTCATAATTACAGTAGGTTAATCACAAAGTGTTGTCTTGCAGGATAAATCTGAATCTTGGGAAACTTAGATAATGATGTATCGAAAAAGGTAATTCTAGTTTTATAATTGCACATTATTGTAACACTAGGAATGATTATCGAACTTCTTACCACATATAATGATAACCCTGCTTCAAAGTTCTCAATGATGTGACCTTTTGTTTTATCCACCATTTTTGTTTTATTTTACTTAAATCCTCTGAGGAAGATCTGATTTACTTATTTAACTTTGCATTCTGATCTTAGCTTTGTGTCATCCTACAAGGATTCTGGACATGATGGTCATAAGCGGATTTAAGTATAACCTCGTGGTGCACGTGCACCACCAGAATTCTTCATATTGGGTCATTATTTTGTAGTATTTGAATTGGTTTAAGAGTTGAGTTATTTTTTCACATGTTGCCTGACATGTTATTGGCTAATAATTAGAAGAACATAAGTTGCAAATTCGTATTCTCCTTCTCCTTCTTCACTGCTCTTTTGCTTTCATCAACCTCCGTGGTTTTTGTCGATCCACCGTAATCTCAGTTGTATACTAGTAAAAAACTTGGGAGTTTTTTTATCTTCTTTATATGTTGCCTAACATGTTATTGGCTAATAATTAGAAGAACATAAGTTGCAAGTTCGTATTGAGTCATAATTACAGTAGGTTAATCACAAAGAGTTCTTTGCAGGATGAATCTGAATCTTGGGAAACTTATTTAATGGATAATGATGTATCGAAGAAGGTAATTCTAGTTTTATAATTGTACATTATTATAACACTAGGAATGATTATCGTACTTCTTACCACATATAATGATAACCCTGCTTCAAAGTTCTCAATGATGTGACCTTTTGTTTTGTCCACTTTTTTTGTTTTATTTTACTTAAATCCTTTGAAGAAGCCTTGATTTACTTTTTTAGTTTTGTATTCCCATCTTAGCTTTGTGTCATCCCACAAGGATTCTGGACATGATGGTCATAAGCAGATTTAAGTATAACCTCGTGGTGAACGTGCACCACCAGAATTCTTCAGATCCGGTCATTATTTTGCAGTATTTGAATTGGTTTAAGAGTTGAGTTATTTTACTTTCTCTTATATTTTTTCAGTCAGTTGAATTATTACCCTTCACCAGAACCTCGCTGCACGGGGATGCTTTGTGCACTGGGCTGCACCCAATTTGCTTCTTTTTATGCGGGGGTGATTCAGTTCTTCATTTCGACCTATTCTACCGCAATGAATTTAGGTCATGGACTTGATATGATGCGATGTATGTGCGATGGTTTTAGGACTGAATGAGTGATTATAGTTGAATTTTTAAATGTTAGTATTCTGCTATTCAATGATTTTGATAATAGTATGTTCTCACGGGATTAAATGAACTGGAAATGAACTGGAATGGGTGAAATCGTGTGATTGTTATTGAAATATTACTAAATGTTTCAATTCTAGGAACTTTTGGATGAGATTGTACATTATAGCAAGTTTTGTACCATTTTCATGATCACGAGCTTGTGTAGTCGATGTTGATCTTAACAATGAGCCTTAATTATTCCATGAATCTTGGTTAGTTCTGATTTGAAGAACGCGAACATATTGTTGTTGTCTTGTTTAGTTCTTAGTCATAGACGGTTTTGGTTATGCTTCTTTGTGTTGGTATTCTGATTTAGTTTGTGCCATTGTTCTTGTGTAACCCATTATGTTGGTCCTTTTAGGTTTTACGAGTACAATTTTTTTTAATACCTTCTTGCAAAGGTCATCTTTTAATGCTTAATTTGTGATTTCTTTTTCAGTTATCAAATGCAGCGACCTCTGCACCGTCTCAGCAAATACCAACTCCAATTCCTGCAGTCAACACACCAAATCCTGTATCAAGTGCTCCGTAGGCCATATCTAACTCTTTGTTGAATTATGTTCCTCTCAGGCCTCAGCTCTTTCAGCTGAGATCAGGATAATGATCAAGTAAAGGTAGGAATGCTATCTTTTCGAGAATTTTGAGCTCTAGGCATGTTACTTTGGTGGAAATGATTCCATACTCCTTGGTGTCAAGCTTAACAGATGGTGCAATTACCATAATTTATTTGTAAACTAGTTGATGCTTTGTTGCTGTGTTTTCTGATTAATCAGTGTGTGGCATTTGTGATTGAGCTGCTGTGAGAGTGTGCTAATGACACATGTTTTTAGCTAATAACAAACAATGATGGCCAATGACGTACTCAGCTCTCAAATCTCCAGGTTTCCAAGCCCTACTCTGAGTTCTTCAGTGAGGGAAACCTCAAAACAATGGAAGTAAATGAAGAGAATCTGGAGGAGGAGACTCCTCTAGCCGAGATGGATGCCGAGATGCCTATTGATTCTATCGATGCCGACATTTCTGAAGATAATAATGACTGGGAAGATGTTGGAGAAGAAGCTTATGATGGGGACTTTGGTGAGGATTAACACTTTCTTTCTGACCTATACTACCAATACTAGCTTAGCTTATATTATCTACATTAATTTTAATTGCATTTGTGTGTGCTTTGATCAGTCCAAATTTGATCCACCTTCACACTGTGCTGAGATTATTGTGGTAGTTTTTTAAAATATTTTATTTATAATGATATTTCAGCCTTTAATATTTGATTTACTATATCATTCGGTAGAGCCTTAAAGGCATTCTTTATGCATTTCTTTTAGATTCTTACTGCATAAAATATATGTTCTTCTTCTAAATTCTAAAATGTTTTACTTGTTAGGTCATTGCTGCAACAGTAGTAGGTGATCTTAAAAAAATTCTGAAGCTTTCCTTGGAAAACCGAATGAAGAGTAGTGTGCTTGGATTTTAATCCTAGAGAAAGAGGGAGGTAGGTGTTCTTTTATGTACTTTAGTTTATTCTTGAAAAGTATCATAATTCGATAATGATCCTTCAAATTTGGTCAAGATAAATAAACTGGACAAATTATTTCTGGTTTAGAACAACTAGTTTGGAGACCTTATTTTTCTGATAGTTGTTAACAGGCTGTCTATTTGGAAGCTTAGTGACCATCACTAATTATTCACTATTCTTTCTTGTTTCATTCTGCAGCTCTCTCGTTCAAAGAAGGTGAAGTTTGGGGATGGACACCAACTCAGGCACATTGGCTAATCCTTGGCTAATTGATTAAGTGTTCCACCGAATAGTTTCTTAGAGTTTTTTTGTATATTAGTCGTAGACGTCCACTGCTTTATGACAATATCTTTTGAACTAGTATTGGTTTTTCTATCTCGCTTATGACATTGTGATGTGGTTGGTTAAAAATGACCAAGTTATTTTCTTTTAGTACTTGTATATATGTAGTTGGTGATGTAGATGGTTGGTTTTGTGATTGCATATAGTTGGGTTTTTTATGATGGGATTATGTAGTTGGATGGTGTAGTTGGTTTTTGTGAATTCGTTTGTTGGTTTTTTAATGGGAAATGCTAAAATTAAAATTTATATTTTTATTTTGTTAAAATGAAAGTATTACCTTAGGTACTATATATATGTTGCAAATGTATTTCATTGGTAACACCTAGACTAAAAATTGTTGCGCATTTTGTGGCCCCACCCATGGGCCCCACAAAGTAAGCCCCACTAACATGCCCAAGAAAAGTGGGTCCCACATATGGGCCCCTCCAGCTGACCCCACTAAGTGGGTCCCACCGGTGGGCCCGGCCTGTGGGACCCACAAAATGGGCCCCACATATGAAACCCACTAAATTGGCTATATATTTTACAAAATTATAAAGTCTATTGCAACACGAATCTGTTGTTGCTGTAGGGTCCTTAGGATGATGCTGTATATTGCTTTGGTAACAAATAATCCCATGTTAGCATAGGATGATCCATATGTTGCGAGTCCAAAGGCTACTGCTCACAGAGCAACTTAGCTAAAGTGTTACCTTTGCCCATTTTGGGTCTATGGCAACAGAAAATTGGGTCTAAGGTAACACAGTTATGTGGTTGCCGAAGGCTATTTATGGCGTATTGAAACTTGTACATCTTCTGAGTATCGGGTCTGTTGACTTCCTTTTTTACCACTTTTGTCAACATCAACAATCTCATCATCATCATTTTCTTCAAAACAAAATTCTTCCTCTCCGAGTTCCGGCAGTTGAATATCTTCAAAAATGGTATTCATACACGGGCTAGAAGATGATTAAATTGAACGATTTGGGTTGTTCAACAAAGACATAATGATCAATCTGAAAATAGACAACAAATTAAGAAAATGTGAATCAAAATCTAAAAATTGAACAATATACTCAACAAATTCATCAAATTTGAAAATTGACAACACCTTCAACAATATACTCAACAAATTCATCAAATCTGAAAATTGACAACAAATTCAACAAGACTTTCATGACTTCATCTATATGATGTACTACAAGATTTTCAACATACATTACTAACAAAATCAACACAGCCCCATTGCAATTTATTACCAACTGAAAACCCTAAACAATTGAAAATTAAAATAATGAACGGGAGGAAAAAAATTGAAACTGAAAACCCTAAACCCTAAACACCAGTTCTTACAGGAGAAAAAAAATTGCGGGAGGAAAAAATTCATCAATGGGAGGAAAAAGTTCATCAACGGGAGGACAAAAATACACTGAAATACCTGCTCGGGTGCTCCTGCTCCACTTCCAACAGCAGCTCGCGACGGATCGACTGGACTGATTGTATTGATCGAGTTGGTATTACCTGCTCGGGACAGTGGACTCGAGTCGTGTGTGTCGGTGTGTGTGTGTGTGTGTGTTTGAAAGTTGAATGAATGTATGAAACGGATCGACTGGACTGGAGAGCAGTGAATCAGTGTTTAATTAACCTAGTCGAGTCGGGTGAGTGAAACGGGTCGAGCCGAACCCGGGTAAACAATTCGAGCACTCCGGACGGGTAGTCGAGTGTACCCGAGCCGACTACGAAATCGAGCTCAAAGTGCGCGCCGAACTCGACCGGCTCACAAACACAGAACCGAGTCGAACCCACGAAAACCGAGTCGAACCCGGGTCGAACCTGGGTATACCCGACCGGTTTGACAACCCTAGATAATAGATATAGTACATTCTATTGTTCATCCGTTGAACATTTTCTTATCGTTCTCCCATTGAACATCTTATTATGGTTCTCATATACAACATCTTATTATGGTTCTTCCATATAGCTTCTATGGTTCTCCTATCTTTTTCACTTGTATATTACTTTTTTATCATTATCACATGTATTATCTTCTTATCATTTACCATTTAGTATCCTGATATGGTTCTTTCATGTAGTTTCATATTATTGTTCTCCACGTAGTTTCTTCTTATCAGTCTCTCGTATTTAAAATTATCGAGCGCAACATTTTTTATTGTACTGAAAAAGTAAAAAGTTATCAAAAATTCACAAAATAGACATAATCCAAATCAATGTGGTGCCCGCAAGAAACTTATTATTAGTACAATATATAGATAGATAAATATATAGATATAAATACATTAAATAATTATTAAGGCAATTGTAGAAGATTTCAAAGAGTCGTCTAAAATAACCATGATTAGACACAAACTAAATCAATGAGAACTCAAACAAACACAGTTATAATATAACTCCCTCTTGTCGCTCAAAATTTTACACTTATTTTTTTTTTCTTTTAAAAACTTTTCATTTATCACATTTACACAATCAAATCAAATAACTACTTTACTTGTAATCTCCACTACACACTCACTATCAATGCTTTTTACTTTTCAATCTACAACGCACATTTATCATCATACTTACATTAATCATTACCTAAAATATATCAAATATACATTCTATCAAGCTTTGAGTGAAATAAAGAGAGTATATAATTGATTTATATAAAAAGAGAAAGAGAGAACGAGACTGGTGGATTAATAATAAGTCAATCATAAAAAGAATTCCAAACAATATCAAAAAAACACAAATGAGACATAAGTCAAATTAATGAGCAAGATAAAAAAAACAGTTTTAATATATTTCATAGATAATTATACAGATTAACTAATCAATAAGCCAATAATAGAAAGAACTAAAAAAAATGTTAAAAAGCACAAATTAAATGACACATACTTCCAATTAATGATAAAACTAAAAAAAATCAATTCCATATTAATATATAATGTCAAAAATATGGATGACTTTAAAATTGCAATGAAGAAACTTAAAATTATAATAAAAATCCAAAAAAGAACAAACTCGTGAGTTTTTTAATGAATTAATCATCTATTTATTTTTTAAGAAGAACTGGAAGACGGTAAACCATTATAATTACAAGAGTAATCATGCAATTATCAATTTATATTATAAACAAAATTTAAAGTAGAGGTTGTTAAATGCAAGGAGTGAGGGGTTATTCTGATTTAAAACGTGGAGGCCCCAGTGGATGGTCTAGTGACAGAACGGTGTTGTTCGAAGATCAAATATTATGGACTCAAACTTCATCGATATTATTAGATCGGTTGTGTGAGTTGAAAATGAAAAATTTAAACCGTGGGGATGACCTAATGGCTAGTGGTAGGTGGCGTTGTTCGAGATCAAATGTTATTGGTTCAATCTCAACAGTCACCAACACCATTAAATCGAATGTCTGCAAGAAAAAAAACTAAATCGTTGAGGTTTATTAGGGATTAGTATAGAAAGTCAAATCAACCAGTGACCTTGGTTCACTGGCCATGGGGTTTCTACTTCAAGTGGGAGACCCGGATTCGAGTTCTTCTGAGGACAAAAATTTTCAAGAATTTATGACTCTTTAATCCATGGTTAAAGAAGAGACCTTAGCCCTCCGGGGTACGCTAGTGGAATAATTAAATATTGAGGGTTTCAAGCGGCAGTGTGTGAGGTCAGATCTCGATGGGACCATGCGGTTGGATTTAAGGGGGTCCAGTATGGAGCAATCACTTGGGGACGACTCCTTGTGCGCGATAGTTGAGGATATTTAAGAACTTGGGAGCCGGATACACATCTCGCAATTTAACTGGTAGCAGTACTGTTGGGGCTGTTATCTCGAGTACAAGTCAGGTGTAAGCTTGGAACCTCGGTATAAAAAAAAGTATAGAAAGTCATACTCCCTCCGTTCCACCGATCTTGGCTCATATTTCTTTTTGAGCCGTCCCAAGATACTTGGTCATTTCCTTTTTAAGATACTTTCATCTCTCACAATTTTAAATAATATATATTCATACCATCATTTTACACACTATTTTTCAATTTTTCTTAATGCTCAAGATGAGTGCGACGGAAAGAGTATTTTGATAGGGAATATGGAATAGGGAGTAGGGAATGTCCTCTTTATTGCTTTATCTATGTGTGGTGCTTTTGGGGATTTATTTGTTTTTAATGGACGGTGATGAGTCAGTCTGATGACCAGGTAGTGCTGGGTGGACAAAAGACCACGTTGGGGTTGCGCTTTTTGTCCAAAAGGAGCTGGATTTATGTTATCGTTATTTTGCTTTCCCCGAGCGACGGAGTATCCTCTCCAGTCTTTGCCTTAACTGGGCTGTTACATCCACTATCTAAATTCATTATAAATTTTCCAATGCTTGTTTTATAAGTTATATTATAGATAATTTGTGCCATGGGGAGACAGTAGCTGTGCATAATTGAAGTACGTTTAAATATCGAGACAAAAAAAAAAAAAAAAAAAAAACTCTCGGAGAACCCGATTTGGAAAGAAAAAACTTTTGTAAGGAATTTTGGAAGCTTATTCTGGACGGTTGGCGATCCGATGGAGCTTGGTCGGAGAACATCATTAAGAAGAAAAAAGTTTGAAGATTAGTCATCTATTTATTTTAATATTTTAAGAGTAGTTTTGGAGTTTATTATTGTTGAACATTCGATATTATTATTGAATTCAACGTAAAAGAGATGTGATGGGCATATATAGAGATGTGTCCAATCGGTCGGAACCATCAATTTCGGTTCCAAACCAATGGGTTCGAGATTTTCGAAACTTTAAAAGGAAAATGAGCTGGCGAATCGTTGGTTCAGGACCGGTTTTCAAACTGCCGGTTTCGCTTCAGCAAGGTTTGGAATCGGTCGGTTCCGATTTGGCCCGAGGATTTGTCTTTTTTAAGAAATACTATTTTTTTTGTTTTTTTTTCGGCTGAAAGGTCCGGGAATTAACAAAATAGTGGGTTAAAAGAAGAAAAAAAAATTAGATTTTGACTAATTCAAACACTTAAAGTTAATGGAGTAGGGAATGAGGTATTTATAGATGATAAAAAATAAAGCGAATAAAAAGAAATTTGACAAACCGCCGGTTTGAACCACGAAACCCGTGCCCCCCCCCCCCCCCCAAATTCCAACTTTCAAGCAATATTAATGGCGGTTCAAACCACCGAGTTGTAGTTCCTAAACCATAATTGAACCGCCTAGAACTAGTTTACAGTTTTGATTCGAATCGTGACCAATTAGTTCCGCAACCGTTAGCTACGATTCCATACTGGCAATTCCGGCTCGAATTAGCGAACTGTGAACACATATAGGTGTATATGCACAAATCTTTCTACTTTTTTTTCCAAAATGGGATAAAGTCCCACACAAGGATGCCACTTTAGAACATTAGATCTCATTCAGCTCTTCTCTATTTTGAGTGTTCTGACATATTGCAAAAAGCTCTTGCGAAATACTATATATTACAACCGAATTTCGCATTAGCTCATTGTCGTGCCTAGGGTTGCTCATATGATCCGTATCCGTTTATCCGATCCATTTACCCGCATTTACGGATCGGATTGATCCAATCCATTAGCTTTTGGATTGGATAATATATGCAATTTTTTCGTATCCATTTTGAGCGGATCGGATCGGATAAATCCGTCGTGGATATCCACTGTTCCTTTAAATTACTTTTATAAATAATATATATATATAAGAGTAATATGCTAATTTATTATCATTTTAGTTATTTTGTTGTTTAATTAATGTTGCAAAACAGTTATTTTAATTAAATTTCATGGATCATGGATATTCGTGGATTTACCCATATCCGTTTCGAATCGATCCGTAATCTAATCCATTCAGTACGAATTGGATAACGGATGGACATTTTCCTCACACGTAAGTGAGGATATCCGATCAAATGGATTGGATAGGATCGGATCTGATCCGTTGCGCAGCCCTAGTCGGGCCTATTCAGTTTGCGCCTCAAACTGATTGTCAAGCAGCGTTCTATTTTAACTCATTTTAAACAAACAAAAAAAAATAGAAAACGAAATAAGACACGGACTATGGAGTGTTTGCGTGCGCACACACACACACTCAGCGTTCTGTATGATTTGACGTGCCAGTCTCAAAGGCGAACTCTCGTTCAAAATTTTACCGCAGGGAAAATGTCCGAAGAGTGGGATAAGAATCAATTGTGGCCCATGTAAGCTTCTATCTGCACTCTATTTGGACCACACATTGGTTGGGGGCCGTTTGTTTGGTGGGTATTGTTGGCCTTGGAAATGCTTTACGACTATGCCCACGCAAACGACGTCGTAGACATATCTCGATCAAAATTTAGGATTGGATGAAATAATTTATCGGGTCTTGGAACCGTGTCCAAAATATTAGTAAAGAAATTTAAGTCCAGGCCGGCCCGATCTCCCTGACCAACGAGTTTTTTCCTAAATTCGGCGTAATTACCTAATCATAAATGTAACTTTCGTGCAAATTTTAGGATGGAGACCGAGAATAGGTAGGATCGGCCTAATGGGGGGCAGCTTGGGCGATGGCCCGGTGCCTCCAAATTCTCAGAGCCCATTTTGTATATACTAATTACCTAATATGTTTTGAAAAATAAAATAAAAATTACATACGCTCGATGTTTATTGCGTAGCTGACAGAAGGAAAGAGGCAGAAAAAATAAAAATTACATATGTTCCTTGCATAGTTGGCCAAAAAAAGGTCAAATCGTCTTGGACTGTGTCTCCTTTACCCAAAAAAACATTATTGTAAAAGGGAATTTTTTGTCCCGAACCTCAAATCGACTTGAACCGGCCCTGAGATTAGGTATAGTTGGGACCAGTCCAAAATATTAGCAAAAAATGGAGGACTAACCCGGACCGATCCGACCAGCCCGGTTCGAATTTTTTATTAAATCCAATTTTTTTTACCTCGTCCTATCAAAAGCAGCTGCTTTCACAAAGCAAAGCAAAGCAGCTGGAAACAAAACACAGACATCAAATACACAATTTTTTTGTGGGCCAAGAACAATTCTTATCTTTGGGCTGCCTCACCTTTTGTTTGCTTCGGGCCTTGGGCCTTAGCACTGCTCCGCAAATTATGTCCCAAAGCCCTTAATTGTCCTAACAAAGTCCCGTCCTTTTTTTTTTCTTTTCCATTCTGACACACTACTTCGCGACTCCACTTTACTTTTTTTCAAGTTATACGAGAATTTTTGGAGTACCGTAGTCTCTATGTATTCCCACTGATTTTATTCTTAAATTAAATATCGGACAATATTACATATATATATATATATACATATTATTATATGAAAATTAATAAATACAACACATTAATTAACACATGTTATATGGAAATTAAATAAGATAAAAAAATTAACGATCTAATATATAATTTACAGATATAATATTTTAATATATAAAAATAAATATTATTATAACGAATTATGTGTTATTGTTATACCGTCAAATTATTCACCAGTTCAACGATAATACAAACATACAACAGAACGGTGCTCCCCAGTCTAGAGAGAGAGAGAGAGAGAGAGAGAGAGAGAGCACTTTTTCAGGTCACAGAAAACCACCCCCAAATCCCTATAGTAGTTGTTTTTTTTTTCTCTATCTTCATTCACTACTACTACTGGGTACTGACCAATGGCGAAAATGGTTTGGTTGCTTTCTCTCTTTTCTGTACTCCTCATCTCAACTGGTAAGAGAAATAATAACCATATCTTTCGGAACACAACTACTACTATGGTGTTTTTACAACACAGTACTCACATTCTTTTTTTCGTTGCCCTTCTTCTCCGCAGCTAAAGCACAAGAATCGGTGGTGTTTCTACCCCTCCATGACCCAACATCAGCCCTCCAAGCTCCATCTCTGTACGGACAACCTGCGGCGGTGGGTGTTCACCTCGAAACTGAAAACCTCAAAAATGTCTCTCGCAGTGTTCTAATGGCGGAAACATGGCTTAGAAACTATGTTTTACCATTCTACCCCTCCACCAACATAAGCGCCATCGTCATTGCCCACTCTGTTTTCTGCAACAGAAACCAACAGCACGAGCTGGGTTTAGTTTTGCCAGCCATCAAGAACATCCACTATTCCCTCACCAGGTGGGGTTTGCAGAACGACATTAAAGCCACCACTTCTCTCTCCTCCGACTGTCTGAACTCAAACCACGAAGCATACAGAGATGATTTAGCAGAAAACCACATCAGACCACTGCTGAGCTTTTTGCAGGAAATGGGCTCGCCGTATGTCGTGAACCCGCCTTCTCCTCCATATTCCCGCACGACGTCCTCCGATGAATCCTTGAGTATTCTGAAATCCCACCAGAAATCCTTGAGAAATCTCGGGGTGAACAAGGTCAGTGTAGTCATTCTCAGTCCTAGAACTGAAAAACCCACCACCACCAGCAGAAAGCTCTCATTCATCGACATAAGCAAAAACATAGTTCCATTCCCAGCCCCCGCCGCAGAAAGCCGCCCGCCGCCGTCTATCGGAACAATTTCGCCAAACCCTAGAAGCCCATATCCTTTTATGCCCCATCTGGCTCCAATGTCTAACCCCGGTGCCAGCCCTCCTTTCGGACCCCATCTGCCGCCGTGCCAGCCATCTGTCGGAGGCGGCGGCCACCCCGTGGGTGCGCCGGTGGGTGTGGCCCATCGTGGGCTGTGGTGTGTGGCGAAGCCTAGTGTGCCGCCGGAGACGTTGCAGGCGGCGTTGGATTATGCTTGTGGTGGAGAAGGTGGTGCGGATTGCGGCGCCATTAGGGAAGACGGGAGTTGCCATTACCCTGACACCATAGTCGCGCATGCCTCGTACGCTTTTAATAGTTATTGGCAGAAGAATAAAAGGAGTGGTGGGACTTGTGGCTTTGGAGGCACTGCTATGCTCATCAATTCTGATCCCAGTAAGAAATTTGCTTCTGCTTTGGTGAATCTGAATAATTCATGCCATTACCATAAATGTGTCTTAAATTTTTCCATATATTTCCAAATTATATCTGTTCTTTTTTTTCTTCAGGTTAAACTTTCTAGATGACCTCTCAAAATATAATAACACAAATATTAAAAAATTATTATATAAATTAAAATAGTCCTTAATATTATCTTTTATGAAATGATCTATGGCGAGACGATCAGGTCATGCTGGCAAACTTACCTCTAGATCGGGGGTGAGCTCGAGCCTTTTGGGGGGGACTCAGGACAGGGGACGATCCCCCTTGTGTGCGTGTGTGAAAAAAAAAAAAGTTCATCATGAAAAGAGCAAATCGACAATTAATATGAAACCGAGAAAATGCAATTTAATTTATGGAGGATCCATAATATTGTTTTTGTCTTGTGCAGGGCTGTAAATGAATTCGTGAAGATCGCGAAAACGTTCGGTCAAACTCGAACAGTTCCCGAATATGTTCGTTACATACACGAACCAAACACGAACAAAATAATATATGTTCGTAAGTTTGCGAACAAGGAAGTCTTATATACTTGTAATAATTTTACAATTATTAATAAATATATACACAAAAATTAAATCTATCATTCCAAAACCCCTAATTTATAAATCTATCTTCTCTTTTTATTTTTTGAATTATTATTGCTTGTACTTTCGGTATTTTTTTATATTTTGAAACACAAGCGAACAAACGAACCGAATAATCGAACATTAACGAACAAACACGAAATATTTGAAATATTAGCTAACCGAACACGAATAAGTGGTTTGCATTTTTATCAAATACGAACACGAACCGAACCTTTAACGAACGAACGTTCGTTAAGGTAACGGTTCGGTTCGTTAGGTTGGAAATACACCCCTAGTCTTGTGAATTATTTCTGCTGATGAAATTCGTTAAAGGTCACGGTTATTCGTTAAAGGTCACGGTTCGGTTCGTTAGGTTGGAAATACACCCCTGAATTATTTCTGCTGATGAGAATTTAAATTTTATTTTATTTTGCAGGTTATAGTAATTGCAGATTCATTCTTGCCTAGAGGATTAATTGAAGTGGCAAGGAAAAGGACTGTGGGCTTATGCTTTTCTGCATATAGTATTAAGCACTTTTGATATATCCCCTTGTGGTTCTCCACTCTAGTCCTCATTTTATTATTATTATTACTATTATTATTATTATTATTATTATTATTATTATTATTATTATTATTATTGTTGTTACTGCTACTACTACTACAACTACTAGAGTACAACTTGGGATTCTATGAGCTTCTGAGATAGAGATGAGCATGTTAATTATGTTCTTTTTAGCTGAGTCCTGTCTTAACCTTGTATTCTCATTTGATTATTACCACACATGCATTGTGTTGCTGTATTTCACTCTCTACATCTGTCTTCGCTTTCCTCTTCCCAGAGAAAAAAAAAAGAATCAAAAGTAAAAAAAAAAAAAAAAAACTAGAGAAGCTTAATCTGGTAAGTACGAGCCATCGTTTAAAATACAACTCTTAATCTTCAAGTGGGATGGTGGAATATATGATAACACAACCTTGTAATCCACGTTTGCATATTTAAAGAACAAACTAGTGACCCGCGCAAAGTGACTCGAGGTCACTGTTTTGTTCAAAAAGCAATCTCCTCTCTTTTTCTCTCCGAATGGATAAAACCGAACCAAACAGACCGATAAACACAAATCCTTCGAGAAATAGCTTTGTTGTCTAACAAATGTAACCCTAAAGTAAAGAGGTTGAATAATTGCCTTTGATGAAATATCCATGTGATCCATATACTTGATCTCGGAAAACATAAGATTGGACTGATTTCACGGTTCTTCTTCCATGCTCACATTAACTAATGCTCCATCTTGACTAGTTTCCTCTGTTAAATCGGTACCGTCTTTTTCCTGCATAACGTGAAACATGAAGATTCAAATACAGTTGAGCGACATTCATTGAAATGGAATATTGAACAAAGTAACATTTAAGATACCAATAAATCTTTTATTTGGTCATATTTTTCCTTCTTCAAAAGTTCCAAACGATTTTTGTACTTGTGATTTATTTTGATTGGATGGTGAGGGAAGCAATTAGATATGTGGAGAAAATAGAGAGGACAAACATAGTATGTGGAAAACCATTTTATACATAATTTGATTAAGCAACTACAGACGAACCAAAACCAAATATGCAAATAGGCCATAACACTAATCGGAAGATTCTTACATGAACCTCGTCTATGAGTAAGTTGTAGATCTTGTGGTCCATAAATCAATGAAAAAATGAAAAATACATCTGAGTTAACACATGGAGATCAATGTGGACCATAAAATTTACAGCTTGTTCATAGACCTGGTCTATGTCGGAAAAAAACTCGAGTAGGTAAACTCATAAACTCATAAATATTGGCTCAATGTCTGTGTGTGTGTGTGTGAGAGAGAGAGAGAGAGAGAGAGAGAGAGAGAGAGAGAGAGAGATGCACCTTTTCCATTGAACCTTGAGCTGCAGCCATAAACTCATAATACTTGCGCATCAGCATTTCTTCCTCTACCTACAATTTCCCACAATAATTCAGTACCCCTCTATATAATTGACTTCGAATACAAAATTTCATAACTGATATACCATTATACTTCAAAAATTATACTATTAGGCAAGAATAACTGAAACGAAGAAAAAAATTCATGAGAAATTGAGTTCATTAAGATAAATATTGGAATTAAAACCTGGAGTCTGTGCAATTCATGAGACATTGACCTATATGCATCCATTAGGAGGTCATTCTGCTTCTCCAAATGCCTGCGAAGACTAGTTTATCAATTTTTTTAATCATAAATAAAAAACTGAAAATATAGGCGACCGAGACTTACTTGAGCACAGTTCCTATGTGCTTAGGATCCATTACTGACGGCAACGGTAGAAGTTCAAAAAGAGGGAAAAAAATAAAATTAAATAAAACGAAAGGTCCCTGAGATATGTCGGCCGGTTTTGGTGTAGGAGTCGGCGATCTCGGGTGACTCGGAACCGTCGAAGGTGATGAAGAGCGATTTGGCGGCGAGGGATATTTTTACCAGCGATGCGGGTGTCCTGGCGGTGGTTTCCAGCAGGTCGCGGGCGGTTCTAGGCGAGCTGCGAGCGGTCAGCCTGTGCTGCAAATCTGTTTAGTGAAGAAGGTAAAGGTGTGGGGGCCGGTAGCAAATCGGAGGCAAGAGCAGATTTTTTTGATATGAGATACTGTATAGTAATCACAAAGTCCTATAAAAATTATAATTTTATCAATAATTAACATATAAATATAATATAATCTAACAAATAAGGAATAAATTTAAAAATAATATAATTACATATAACATAAATTACCAAAAAAAAAAAAAAACAGGGCCGGGCGGGCCGGGCCTCCACAGGCGGGTCAAATCTTGGCTCGGCCAAAAAGGCTCGTTTATTTGGGCAAAAAATATGAAGCCCAATACTCACTCAAAAACGGGCGGGTTGGCCCAGCCCGCGGCCCCGGGTCTATTTTGCCAGGTCTATATGCTGATAACGTGTTATAGTAAAAGTAAACAAGAAAAGAATTAGGGCAGAAGATGTGTATATTCTCATTGATAGGATCTCTTTAAATAGGAAGAAATTCCATATTCTGAAACATTCTAATAGGCCTAGTCCTACACTAACTAGGAGAAGCTCATTAACTTGTAGACTAAGACACACACTTTGTATTTACTTTAATAAATACAGTTAAACCTCGATAAATGAATGTTCGATAAACGAATAACCTCACCAAATGAATAATTTTTTCTTGTCCCAACTCTTTATAACATGTTCAAATTTTCTTTCGACAAATGAATAATTTCGCTAAATGAATATTTTTCTCCAATCTCGATCATATTCATTTATCGAGATTTTAATGGGACATAAGTAGTAATAAATAGTGTAATTTATTTGAAAGAAAAGGAGAAGGTGAGGCCAAAAATTTCCCAACGCATCCCTCGAGTCCAACCCAATTTTTTCCACAAGTCATGCACGTTAATAAAACACAACTTATGCGAATCATATGGAATATTAAGTATTAGCACCGACATTTTCTTTCCCAAAGATTTTCAATTTTTATTATACTAGTACTATATACACCGTGCGAACGGGATATTATTCAGTATAATATATCGACTATGAGAATGAAGGAGAATAATAATTTCATTAACGCATGAAACTCCATAAGTTTATAAATTATGAAAGATCTTTTATAAACTACGTTAATGATTTTATTGGTGAGATTTCCATTATCATCACAAATCAACATCTTTAGTTCATCCCAATTTGTTACTCTAGATACCACAACGTACAATTGACCGTGAGTAAAAATCTCCCTCCTTAGAATACACTAACCGTTGGAAGTGATCGTCCTTGACTTTTATTAATTATCATTGCGTACGAAATCACCAATGGGAGTTGTTTTCGTTGGAAACGGAAAGACAATCTCGAATCAGATGGACTGAGTGTCACTCGAGGAATATACACCAATTCACCCGCGTTGCATCCTCCCAATATTTTGGCCTCAAGTACATAAATACCCAATTTTGTTATAACCAATCACGTCCCATTGCATAGGCCAGAAGTAGGATCAATATTTCGCAATAATATCACTCGAATACCCACCTTCATACAAAAAACAATATTATCAATAATTTTTTATCGAGAAAAAAATACTATTACAAAAAGTATCATCCATTCCAAAATCAAATATACTATATCAGCAGGTCCACTACAAAGTCGCCATGGGAATATTGCATTTATAATATGAGATCCACATTATAACAAAAACTTTTATTGTTAAAATAGTTCAAGATTCCAAGTACAATAGTAAAATTTATACATTAATTAAATGCATGAGTGCATCACTAATAGCATATTTCATTAACAATTCACTAAATGAAGACTTACAGTAGAAGATGCATACCTTCAACTTCAATTGGTAATCCAGAACACTTAATAGTATTTAAGAACTCAACTGAATGCATATTTTCAAAAGTACTAATACCCCGATCTGTAGGTGCAATAGAATATGAATTTAGATAAATTTATTCATCACTATGATGCATCGACACCATACACTCATTAATACTATTAACCTCATCCAAAGTTTGGTGCCAGAATAGCTCGACCTTGTAAATATGATATATCACCGATATAATCAACAAAAGAAGGATAAGTGGCATCAACTATAAAACGAATAAAATCATCGAATTATGTTATTAAGACATTATTTGGTATCTCAATCTCGGCCTCGCCGTCATTCTCACCACCTAAAGTGCCATCACCAATTGAAGTCAACCAATCCGAGAAAGCACGCAACTCAAGACCATAATTACTCTCACAAACACTTTGTAATCTCATATTTTTTGTCAAAGGCAAAACTTTAGAATCTCTCCAAATAGCTGATGAATTAATGGTGGCATGCACAATATCTTGTCTCGTACCTTTAGGAATAACGGGCAAATTTTGACAAAAGTCGCCACCAAATACAACTACCTTTCCACCAAATGGTTTGCACTTCTTTTCAGGATTAACAACCCGCATGATATCACGCAAGCTCCGATCAAGTGAGTCAAAACAATTCCTGTAAATGTGTAAAGGTGAAAATATCAAAAAATAATATAAAGAGGCATCATAATAATAAAAGAAAAAAAATTATGTTTTGATATTATAACAATGTTAATTAAAAAGATTGCTACCTATGCATCATAGGCGCCTCATCCCATAGTATAATATCAGTCTTAACAATTAAGTCGGCGAGTGGACCTGATTGCTTTATGTTGCACAATGGATTCATCACCCGGGTTCAAAGGAATCACAAACCTGGAATGTGCAGTCCTTCCACCAGGTAATAAAAGTGACGCTATCCCGTTCGATGCAATATTTAACACAATACCTCCCCTAGAGCGTATTGCAGCAGATAAGGTCTTCCAAATGAAAGTTTTACCTGTACTGCCATAACCATACAGAAAAAAGACCTGCCCATCGCCACTATCAACTGATCTCATTATCGTATTATATGCAACACGTTGCTCATCATTCATCATTCTAACAAACTTATTATATTCCTCCGCAAGCAACTCTATGTCATAGTTCAACTCATCAGCAATTAGTACATTCTGAAATAAAGATATATCAATATGTTCGGGATATGGCATACATGGATAATCACGTAGTGATCTACCCCTCACTTTCACTATGTTTTCATCTCAAGCAAGCATAAATTTTTAAATTGATCCTGCGTAAGAGTTAATTCTGTAAGAAACAAAAAAAAGAAGAATTAAACAAACATTCAGATTATGAGGTAAAATCACTCTTCCACCAATAAGTAATGTATGAATATATATATTTGATGAAAGTAAAAGAAAAATAGCTTACTTGAGCATCTCACTTTAAGTTGATATTTTTTCGGTATACCAGCACTTAAAAGATTCCACCATCATTCCAAACATTTTCTGGATGTGAAATAGACTCCGAAGTCAACAAAGTCACGAATAAAGACTTGAGCTGTTTCTCCGACTCTACCCCAAAAGCTTGCTTCTTTTATAGCATCAACATACTCTTTATCGTCTTCTAGTAAACCCCTTGCATAACACGCATCTCTATAGGTATCATATTGAACTCCATTATATTTCTTTATATCATCAAAACACGTGGCTATGCGAATAACCACTACAACAAAATCCTCAAGTAATACAACTCACCGGAACCTGGATAGACATATGCTAATCTACCAACTGCAAGACCTCTTTCTCTTGGTTTCCATATCCTTTTATCATCAAGCCAAACAAATTTGGTCGGAAATTCCGAATAAGTCAACTCCCTCGCCCACTCATAGTCCACATTAGCCTTAAACGAAGCAGTAAGCATCGTCTCTTTGGCCGAGCGTCTCTTCAAAACTTTTTAAAGGAGGAACCTTCTCTATAAACAACACTCTGTTGGTTTTCAAGGTGAAAACCAAGTCTCACAACATGAGGGTCATTGTAATGAATTTCATACCCAAACAACCTCCACGCCACTTCTGGCGCAGAAATGTATCTACAATCTAAATATTGTTTTATCTCATCAATAACCTGATTTCCTTTACTATCGCTAGCTTGATAAAAAACAGCAGTAGCACGATCATGTCCTTTATGCACGTATTTGAACAAATACTTTATAGAACGCGATTTGTTGCACCACTCAACATTAATATGAGCATGAAATTTCTTCAGTAATTTTTGATTATGAGGAACAAAATTCCTGCCATTGTATAAAGTGAAAATTATAGAAAAATAAAAATTAGTAATCAGTAGTATGAAACCACGAAATTCAATTAATATTGATTAAAAAAATTAAAGTTGTTAGCATACACACCTATTATCGAGTTCAATACCACCCATTTTTATTCTCCGCCCATCATTTCTTCTCCTATATACTACAAATCCATCATCATCAATATCAGTTTGTTCGACGAATCTCTTAGGAAAATGCTTCGTACAACGATCGTTAGCCATGCATAGCGTTTTTTTTATTTGCCACTCCACACAGACCATGCATCATAAACTCGGGTACCGCTGAATAATATTCTAGATCATAATTTTCATCAGGTATTTCAGCGGATATTAACTTATCGACAACATCTGAATTTCCAATATCGGGAAATCCTTTGATAAATAATAAGATGTGAGCATGAGGCAACCCACGATTTTGAAACTCAATTATATATATAGCTGCATTTTAAACAATATAAAACTTTATCACTTATGATGTCAAAAAAGATTCCTATAGATATGTAAATAAATAATTGTTGCTATACTTGCCAGCGACGACTTATCCAAATAGATCACCTTTGCAGATATATATCAACATATTGTCTAGCTTTGTATGAAATATCCGTGCAATAATATCGTCTATCTCAGCGGACAAACCTCTTTGTTTAAGAAATCTTTGTACCTCCGGCCACTTTGGCTTGCATGTGAACGTGATAAATAAATTTGGATAGCCAAGAGCCCTGCATATTGCCATTGCATCGTGGTAATTTTGTATGTACCGTGCACCACCAGTAAAAGTACTCGGCAAAATTATCCTCTTTCCAACAGCAGAAGTATCGGAGTCACCACCACTAAAAGCATCGTCCAAAGCAGAATAAGAATCACACCTAAAGTCTTGTTGGTGAGCCTTCATATATTGAATTCTATAAGATTCAACCATGGTATAGGCATCCACCAAGAATTGCTGTAACAAACGCCTATTGAATAAGAGGTGTGGAGACTCGGAAAGCCTTTCTTGCAATCTATAAGCAAAGTATTCTCGCATGGTCACATACTTCTCTAGTTTTTCTTTGCTCTTTCTGTTTGACAATGTGGAATATCATCTCTAAAACCATCTTCACCGAAAAAACAAATCAGCGGGTACTCTAAAGGCAAATACAGTACGTGTCTGCTAACGTCCAGACTTTACGTGTCTGCTAACGTCCAGACTTTCTCTCCACAATAGTATCCCTATCACCTTCAAGATTATCAATATCTCCAACAATTAAGGCCGCAACTTCGGAAGCTTGAGGTGTATTGATATGTCGTCCGTCAGAACTCCTATGAGATACCAATCTTAACCTAATGTTAGTTGTGGAATCTTCTCGTAACCTATCCCCTGCAAAGCGGAACCAACGAACTAACACATTATGCTCGTCAAGCATCTTCTTAAGTAGTTCCACAACCTCTATATGCAAATCCCATTATCACGATTGCCATCATCATCGGCATCCTTTCTGCATGAAGAGAAAGAAAATCAAAACTTAATTTATCAGCAAAAACTTGGATATATAGCTTCAAAATAATATTAGAAAAAAGGGCAGAAGAGCATATGCACTAACCTCATAAAACAAATTCTATTAAGGGTCTCGTTATCAGTATCGTAAATATACAACTGAGCAAATAGAGATCTCGGATGCCTAGACGGAAGCAAACTACCCATGTAATGATAATTTTCACCGTTTAATCTAAATATAGGAGATGACCATCCATTATTAAACGTCCTGTCCATTGATGTGAAAGAAAACACGTGTAATCGAAGACCTTTTTGGAATTGCTTGCTCAATCTACTTAGACCATACAACAAATTGGTATAAGCAGAAGGAGGCTTCTTCATCTTCGCAAGCTTGATCTTTCCTTTATTTTCAACAATAAAAATGTGTAAGCAATAAGAATTCCAGTCTTCTTGAAAAAAATGGACTATTTCGAAGCTTACCGTGAGTACAACACAATCCAACTGGGGGATCTCTTCTAGGAGACTTATGCTTCTGGATTCTCTCATCATACCAGAAAATAACACCACAATATTGACAATTCCATACAGGATCCCCAATGTCATGATAAGCAAATTATGTTATGAAATTTTTGTAGAAAAAATTATCAGTATGATAAATGAGGTGAATATTAACAATATTGTGCATGGAAATTAAATGATACTCACATGGATAACTAACTATTCCATCATCAGGACTTCTACTTGTGTGATTACAAAATTTGAAGGAAACTAAGCTTGGACCATGCACCTAAATATTGGCATTGGGGATATTAACTGTTAAAATGAGGAAAAAAAATATTATCAAGAGGAGATGCAAACAAACATAACATATTTTAACACAATGAATATGATTAAATGTAAGGTAAAATTCATAAATATGTGGGAGTGCACTTACTAAAACTTGACCTTGATGCAGATATAATATTATTAATAATATACAACCACTTGACATAAAAAAAATCTAGAAACAACACATGTTTATAAATATAGGTACCTCTGTTTTCAGCACGATCAAAATCAGTAGATAATCTTCGAATTGGTTGCACAATTTCATTTCCTTTCGAGATAAAAGAATACCTACCCGGCTTATGATTACTTAATTGACGTTGCGTAGAATTAGACCATGTAGTACAACCATGGTGTACCGAAGAAACTATAAACCACATAATCGATGTAAGACTTCATTAGCATTTGCATTCATAATATAAATAGCTAAAAAATATATCATCCTTGAAAATAGAATATTTCAAACTCACTGTTCGTTAAATCATTGAAATGGAATTCTCGTCTGAACATGTTGTCTACTTGTTGCGTCTCCATGGCCGTTTATTTGGTCGTTAAGTCCACTACTGGAAATGTTATTAGCAAAGGACCTCTCTTCGACATTCTCGTTCCTTAGCAGTACAAAGAGATGCACAAAATTGAGCAAACTAATGGAAGGATCAAAAGAACAAAAATAAAAAACAACTGTAAATATGAACCTAATATGAACATATAAATATTAGAAGAGGAGGAGGGTTTTTTCTTATTTTTTTTCTCTATTTTGTTGTTTTCTAGTGTTAAATAAAATTATGGAATAAAACTTGATAAGAAATTCAAGCGCCACTTAACAGATCTGCTTGTTAATTTGTTGCAGCAAGTAATTTTCATAACATTCAAAATGTAAAGTGTGTTTAAGTTGTTTTCATAATTTCATTTAATAATGACTTAATTTGCTGTATTATCTTTTAAACATAATGAGATATTGGTTTTAAGCTTGAAAGTCAAATATTTCTATTTCAGATTGTGGCCTGATTTAGACTTACAATTTTTCTTTTTAAAAATAAATTAAATAAATAATAAATTTGGCATGGTACACTCAGTATTTCAATATTTAAGTATTTTTTGCAACCCCTAATTTCAAGTGTTGATATTAATAAAATAAATATTAATTAAGTTTGTTTAGATTTTTATAATTTTTTCAGTTGTTTTGGTAATCACTTGAATTGAGTTCAATCAAGTTTCACTCCAGCTAAGCATGATATGAGGCTGATATTTTTACACAAACTTGCACTCTCTTTTCAATTGATTTAAATGAACAGATCAAGTTTTTATATTAATACAATGAGCTCAAACCATCAAAATTTTAATTTTTCAAAGTTTCTATTTTTCTTTATATTAAGATTTATTTTTGAAATCAAAATTTCAATCCAAATATAAATTTCTTGTTTGGTGGCTCTTTTATCATATTGGGTACAATTACTGAGCCGAAATCATAATTCACTAACTTAACTATATATATAATTACAGGTAATAGATCATATGAAAACTAATTGTCTTGTGAAATCTAAAAACTTTTGTAGGCCATTGATATTAGTGATCTAACGACTGTAGATGAGTAGAATTATATGCATTAATGTATTTTTTATTGCATTATTTATCGTAAATATCTTAATGGCCAGAACGCAACAAATAATAACAAATATGCAATGAAATTATTTAATAATGCAATTAATTTCTAGATTTCACCATTAAGAGTGTTTCTACCATAGTTAATTCCTATAATTACAATAGGACATGTACATGGCATTTGAAGAATGAAATCCAAACACGATCAATAGTGAATGTGATTGGAAAAAAAATTCATTGTTTGCCTCATCATTGAAATAAGAATACTTTAAGTCGGTACGAAAATTTTGAAGAAATAAGTTAATGATCAAAACATAAAAACCGGAAGCCAAAATAATTCAAAAGACACGGTACATAATTAAAAGAGAAACAAACTCAGAAAATAACATTACATTCATTTTTATGCATCATTTTTTTTCAACCTTGACAACCACCTTCCTCTTGGAGCTAGTCGGCGGTCTGAGATTTCGGATGCCCATGGCGAAAGACAAAAAAATACCCCTATATTACAAAAACGAAAAACAAGTTAACGGAGTTTGGAATATAGTCAAGTTGGGCGACTCATCCCACGCCGGGTCTTTATTAAAAAAACAAAAATCGTACAACGAGGGGGACATAAACCCAAACCCCGTATAATAGATCATAAAATACATTACTTAAAACGATGCCTTCGTGCATTTTTTGAAGCAAAAGTATCAATTATTTTATCATAGTTAACATCCCGGAAGCAAAGCAAGCAAACCAACAAACGAGAGCAGAGGGAGATTACTCTAATAAAACAACAAACCAAAGACTAAAACATGCAATAAAACCACAAGAAGTTCAAACAATCAAACTTAAAAAGGGATAGAAAACACCGATTTAGATTTTAGGCGTAACCACGACTTGAATCGAGAGGAGAAGAGGAGAACTAGGGCAGAACCGAGCAAACGAGAGGAGAGGGAGATGAATTAGACTTGAATCGCAACCATGACTCTTCTTATTCGAAATCGGAAATCGCAAATCGCAACCCTGACAGCCTGACTTGAATGCTTCTCGTATCTCGATGTCTCTTGCGAGAGGAAGGAAAAGGCGGCCCTTTCCACTTGATCTTCTCCAGAGATGATTTTCTGATTTTTCTTGGCCCCAAATCGATGCTATATACTATAAGGCTTAACATTTTGGTGATGCCCCTGCTGGACTTGAGGCCCATGGCCCAAGCCACAATTGCCATGGGCCAGGGCCGGCCGTGAAGTTACTTCACCCTCACATTACGATCCTCATCATCTGTGTTAATAAGAAAATCAACACAAATCCTGTCCACAACATACCCAATGTCCCTTCCAACCAAATGCTTCTTTTCCACAATAATTTTGAAGATGCTTCCCTCCCAGTAATAAAATCAACATCTACGGGTGCTTGTTCTTTTCCACCAAACTTGTCATCGCCCTTGGCATATGATTCCTTAAGAAAACTAAATAAGAAAATATATTAAAAGTAAGACAACAATTAAGAGCAGACAGTCTAATACTACAAAACCATATCCTTACCAACATCATTTTCTCACATGCAGCAGATGCATCAAATACTAGTCAAAATTTTGGTAGACTCATCTCAGAGCAAAAAAGTAGCACTACCAGTACCGTCAACCACATTAGCGTGTATCTTATAACGTGTATTTCCAATTACATAGTCCTTACAAATATCACAGAGAAGTTTACAGTCCCTATGAATAACCTTCTTCTTACACTTTGAACAACTGGTGTATGACCAATCCCTTTCAAAGAGAACTCCTGAAATAGAAACAACAACCCACACTTTCTTAGCCTGCTCGATTCATGTTATATGTGGTATTTTGTGTATGTTTCATGTTGTTGCGGGGACACCTGCGCAACCTCAATATTCGTGTTATACGTGCTATATTCATGTTATACGTAATATTGTGTGTATGTATTCATGTTGAGGAAAAGATGTGATAGATTATTCATTTTATGCTTTACATGAGATTGTATATTACTGTGATAAGTGAGATTTCCACGAGCTGAAAGAAGCTCACTCCACCTTTATTGATCCCGCAGGTTAAACCGAGCCGGATGAACGAAGGAGCGAGCCAAGAGGGCATATGAATGAAATTTATTAAATGATGTTTTTCTTATGTCAAATATTTCGAATTTCTTTTGGGGAAACTTTTGTTAGAAATTAACAATTTATAATTTATTCTTCCGACGCAAATTTTGTTTCGTATCTATAACATGTTATTGCCTTAATTAAATCTATTTAATTTATGTCAGTGTAGCGACTCGACTTTGTAGGCGTTATTCTTCGTCAAATTTACCTTTTATTTATTTTCCCCAATAATTACCTCTAGAAAGTCGGGGCGTTACATAGTGATATAACTTATATTACATACATTAACGCAACCTTGATACAAAGTATATAAATATCTGCACAAACATTACGTACAAAACACGTAGATATTCAACCAAAAGCACAGCCGGTGCATCGCACGGGTTCGTAACGTCTCGTAATTCAAAAGACACGGTACATAATTAAAAGAGAAACAAACTCAGAAAATAACATTACATTCATTTTTATGCATCATTTTTTTTCAACCTTGACAACCACCTTCCTCTTGGAGCTAGTCGGCGGTCTGAGATTTCGGATGCCCATGGCGAAAGACAAAAAAATGCCCCTATATTACAAAACGAAAAACAAGTTAACGGAGTTTGGAATATAGTCAAGTTGGGCGACTCATCCCACGCCGGGTCTTTATTAAAAAAACAAAAATCGTACAACGAGGGGTACATAAACCCAAACCCCGTATAATAGATCATAAAATACATTACTTAAAACGATGCCTTCGTGCATTTTTTGAAGCAAAAGTATCAATTATTTTATCATAGTTAACATCCCAGCAAGCAAAGCAAGCAAACCAACAAACGAGAGCAGAGGGAGATTACTCTAATAAAACAACAAACCAGCAATAAAACATGCAATAAAACCACAAGAAGTTCAAACAATCAAACTTAAAAAAGGGATAGAAAACACCTGATTTAGATTTTAGGGCAGAACCCTGACTTGAATCGAGAGGAGAAGTGGAGAACTAGGGCAGAACCGAGCAAACGAGAGGAGAGGGAGATGAATTAGACTTGAATCGCAACCATGACTCTTCTTATTCGAAATCGGAAATCGCAAATCGCAACCCTGACAGCCTGACTTGAATGCTTCTCGTATCTCGATGTCTCTTGCGAGAGGAAGGAAAAGGCGGCCCTTTCCACTTCAGTCTTCTCCAGAGATGATTTTCTGATTTTTCTTGGCCCCAAATCGATGCTATATACTATAAGGCTTAACATTTTGGTGATGCCCCTGCTGGACTTGAGGCCCATGGCCCAAGCCACAATTGCCATGGGCCAGGGCCGGCCGTGAAGTTACTTCACCCTCACATTACGATCCTCATCATCTGTGTTAATAAGAAAATCAACACAAATCCTGTCCACAACATACCCAATGTCCCTTCCAACCAAATGCTTCTTTTCCACAATAATTTTGAAGATGCTTCCTCCCGTAATAAAATCAACATCTACGGGTGCTTGTTCTTTTCCACCAAACTTGTCATCGCCCTTGGCATATGATTCCTTAAGAAAACTAAATAAGAAAATATATTAAAAGTAAGACAACAATTAAGAGCGCATACCTAATACTACAAAACCATATCCTTACCAACATCATTTTCTCACATGCGGCAGATGCATCAAATACTAGTCAAAATTTTGGTAGACTCATCTCAGAGCAAAAAAGTAGCACTACCAGTACCGTCAACCACATTAGCGTGTATCTTATAACGTGTATTTCCAATTACATAGTCCTTACAAATATCACAGAGAAGTTTACAGTCCCTATGAATAACCTTCTTCTTACACTTTGAACAACTGGTGTATGACCAATCCCTTTCAAAGAGAACTCCTGAAATAGAAACAACAACCCACACTTTCTTAGCCTGCTCGATTCATGTTATATGTGGTATTTTGTGTATGTTTCATGTTGTTGCGGGGACACCTGCGCAACCTCAATATTCGTGTTATACGTGCTATATTCATGTTATACGTAATATTGTGTGTATGTATTCATGTTGAGGAAAAGATATGATAGATTATTCATTTTATGCTTTACATGAGATTGTATATTACTGTGATAAGTGAGATTTCCACGAGCTGAAAGAAGCTCACTCCACCTTTATTGATCCCGCAGGTTAAACCGAGCCGGATGAACGAAGGAGCGAGCCGAGAGGGCATATGAATGAAATTTATTAAATGATGTTTTTCTTATGTCAAATATTTCGAATTTCTTTTGGGGAAACTTTTGTTAGAAATTAACAATTTATAATTTATTCTTCCGACGCAAATTTTGTTTCGTATCTCAGAACATGTTATTGCCTTAATTAAATCTATTTAATTTATGTCAGTGTAGCGACTCGACTTTGTAGGCGTTATTCTTCGTCAAATTTACCTTTTATTTATTTTCCCCAATAATTACCTCTAGAAAGTCGGGGCGTTACATAGTGATATAACTTATATTACATACATTAACGCAACCTTGATACAAAGTATATAAATATCTGCACAAACATTACGTACAAAACACGTAGATATTCAACCAAAAGCACAGCCGGTGCATCGCACGGGTTCGTAACGTCTCGTAATTCAAAAGACACGGTACATAATTAAAAGAGAAACAAACTCAGAAAATAACATTACATTCATTTTTATGCATCATTTTTTTTCAACCTTGACAACCACCTTCCTCTTGGAGCTAGTCGGCGGTCTGAGATTTCGGATGCCCATGGCGAAAGACAAAAAAATGCCCCTATATTACAAAAACGAAAAACAAGTTAACGGAGTTTGGAATATAGTCAAGTTGGGCGACTCATCCCACGCCGGGTCTTTATTAAAAAAACAAAAATCGTACAACGAGGGGGACATAAACCCAAACCCCGTATAATAGATCATAAAATACATTACTTAAAACGATGCCTTCGTGCATTTTTTGAAGCAAAAGTATCAATTATTTTATCATAGTTAACATCCCAGCAAGCAAAGCAAGCAAACCAACAAACGAGAGCAGAGGGAGATTACTCTAATAAAACAACAAACCAGCAATAAAACATGCAATAAAACCACAAGAAGTTCAAACAATCAAACTTAAAAAAGGGATAGAAAACACCTGATTTAGATTTTAGGGCAGAACCCTGACTTGAATCGAGAGGAGAAGTGGAGAACTAGGGCAGAACCGAGCAAACGAGAGGAGAGGGAGATGAATTAGACTTGAATCGCAACCATGACTCTTCTTATTCGAAATCGGAAATCGCAAATCGCAACCCTGACAGCCTGACTTGAATGCTTCTCGTATCTCGATGTCTCTTGCGAGAGGAAGGAAAAGGCGGCCCTTTCCACTTCAGTCTTCTCCAGAGATGATTTTCTGATTTTTCTTGGCCCCAAATCGATGCTATATACTATAAGGCTTAACATTTTGGTGATGCCCCTGCTGGACTTGAGGCCCATGGCCCAAGCCACAATTGCCATGGGCCAGGGCCGGCCGTGAAGTTACTTCACCCTCACATTACGATCCTCATCATCTGTGTTAATAAGAAAATCAACACAAATCCTGTCCACAACATACCCAATGTCCCTTCCAACCAAATGCTTCTTTTCCACAATAATTTTGAAGATGCTTCCCTCCCAGTAATAAAATCAACATCTACGGGTGCTTGTTCTTTTCCACCAAACTTGTCATCGCCCTTGGCATATGATTCCTTAAGAAAACTAAATAAGAAAATATATTAAAAGTAAGACAACAATTAAGAGCAGACAGTCTAATACTACAAAACCATATCCTTACCAACATCATTTTCTCACATGCAGCAGATGCATCAAATACTAGTCAAAATTTTGGTAGACTCATCTCAGAGCAAAAAAGTAGCACTACCAGTACCGTCAACCACATTAGCGTGTATCTTATAACGTGTATTTCCAATTACATAGTCCTTACAAATATCACAGAGAAGTTTACAGTCCCTATGAATAACCTTCTTCTTACACTTTGAACAACTGGTGTATGACCAATCCCTTTCAAAGAGAACTCCTGAAATAGAAACAACAACCCACACTTTCTTAGCCTGCTTTCCAATAAATAAATATTTTGACATAAACATACATCATCATAATAGAAATTCATGTAAAAAATAAATAAAAAGAATATTTGAAAATTATGAATTTACCACATCAACAGTTTTCAAACCATGAAGGGTCAAGAAAACAGAATTAGGAGACTGCAAATCCTCTTTGACAGTAAGAAATGAAGACCCTGAAAGTTGGCTGCCATCAAAACTTATAGTACCCCCATTAAGTGGTAACCTGACCATATAAATATATGTATGCTATTATACACATATAAGATTATTTAGACTGAAAGTAAATGCTAAATATTTATAGGATTACTTCCTGACAAATTCCACAATCTCTTCAACATCTTGGTTCAAAATCAACTTGTTAGCATGATAAGCACTGGAAATGCCGATTTCACCTAAATCAGAAAAATAACACCTAATTATTATTTAAAAAATAATCTTAAAAAAAAACAAAAACAATCAAATATAAACATAGTTACCACCCTTCATGCTCATTGTCCTACAAAGCTGAACCACAATCCCCATGTTTCATGAAATGCTTACTATACTCCTGAAACTGGTGACACTATGGATCCCAAAGAACACATTGGAGTTTATTTTTTTTGAGAACATAATTATACAACTTATAATTGATATAAAAATTATAATAATATTGCTGATTTAACAAAACTACTAAATTATACTTACTCTAGGTCTTCAAGCATAAGCATAATACTTTTATTACCCGCATCAATATTCATCCTCTTGTCATTCACATCGAACACATGACCAGTCACATCTTTAGAAGAAGATAATAAGACACATGAAAATAGGTAACAAAATTTTCAGTAAATAGAAATGAAATAAGAAAGTGTATATAACATATTTCAATACCAAACATTGGAGAGTCATCTCTGTGACAAGCATCCTTAATACCAAAAAAAGATCTGAACTTGAAAATCGACTTTGGAAATTTTCTGTCTATAGTTGGACGAACAAAGGTATCTCTTTGAAGGACCAACTTAAATAGATGCTCTGTCACTGGAAAGTTTCTCGCTCTATCAACAACTGAGAATTTCTTAATGAAGTTCACCTTCATTTACCAAGTGATCAAATGCAGAAAAAAGAAAAGCCTTGATAGTTGCTTGAATATGTGTCCCCTTTAAAACAAAAAATAAAAAGAATATATTATAAAAATATAATATGAAATTAGAAAGATGTAAAAAGTTATATACTTGAAAAATGAAATACACTCACTTCAATATCAATCAACAACAGCTCCAGTGTTTCAGGAATATTTCCATGACTGGGAATCTTCCATTTCCTGCACATTCGAACGATGATTTTCCAGTCAATCCTTGTTTTGTTTAAGTTAGCGAGAGCCGTGATTTGTTTTTCCATTTAGAATGTAAAATATGCTTGTATAAAAGAGTGCAGAGTTGAGTATGAAAAATACTAATAAATTATGATATTTATAAGCAAGGATCGAGATAGAAAAATGATGGGAGCCCAAACCATCAAATATAACATCTGGAAAACATAAAAGAAAATAAAAAAGAGATAAAAAAGGTCTACCTGCATTTCTAAAGTAGACTGCTGCTTACCAACGCGGAAGATTTATCGGGAAATGATCAATTGTGGAGAACTTAAAGAAAGTATAATTAGGGTTTAAGTTCTAGGTGAAAATGAAGAAGAAGAAAAAACCATGCTGACTTTTTGTATTTTTATTGCAAAGCAAGGATGCGATAGTTAGCATTAATGGGGATGGGGCAATAGAGTTTTTATTGTCTTTGGGAATTGATACTTGATGTTTAAGTTTTATCATGGTAAAAAAGAAACTCAAGTTAATGGTAAAAAAATGTCTTATTAAAGTAATTGTTAATGAATAAATTATTTCCCTAACTAATAATTACAATATTAAGAGAAATCCAGGCTCTGAAAAGAACAAATTGACAAATTCAAGATTTGTGTTTTATATAGTATATAGATACTCACATGAGTAATTTTTAAGAGATTCATAAGTTTTTAATAAGACGTTCGAATAATTGAATATATCATGTGGTCCCCATCACCAAATAAGTGATCCGATTTAGAAAGTCATTTTATTACTATTTTTTCTAATTCAAAAAATCTTTGCAAAAATGAGCAAAACTTATCTGAACGACATAAACCGAATTGATTACGTGGATCTAGTAAGCTCAGACATAAGCCCAACAGGGCCCATAAATTAAGACCATACAAAGCCCACGAATGAGCTTATTAACTCAGCATCCAGCATGATGTTCAGGCCGACCTGAGCGCTAGGCTCTAATTCAGTCTGTCTCAGCTCAGATTTAAATCAAGACTTGGTTATCAGGTAACCAACTTATCATGCCGACTCGTCTCAGTGACAGAACAAGCCGATATCCCTCAATCTACTCTTCTTGTCAATAGATGAAGGTCCTATCCTTATAGCACAACACGGAACCTGGTGAAATCCAAGATAGAGACAAATAAAGATCTTTACCTAACAAAGAGACACTTTTCCACAAGGAAACTATATACACAATCCTTGTCAGGATTCTACTTCCCATATATATGAAGTCCAATACCAACACGGACTGGTGACTTCCTTGGCAATTTAGGGTTACCACACTCATGCTTATATAAACAGGTGTCCTTACACCTATGTTGGTACACAGAATTCTTGACTGTCAACATAGTCAATTAATCTTATTCCAACCTTATATTCAACATACTTACTCTCACGCCGGAGGGCCTTTGCCGGTGAAGCCCCGACTCAGTTCACGTGTTTTCTTCCGATCAGGAAGTTTGGTTCCGTTGCCGGGAAATGTCGAAAAACTTCTTTCGGATAACCACGCATAATGGCTGAGATTCCCCGAGACAGTCAAGAGACCAGTATTATCGCAGGCGGCCAGAACCCGTTTCCACAGACAAATCAACCTAATGCGACTTTTCCCCTCACCCCGAGTTTGGACGCCACAATGACGACTTTAGTAGAAACCAAGGTGGGCCAACTACTAGATCTCGAGAATCTGAACCTCGATGGAGAGAGCAAGGAAAGTGTCCAAAAAATCATTATTGAAACCTTGGAGTTCAGGGATGGACCAGAGCTGGAAGAGTTCGTCATTAACTCAGACTATCCCGAACAGAAGGTCAATATAGGAGGACAACTCCCGCCCAAAGAGAAGAAAGAGATAATTACCCTTCTCAAAAACAACCTGGACGTATTCGCGTGGAGAGTGGAAGATATGATTGGGGTGAAAGACGACATTGCCCTACATAAACTGAAAATTGACAAGTTCTTCAAACCTGTCAAGCAGACAAGAAGAATCTTTGCCAAAGACAAAGAGAAGGCGATCCAAGAAGAAATTGAGAAATTACTCAAAGCAGGCATCATAAGAGAGGCAACCTACCCGGTCTGGTTGGACAATGTAGTTATGGTCAAAAAGCATAATGGTAAGTGGAGAATGTGTGTGGACTTCACAGACCTCAACAAGGCCTGCCCGAAGGATGGTTATCCCCTCCCAAGGATTGACAAGTTGGTGGACTCTATTGCCGGACATCAGGAACTTAGCTTCCTTGACGCATACTCTGGCTACCATCAAGTCAGAATGGCTGAAGAAGACATTGAGAAGACGGCCTTCCAGGCAGCTGGTGGAATTTACTGTTATGTGATGATGCCGTTCGGGCTTAAGTATGCGGGAGAAACCTACCAAAGGATGGTCAACAAGGTTTTCAAATCTCAGATTGGGAGGAACATGGATGCCTACATATACGACATGGTTGTAAAAACTAGGAGGGAAATCCACACCGCAAACTTGGGAGAGACCATTGATAACCTGAAAACAAACGCTATGAAGCTTAACCCCTACAAATACGTATTCGGGGTCACGACGGGCAAGTTCTTAGGCTTCATGGTTTCTCAAAGGGGCATTGAGGACAACCTAGAGAAGATCAAGGCATTGATAGACATGCGAGAGCCAACCTGCATCAAAGAAGTCCAAAGGCTTAATGGAAGAGTGGCAGCATTGGGAAGGTTCGTAGCCAAAGCCGCGGAGAAATCCCTCCCCTTTTTTAAGGTCTTAGAAGGAACGAAAGATTTTGTATGGACACTCGAGTGCTCGGCCCCCAAGAGTTGAAGAAATATTTGTGTTCACCACCGCTTCTCAGCAGCCCCGTCGTGGGAGAAATGCTTTTCGTATTCTTGGTGGCAACAGACCATGCCAATGCTGCAATCCTAGTCCGTGCGATAAAGGTGCTCAGAAGCCAGTCTACTATGCAAGCAAGGCATTATCATAGGTTGAATCAATATACTTCAATGCCGAGAAGATATATTACGCCTTGGTTATTGCTGCGAGAAAGCTTAGGGCCTACTTCTCAGCTCATCCCATCACGGTTTACACAGATGCTTCCCTAAGAAAGATATTACCCAAGATGGACAGCTCGGGCCGACTACTCAATTGGTCTATTGAGCTGACCGAGTTTGACATTACCTATAAGCCGAGGAAGACTTTAGTTGCACAACCCCTAGCTGATTTTCTAGTTGAGAACTCTTTTGCAAGAGAACACGTGCCCGCTGTTCGGAAAAGAAAGGCCCTCTCTGACCTACCAAGAGACTGTTGGAATCTGTACGCTGATGGGTCTGCTACAAAAGGAAGAAGTAGGGCAGGAGTTGTCCTGGTCAGTCCTAGGAGTGAGCACGTGACTCGAGACTTTGTGCGATTCAAGTTCCTATCTTCAAACAACCCGGCCGAGTATGAGACCATTATCCTGTTGGGATTCGGTGATAAAATCGAATTACGCAGCGGAAAATAAACCGGTCCAACCGGATAAAACCAAACCCCAAAAATGGACCGATCAAGCATCATATAAACGAATATAAATAACGAGGATGAAAAACAAAGAATACTTACCCTCGTAGTCCTTTGATAATATAATCTTCGAAGGAAAAACCCGAGCAAGCCTTTTCCCGATTACCAACACGAACACGAATCCAATTCGTTGTAGCTTGTTTGAATGATCCAACACCGAAAATGCCGAATGTCTCTACTTCACACGCGTCGGATTTTGTCCGGAAAAATTCGATAGCAATCCGTTCTCCAAGAACACGGCTAGGAATTACTATAGGAATTTATATCTTATTTTTCATATTTTGTATCAACTCTAAGATGATAAAAATTGAAGAAAAATTATCTCTCTTTCCTTTCAAAAACTCTCTCTCGGCTGAACACAACCCACCACACACACTTGCACTCTAAGTTGTATTATATGGTGGTTATGTCAAATGTGATGATATAAATTATATAAAGGAATAATCATTCCTTTACAACTATCATGTGTAATAATGTGGGAATCTCAACTCAAGTGAGTTCCCACACACATGCAATTATGACATCAAACCAAAAGGGGGGCGGCCCATGGAGGAAAATTCTTGGAAATGAGCCGAGTTACTCGGCTCGTGTCCCGGACGTTCGTCAAACGACTCCGTTAAATACACTCCATTTAATCACCAATGTATTTATATTAATTAATTAATCTAATTAATTAATTATATCAAATACAAATATATTTCTCTAAGAAATATAATTTATGAATTAAATTAATTACCCGGTAACTTAATTTTAATTTATAAGACCGCTATTTGATTTATCCAATAAATCATAATTTAGATATCCAATATCTAATATTAATTGAGAGATAATAAATTCACATTTATCCGTCAACGCTCCTGATGCGCGACTCTGTAGGTCCGTCTCAATCGGCATTGGGAGGAACCAATGAGTGTGGGCAGCACTTAGCCAGCCTAGCGGGCCGCACTGTAAACCCCGACTGAGAACGAATGAAGGGATCATTCCAGAACCATTATGTCGTGAATACCGTATACGTATAAACCCTTCAATCATATGTCCCGGTCAAGTATTAGGGTCACGGTAAAGTCAAACCTCATCAGAACTTGACTCTATGCTTTTTGTTAATGCAAACTGAGATCATCGAGCTCTCGTGTATCAGATACAACTAGCTCTAAATGCTTTGGCCAAAGACTTATAATCTCATTTGCCATTAACCGCATAGGACATTTACCTGCTCACTTACAGGAGAAAAAATTCTATCTTGGTATTCAGTAGAGACTGCTACTTGCCCACTAAGTTGCATTTCGAGGTTGACCCCACATACCGGCGATTGGATCGAACTACTCTAATGACTAACTTAATGTCACAAGCACATCTCCTACTGAAACCTCAAGTCAAAGGTCCACGTATATCTATCACAACCTTTCGATCCAGTCATTGACAATCCCTGAGTGATATCCATTTAACCGAGTCGAGGTGAGTCGTGTTCGAGTATACTAATCTCACTAGCATACCTATAACGTGTACTCCCACTAACCCTTAGTGAATACCGGCACTTCACATGTCAAGGTACACGTTATACAAGTCTTGTCTAAACTTATTGCCCAGTTAAGTTTTATCGACTTGTGAATGAGTTAAGCATTCGAGCTCTAAACACTTCCAGTGCCTATCTCCTTATCTCCATAAGTAGTAGAATGTTTGCTCTCAAATGCAAGGACTATTATTCTATATACCAAATCACAATGCCAGTTATATACAATAATATAGAAATAATTATTGCCGTGTTAAATATTCATAATTATAATACATATGCTCTCACTCTCTCATCCTCTGAGTAGCATTCGAGGGCATATCCCTAAAAATCTCCCACTTGCACTCATTGCCACAAACTATGGTATCTAATACCCATACTCTCTAGATGTCTCTCTAAGACCTTCTGAGATAGTGGCTTGGTAAGCGGATCAACAACGTTATTTGCTGTGTCTACTCTCTGCAGTATAACACTTCCTTCCTGAACCATTTCTCTCACAAAATGATATTTTCTCGCAATATGTTTGGTATTGTGGTGAGCCCTAGGCTCCTTAGCCTGTGCAACAGCTCCGTCGTTGTCATAAAATAGCGTCACGGGCTTCTCCGCATTAGAAACCACTTGAAGTTCCTCAGTGAACTTCTTAATCCAAAAAGCTTCTTTAGCAGCCTCCGTGGCTGCCTGATATTCGGCTTGACATGTAGAGATAGCAGTCGAAATTTGCTTGGCACTTCTCCAAGAAACTGCCCCACCATTCAGAGTGAAGATATACCCTGATGTGGACATCTGAGCATCCATGTCCCCCGAAAAATCTGAGTCTGTATAGCCCATCACTCTAATTACTCCACCGCCGTATGTAAGAACCAAGTCTTTAGTCCTCCTTAGGTACTTAAGAATATTCTTTACAGTAGTCCAATGTTCCTGCCCTGGATTTGACTGAAGCCGACTTACTACACTCACAGCATAGGCAATGTCCGGTCTAGTGCAAATCATAGCATACATGAGACTACCTACTGTCGAAGCATAGGGCACCTTACTCATTTCCTTTCTGTCTTCCTCACTTTGAGGACACATCTATACGGAAAGTTTTGCTCCATGTTGCATAGGAAGGAACCCTCTTTCAGAATCTTCCATCCTAAATCGCTTCAGGATCTTTTCTATATAGAGGGCTTGGGAAAGACCTAACATTCTTTTCGCTCTATCCTGGTAGAGACGAATACCCATAATATAGGTAGCTTCTCCCAAGTCTTTTATTGAGAACTCTTTAGAAAGCCAAGCTTTCACATAACTGAGCATTCCTACGTCGTTTTCTATAAGTATAATGTCATCTACATATAGTATTAAGAACACAATTTTGCTCTGACTAACCTTCTTGTAAATACAGGGCTCCTCTTCATTTTGGACAAAATCAAACTCTTTGACTGTCTCGTTAAAACGAGGATTCCAACTCCGTGAAGCTTGCTTCAGTCCATAAATGGCACGCTGAAGTTTGCATACTTTATGAATATTAGTTTGAGATATGAATCCCTTAGGCTGTTCCATGTAAATCTCCTCCTCGAGGAATCCATTTAGGAATGCCGTTTTCACATCCATTTGCCATATTTCATAATCTAAGTGGGCTGCTATGGCAAGCATCATGTGAATAGACTTAATCATAGCTACAGGCGAGAAGGTCTCGAAGTAATCGATTCCTTCTCTTTGGGAATAACCCTTTGCCACAAGACTGGCCTTATAGGTATCAACCTTGCCATCTCCATCAGTCTTTCTTTTATAGATCCATTTGTTTCCAATAGACACTATGCCTTTAGGACGATCTACTAAAGTCCAGAGCTGATTAGCATGCATTGAGTCTATCTCAGCTTCCATAGCTTCTTGCCACTTGGTGGAGTCAACGTCTACCATCGCTTGGTCGTATGTAGAAGGATCATTCTATTGACTATTTTCTGTCATCTCATTGACACCCAGTTCCTCTTGATGCAGATAACCATACCTCTCAGGTAATTGAGAAATTATACTAGACTTGCGAGGTTGTGTTTGTATTTCAGAAGGTTGGGTTCTAATATCTTGCATAAGTGTCTCATTTGGTGTTTCTTTTATTTCTTCCAAAGAAATATTTCTACCTGCCCCTCCTTCCTGAATAAACTGATCTTCCAGGAAGTATGCTTGTATAGCAACGATGATCCTATGATCTTCGTGCATGTAGAATAGATATCCCATGGAATCCCCTAGATATCCTATGAAACGACCTTTCACAGACCTAGTTTCCAATTTCTCTACTTTAGTCTTCTTGACATAAGCAGGGCATCCCCAAATCCTAATGTGATTAAGACTTGGTTTCCTACCTCTACACATCTCATGGGGAGTCTTAGGAACGGATTTGGAAGGACATCTGTTCAAAATATGCACAGCAGTAAGGAGCGTGTAACCCCACAGATAAATCGGTAGATCAGTATAGTTAAGTATGGAGCGAACCATGTCCAACAAGGTTCGGTTCCTTCTTTCTGATACACCATTTAATTGTGGAGTAGCTGGAGGAGTGAATTGTGACACTATTCCTAGTTCTTTTAAGAACTCATCAAATTCGGTACTCATGTACTCACCACCCAGTCGAGAAGAGTCTTAACACGATTACCTGTTTGATTTTCAACTAGGGCTTTAAATTCCTTGAATTTATCAAAAGCTTCAGACTTATGTTTCATTAAGTACACGAATCCATACCTGGTATGGTCATCAGTGAATGTAATGAAATACTGAAAGCCATCTCATGCCACTTCAAAAGGGCCACAGACGTCGGTATGGATCAATCCAAGTTTTTCAGCAGCTCTTTCAAAAGTCCTTACGAAGGGTAACTTAGTCATTTTGCTTTGAAGGCAAGATTCAAAAGTTGGATAGGGATCTGATCCCAATGGACCCGTAAGCCCATCTTTCTCCATTTTATGAACCTTGGTCTGACCGATATGACCAAGTCTAAGATGCCACTTAAGTGCTTGGTTCGTTTCATCCCTACCACGCTTCCTAGTTATAGTGTTCACAGTTGTTTTATTCTTTAGATATAAATGGTATAAACCATTTAATAATGTAGCAGTACCAACCAATTTATTTCTAAAATAAATACGACAGGACCCATATCCAATAAAGAAGCGAAATCCCTTTCGGTCTATGACCGGAATTGATACAATATTTTTGTGCCCCTTGGGCAAAACAAGCATATCATCTAAACTAAGAATAAAACCAGATTCTAAATCCAACATAAGGGATCCGAGATCAGAAGCCTCGACACTATGCCAACTTCCGACGGTGACTATCACCTCCCCTGAATCCAGCTTCCTACTTCGTTCCAGATCCTGATTCATTGTACAAATGTGAGAACTCGCACCGGAATCAAGTATCCAAGAAGTAGAATATACAGATACAGAACAATTTGTTTCTAAAACCAGTAGTTCCGTACCTGAAGGCGCATTACGGTCAAGCTTTGGACAGTACCTCTTCCAGTGGCCTAGCTCACCGCAGTTGAGGCATACATCCATTTTCTTGGACCCCTTGCTCTTTTAAACCATTGGGGCCTTGCCCTTTCCTTTGTCGATCTTGGCTATTGGACCTAACTGCTTCTTGTTCTTTTTCTTCTTATTCTTGGACTTCCAAGTCCCAGAAGAAATCACAAGTGCAGCTTCCTTTCCCTTTGTATTCATCTGAGACTGGGCAGTCGTCAGTTTGTTCATTATCCCAGCTAAGTTACATGCAATCTCATTGCAGTTGAAGTTCATGACAAATTGTGAAAAGGAGTCAGGAAGTGACTGCAGGATAAGGCCAGTTTGGAGAGATGCATGCATCTGAAAATCAAGAGCTTCCAATCTCTCAATCATCGAGATCATCTTGAGGACATGGTCCCCAAACCTCTCTCCTTCTTTCATCCTGGCGCCGAATAATTGCTTCGATATCTCATATCTAGCAGTTCGGCTATGCTCTCCATAGAGCTCAGCCAGGTGCGATAAAATGGCTCTCGAAGACGTCAGCTTTTCATGGGCACATTGAAGCTCATTGGTCATTGAGCCTAACATGTACCCTCGCACTCTTATGTCATCTTTTACCCATTTCTAATAGGCATCGACATCTTCCTGATTGGCTCGGGTTCTTGCAGGAGCCGCTGGGATGTCCGCCTCCAAGACGTATCCCAGCATTTCCATAGTTAGGACAATCCTCAAGTTCCGAAGCCAGTCCACATAGTTCGGACCAGTCAGGACGTTCTTTTCAAGTAGTATAGCGAGTGGGTTCATTGTCATATTGAGAGTTTTGTTAACTGCAAAGAATAATTTAAGATTCGTTAGTGATTATTTAATTATGATCCGAGTAAATGCGATAAATGTCAAAGGTACTCTGACCTACCTAAGGTCCCGGCTATTGAACAAAGCCTCGTCATACCGACTTGGCCCTTCGATATATGGGGAGTCGACATTATCAGACCCTTCCCCTTAGCCAAAGGAAGCAATAAATTTGTCATAATAGCCGTAGATTACTTCACCAAGTGGGTCGAAGCTAGAGCCTTGGCAAAAATCATGGAGGAGAACGCCATCAATTTCATACACGATTACATCTGGTGTCGGTTTGATGTTCCTAACACGATCGTAACAGATAATGGACTTCAATTCTCGGATGCCTTCACTGAAGAGCTTAACGGACTGGGGGGTTCAACACAAGAAATCCTCAGTTAGTCATCCTCAATGAAATGGTCAAGCTGAAGCAGTCAACAAACTAATCTTGACAGCCCTCACAAAAATCTGGAAGGAAGCGAGGGGAAGTGGCTGGACGACCTCCCCCTTGCCCTATGGGCAGTTCGTATAACCACTCGGGGGCCGACTTGGGAAACACCTTTGCCTTGACGTACGGTTTAGAAGCCATGGCTCCAGCAGAGATGGCACTCCCGACCTTTAGGGTAACCAACTATGACAAAGCGGTCAATGAATATAACAGACTCCTGGATTTGGACTTGCTTGATGAGAAAAGACTAGCTGCACAGCTAAGGATGATTAATGACAAACAAAGGACCAATGCCTATCATGACAAAAAGGTGAAGAAGAGGGTGTTTGAAATGGGTGATTGGGTACTAAGAAAAATTGAGTCTACTCACAGAAAAGCTCAACAAAACAAGCTCTCTCCAAATTTGGAAGGCCCTTACATTGTAACCCACGCTATCTGGGAGGGGACCTACATGCTCAAGACACCTGAGGGGAAAGAGCTAAAACACCTATGGCACTCAGAGCACTTGAGAAAGTATTACCAATAGAAGAATTTAAGCCGAGCTATTCGTTTACACCTTTGATGTAATGGCTTTATATCTATCAAAATCATTTTTATCATTCTATCAAGTACTTAATTTATACGTGCTTAGACATTACATAAAAATGTATGAACATGAAAACAAGTCTGGAGCACTAACACATGACTTAAACATTTAAGCAAGGCAACTCTTGCAAATTCAGATGAAAGCCTAGTTCCTATAAAGACTAAAGCATACATAACATGCTTGGTCACCAATATGCCGAGTTAAGATTAAGACATCTAACTCAGACAATCTGAGTCTAGTTATGACAACTAGTTCGCTCAAAATGAGTACATGACACTCAACACAGCGAGTTAAGATTAAGACATTTAACTCAGACAATCTGAGCCTAGTTATGACAACTAGTTCGCTCAAAATGAGTACATGACACTCAACACACCGATTTAAGATTAATACATCTAACTCAGACAATCTGAGCCTAGTTCTGCCAACTAGTCTGCTCAAAACGAGTACAAGACACTTAGCATGCCCAGTTGAGATTAAGATATATAACTCATACAATTTGAATCTAGTTCTAAACAACTAGTTCGTCGAGTTTGACGAACGAACGCGCCGGCCACACACAAACAATCCCTGGCTCGTCTACACTTGGCTCATACTGGCTAAAATGAACATAATTAAACCAAGACATACATCTCAGCTTTACCACGATGGCGCGATCGCCTCTTAGGATGCATTGAAATAAGCCGACCTCAACAGCTCGACTTGGCTTGAAACCAGTTCGTGGTTGGAGACAAGCATCTCGAAAAGACGAGATAAGAAACTTTAGCACAAACTGCATAACAAGAGAAGTACAGAAATAAATACGGCAAGAACACCCCAACCGGGTTGAAAATCAGGCCAAGCTTAGAAGAAGATATGAAAGCATAAAGGCCCCGATAAAATGACCGAGGTCAGATATCACAAATATCCAGATAAAAAAGGGAAAATACATTGTTCAAGCCAAACCGGCTTTACAACCCATCCAAATACAAAGTCTGGCGCCATCCTCACCCTCGGTCTGTGCTATCAAGTCGTCGAAGTTATTCTCTTGAGAAGTCGGAGGATCCCATGCCGGCTTCCCATCTTGAGAATCCTTAGCCCGTATGTTCTTAAGAGCATTCTCATAATACGAGATTATAGAGTGAGATGCCCTAGATTCGACACTGTAAGGATCTTGGACGAAAAGACGAGCAAGGTTCTCCATAGGCACCTCGACTTCAGGGTCAATGTAGAGGAGCCGAGATAAATTGGACCAGGCATCGCCATAGACAGAGCCCGCTTCATTAGCCAAGTCATCCCGATACTGCTTGCTCTTTCGGTTTCAATCAACAGCGGCCTCCTCTTTGCCGGGTATGCTCTCCTCAAGAAAGGACAGCCTTTCATTTGCGGCGTTCTTCTCCAATGCCAAGACCTCGACCCTATTTCTATGTGCCTCGGCCTCAGCAATCTTCAAGGTGGACTCAGACTGAAGCAACGCCTCCTTTAACTTCCCTAAGTCCTCAAGCACGGACTTCTTGGCCGTCTCGGCCTGTCCAACCTTCAGCTCGGCCTCGTTCAGCATGACGTCATGAGAAGCCTTCTCCTTCTACAGGGCTTCAACCTTCTCAACGAGTTTAACGGTGGATTCTTGGGCCGACTTAGCAACAGCCTCATTCTTGTGCGCCAGATCCACGACTTGCCTGAACATGGCATACTCATGCTGGGCTATGGAGGCGAGCTACAAAAAGAAAACAAACTCAGTTTAAGTAGATTGCAGAAAGGAAATTTGAAGTATGAAAGACCAAGGTGGGATAAAAGTACCTCGCTAAGAATCAAGTCCTTCCTGTTTAAAATCTGAAGAGAGCTCGGATTGTCGGCAACAAGTTTCTCGCTATAAGACTTGTTCATAGCACGCTTGATGACAGGCCCTCTGAGCTTGAGGGCGGCCCTGGAACGAACCGTCGATTCAAACCCGGACATGATGGGCGCATCAACAAAGGAGTCAACCATGCGTTTGATCTCGGCATCAGAAAGGACGTAAGCCGAGACCGAACACTGTGGCGGGGAACATCTCTTTTTTGAGAAGGCTCTTCTCGATCCCGGCCTCTCTCTTCCCTCTACCTCTTCTGACTCGGGCTCTTTTCCACCTCAACTTCCTCCCCTCGATCTCGGGTCGGTTCTTGAGAGTGCCCTTGGCCTCGACTTTGGGCTCGCGTCGGAGAAGGGTAAGCCTCCTCTGCAGGCCCCTCCTCGACTTCGGCCTTAGGCTCAGATGGTACTCTAGCTTGAGCAATGGGCGGCTCCTTGGGAAGCGACGACTCCCCCTTATCTTGCAACTCTTTTTGCCGAGCCTCCATGTCGACATGCCTCTTCTCAACTCCCCTCAACCAGGACAACCTCTTCTTCTTACGAGCCACCATGACCGGGTCAATGTGCTACTCATCAACCTTCTGGATGTCCTGCATTGAGAGATCTGCACAAAAATAAATGTTAGCCCAGGACGAGACGGGAGGAAAAATGAAAGCAAATATGAAGAAAATTACATCCTACGATGTCTACAGCTTTTAAGCACTTGTCCCCCTCGGCTCTGCAAGTTGCACAATCCTCGTGAAAGATGAAATTAGGGTAAACAACCCAATCAGGAAACCGAGTCCCCCTTTTGACCTCGACCAAAGGCCTAACCCCAGCTATGGACCCCCTCATTAGGCCGGCCTGAGCATGGTAATGAAAGTCTATCTCCAGCTCGGCCCAGTTAAGAATGGCAACAGAGGAGAACTGTTCGAGCTTCGCAATCAAATCAGCACTCCAGTACGGATCGTGAACGCGCGAGGGGCGATGCAGTGAATTAATGGGTGCTGTGAATTCCCAGCCATGCCGGCTCTCAACCTTGATCACGTGCCTGTTCCAACCCGTGACCTTATTGATGGTGTTTGAAATGGGGCCCATGAGATTGGGTTTGTTGGGGTTGGATTTAATGGTGATGGTTCTGGTTTTGGAGTTGTAAGACAAGTTGAAGAAGTGAAAGAAGGCAAACATACATGGTTCGAAGCCGAGACTACGACACAATATAATAAAGGCGGTGAGATACCTGACCGCGTTGGCATCGAGGTGGGCTGGGACAATTTCCCAATCTACAAAAAATTGATTAATGAAAGGGTCTAAAGGCAGTCTCAGACCGAGGTGGAACTGTTTGAAGTAAAACGGGATGAGGGCGTCACTATAATAAAAAGTTTTGGCTTCATGTTCATCGGCGAAAGAAGTGGCTAAACTATGGTAGAGCCTATACTCACTCCTATCTACCCCATATGTGGTATAGAGCTCTTCAAGCATCTCATCTCCCCCTTTAGGATACTTAGGTCGAGAGGAGCCCCCGGGTTTAATTGACCCTTACCACGGCTCCGTCTCGCGCCGAACTCATCGAAAGGCCTGCCAGAAGCACTCTCCCCAGCCATACCTGTGTTAGCGAAATCGGTATTTGCGCCGTTTGCGCGGAAGCGTGAATTAAATGTGCGGAAATAAACGACACAAGGATTTATAGAGGTTCGGCTATAAACGAGCCTACGTCCTTTCTCGGTATCTTTTTCAATAGGATAAAGATCAAAACCTCTGCACCTCTCTTCTATCGATTGAGAATCATTACAATCACGTCTTCTATTGATCCGTAATAAACCACTCGTACTTGTCTTTGTGTCGGTCTAAGTTAAACCGTTTTCCTTTTTGTAGGACAAGGAATCAACCTCTCTAGCTTTCTATGAGTACTAGATAGACCTTACTTAGATATCGATTGTGATTCTAATAATGCCGGATCCTTGATCCTAACAACACCGAATCCAATCGTATCTTTTCTTTTACCTCTCGTGTATGTGTTGAATGTATAAACACTCAAACTAACAATATAAGCTCAATATTACAACAACAATAGAGTGTATATGAATCTCATATCAATGAATGTTTTGCTTGAAGTTGTTGTAGTGAAACAATACAATAGGAATGGTATTTTTAGCCTTCATCAACCAAACTAGCCGTTAGCTCTTCAGACTGCATTACGTACGCTATCTTCACCATATTACGTACGTAAGTTATTTTACGTACGTTAACGTCAAAGGGTTACGTACGTTAACATCACCCAGATTCAGTCCAGTAGCCTTCGTCTTGAACATTACGTACGTTAGCCAACACACATTACGTACGTTAAGGATACGTCATTGCTGATGTCATATATCTGTTGCCTCTGACTTTGACTCTTCCAACATTCATCTCGTTTGAATTCACAAAACTTGGTTACGTACGTTGTCTTGCATGACTTACGTACGTTATACTTGACATTTAACGTACGTTAACATATGCTCATTACGTACGTTATGCATGTTCAGAACATCTTTTTGCGACTCCATTTTCTTCGATGATATGCTTCGTCTTTTTGTTGTTTTGTTTTGTGTAACAACTTAATCATCAAAACACTATTAAAGCATGTATGGAACAAAATGTTCCAACAATCTCCCCCTTTTTGATGATTACAAAACAACACTTCGTCAATGGGATATATATATATATATATATATATATATATATATATATATATATATATATATATGTACAGACCAAAGTTTTCGACTTTGTCCGTTTCGTTAGTTTCTTCGCCCATTTCTTTTTCGATTCCTTCTTTCCTTTTCTTTTTCTTTTCGAATTTTCAAATGTTCATCATCTTTTTGACGTCTCCTCATTTTTCTTTTCAACTTCATCTTTTCGACTTTTCTTCTCCTTTTATCCTTTCAACTTCCATTTTTCTTTTCAATTTCAGCTTGTCGACTTTTCTTTGATTTTTCTCCCCCTTTCAGGATTAATCCCATTCTCCTTTCTCCCCCTTTTTATTTTCATCAAAAGTGTAATAAATAACACGAGTAATAAATACCAAAATGATAAATATAATTATATGCATGAATACGGTGTAAACTCCCCCTGAAAATAGTATCTCCCTTAAAAAAATTATTACTCCCCCTAAGTAAAATATTTTGATAAAAAATCAATTTTCGGGGATCCAACCGAGAGTTGTTTTTCATTTGAAACATAGATGATATTTAAAATATTTGTTCCTTTAGGAACCCGAATTCTTTTAATTTTAATCGTCCGGCGTGGGCTTTTACAGTTCAAAATATGGTGCCCAATTTTCAAAAAATTTCTGCAATGGGGTATTTTTAAATTTAAGGATTCGTTTTTAGAACGAGGTGTGAATTGTAATACCCGTAAATTTCGATTTCCTGTAATTTTCTTTTTTCAGCGGAAGTCCGTTTTGTCGACTCGCTTGTGACAGTTTCGTCATTCTGAGAATATTTAATTCTGCACTTTTTATCATCCGAGTTCGTTTCGGTGTTGTTTTGTTGAGTTCTGTGTCTTTTGGCGACTTTTCCGCACTTGAGCTCGATTCTTGCGAATCTCGTCCGAAACTGTTGTTTCGAGTTTCTTGTAAGTTCATTTAATGTTATTATTCATGTTGTGAGCTTTGGTTCGGTGTTTCGATCGTGTATCGTGATTTCCGGGCGTTTTGGGCCATTTTTGTAATTTCCCAAAGTTTGGGGTAATTACTTCCGTTGTCGAATTCGGACACTTCGGGTGGTCGGAATCATGTGTTCTTTTAGCGCTTGGATTCGTCTTTGCGAGTACTTCGTAACCGTATCTTCGGTTTTTACTCAGGTTCGGGTTTCGGGGTCGTCCGGGCCGTCGGAGTGGCCACGGCCGAGTCACGGCCGGAGCAGGCCTGCTTTGGCCGAGTTACGGCCGTAAGGTGCTGGTTACGGCCGTAATGTGTGCCGATTACGGCCGTAAGTGTGATCGGGTACGGCCAGACGGTGCCGGGCATCTTAGGACGAAGGCGATTCTGGCCGTAATGTGTGCGATTACGGCCGTAAGTGCCCGGCGATTCTTGCCGGTGATTTTTGACGAATGCTGGTTACGGCCGTAAGGCCTGCCGAGTACGGCCGTAAGGGCCGAGTTACGGCCGTAAGGCACTGCCGGTTACGGCCGTAACCCTGCCGGCTATATATAGCCTGGGCTCGGCCAGACTTCATTTCTTGCGCGTTTTTCTTCCTTTTTCGGCGGCTGGCGACGGGAGGCTCGGGAAATCGAGTTCTTGGCCGATTCTAATCATTTCCAAGGCATTTTGGAAGATCCTTGTTGATTATATCAACATATAATCCGTGTGTTTCGTCGAATCAAGGTATATTTCTTGATTTTCCTTCAAGTTGACTTTTCGGAGAATTTGTTCTTGATTTCGATTCTAGTCCGATTTTGATACATCGGTTGGTAAAGTATGATGTTATTAATCGTGTTCTATGGGTTGTATATCCATATCTCGAGTTTGTTCAACTCGATTAGTGATTCGAGTGTTCTTGGGAGTTATCGAACACTGAGTGTTTGATTAAATGTCCCAATGAGTTTCCCCTCGATAGTTGTTGGGATTTTCATTGTTTTGGCCTTGATTCTCGTCGTAACCATGTGTTATTGTTCCTTCCGGAGGTTTATAGGTGTTCGAGGATTCCGATGTTGAATCTCGTTGGTGATTGATGATTCGTGTGGTGTTATTCTCGTAATACTCGTGGTGCTATCGCGTTCTTGATATTGTTCGGGGGTTCGGGGCTATTCGACCGCGTCCTATCCGTCGTCTCGTTGCGATCGTGATTTCGAGGCAAGTACCTTGTCCATACATTTCTTGTTTTGTGAATATGAGGATTGGTGATCGTCTTGGTATGTTTGTTTGTTTGTTTGAAATGAGTTTTCAAAGGATTCGACTAGCCTCGTTAAAGGCTCACTTTCAAAACGCGTGTGTTTTGTAAATGGTGTGGGTTGTAAGTGACTACGTGAATTCTTTGGATATGTTTGGTGTTGATGTTGCGCTTGATAACGCGTATGTGCATATATTATCTCATTTCGGTGTGTTGTGATTTGACGATTACGTCGTGCTTTGTGTTTGTTGCCTTTGGTGGATTGTATGAATATCCTTGTTGTGACGTGTTAATTGTGTGAATGTATTTCACTCACCGTGTGTTGGTTCGACGGGGCCACGGCGGGAGTCCAATGGTATAGCCCTGGATTCACGAGTGTGGTTGCTTATGTTTGTGAATGTGTTTACTCACCGTGGGTTGGTTCGACGGGGCCACGACGGGAGTCCAATGGTATAGCCCTGGATTCACGAGTAAAACTTCACGAGTTGGTGTATATGATTTCGAAAACGCATTCTGCTCACCTTGGGAGGGTCCGACGGGGCCACGAAGGGAATCCAATGGTATAGCCCTGGATTCACGAGTTGGTGTTGTATTTTTGTGACCAAGATTTGCGTATCTTGGGCGTTTATATTGTATTGATTTTCTGTTTGTCGAGGACGCGTGACGTGGGTTTTAACCCTGTGAATTGTTGTTGGTTTTCTATTTGCGAAAACAAAACCTTTGGGCTGTGACCCCTGTTGATTTTTAGAAAGAGAAGGATTCGGAAATCCTAAATTATTTTCTATTAAAACTCTCGATGGCATTTTAAACTGTTTTATAAATTGTTTCCCTTGATTTGTGATCGTTCGGTTTTAGAATGTTTTACCAAACTCATGCCTCGGGAAGTGCTTTTCGTTACGTTTGGAACTTTGAGGATTCCTGATTATTATTGTTCTTGGAACTTGTATTGTATGGCTCGTATTTTTGCACTTGTACTTGCACTAGCAAAACAGTGGAGTTTTGCTAACCCCCGAGTATTCGGGGGGTGGATGTCTGTTTTTGCATTCAGGTTTTGGAGCATAGCACAGGGTCGGCACGAAGGGTGATGAAAGATGAACGATACTAATCACACGAGGATCCGTTGATGTCATATTGGTCTAGTTGTATTTTCTTTTCCGCTGCAGTATATTTTTTTCCCGTTGTACGGGTGTGGTTGTATTTTGACCCCTGCGTGGGCATGAGTTGGAATTGAGTTGTATGTTTTTATTGAAAGACCAAATCGGTCTATTGAGTCATTTTAGCCTTAAATGCGATGTTTAGATGTTTGATTTTAGTTATCAGCCTGGTAGATCCTCGAGGAGAGGGTCTACGTCATGTAATATCCCTGAGTGGATTTGGGGGTGTTACATAAATATAACACGAGTAATAAATACCAAAATGATAAATATAACTATATGCATGAATAGGGTATAAACTCCCCCTGAAAATATTATCTCCCTTAAAAAAATTATTACTCCCCCTAAGTAAAATATTTTGATAAAAAATCAATTTTCGGGGATCCAACCGAGAGTTGTTTTTCATTTGAAACATAGATGATATTTGAAATATTTGTTCTTTTAGGAACCCGAATTCTTTTAATTTTAATCGTCCGGCGTGGGCTTTTACAGTTCAAAATATGGTGCCCAATTTTCAAAAAATTTCCGCAATGGGGTATTTTTAAATTTAAGGATTCATTTTTAGAACGAGGTGTGAATCCCAACCCCTGTTTATTTAGAGTAAACTTTTGCACCGAGAGCATATTTTCAAATTTCTCGTTTCCGAGAGAAAATTTCTTTGTTAAATTTTTGAGCTCGGTTTGCATTTTAACAAGATCATCCTTTTAACAAGATCATCCTTTAAAATATTTTCATTTTCAAGGCATTTAGAATGATCGATCTCGACAAATTTTTCCTTTTCAAGAATTTGGGAATATTCAATTTCCAATGATTTATTTTTAAATTGAAGGGATTTAATTTCGGAAAAAGAATTTTGATAATCCGTATGCAATAATTCAAATGCTTCAAAAAGTTCATCATAAGAATTACTTACTTGGCTTTCGGCGTCGCTATCGTCGAATGAACTTCGTGCCATAAGAGCGAGATTATTTTGATTGATAAAATTATCATCTTCGTCTTCATCGCTCCATATTGCAACGAGAACCTCCTTCTTGGGTTTAGCTCGGCAATTCTTAGCAAAGTGGCCTGGTTTACCACATAATCGACAATTATTGTCGAATTTCTTATATTCACCCGAGATGTCTTTCTTTCTCCGGTTTATTAAGGTTTGAAACTTATTAATATTCTTGGCATAATATGTCGATTCTTCGTCGCTGTCATCCACTGGAATTTCTTCTCTCTTTGACATCTTAGCCTTTAAGACTATCGATCTACCCTTCGGTTTCCGCTTTGCATTTCGAGATTTAAGTACAATCTCGTAATTTATTAGTGAACCAATGAGGGCACTAAAATCAAGATTATTGAGATCTTTCGATTCCATAATCGTTGTCACCGTTCCGTCCCATTCAACAGGTAGTGATCTTAAGATTTTCTTGACTTTTTCACTACTTGATAATGGTTTTCCAAACGAAGCAAGTCCATTAGTGATGACCGAAAACTGGTCGAGCATGTTGGTGATGGACTCGTCACCTTTCATCATGAATAACTCGTAGTCATGGAGAAGCATATTGATCTTCGTCTCCTTGACTTGAGTTGTCCCTTCGTGTGTGATTTCAAGAAATTTCCATATTTCTTTAGCACTTTCACAAGATGAGATACGATTGACCTCTTCCGGATTTAAGGCACAAAATAGAAATTGAGTAGCCTTACAATTTAGATGGTCGTTCTTCCAATCCGCGTCATCATACTCTTCAAAAGATTTAAGCATACCGTCGGATTTGAGAGGAATTTTCGGACCAAGGCAAATCACTTTCCAAAGCTCGATGTCATATGCTCGGGTGAATATTGACATCTTTTTCTTCCATGTCATGAAGTTTGAGCCATCAAAAAATGGTGGTCGGTTAAGAGCAAGGCCTTCGACTGGAGCAAGTTGAAACGCCATTTGGATCGACTCCTCGGTTGTTAAGCCGTGTATTGGAGGTACAACTCCGTTACCAATTGTTGGAGTGAAATCAGTATTTGCGCCATTTGTGCGGAAGCGTGAATTAAATGTGCGGAAATAAACGACACAAGGATTTATAGAGGTTCGTCTATAAACGAGCATACGTCCTCTCTCGGTATCTTTTTCAATAGGATAAAGATCAAAACCTCTGCACCTCTCTTCTATCGGTCGAGGGATAACCGCTACAATCATGTCTTCTATTGGTCCGTGATAAACCACTCGTACTTGTCTTTATGTCGGTCCAAGTTAAATCGTTTTGCTTTTCGTAGGACAAGGAATCAACCTCTCTAGATTTCTATGGGTACTAGATAGACCTCACTTAGATATCGATTGCGATTCTAATAATGCCGGATCTTTGATCCTAATAACACCGAATCCAATCGTATCTTTTCTTTTACCTATCGTGTATGTGTTGAATGTATAAACACTCATACTAACAATATAAGCTCAATATTACAACAACAATAAAGTGTATATGAATCTTAGATCAATGAATGTTTTGTTTGAAGTTGTTGTAGTGAAACAATACCACAGGAATGGTATTTATAGCCTTCATCAACCAAACTAGCCGTTAGCTCTTCAGACTGCATTACGTACGCTATCTTCACCATATTACGTACGTAAGTTATTTTACGTACGTTAACGTCAAAGGGTTACGTACGTTAACATCGCCCAGATTCAGTCCAGTAGCCTTCATCTTGAACATTACGTACGTTAGCCAACACACATTACGTATGTTTAAGGATACGTCATTGTTGACGTCATATATCTGTTGCCTCTGACTTTGACTCTTCCAACGTTCATCTCGTTTGAATTCACAAACACTTGGTTACGTACGTTGTCTTGCATGACTTACGTACGTTATACTAGACATTTAATGTATGTTAACATATGCTCATTACGTACGTTATGCATGTTCAGAACATCTTTTTGTGACTCCATTTTCTTCGATGTTATGCTTCGTCTTTTTGTTGTTTTGTTTTGTGTAACAACTTAATCATCAAAACACTATTAAAGCATGTATGGAACAAAATGTTCCAACAATCTCCCCCTTTTTGATGATTACAAAACAACACTTCGTCAATGGAATTTACCTGCAAAGATTACAAATATATGTATACGTGTACAGACCAAAGTTTTCGACTTTGTCCGTTTCGTTAGTTTCTTCTCCCATTTTTTTTTCGACTCCTTTTTTCCTTTTCTTTTTCTTTTCGAATTTTCAAATGTTCATCATCTTTTCGATGTCTCCTTATTTTTCTTTTCAACTTCATCTTTTCGACTTTTCTTCTCCTTTTATCCTTTCAACTTCTACTTTTCTTTTCAATTTCAACTTGTCGACTTTGCTTCGATTTTTCTCCCCCTTTCAGGGTTAATCCCATTCTCCTTTCTCCCCCTTTTGTTTTCATCAAAAAGTGTAATAAATAACACGAGTAATAAATACCAAATTGATAAATATAACTCTATGCATGAATAGGGTATAAACTCCCCCTGAAAATATTATCTCCCTTAAAAAAATTATTACTCCCCCTAAGTAAAATATTTTGATAAAAAATCAGTTTTTGGGGATCCAACCGAGAGTTGGTTTTTCATTTGAAACATAGACGATATTTGAAATATTTGTTCCTTTAGGAACCCAAATCCTTTTAATTTTAATCTTCCGGCGTATGCTTTTACAGTTCAAAATATGGTGCCCAATTTTCAAATATTTTTCGCAATGGAGTATTTTTAAATTTAAGGATTCATTTTTAGAACGAGGTGTGAATCCCAACCCCTATTTATTTAGAGTAAACTTTTGCACCGAGAGCATATTTTCAAATTTCTCGTTTCCGAGAGAAAATTTCTTTGTTAAATTTTTGAGCTTGGTTTGTATTTTAACAAGGTCATCCTTTAAAATATTTTCATTTTCAAGGCATTTAGAATGATCGATCTCGACAAATTTTCCCTTTTGAAGAATTTTGGAATATTCAATTTCCAATGATTTATTTTTAAATTGAAGGGATTTAATTTCGGATAAAGCATTTTGATAATCCGTATGCAATAATTCAAATGCTTCAAAAGGTTCGTCGTAAGAATTACTTACTTGGCTTTCGGTGTCGCTATCGTCGAATGAACTTCGTGCCATAAGAGCGAGATTATTTTGATTGATAAAATTATCATCTTCGTCTTCATCGCTCCATGTTGCAACGAGAACCTCCTTCTTGGGTTTAGCTCAGCAATTCTTAGCAAAGTGGCCTGGTTTACCACATAATCGACAATTATTGTCGAATTTCTTAGATTCGCCCGAGATGTCTTTCTTTCTCCGGTTTAATAAGGTTTGAAACTTATTAATATTCTTGGCACAATATGTCGATTCTTCGTCGCTATCATCCACTGGAATTTCTTCTCTCTTTGACATCTTAGCCTTTAAGGCTATCGATCTTTCCTTCGGTTTCGGCTTTGCATTTCGAGATTTAAGTACAATCTCGTAATTTCTTAGTGAACCAATGAGGGCACTAAAATCAAGATTATTGAGATCTTTCGACTCCATAATCGCCGTCACCGTTCCATCCCATTCAACAGGTAGTGACCTTAAGATTTTCTTGAGTTTTTCACTACTTGATAATGGTTTTCCAAACGAAGCAAGTCCATTAGTGATGACCGAAAACCGATCGAGCATGTTGGTGATGGACTCGTCACCTTTCATCATGAATAACTCGTAATCATGGAGAAACATATTGATCTTCGTCTACTTGACTTGAGTTGTCCCTTCGTGTGTGATTTCAAGAATTTTCCATATTTCTTTAGCACTTTCACATGATGAGATACGATTGACCTCTTCCGGATTTAAGGCACAAAATAGAAATTGAGTAGCCATACAATTTAGATGGTTGTTCTTCGAAAGATTTAAGCATACCATTGGATTTGAGAGGAATTTTCGTACCAAGGCAAATCACTTTCCAAAGGTCGATGTCATACGCTTGGATGAATATTGACATTTTTTTCTTCCACGTCATGAAGTTTGAGCCATCAAAAAATGGTGGTCGGTTAAGAGCAAGGCCTTCGACTGGAGCAAGTTGAAACGCCATTTGGATCGACTCCTCGGATGTTAAGCCGTGTATTGGAGGTACCGCTTCGATACCAATTGTTGGAGCGAAATCGGTATTTGCGCCGTTTGTGCGGAAGCGTGAATTAAATGTGTGGAAATAAACGACACAAGAATTTATAGAGGTTCGGCTATAAACGAGCCTACGTCCTCTCTCGGTATCTTTTTCAATAGGAAAAAGATCAAAACCTCTGCAACTCTCTTCTCTCGGTCGAGGGATAACCGTTACAATCACGTCTTCTATTGGTCCGTGATAAACCACTCATACTTGTCTTTGTGTTGGTCCAAGTTAAACCGTTTTCCTTTTTGTAGGACAAGGAATCAACCTCTCTAGCTTTCTGTGGGTACTAGATAGACCTCACTTAGATATTGATTGCAATTCTAGTAATGCCGAATCCTTGATCCTAATAACACCGAATCCAATCGTATCTTTTCTTTTACCTCTCGTGTATGTGTTGAATGTATAAACACTCAAACTAACAATATAAGCTCAATATTACAACAACAATAGAGTGTATATGAATCTCAGATCAATGAATGTTTTGCTTGAAGTTGTTGTAGTGAAACAATACCATAGCAATGGTATTTATAGCCTTCATCAACCAAACTAGCCGTTAACTCTTCACACTGCATTACATACGCTATCTTCACCATATTACGTACGTAAGTTATTTTACATACGTTAACCTCAAAGGGTTATGTATGTTAACATCGCCCAGATTCAGTCCAGTAGCCTTCGTCTTGAACATTACGTATGTTAGCCAACACACATTACGTACGTTAAGGATACGTCATATATATGTTGTCTCTGACTTTGACTCTTCCAACGTTCATCTCGTTTGAATTCACAAACACTTGGTTACGTACGTTGTCTTGCATGACGTACGTACGTTATACTTGACATTTAACGTACGTTAACATATGCTCATTACGTACGTTATGCATGTTCATAACATCTTTTCGCGACTCCATTTTCTTCGATGCTATGCTTCGTCTTTTTGTTGTTTTGTTTTGTGTAACTTAATCATCAAAACACTATTAAAGCATGTATGGAACAAAATGTTCCAACAACCTGTAGAAGAAGACAAGGGATTAGACTCACCCTGTGAAGATGAGGAGGTGATTTTTGACATCGTCTCAACCACTTGGGCCGAGGAGAAACCTCCCCCAAAACGAAGCCGAGCTTGAGACTTGTCCTTGACATAATGCAAAAAAATGCAGTCTAGGACTTCATCCAAACTACCAAGAGTTAACATATCGGTATCATCGCCATCTACGGTCTCCCAGAGGGATACTGGATGACCATTCTGGGGGTTTTATTCAAGTACAACATTTCGCCAATGGCCACTAAAGACAAATGCTTCCACGATCCATCAGATTTAACGTAAATCCTAGAGTTCCTAGTGTAAAAGCCGTAAGCAGAATTCTTCTCTAAATATCTACGCTTAGACATCTTGTAGACACGAAGTATAACAGAGGAGATTTGAAGCCTTGGAAACTCAACAATGGCGAAATATACAAGCGGCAAATAGAGGTGGAGAAAATACTTCAGAAGCAGAGAGCGAATGGGCGAAGACCAATTAGGGAGCCGCACCAGCGAGTTCGACCAGAGTAGTTCGTCGGAAAATTGAACGGAGACTGAAGTTTCACCGAAAATGATAAGCCCTCAAGTTTCTTCGCCTACGAAATGAATGAATAAATGATTTATAAGGAGGGCACGCGGATCCACACCATGATCACACCGCATTAATGGGCGCGACTTCCCAGGAGAAAAGGCCCCTTCACCTATCTACGCGCACGCCGTCCAACTTTATGACAGGATATGAAGCGATTGGTATGACCGGACCCTTAAAATTCAGTGAGACCCCAAGTATGTCAATTCCGACATAACACTAAGCAAAGCCGGATTCAAGGAAGCAACCAAAACCCTGAAGGATAAAGGATGGACCTGAGTTCCTACTCGGCATGCCGAGATAGAAACTCGGGGGCCACTGAACGACATAAACCAAACTGATTACGTGGATCTAGTAAGCTCAGGCATAAGCCCAACAGGGCCCATAAATTAAAACCCTACAAAGCTCATGAATGAGCTTATTAACTCAGCATCCAGCATGATGTTCAGGCCGACCTGAGCGCGAAGCTCTAATTCAGTCTATCTCAGCTCCTATTTAAATCAAGACTTAGTTACCAGGTAACCAACTTATCATGCCGACTCGGCTCAATGACAGAACAAGCCGAGATCCCTCAATCTACTCTCCTTGTCAATAGATGAAGGTCCTATCCTTCTAGCACGACACGAAACCTGGTGAAATCCAAGATAGAGACAAATAAAGATCCTTACCTAACAAGGAGACATTTTTTCACAAGGAAACTATATACACAATCCTTATCAGGATTCTACTTCCCATATATATGAAGTCCAATACCAACACGGACTGGATGACTTCCTTGGCAAGTTAGGGTTGCCACACTCACGCTTATATAAACATGTGCCCTTACACTTATATTGGTACACAGAATTCTTGACTATCAACATAGTCAATTAATCTTATTCCTACCTTATATTCACCATACTTACTCTCACGCCGGAGGGCCTTCGCCGGTGAAGTCCTGGCTCAGTTCACGTGTTTTTTTGTGTGTAGGTCTGATGAGGAAGTTCGCTCGCCGAAATTATCCGAACCGTTTGGATAAGGGCTGATCCGATACGTTTTTGGCAGCATCATTATCCACTTTACTATTACCATTAATGAAAAATTTTTACATCTATGGTTCTATATACGATAATCAATAGAGGTAGCAAGAGAGCAACTAATTGCGAGGACCTCCGCTGTCGATTTCGGCCGTTTCAACATATCATTTCCATACTCGCCTCCATCCTAGCTTTATCTTATGTGGGTATTCTTGTAGCAAAAGGCGAAATCCCTCGCCCCCCAAGGCCTCCATCCCCGGTCCGAAAGGGATTGGTGGAGAAATTAAATCATGGTGACTCAACGGCCCACTAGGTGGGAGGAACAGTGTCTGGTGATCTTATGTGGGTATTCTCATTCTTACTTTGGTGGATACACACAGTTGTAACGAAATTTGATTTCTTGAAAAAAATAAGAAAACATACTATAATATTTTATAATCCATATAAACATAATCAGCAATGCGTAACTAATTTTTCCTTCACTCTATGCTGGAATGTATCAATTTGTAGCGTCTAATAATTATGAGTGAAAACTTTCTTCGTAGGCGAGTTTGCCCGGTGGGGACATTTATTTGGGGGTTGGGGAGGGGGGTGGGTTGAGGGGTGTTTGGCCTTCTATTGAGTAGGCATGGCAACTGGCAACGGGGCGGGGATGGGGTGGGGATCGCCATTGCCGGTCCCGGTTTGTAAAACACTCCCCCAGCCTCGGTCTCGGCCCCGCCCCGGTTTGTGATACCCTTCACCGGCCCCGGTCAAACCCCGGTCAACACCCGGTCAACGCTCGATTTAATATAAAATATATAATTTTTTTAATATATATATATATTTAATAAATATATAGTTTTTTTTAATATATATATATTTAGTAAAATATATAACTTTTTTTAATATATATATATATACCGGGTCCGGGGCGGGTCGGGGACCCCATCCCCGGCCCCGGACCCATCCCCGGTTTTTTTAAATGGAGAATCCCCTGCCCCGGCCCCGGTACCCGGTTTGGCGGGGAATCCCCGGCCCCGATCGGGTCGGGGGGAGCGGGTTTAGGGGCGGGGCGGGTCAAATTGTCATGCCTACTATTGAGTTCTAAGACTTGGAGAAAGATACCTATATTTTGGGTATTTGTCTTTATCGAGATAGAGCGAAAAGAATGTTAGGTCTCTTCCAAACCCTATATATAGAAAAGATATCAAAGCGATTTAGGATGTAAGATTCTAAAAGAGAGTTCCTCCCTATGCGACATGATATAAAACTCTCCTTAGATATGTGTCCTCAAAGTGAGGAAGAAAGAAGAGGAATGAGTAAGGTTCCCTATGCTTCGACAGTGGTAGCCTCATATACGCTATGATTTTCACTAGATCGAATATTGCTTACGATGTGAGCATGGTAAGTCGGTATCAATCAAATTCTGGGCAGGAACATTGGAAGCACGAGGAAGAAGCTGTAGTTGGTTGTTTTTTTTTTCCTTTTTTCTTAGCACTTTCGACTTTCGGGAACATAGTATATGAGGAATCTTTACATGGAATGGTACGTAATATATCTCTTTTTTTTTTTTATAATTGTAATATTTGAACAGTTACGTTTGTCAATTCACAATTATAGCTATTTTTTTAATGATATATTTATTGAAATTATAAGAAGTTGATATTTTAAAAGTATATTCTATTACTAATCTAACAAGATCTCATATAACTATATATTTTCGTACGTATAAATCATTAAACATGGTCAAAAAAGAAGTGAGAATCAATTTTTTAATATCAAATCATAAAATTAATAAGTTATATATCCTCATTCATAAGAGTGTAAGTTATTGATACCATTTTGCTTAAAAAGACTAAAATGTCCTCCAAAAAGTTTGTTGATGTTGACTTTTCTTTTTTACCCTTTAGTGATAGATTTAAGGGTATTAATGTCTTTTGGTATCAAAAACTTATACTCTTATGAATGAGGATATATAACTTGTTACTTTTATGGTTTGGTATTACAAAAGATAGAACCCAGAAAAAAATATATGAACAATGTAATAGTCAATATATTGGGATAATAAAAGAATAGATAAAGTATATAAATTGTGTTATTGACGTACTTTTTTTTGTTAAGAGTTAATTATCAAAACATATTATTTATTTGGGGTCAAAAGTATTCGTTTGTCACTGTTTTTTTTTTAGATTCAATTAGATCACGAATTTCTTTAAATGGTATTATAAAGCATAGTTGAATATAAAATATTATATATATATATATATATATATGGATTCTGAAGGAACCATCCATAGTATGAGAAAAACCCAACCGGAAAAATTAAATGAAGAAATAAATAGAGTTTAGATTTTGCCATATCATTATAATTGACTTGTAAATGACATAAATTAAAAAAAAGAGTAATTATGTCCCCACAAAAAATTATATTCATTTAAAGATACAATAACTTTTATTTATTTTCATTTTAAATAAAAAATATATTAAATTGATCGTATTGTTATAAGAGGGAATTAATTTTTTAATACCAAATCATAAAATTGATAAGTTTTATATACCCATTCATAAAACTATAAGTTTTTGGTACCATTTTGATTAAAAAGACTAAAATGTCCTCTCTTTTGTTGTAATATTGACATTTTCCTTTTTATTTTATTTTATTTAATTTAAACTACTTTTCTACTCTTTTTTCTTTTTTACTTTCCTCATCTGCTCCGATCGATATTAATGTCCAACAACCAAAATTTAACTACAACATATACATAAAAACAACACAACCATTTTTGACAAAGGGTCTCTAAAAAATCTTATAAAAATCACAAGATTATTCGAAAAGAAAAGTTGACGTTCAAATAGGACTTCATTTGTTGTGTTTCTGGGTTCATAAAGAAGGTATGATCAGTATTTGACTGTTGGAATTTTTTTTTTCCCAACCAGTTCTTACAGACATGATCACTGCACACGATGGGAAGCCACCGTGTGCAACGATCGTGTGCAACGGTCGTGTCCAACTATCTTGACACCGTGCGCACAACTAATGTGTTCACGATCGTTTAACACGATCGTCTATAATCGTGTGCAGCGATCGTGTTCATGACCAGAAACTTGCACACGATCGCTGCACACAGTAGCATACGACCGTGTGCATCGGTCGTGTCCAAGGCGGACCGTTTTATAATATTGTTCACTCAGTTTTCTGATAGTTATTCATCTTTTTGTAATCAGATGTCGTGGCAGCGTATTTTGATACATCACGGTGGTCATTGGGAGCTTTCGACATATGTAGACGGGGACTCCTTTTTTGTCTACACTACGCCATAAGTGCTCATAGGCAATGCCTGTTTATTGTTGCAGAAGACACGAAAAGTGTTGCCTTAGGCCAAAGGCAACACCAAACTCTTGTTGCCAATACGGCCGTTGCCTTTGACACCTAAGACAACACTTTTAGTCTCTACTGCAACAACGGAAAAGTATTGCATTAGCCTATAATGCAACAACATAACCAAGTAAGGCAACAACAAACGATGTTGCCTATGATTTAAAAAAAAAAGAATATAGGGTCCACATGTGCCACGTCATCAGTGGGTCCCACCTTTGTGCCACGTCGTCTGTGGGTCCCATCTTGATGACACATCATCAATGACCTCTACATTTATGCCACGTCAACAATGGACCCCACATCTATGCCACGACAGCCTTTTTTTGTAATACTACTTTTATAAAATACAACAGCAGCTAAAGTAAAAGGCAACACTTCATACAAATATTTTGAAATAACCATTTTATTTTTACATGAACCCATCCAAAATAAACCAAGGCAGCCAAAACCAACAAGGATGCCAATACAAAATACAAAGTCCTAAATTCATACAAAGCAATAAACCACCAATTTAACTTTAAAAGTACCAAACCAAGCAACACCACCAATCTAACTTAAAAAGTAAAAAATTACTAAGTCTAAATACATTGATCGAACGTTACATATTGAAATAATTGATAAGTGGTGCCGCCTTGAGTCATAGGAATACAATTATCATCTTGATCACTTGATATTGTTGCACAAAATTCTCCAATATCCAAGTTGAGGCCGGAATTAGCTTCTCACACTCTCCTGTCATAAGCGAGTAGATTTACTTTAACAAAAGTTCCAAAAGTTCAATCCCAAATTGATTGAATTACGAGCTACCTTTAGCATAGTCGAACTTGAAAATAGATGCACCTCCATCCTGGACCACCATAACCAATAAAAGTGAAGCCCAAACGAAACTTTCAGTATAAGTCTTCCATGTTTAAAAGGCTAAGAAGAAATCTACTTATAATACAATCATTATCATGCTTGCAGAAACACTCCTCGGAAAATAGCAGCACAGAGAAAACAAAAGACCTTTAATTTCTTCTAGAATGTCAAATGTAATGGAAACAATAATTGCGGGAACTGGTGCTTCGTACCAATGAAAAGTAAGGCAAATTGCACGATTTCGTATAAGGAAAGCATCGACAAATCTGAATGTTTTCTAAGAACACTGCAGGACATAGAACAATGAGATTATCTGATTTCATACTACTGATGTGAACCATTCTCAAGTATAAGGTGAAATCGAAGATAATGTATAATTCACTTGGAGAAATTGGAGGGACTTCTTTAAAACATGACAACAAAGACCCCATCGTTCAGATCATAAACCAGAAATAAAATTTCAATAAATATAAAGTGGAATAGGTGAAAATAATTTATTTCTTGAGAAGTTGATGCAAATTCCGTGCATGCATTAAAGTTTTTTTGTGTATAAAAGAGAAATTGATACAGCTTCCAAAGTTGGAATATGCATGGATAGTTCCAAAAGTTCAATCCCAAATTGACTGAATCACGAGCTACATTTAGTTTCAGTAGCAGATCGACTTCAACAATGGAATCACGAGCTTTGAACAATGGAATCCCAAATTGAATCCCAAATCGATTGAATCGACTTCTTTATATATATGTATATATAGAGAAATACAATTTTACTTAATCACATTTAAACTTTCTGAGATATGAAATCAATCAAAATAATATTAGAAAATCACGTGCAAAAAGTGCGTGTGTTCATAACTAGTGCATATTATATCTACACACACTGGCAATTGTAGAGAATGAAAGAAATACAGAGTGCAAAGCACAGCAATCACTGACAGTGTCAAGAGTCATAGTGAGTGCTTATTTAGTGCAAGTGCAAGCACCATGTTATTATGTAAATCAACAATCAACATCATCATCATTTAAAAAACTTCTTTAAAATAGTTTTACAATCAATTGTTTGTGAAATGAGAATAATTAGATATACGTGTCAGAAATCAAGTGAATGATTGTCGCAAGAGGCGCAGGCCAAAGGAAACCTAAAGTTCTGTCCTACAAAAAAAAAAGAGTTGCCACAAAAAAAGAGAAATGGAAAAAAGAGCTCTCATGTAATAACTCAAAATTCAACTATAACATACGCATCACGCATGGGAAGATGTAAACAAAGACAAAATGCAGACTCGAAAGTTATAAAACATTAGTAGCTAGTGCGGGATAGCTAAAAAACATGGATCATTATTTAGCATACACATCTCGAATTACCAAAAAGACATTCAATAAACCTGTAAAACATGAAAAAAGAATATTTCTTGACATTGTAAGACCATTCATAATTGATTTGTGGCTCATCTTTCCTTTGTATATCTCCCCACACGCTCTTACTCAGTCTGCCCCCAAACTCTCATCCTTAAGGTAAGCATCCAATTTGCAAAGACACACATAACCTTGAGACAAGATAGATATTCCCATAGGTTCTCCAAAAACTTAAAAGTGTGTCAACAGGCAGAACTGAAGCCCTACAAAAGTGATAACCAAAGGGTGCTCTTGCACAGGCAGAACTAAAACCCTACGAAGTGAAAGCCATAGGGTGCTCTTGCACCATCTGATTCGAGATTCTAATATTGGCTCTATTGACATAGACAGCCTTCACCAATGCTTTTTTAAGAATCGTTCATGCACCATAGGAAAATGTAAATAATTAACTCAGACACAACGGATACAGCTAGTTTCAAACATCTATCACCATAGTCTACAGCTAGGAAGCAAGGACACTTCAAATTGAAAATGTTAGCTGTGTCGTGTCCCCATGTCGTGTCCTATTTCATGTCTAAAAAATCGCATCCGAGGCGTGTCCCTTATCCACTCACATGTCCGTGCTTCCTAGGTCTACAGTTAGCATACCATAATGAGGGTAAGTTCGCTCCACTACATAATGCTAAACTCTTTAACCTCTCCTCTCCACCAAAAAAAAAAGTTTCTCGCAGGTCTATTACTATACGGTAATTGAAAATTCCCCAACTACTGAAAACGTCATTTTCTATTTCTTTAAGTCACCGTTCAATTACCGTAACATTTTCAGTTACCGAAGTATTGCAATTTCCTGAGCAAGTGAAACATATTTTCCAAGATCTCCGGGATTATAGCTTAGCAAAATGGATATTCAGAGCAATTTAGTCTACTATAATCACACAAGTAAAGAACAGATAATTCACATCCAACTCTCCTGCTCAGGTTGATTAACTGTTCCGAACACCGCAAGATTTCAATATAACATTCATGGTGTGGTTCAACCTAAGCACAAACGAATGTTGTGCCATAAAAAAAAGAATGAAAAAGACATAATGCTAACAAAAAAAATGATATTCATGTTTACCGCTGGGCAATATAGAAAAGAAGCTCATCACAACCAAAACCGCAAATGTTAAGATCAACCAATTGTCCCTGGCTACGATCGACCGCGCATTGGCAAATGATATCAAAACCAAAACGAGCAAATAGACTATAAGTCATTTTAATCGTTCGCTACATAGAAGGGTTCTGACACATAGAATGGTTCTGACCAGTATTTCCGCCGCGCCTAGCCACTGAGAAGAGGGAGTAGAGAAGAGGGAGTAGGGTTAGGGGGTTATAAGGGGGAGATCGGACAGTCCTGATGAAGGGGAGATTAATAATCTCAATCGGACGACTCCCACTAAAAAAGGCTGTCATGGGGTTTGGGCCGGGTTCGGGCTGGGATAATAAAATGTTATAACGGGTCGGGTTGGGCCAAAATATTATAACAAAACAGATAACATAATATAACCACACCAGCAAAATACACTTAGCAATCAATCAAATAGGAAAAAAAACTAGGAAACCCTTGAGAAATCATTCAGATCTAAACAAAAAAGAATTTAATCCTTCAAATCAAATCCAAAATAAAAACTTCAACATACCTTTTTAATTGACGGATCGAGAATTAAAGAAATATTACTTAAAATACGGAACCAACCACAGCGTTTCTAAAAACGCCATGTAAGTGTACTCTTACATAGCGCTTCCTAATTAAACGCTATATAAGTATTTTTAAAAAGGATTGTATTATTTTTTATAATTTAAAATTTTGAAGATTTAATATTAAAATTTATAATGTGTATTAGATTAAATAATTTAAATATATATGAAATATAATTTATACTATATTATATATCAAACTTTGAAAATAAAACATATATCGTAATTCAAATTTCATTATATACATTGATAATATATTAAACTTTAAAATTATAAAAAATATTTATAATTTTTAATTATAATATTAAAAAATATGATAAGTATTTATATTAAATATAAATAATGTAAATCAAATTATCATATGTTATGTATCAAACTTTAAGAGTAAAAAGTTATCAAAATTTAAATTTCATTTCATTGTGTTTGTTTTTGACAATAACTTGAAAAAATTAGATATAATGCAACACCATCACATGTGTTGCACATCGCGCAACACCATTTTTATCTTGCAACACAAAATGTATATCTAGTGCAATACTATTTCATTAGTGTTTCAAAAGATCAAAAATCAGCAATATATTGAAACGCTTTGGTGGCAACACTAACTAAAAACATTGCCTATGAGCACTTATGGCGTAGTGCTACATCGACACGAGCAAAGTTAGTCGTGTAAACCTCATGGGAGTTATCGGAGAGGGCTTGGGTGGTCCAAATGAGTCCGATTACAAATTATGGTACTTGACACACATGGCCAAGGGAAACAAAGTAAAAGTCCTATTACGGGGCGATACCGAGATGCTTCGATTACTAGTAGAATACAAGTAGGATACTGACGTCTATGTTGAAAACGGCAGCACCTCCACTCCCGAGGTTAATATGGGATGTAACAGCTCGAGAGTAGAGCCCGACAACATAAATTATGACATGCCTTCCAAAGTTTATCAATACGAGGAAGATGAGGAAGACGAGGAAGATGAGGAGGTGCATACATCCGAAGATGAAGATTGTTGTAAAGACTTGTTTGAGTCACTATCTGCGGAATTTCTTGCTTGGGTTCGCCAACCGGCCCTAATGGATAAGATTATGAGTCGTCGGAACTTCTCATCCGACCATGAATCTGCGAGCGAACATGAGTATCTACAATCAATGCATAACTGGATCATTCCATTTTCGGATCCCGGTAGTGCCGGGACTTCGAGCTGGGTCGAGCAGCCTCCACCGGTCACCGATCAGCTAGAGGTGGGGTCCACCTTTCGGTCCAAGACAGAGTTGAGGATAACTGTAGGAATGTATCATTTGGAAAACATGCTACAGTGTATCACTGATCGTTCCGCCGATAAACGTATAGTGTTTGTCTATAAGAATGGGCGAAAAAATTGTCAGTTTAGGTTGTGTGCTATTGAGGGTGCAACTATTTGGAGAATTACTAAGTTGACCTTGGAGCACAGCTGTCACCCTGATTTGAACCGTGCTGCCGCATGATCGGTCACTTCTAAGGTTGCCGCCCATTATTTTGCTAAATGATTGACCGGTGAGGGGGTCACTTTGAGGCCAAAGTAGATGATTGCAGAGATGTGTAGGGAGTACGTCATTGACATGCTATACAGTTTTGCTCTCCGGACAAGGAATATAGCGATAGAGAATACATATGGCGGCTTTGATGATATTTGTTAAAACAGCGTAATCCAGGGACAATTTATGATTTGCAGACGACTCGTGAGGGAGTGTTTTGCCACATGTTCGTTGCACTCGGACAAAGTATTAGGGCATTTGATATGTGCCTTCGACCAGTGATTATAGTTGATGGGACCCACCTCAAGGGAAGTAATAAAGGAACTCTATTCGACCAGTGATTATATTTGAAGGCCTTAAACCTTTCCGAGACCATGACTGTTGATAGGTGCGCTTGGAGGCGCCAGATCAGAGTTGTGGATTCTTTTGTAGGGAGCGGTGCTGTAGTTGAGAGCCTCAGGGTTGGGTTGTCTCGGTTAGCTTTGACCTAGAGCATTGCATTTTTACTTTTATTGTATATTTTATCCTATTGTCTTTGCGTGTGGTGTATTTTTGACAGGGAGCTGTGCGCAGAGCCAACCTCCCTTTTGTTAGAGCAGCGTTCATCGGGAGTGAAGTAGCCAAATTCCGCTTAGGTAAGTCCCATGTGGATCAAGCCATGGGCTCAGGTATGGTCTCGAGCTTTTTCGAATCATATGTTTTCCTTTGTATTTATCACACAAGATTCTGCTGTGCACTAAGCTGGGGGTCTTCACGGAAACAGCCTCCCTACCGTAATAAGTAGGGGCATGGTCTGCGTACATCTTACCCTCCCCAGACCCTGCTCTGAGCGGGATATACTGGGTATGTTTGGTTTGGTTTGGTTTTATTTGCGGCCACATTTGATGGGAACGAGCAAGTATTTCCTCTTGCAGTTGGTCTCGGTCTGATAGAGAACGACAAGTCATGGACTTATTTTCTGTATAACCTGCGCAGATGCTACAATCCGATGGAAGATTTACTGATTGTGAGTGACCAATATAAGAGCATTCAGAATGCTGTTCGAGACGTCTATCCGAATGCATTCCACGGGTTGTGCTATCACCATCTTGCAAAAAATCTGACCTCCTACGGTGCGCATGCTATAGGACTCTTTAGAACTGCCACCTACACCCATCGTGAAGAAGTTTTTGAAAACTACTTTTCGAAACTACATATTGAAAGCCCTAATGGGCCTCATAGACGCCTTTCTGAAATTGAGCCAGAGAGGTGGGCTAGGTCGAAGTGTCCGGTACGATTCTATAACTTCTTGACATCCAATGCTGTTGAATGCTTTAATAATCGTATGTTGTGGGTGAGGCGTTTACCTGTTTGCTCGTTACTTGAGATATTTTGCCTAATTTTAGAGAATTGGTTTGATGAGAAATGGGGAGAAGCTACATCAAGAGACCATGAGTTGACAATGCACACTTTTGAAAAGCTCTCTAACTTTGTGCAAGCTAGTGTGACTCTTACCATTCGATCTACCACCCCACTTGTTTATAAAGTCGAAGAAAACAAAGTTTCTTATGAGGTCGACCTTCGAACCTGGACATGTTGTTTTCGTGAGTTTGATTTGGATCAGATTCCATGTCGTCATGCTATTGCCGCTATAAGGTAATTGTTTTGCTCTAATGTACACACCATTCAATGTTTTGTCTATGCTGTCGTGTGCACACGGTCATGGCCGTGGGCAAGATGCACACGATCGTAACCCACGATGGGCACGATCGTGTGCTGCCATCGTGTGCATGATCGTGTGCACACGGTCATGGCAGGATGCACACGACAGCAGCAGCCCATGACCGTGGGCAAGATGCACATGATCATAACCCATGATGGGCATGATCGTGTGCTGCCATCGTGTGCAACACAGGGCTGGTCTGGATTTACCAACTGAACCATAAACCAGTTTTCCAACAGAACATATCTGGATAAAAAAGTAAAATACATACTCATCAGTATCAAAAATACATTATCCTACACCACATCCTTGACATAATTGCTTATTGTAACAGGCGCGCCGGTAATGGTTTGTCTGTGTATGATTTTGTTAGTTGTTATTTCAAGCAACAAGGCCTTAGAGAGACTTATAAGGAGCATATTAATCCTATCCCACATCCTGATGAGTGGAATGTCCCACCGGAGATGACATCCATCGTTTTCTTACCTCCAGAGGGGGTACGACAAGCCGTCCAACCAAGGATGAGTCGTGCACGATCCGCTGTTGAAAATTTGTCGGCAGGTGGATGGCCTCAGGTGTGCGTTAGGTGTAAAGGAACCGGACACAATAGAAAATCTTGCAAAGCATTCATTCCCATAGGTAGTGTGGATTTGAATATCCCTGAAGAAACTCAAGGAATCGATGAACAAACGAGGCAAAGGCGCCGGCAGAAGAAGAGGTGTAGCATTTGTCGTAATGATGACCATGACATAAGGGGATGTCCATACCATGAAACTTAAATTGCTTATGTATTTTTATATTTTGTGACTTACTAGCAACAATCATGTGCTGATATTTTGATCCTCGATGGATCATGTATTGATTCAGTATTCTTATTATTAATTGAAATGTATAATTTTGTGTCTATTTTCTTTATCTTTGAATTGAAATTTAAGTGTCCAGTGATGTAAAGCAAATAAAGGTGATTATGGAGGCAAACATTAACCATAACAAAGTAGCTCACTTTAAAGAGCAATAGTTTACACCAAAACCATATAACTTTACATAACAAAAGTTCATCACCACCACACCAAAATATCTAATAATAACTTAAAAACCACAATCACTTGGCTCCCCTTTTCCCCATCTGCTGCTGTTTCTTTAGTCTTGTATCATCATCTCCATGAACTTCTTCTTCTAAAATAACTTCTTTACTTGTCTTCTCAGAAATCTCTAAATCATCATTATCATCACCATCTAGTATGACTGGAGTGCTCGCAGTGTTTTTAAATAGGCTTTATTTCATGAAACACATTAATTCGCAGTACACACTACACATACAACAAAATCAAAAAACTTACTCTGAGCATTGAGTATCTTCCACTCGGCTTAGTTCTGTATGGTGGGTTGGGAGAAGGTATTCTCTTTCTTTTTGGTGGAGGTGCTTCGATTCCTCCTAAATTACTTTCTAGTAATCAGCCGCTCATTTAGCGTATTTGATTTTAATAGATTTTAACTGATTTTAATTGATTAGGGTTTATAGTGAAAAGGGGGGACTACGGTTCAGGTATTTCACTCTCGGTCCAGGAAGATGGGCTTACATTGAAAGAGAGGGGGACCCATGATGGGATTTTATAATAAAATAATTTGATGCTGCCCTTTGTAGTGCACACGATGGTGCACACGATGGGCACGATCGTGTGCTCCGATCGTGTGCCACGTTGGCAACCAGGTGTCACGGTGTCAAATTGGCACAGTATCCACGTGTGCACACGATGGTGCACACGGTCGTGCCCACGATGGGACACACGACAGCAGCAACCCATGACCGTGGGCAGGTTGCACACGATCGTAACCCACGATGGCCACGATTGTGTGCAGCCATCGTGTGCAACATAGAGCCAAAACTGTCTAACGACAACATAAAGATTTAACAACACAACACATTAATCTTGCCAAAACTGTCTAACGACAACATAAATATTTAACAACACGACACATTAATCTTGCCACAACACAACACACCATAAACCATTTTACATGTCTAATGACAACATAAAGATTTTAGCAGCTAAACCATCTCGATGTTTCTTAATATATTTCTCATTATGTTCCTTGATTTGGTGCCTTGCTGCTGGGTTTGCAGAGACGAGTCGATTCAAGTACATGCACGCGAAGGGGCCACAATTGTGATTGTCGTTTTATATGAACTATAGCTCTCGTGGCATAATTTTGAAACTTATATCTGTGTCATAGTTCTTCTTCGATTAGTTGTTCAGCCAGTACCCAGATTGAGCTAGCACACGAGGTATCAGACGAGTAATAGGTCGCAGTTGGTTGAATCGGCATTGACCATCTTGGTGTTGGTGTGACAAGGAATCGTACAACTCCATGGTCCATGTTATGATGTCAATCTTGATAGTCACCTAGTGGCTCTGGTCGAGGTAACAAATGACAATGATCTGTTGAAACAAAATATGTAATCATATAAGATCATCACATCAAACATAGCGAATCATTTATAAATATAAATTTCAAACTTACTTTGTTGCAATTTGACCATGGAACCGCATATGGTGTATCAAGACCTGTCATGTAGTCCTCGATGCATTTAGGAATTTTCCAATTCCTGTAAATCGGCTTCCCTGTCACCTTGATACCAAATGGATCATCTGGATGGAGTCTTGCAAACTCGTTGGCCATAACTAACTACAAAAATCCAAACCACAAAATAAAAAAATCCGCATCACACCAATGATATACAAGCGAGTAAGTTATAGAACTTACGTAAAATTGGGAGCCGGAAAGTACAGTGCCAACTCTACCGACACCAACACTACGGACTCCCCTCCGAAGCCTCGCTCGAGTTGCAAGCACATAACAATCTATGACCTCGGCATCAAAGTCTTTACAGCTAGACTCTATCCGGTCAAATAACGCCTGGGTGAGAGCATGCCCAATCTCTAAACACCGGACAATAGCATCACATGGCTGCTCCCTCCTAAAGTGTAGGTACAACTTCTTCAGAGCCTCGCTATCTCTTGGAGACGCCACCACAAAAGGCTCCCGAAGAGCAACAGATGGTCGACTCACTCGCGGTAGAAGACTACGCTCACCCAACTGCTGCGTCCCGGCACTCTCACCATCTTCATCACCCTCAGCATCCCTCTCACAACTATAACGATCAGAGAGATCTACAACCGGCTGCTCGATCTCAAAACTGGCTGCTCGATCTGAAATAAAGGCTGCTGCTGAGGACCACTAACTTCACATTGAAACATCGCACTATAATGATGCTCGTCCTGAAACCAGTCGAACATCGTCCCATACTGCTGAAACGGCGCGTCAAATGGCTGATACTGCTGCTCATAATCAAGGGGCTGCTCAGTCCGCTCAAAAGAATGATGAATCTGAGAATGATGACTATGCTGGATCTCAGAATGGTGACTGTGCTGGACCTCAGAATGGTGACTAGGCTGATGCTGAGAATGGTGACTAGGCTGACGCTGAGAATGATGACTAGAGTGACGCTGAGAATGGTGACTGTGGGCTGCACCAGAGACTGAGTGACGTGGAAGGTCAGGAATTCTCCATTGGGCGCTGCTAACAGATGCAGAATGACGAGGCCTATCGGGAAACCTATCATGGCTCCCAGCTGAGTAGTGCACCGGGATCCTAGAACTTCTATGCGTAGGTCCGAAGAAATCTACGATCCCAGAAAGCACACGACGAGAAACTCAAGCAATAAATCATGTCTCAGACTCGTCGTACAAGATCGCCTTCAAATGGCGATCGAAGTACTTATCCCTGCTCGCGTCCTGGGTGTGGTCCGGACAAGGAAGTATGTGGTCACAACACACCCTCTATGGCTGCTTCTCCCGGTCCGATGTCTCTGCACCATCTACTAGTGGGGTACTCCGCCGGAGTCGCTTCGACACTTTATGTGCCGACTCATATGTAATCAATTTCCCAGCAGCCTTCTTCAACCTATCTATAACTTTGTTTCTCGGCATCGGCGCAGGCTCATCCTCCTTGTTCTTCACAGCTATTCTTATAGGCTTAATGAACTTAACGTCATATGGCGAGCCATTCTCAAAACTCAGGTAGTAGTACTCAGCCTCATCCTCCTCCAGATGCAGTAAAGAGGGAAGTACTTTGTGCTGCAAAAGTAGTCATTAAAGCATACCATTAGATGGACAATCACATAACGTTAAAGAGATGAGTGAAGTCAGGAGAAAATACGTTTACAAATTTATGTACCTTATCATCAAAGAAATGAGTGAAATCACAGAACATCTTCCTCATAGTCCACATCAAACACCGGGGGACTTGGACAGATTTATCTCGAATACCATATAATTCTCCCAATGAAGGAATCATCTCATACGACCATATCTGTAAAGCCTAAACAGGACTATAGAAGTGATAGTCCTTATGCTCTTATCCCTCCTTCATGGCAACATTGCCTGTGTAGTAAGATAAAACCCCAAAGGCATAAGAACCCCAAGAAAACATATCCCACTGCTCGAAATCCTCAACTAATGCCCATACCCATATCTCGACCATCATGTCGTCACAGCATAGGATAAAGTAGTAGTATATAAGCAAATTGGCAACCTTCACATAATCTCTTATGTCTCTACCAAAATCTCGAGCATTGAACCTCTTCTGCAGAACACTAACCTTAATATTTTTGCCATGGAGTATTCTGTGGAAAATACCATCAGACCGAAGGAGATGGTCGTCCTGTGGATAGAAGGTAGAGTTTCTAAAATGCAGCCCAGTGATCATGGCAAAATCACGGGCCGTAAAACGAATGGTCTTACCGCAAACCTAGAACCACGACTCATCCGGGGGGATTTGATCACCCTCCAATTGACGAGCAATAAAGTGATGTAGGGCAGTATTTGAACTCCCATTTATCCTAACTTTAATCAAACGCCCCAGGACCCCCTCGGTCAAGCTCTCGATAGCTCGATCACCAACTGCGGAATTGCGGCCCATACTTCTTAGTGTCTCAATGATCTCTTTAAATACCGCCTCCCGTATGTAAAGATTCACTTGACGTGTAACAAAGTGCAATGTAGGTCTCTTCTATACGCAACCAGTCTGCAATATAGACATACAAATCATAAGAATATGATAGAATGCTTAAGAGAATGAAAAAAAACTTGCACAGGATGGCATGCACACGATTGATGCCCATCGTGTGCAACACGACAGCTCACACGACGGGCATCGATCGTGTGCGTGCCATCGTGTGCAAGGCAGAAGCCTTTGATCTTCTTGCCCACGACGGCACACACGATCGACGACCGTCGTGTGTGTAACACCCCAAATCACGTAAGCGATGTTACACGCCGTAGAACCTTCATAAGGTCTACCATGCTAACACATGACACATAATCTGCAATCGAATCCCATAAGACACATATATCATAGTAAAATAGGGTCGTGGCCTCGTCCAAAACATTTTAATCGAAATACATGAAGGATAAGTCAAAACAAGTTCATTGCCCAGGCAGTGGACTTTAACTGAGTTTAAAAGTAAACAGTCTAACTCCAACACCCAAGTAGATACACTGCCAAAACATAAAACATAGACTCGAGCCTCATCATCATGCTGGGCCATCCTTTGTGTGCATATCCCGTGCCAGCTACTCATCTCTTCCGATACCTGAAATGCATATGATGCATTTCCCCCATTTAAGGGGTTGATATTCGAATAGCTAGTGCAAGTGCACAATTACACTACATTATATACACACATGAATTGACACAAACAATCCACTTTAAGAAGAACATTTGAAATTAATATTCCGGAATATCACATTTACATCAAACAGTGTATCAACACGTTTCAACATCACCATAATCCACACTTGGTAACCCACGAACATACCCATTAGTATCGACCCCCAGAGGCCCCGTCGGACTGTCCCCATGTGAGAAATCACTTCGGCGGCCGTACCCATTAGTATCGGACCCCAGAGGTCCCGTCGAACCATCCCCGTGTGGAATAACCACAACACACGCACCCAAGTCCACTTCTGTGGCCGTACCCATTAGTATCGGCCCCCAGAGGCCACACATGCCATCCTAGGGTGGAAGGACGAAAACAACATCCATACAATGACATAATTTCCATCATTCACATCAAAACCGTACACACATAACGGAATATATTACATGTACTTTCCTTGAATAAATTGACGTGAAGGGGAAGGGCGAAAGAAAGGGTTTCGGTCCGAACAATCTTCACAAATTTGTTCCTAACACAATAACGATTTACAAACAATCTCAATAATGCGGAAGCATAAGAATTCGTCCTAATTCTACCCGTTGGGACACTTCATCGGACAATACAAGGTCATAACCGGTTCCAATCTATCAACGGGGAAAAACATCAAATTTAATCCGCAAAACCGTAAGAGTGGTAAGGGATGGTGGTTACGTTATCGTAATCTAACAGTCATACGAGGCAAATCGGACTAGAAGGGTGAAATCCACGACAAAACCCCAAAATTCCCAAAAGCTAGGGTTCTAAAGAAATATACCTCGATTCGGACGGAGAAGGATGATTACGATGATGATAAACTTCACTTGGAACACAATATTAGATCTATGGAGGAACTCTACAGACTGCTCTGTACGAATCGCTCCAAATCGCCCGAAGAACTCCCGTCGCGAGCAAGGGAAAGAAAAAGAAGAAAAATAACGCGTCTGAGATCAACTCAGGATTTAAATACCTGACAATGCATTATGCACGTTAACACGAATAGTTAACATACGTTATGATGTTTACGTATGTAACTCCTACGATTTAATGTACGTAAGATCCCGACAGATCAATTTGCCAGATTAGATGAGATCGTTAGCGCACGCTACATTAAACTGTTAACATACGCTATTAAAAGCTTTACGTACGTAACACACGCCCGCTAACGCACGTAAGGGCTAGGAAGAAACTGGGCAGAACCCACACTGAAGGCCATAACGTACGTTACCACTAAGGCATAACGTACGTTATGCAGGTATCGATAGCGCACGCTAAAAATCATGCATAACGTGCGTATGCATGCAGTAGTTCAACACTGCTGAACACTATTTTATGCACAGGACGATACAAAGACGGAACGCAACATAAGGACAGGATCTAGAAGCGTAAACAAGAGGTATCCACGACGACGAATCTAAGTGCCGAAAGAAAATACACTTCCGACTACTGGGGAATCTGAAATACAACAAAGAAAATAAATTTCCCTAAACTTCTAGGAAATTACAAAACGACCCAAACGTCCGAAAATCACGATACAACATCGGATTAACAATCGGAAACTCACAACATGAGCAACTCAACCATACGAACTCATGAAAACAGCTAAATAATGAAATCGAACGAGTTTTACGAGAATCGAATGTACATGCGACAAAATATAACTCGAGACGAAAATACGTAAAACCATCTCCGAAGCTCGTCCAAATGGAAAAACTCCAAGAACAAAATCGATTCATAATTCCAAAATAGTAACAAGCGATTTGTCCGAAATGAACATACACCAAAAATAGAAATTACCAAAAATAGAAAGTACGTATATTACATTCTCTCCCCTAAAAATAAGTTTCATCCCGAAACTTACAACGCGAATAACTCGGGTAATCTCGACTTTATATTATCTTCCGTCTCCCACGTGGCTTCCTCGGATCCATGTCTCGACCATTGCACTTTAACCAAAGGAATGGTTTTGTGCCTAAGTTGCTTCACCCGACGCTCTAAAATCTGAATCGGACTCTCTTCGATGGTAATGTCGGGCCCCAACTCAATCTCTCCAAAATAAATAATATGGCTAGGGTCCGGTACATACCTCATAAGCTGGGAAACATGAAACATGTTATGCACATGACTCAAGGACGGTGGCAAGCCTAACCGATATGCAAGCTCTCCAACTCTCTCTAAAATCTCGAACGGTCCAATATATATCAGACTAAGTTTACCCTTCTGGCCGAAGCGGTGAACTCCCCGTGTCGGCGACACCTTAAGCAATACATGGTCTCCCACCTCAAAATCCAACGGCCGGCGATGCGTATCGGCATAAAACTTTGGTCGACTCTGGGCCGTCAACAACCTATCGCGAATTAAAGCAATCTTCTCTCTCGTCTCAACTACCACATCTGGTTTGGTACCAACTAACTTGGATGCATCATCCCAACACAATGGTGATCTGCACCTCCTCCCATACAATGCCTCAAATGGTGCCATTTTGATCGAGGCGTGCCAACTATTGTTGTACGTGAACTCGATCAATGGCAAGTGTGACTCCCAATCATCCTTCCAATCTAAAGCACAGGCTCTCAACATATCCTCCAGCGTCTGTATCGTATGCTCTGACTGACTGTCTGTTTGAGGGTGGTAGGATGTACTGATTCTCAACTCAGTCCCCAAAGCTCGATGAACAGCCTGCCAAAAATGTGATACAAAGCGGCCATCTCAATCCGAAACAATACTCCTAGGAGTCCCATGTAACCTCACGATCTCTGCAATAAATACTCGTGCTAGTCTCTCCAGTCCCAAAGTATCCTTAATACCCAGAAAATGAGCTGATTTGGTTAGTCGATCGACAATAACCCAAATCATGTTCATTCCAGTCCGAGTCCTAGGCATACCGGTAATGAAATCCATAGAAATGTCCTCCCACTTCCACTCCAGAATGGGAAGTGGTCGCGATAACCCCGTGGGTCGCTGATGCTCAATCTTAACCTGCTGACAGGTCAAACACTTCGCCACGAACTCGCTAACATCCGCCTTAAGATTGCTCCACCAGTAGTTACTCCTTACATCCTTGTATATTTTGCTCGTGCCAGGATGTATGTAGTAAGGTGTAGTATGAGCTTCACTCAAGATCTTCTGTCTCAACTCAAAATCACTCGGTACACATAATCTGCCGTGAAATCTCAAAACCCCATCATCCTGAACCACAAATCCAGGGGCTTTACCCTTCTTCACGTCCTCTCTCAGTTGGACTAAAAATGGATCATCATATTGTCTCGCCTTGATATCATCAACCAAGGACGAAGTGATTTCTAACGCACATAACTGACCCTGAACTCTCTGAACCCAAACCTCGATATCCTGACAAATCAAATCCCACTGGATTCTTCTCTGAGGTGTGAGTACCTCTAACATCAGTAGAGCCATCGGCTGACGACTCAATGCATCTGCCACTACGTTAGCCTTACCCGGATGGTAAAGAATCTTGAGGTCATAATCTTTAATTAACTCCAACCACCTACGCTGTCTCATGTTCAACTCCTTTTGACTGAAGATGTACTTCAGACTCTTGTGATCCATAAGAATCTTACATGGTGACCCATAGAGATAATGTCTCCAAATATTTAAAGCGAGTACGACCGCAGCTAACTTCAAATCATGTGTGGGGTAATTTACTTCATAAGGTTTCAATTGGCGAGACGCATAAGCAATGACTCTATCTCTCTGCATCAAAACACATCCGAGTCCGAGGCCCGAAGCATCACTATAAACCACAAAATCCTCGTTCCCCTGAGGCAATGCTAAAATGGGTGCGGTAGTCAACCGTCTCTCCAACTCATCAAAACTATCCCGCCTGTCTGCAGTCCACTCGAACTTCTAAGTCTTTTGGAGTAACTGGGTGAGTGGTCTAGCGATCTTAGAAAATCCTTCAACGAATCTACGGTAATAGACCGCAAGTCCCAGAAAACTCTTCATTTCCTTCACATTCTTAGGCGGATCCCATGCCGTCACTGCCTCTATCTTCTGCGGATCTACCCGAACTCCCTCCGCTGAAATCACATGCTTGAGGAATATCCTTTCCTTGAGCCAAAACTCACATTTAGAGAACTTCGCGTACAGCTGATCACCTCTCAAAATGTTTAACATAATCCGGAGATGTAAAGCGTGCTCCTCCCGACTCCGGGAATAGAAGAGAATGTCGTCGATAAAGACGACTATGAATTTATCCAGATACTCAATAAAAACTTTGTTCATCAACTACATGAACACTTCTGGGGCATTGGTTATCCCGAAAGGCATAACCACAAACTCGTAATGTCCATACCTCGTCCTAAAAGCAGCTTTCGGTATATCAGTGTCCCGAATCCTCAACTGGTAGTAGCCCGATCTTAAATCAATCTTCGAGAAGACTGTCGCTCCCTGAAGCTGATCAAACAAATCGTCGATCATGGGCAAAGGGTACTTGTTTTTGATGGTTAACTTGTTTAATTCTCGATAGTCGATGCATAAACGAAGCGATCTATCCTTCTTCTTAACAAAAAGTACAGGCGCACCCCAAGCCGATGCGCTCGGTCGAATATACCCTTTATCTAGCAACTCTCCCAACTGTTTCTTCAACTCTAACATCTCCGACGGTGCCATACGGTGCGACGCTCTAGAAACAGGAGCCGCGTTCGGCTCTAGATCGATAGGGAACTCAACCTCCCACTGTGGTGGTAATCCCGGCAAGTCATCTAATACTCATTCACAACTAGAATCGACGACATGTCAATTCCACCATCCTCCGCCTTCAAAGCGTAACACCAGTAGCCTACACAGTCCTGGTTCAGAAGTTTTATCGCCTTCAAGGCACCAATCACATTACCCGATCTACCCGGCTTACAACCAATAAGTGTATGCTCTGTGCCATCCTCAGCCACTATCGAGATAGTACGAGTCCGATAGTTCATGATGGCACCGTGACGATCCAACCAATCGTCCTCGAGGATCAAATCCTCACCCTTAAGATCTACAACAATGAGGTTCGAGGGCCAATCCCAGCTCCCGATCCTCACTGGGCAATCTCTAACTTCCCAGTTCCCAACCACACGATCCCCACTAAGCATACCCACTATGAACAGTTCACACTCAAACAAGCAGTCAATACCGATACGACACACACAATCCGAAGCAATAAAAGAGGGAGTAGCACCCGAATCAAAAAGCACCTAAACTGGATGAGAAAGGATCTGAGTGGTACCTGACGCCACCGGAGCGTGTGTCTCCTCTGCACATCTCATCTGATATAATCGGGAGTGAACTGAGCCCAAACTCGATGCCGCGCGGTGATCCGGCTGACCCCGACCCCTACTACGGCCCGAACTCTGAGGAACATGAGTAACTGGAGTACTGTGCTCCTTATGAACAGTAGTGGTAGTCGGAGCTCTGGCGGCCCTGGTGGCCCTCTCGCAATGAACTGCCCGATGCCCGGTCTGTCCGCAAGTAAAACAAGTAACTAACGAGAATGAACAATCCTTCATCACATGCTCATACTGACTGCAATTAAAACAAACTCTACCGCCAGATGTAGGGGACTGGACTGAACGGTTACCCTAAGACCCTCCAGCCTAGTGAAACGGCTTCTTCCCAGATACCAGAGCAGACTGAGACCTCGAAAACTACCCACCCTTATCGGCTGAGAAACTGCCAGTAGTCTTCTGCTTCTTAGCCTCAGAACTTGACTCTGATTCTGGGACAACCATCTAAATCGCTAGGGCGCGATCCTGATATTCCTTCAAGGTGGCATACATGAGCGCTGCCATACTCTACCTCAGTTCTCACCTGATCTTTCAGGAATCCCAACTGCTGAGTATAAGTGATGATGGCTTGAGAAATCGGTACATCCTGAGGTGTAGCAGTAAAGAATTTCACAATCCTGTGCTCCTTGACTGGCGGTGGACAATATTCTGCTTCCATAGCTGTCTTAAATTCCTCCCAAGTGGCTAGGCGGTCTCTTGGCGCCACAGCCTCCCACTATTCCGCAGCTTCCTTATCCAGGAGGTACTGAGCAATATGTACCCTCCTGTCATCGGGACAAGCTACGGCATCGAAAGTCCTGCCCAACTGAAAAGGCCAATTCTCCCAACCGAGGGAGTCAGTAGAACTAGTGAAACGAGGGGGGGTGCATCTTAGTCACCTTCTAAAGCCATTTACAAGCTTCATCTTCAGGAGTCGGGGGCGGATTCTGGCGTCCACCCTGAGATATCTGGGAAAGCTGAGCTACCAACTGCTGAAGCACAACAGTAGCTCCCATGTCGGCATTACTACCCGACGGCGGATCCTGACTGACTGACAAATTCTGCTGCCCGTCAAAACTCAGAGGTATAGTGTTCGGCACTGAATGAGAGGCTGAATCTGTAGAGGACTGAGAAAGCGGAGCTTCCTCACTATCTGCACCACGACCACGGCCTCAACCGCGCCCCTTAGCTGGTCTACCGCGACCTCTCAACATACTGAAGAAAAGAATTGAAGAGAACAAGATCAGAGAAATTCACAGTTTACAAAGTTGGTACTACTACTCACAATTCCAATTTACACAAGGGAAATGAATTATGGAAACATAAGAGTTCGAGGAGACTTACAGCCACAGTCGCACGAAGAGATGGTAGCACGATGATATTAGGCTCAACAACTGACTCTAACGACATGACTGACAGACCCAAAATGAACCAACAGCCTAGGCATTCATAACCCAAGGCTCCGATACCATAAATGTAACACCCCAAATCATGTAAGGGACGTTACACACCGTAGAACCCTCATAAGGTCTACGAGGCTAACACATGACACATAATCCACAATCGAATCCCATAAGAGACATATATCATAGTAAAATAGGGTCGTGGCCTCGACCAAAATATTTTAATCGAAATACATGAAGGATAAGTCAAAACAAGTTCATTGCCCACGCAGGGGACTTTAACCGAGTTTAAAAGTAATCAGTCTAACTCCAACACCCAAGTAGATACACTGACAAAACATAAAATATAGACTCGAGCCTCATCATCATGCTGGTCCATCTTTTGTGTGCATATCCCGTGCCAGCTCCTCATCTCTTCCGATACCTGAAATGTATATGACACATTTCTTCCATTTAAGGGGTTAGCATTCGAATAGCTAGTGCAAGTGCACAATTACACTACATTATATACATACATGAATTGACACAAACAATCCACTTTAAGAAGAACATTTGAAATTAATATTCCGGAATATCGCATTTACATCAAACAGTGTATCAACACATTTCAACATCACCATAATCCACCTTCCGTGGCCGTACCCATTAGTATCGGCCCCCAGAGGCCATACTTGCCATCCCCGGGTGGAAGGACGAAAACAACATCCATACAATGACACAATTTCCATCATTCGCATCAAAACCATACACACATAACGGAATGTAATACATTTACTTGCCTTGAATAAGTTGACGTGAAGGGGAAGGGCGAAAGAAAGGGTTTCGGTCCCAACAATCTTCACAAATCCGTTCCTAACACAATAACGATATACAAACAATCTCAATAATGCAGAAGCGTAAGAATTCATCCTAATTCTACACTTCATCGGACAATACAAGGTCATAACCGGTTCGAATCTATCAACGGTGAAAAATATCAAATTTAATCCGCAAAACCATAGGAGGGGTAAGGGATGGTGGTTACGTTATAGTAATCTAATAGTCATACGAGGCACATCGAACTAGGAGGGTGAAAACCACGACAAAACCCCAAAATTCCCAAAAGCTAGGATTCTAAAGAAATATACCTCGATTCGGACGGAGAAGGATGATTACGATGATGATAAACTTCACTTGGAACACAATAATCGATCTATGGAGGAACTCTACGGACTGCTCTGCACGAATCGCTCTAAATCGCCCGAAGAACTCCCTCCGCGAGCAAGGGAAAGAAAAAGAAGAACAATAACGCGTCTGAGGTCAACTCAGGATTTAAATACCTGACAATGCATTACGTACGTTAACACGAATAGTTAACGTACGTTATGATGTTTACGTACGTAACTCCTACGAGTTAATGTACGTAAGAGACCGACAGATCAATCTGACCAATTAGATGAGATTGTTAGCGCACGCTACGTTAAACCGTTAACGTACGCTATTAAAAGCTTTACATACGTAACACACGACCGCTAACGCACATAAGGGCTAGGCAGAAACTGGGCAGAACCCACGTTGAAGGCCATAACGTACGTTACCACTAAGGCATAACATACGTTATGCAGGTATCGATAGCGCACGCTAAAAAGCATGCATAACGTGCGTTATGCATGCAGCAATTTAACACTGCTGAACACCATTTTCTGCACAGGACGATACAAAGACGGAACACAACATAAGGACAGGACCCATAAGCAGAAACACGAGGTATCCACGAGGTCGAATCTAAGTGCCGAAAGAAAATACACTTCTGACCACCGGGGAATCTGAAATACAACAAAGAAGATAAAATTCCCTAAACTTCTAGGAAATTACAAAACGGCCCAAACGTCCGAAAATCACGATACAACGTCGGATTAACAATCCAAAACTCGCAACATGAGCAACTCAACCATACGAACTCATGGAAACAGAGAATAATGAAATCGAACGAGTTTTACGAGAATCGAACGTACATGCGACAAAACATAGCTCGAAACGAAAATACGTAAAAACATCTCCGAAGCTCGTCCAAATGGAAAAACTCCAAGAACAAAATAGATTCAGAATTCCAAAACAGTAACAAGCGAGTCGTCCGAAATGAACATACACCAAAAATAGAAATTACCAAAAATAGAAGTACGGATATTACAGTGTGTAAACCATCGTGCCCACGAAAGACCATCGTGCACACGATGGTGTCATCTTTTTCAGCACCATCGTGAGACGATGAACAACCGTCGTGGCACGATCGTATATGAATGAAAATACATTAACCAGCGGCTCATTGACGAATTCCTCTTCAGATGGAGTGTCACTAGCGTGTGAGGAACTTCTGGCGTCTTCAGCTTCTCTGTCGTAGTCGGAGTTCGACATCTTCTGACCGGTGAAAGGGTTTCACGACATGGGTTTTTGGTTCTACGAGAGATGTAGCGAGAGAGTTTTTTTTACAAGAGAGAGAAATATTGAGTTGTGGGACCGTTTGGATTATTGTTGTTTGCTTTTAATAATTTTCTCTTTTTTATGTTTTTTTATCTTTTAGTGGTAGACTTTAAGGGTAATAATGTCTTTTAACACATTTTGGTATAAAAAATTTATAGTTTTATGAATGGGGATATATAACTTATTATTTTTATGTTTTGGTACTAAAAAAGAGAGATCTCTTGTTATAATATATTTAAGATGCATATCGCATACCGGAAAGTGTAAAAGAAATCAGTATTTATTTTGAAAAAATACATCTGAGCATCTTAAAGCAGTATATTTGTATAATAAATATTAGTATAATATGTCTACACAAGTACTATACTAAACATATAAAAGCATACCTAAAAACGTAAAAAAAAGAAAAAAAAAACTCAGTACTTTTTCTTAAAAATAATCCTTCGCATCTTAAAGCCGTATATTTGTATAATAGATATCAGCATAATAGGAGAAAGGGTTGGTGGTCCAGTAGTAGTACGCCTACACCTAAGACACTCCTTTGGGAGAGGTCTTGGGTTCTAACCCTATCAAGAAGGTGAAAGAGGAGGTTTTTCTCTTTATGATCCTCTAGCTCCCCGGGGCTAGCTCGAGCGATCGCTAATCAATGTTTAATCTCGCGTCAAGCGGCAGTGTGGGAGTATTTCCTTGGGAACCGAGGTCTTGACCAATCGCCGCTATTCTCCCAGAAGCTGTCTTTGGGAATCGGCGCATTAATCAGTTAAGGGCTTTTCCTTGTGCGCAGAAGTGTACAGAAAAGGCATTGGGAATCCTGAAATTGCTCGAGCGACTCGCGATTTACTTCTCTCAATGGGTTAGGAGTGGGTTCATTGAGGGAGTAGGATTAATCCGGCTAAACTGGGATCACCTAGTTATCAAAAAAAAAAGATATCAACCTAATATATCTACATTGGCAGCATATTCAACATATAAAAACATAGCTAAAGTATATAAAAGAACATTATTTGCTTTTGGAAAAAAAATACAACTGAACATCTTAAAGGTGTATCTAAAATACAAAGGACAGTGCTATTTTTTGATTGTAGTGTGCATCTGAAAATATTATTGTACCCCACTCTCTCATTCTTTTCTTTATGTGTTGATTTAATAATAATAATCTTAAAGGTGTATCTAAAATATAAAAAATATTGTTGTTTTTGGGTCGTTGTGTGCACGCGAAAAGATTATTGTATCCCCCTCTCTCATTCCCTTCTTTATGTGTTCATTTAATAAAAATAAATATCAAATGTTCAACAACAATAAATTTTAAAAAATACCATTAAAATATTAAATTAAATTAAATTAAAGGGCAATTATTTTTTTTAAAAAAACTTTTTTTTTTAAAAGGATCTCTTACTACCAAACAATTGATAATAGCGGATTGCTATAGTCAAACCTCTAATGAGGCTCAATTAGCTAATACTTGCTGAAATCGCTCTCTCCTAAACACCCCCCATGGAGTGGATGGAGGGGAGGTAAAATTTTAATTCATTTTGCCTATTTTCTTTCATTTTACTTCTCAAATATAGAGGGATTTGGAAGGGAACAGGAGCTTACTTATATAACTGCTTAAATACTCTTACTAAACTTTTAAGAGGTAGGTAAAATTAATTTGTCATATTTATAATTTTACTCTTTGTACTTTTTATTTGTTTCAATATATATTAATTATATAATAAATAATAGTATTAATTATTAGAAAACATTTAAACTATTTTGCTAAAATAGTTTTTACCGACTTTATTATTTATTATATAATAAATAATAATATAAGTCGAGTCGAGTCGAGCGTAGCTCGAATTTACCGAGTTTCCAGCTCAAGCCGAGCTCGAACTTCGAGTTTTAGAATCGAATTCGCGATGGCTCAAGCTCGAGTTTGCGAGTTTGGTCATGTTCGGCTCGATTTGATTCGGTTACACCTCTACCCAGTACACACTAGTAATATTTAGACTATTTAATGATTCTTCTAAAATGCATTACTTTTATAACAAATGTTAAACTTGGGACATTTTTGAGTACTCATGCTTTACCAAAATTTCCTACACTACATGACCACATTAAGCAAAATCAAGCACGAGGTTGGATTGCCCCGGGGCATAGCTTAGTGGTTAAGGCTGAGATGACGTGGGATATCATCCCAGAACCATGATTCGGTCTTGTGTGGTGCGATTCTCACTTGATGTGGGGAGGCTGTGATCGGTATCGTGGGTCCTCGCATTTCCATTAAGGCCAGGTCACTCTCTCAATAAAAAGCACGAGGTTGGATTGTGATTGACAAGTAGAGTCCTAACTCCAAAGTTAGCACTCATAACTCATGAGTGGACCATGTGATCCCATATACGATTCCTTCACTTATTCCTGTGTTCCTTAATTAATTATTCTTTGCTTTGACCCATAAATTAGTACCCATTATTTCTTCATTTATAAAAGTATGGGTAGAGTTGGATGCCATTATCATCAAAATTTTCCAAGTATACGAGAGAAGATTCGGACGGTTGTTTTCTCCTATAAAAGATTTGCACATGAGGCGTTTGACAAAATTCCAAACAGAAGAAAATTAAAAAAGAAAAAAAGTGGATATGATGAAGTGCAGCAACAGTGTCAGCTTGGCGTGCCATAACACTGTGCATTTTGTGTATTTATTTGATTGAAAACATATTGTGTCGGTCCAGTCACTGTTCAGTAACCACACCCCATTTTTACCGGCTGCAGCTGAGATTAAAGACAAGAAAGAAAGAGAAACAGGTATATTATTAGCTGATTTCAAAAGGTAAATTATAGTGATTCATCATGGTATATAAAGTATAAAGTGTGGATAGTAAATATTGGCAGCGGAAGTGCTGATTCTCAAAGGTACAAATAACTTTGGAAAGCGTTTCTGATGTCGCTAAGGTGGCTGGCAAAGATGAGAAACAACAACTCATCTCCTCTATTAAGTGTTTTTAATTGTTTGTTGGGCTGATCAATCCCTTTTCTGATATAGTGGTGGTGATTTTTTTTTTTCTTTTTTTTTTCATAAGATCTTTTGGTTGATCTGATTGCTTTGATTCTACATGAAAATGTAGAGCTATTCCAATCTTAGTTGAACCATAGCCCATAGCTACATTTCATGGCTAAATGTTTGCTATCTTAATTGGGTTCTGCTTCATCTTTCACTATTATACCCATGTGTCTCGGTGTTACGATATTTTTTCCATGCAAATGGAGAAATGGTTACGATTTTGGAATTTCATCTCGTTTTCCTTTTCCTTCTTACGAAGGTTGCCACAGCATGAAACTTCTTTTAGATCATTAATCGACACTATACATATTAATCGAGACATTTGCTGGCTTTTACAGGTTTTCCAACTTCATTGGTGTGTGGATTCTTGGGAACCGATCATTTTATTAGTGGAACTTGGAATAAAGTGTGGTTTTGGGAGAATTTATTATTTTTTTTCTTTTAAAAAGTTTATATAAATATATTTGAGAAATATAATAAGCTTCACTTTGAGGGGTTTGACATCTTGGGTTACAAGAAAAATTATCTTGCTTGCTGATATGAAGTTTATGAAGCTTGGTTCGAAGCCTGATCAGTTTCATACAGATGGGGACAATATCAGGTTATCTATCACAGACTGTTCATTAAATTCTTTTTGATTTCTTCTGTCTTAAGTTTTAGAATGAAGCAGATGTTATTGGAGTGAGTTCTGATGCTGTGATGTAATAGTTTTTGTAATCATCATTGTTAGCATTGTCATGTATTTTGGCATAAAAAAACTCTGCTTCGGACCGTCTGACAGTAAATGAGTAAATTGCAGTTCTTTCAGTTTTTAGGTTTCTTTTTTCTTCAGTCTGTCTGACTGTAAGAAACATTTTGTTTTTTCAGGCATGTGGCGTTGGATTTGGCAACTGATATGGTCATTAGTGTTGGGGATGTCAAGTTTTATCTGCACAAGGTATAATCATTTCTGCTTAAACTGATCCTTCTACTTGAAAATGTCAAGCCACTTTTGTTCATTTGGTCTGATGTAGTTTATGTTGTTACTACCGCAGTTTATTTCATCCGGACTTGAATCTTCCATCTTTTCGCTTGCATCGTTCTTACTTGGAGATGGTTATAAAGAATAACATTCTTTCTGTTATATAAATTGCGATATTAGTTGATTGAAAAAAAAAGCGAGAATAGATAGTTTAAAACGAGTTCTACCTTAGCCAAAGTAGACTCTTCAAGTGATATGGAGACGGAGACATTTTACACTCACATCTCAACTTTTCTCAAAATTTTACTGTTTCATCTGGCTATTTGTAGGATTTAGAAAAATAGAGGATGTAAGGGGCTCTTTGTTTGGCTCTTAATGGCATTAAGAGCCTACCTCTGAATCGCTAAGAGTCAGGACTGTTTGACAAAAAAAATATGACCTCTTAATGGTTACAATAACCTCGCATCCATACCCTCTCTCAACCATTAAGAGGCAAACAATTTCCAGATTTACCACTCCTCTTAAATTAAGAATTATTATTTATAATTATTATTATTATTTTTTAAATGAATTTAAATAAAAAAATATTAGACATAATTATTAATATAATATTCTAAATGAATTAAATTAAAAAATAATATACATAATAATTATTTTTATTTAAATGAATTAAATTAAAAAATATATGCATAATTATTATTATTATTATTATTTCAGTTGAATTAAATTTAAAAATATTATACATAATAATAATAATTATTATTATTATTATTTTAAATGAATTAAATTTAAAAATATTATACATAATAATAATAATTATTATTATTTTAAATGAATTAAATTTAAAAATATTATACACAATTATTTATTAAAATTAGGGTTTTTATTTATAAAAAGGAGATGTTTTGGTACGCAAGGGGAGGAAAAATGGGATTTTTAATCGCTAATTTTATACAGAAGGGTAAAATGGTAATTTGTGACCATTCAGAGTTACCATTCAGAACAGTTACCAAACAACCAAATTTCATTCTGCACTCAACCATACAGAGCCTCTCAACCATTCTGCACTAAATCATTCAGCAACTGTCAAACAGCCCCTAAATGTAAAATCTTCAGGCAATTGTTGGGATTATTTGTAATATTCAGAAAAGCCGAGGATGTAACTGTTAAAAATACTTGATGACAGCAAGTGCAAAATAATACGAATGTGATCTCAGCGGTGGTTTTTGTAAAATATTAAAGATATCTTGCTTTTTTCTTTTTCCCCCCCATGTAATTTGGTTAAACCTCTTTTCACTTCCTCTCTTTTCAGTTCGCTCTTCTCTCCAAGAGCTCCCGCCTTCAGAAGCTCATAACCGACAAAGAGAACGACGAAATCCACATCCACGACATTCCAGGCGGATCAGCCGCCTTTGAAATATGCGCCAAGTTCTGTTATGGTATGGTCGTCACGCTCAATGCCTACAACGTGGTCCCTGCACGTTGCGCGGCCGAGTATCTCGAGATGTACGAGACTCTCGAAAAAGGAAACCTCGTATACAAAATCGACGTCTTCCTCTCGTCCACTGTTTTCCGAAGCTGGAAGGACTCCATAATTGTCCTCCAGACCACGAAATCTTTTCTCCCCTGGTCGGAAGAGTTGAAAATCGTAAGCCAGTGTCTGGACTCGATAGCTTCTAAAGCTTCCGTCGACCCTTCTAGAGTCGACTGGTCGTATACCTATAATCGGACAAAGCTCCCGTCGGAAAACGGACAGGACTCGTCATGGAATGGTGTGAAGAAACAACAAACAGTGCCGGTTGACTGGTGGGTGGAAGATATGTGTGAACTTCAAATCGATTTATACAAACGGGTTATTACCACAATACAAGCGAAAGGAAGGATTTCAGCTGATGTTATAGGAGAGTCGTTAAAAGCATATGCTTTAAGAAGGCTCCCGCGTTTCTCGAAAAGCACTGTACAAGGAGGCCACCTCATGAAGTACAAATACTTGGTCGACACCATCACTTGGTTGTTGCCATTAGAAAAAAATTGCGTGCCTGGGAGTTTCTTGCTTAAGTTATTGCACGCTTCATGCTTGTTAGAATGCGAAGAAACGGGAAGAGGAAAGTTAATGGGAAAAATTTCGCAGCAGCTTGGGGAGGCAACGGTTTCCGATCTTTTGATTCGTACACCAGCTGGCGGAATGACACTTTGTGACATAGATATAGTACAAAACTTGGTCGAGCAATTCGTGATGCAAGAATGCAGCGGTAGGACGGATGACCCCGAGTGCAAGGTGATGTATACGGGACTCAGTTTGGATGCTTCCAAGACTAAGGTGGCTAAATTGGTTGACGGTTATCTGGCTAGAGCCGCCCGGGATCCCTCTTTGCCGCTGTCTGGGTTTCTTCATCTAGCAAATATGGTCTCTAGCTTCCCAAGATCGACACACGATGGGATTTACCGTGCTATTGACATGTACCTCAAGGTTGGTTTCTGTTTTCCTTTGAACTCTTTCTTGTTTTGCCGTCTCAGTTACGAAAATACCCTTGAGGTTAGGAGGCACGGGTATAACATAGGAAGGCACTTACTTTATCATGAAATAGGAAACGACAAGGAAATTTTATGGCTGGTAAACGTCTTGCCTCTTGGTGGCGAGAAATGTACCCATCCCAAGAAATGAAATAGGGCAAAATGTACAATTGGATCCATAAATGGCTAAAGAATATATACTGAAAGTTCTCATTTTTTTTTGGGGCTAAAACCATTTTTGTTATGGCCGAATGGTCAACAATCCGCCTGACTGAAAAATATAACTGAGAACAACCGTCACCACTTCATGGCACTACCTCTTAACTCCCTAGTTTCTATTAATTTCCGTAATGTCCGATCAACATCTACCCTCTTAAACAGGAACACCCAGGGATGACAAAGGTCGAAAAAACGAAAATCTGCCGGTTAATGGACTGCCGGAAGCTATCATCCGAAGCATGCGCGCATGCCGTTCAGAACGAGAGGCTTCCGTTACGGGTTGTCGTGCAGGTTCTTTTCTTCGAGCAAGCCAGAGCCAGTTGTAATAATAGCTTGCAGGCGTGTGGACTATCCGGCTCCGCAAGGGCTTTACTGCCTGGAGGATTGTACAGCGGTAGCTCCAGGTCCGGAACCACCATTCCTGACGAGGCTCGGGATGGCCACCGGACATCCTCGGAATCGAAAACCCTGAAGGGGGAGCTTGCGTCTCTGAGATTAAAGGATGACGATCTGAATCCGGGAAATGGGCGTGGGTTGAAAAAGGTGATGTCGAGACTCTGGTCGGATAAAGAAGGAAGAAGGGAGAATAGCAGCTCGGATACATCTGAGAGCCATGTTTCGACTTCGGAATAAAAATGTGGTATGATTTATCATTTGGAATCTACTTGTAGGATGGTTTTATGTTCTATTTGTCTTTGGAGAAACCCGAGGCCAGTGAACCGGAGAAGGTGATATTTTTCTCTGCGGAAAGTTTGGCCAAGTGGTTGCTAGAAAATGCTGGCCTTTAGGGGGCATATATGTTTTTGCTGCAGCGTTTTGCCATTGCAGAAAAGAAATGTAGGTGTAGTGCTAATGTTTTAGTTAAGTTAATTGCTAGCTCTTGCTTTTTTTTTTTTTTTTTGTGTGTGTGTGTGTGTGTGTTTTCTTTTTAATGGGAAAATGCCCCACAGGTAGAAGGAGAATTGGGTTTGCCCAATAACATACTTCTTTTATTTTTTTTATTTTTCTTATCTAAACACATTTTATCTCTTTATTAACAAAAAAAATGGGACAGCGACTTGCCGATCTTCGGCCGACCGCCGTTGGGGGTGACCGGTACAAAATGTCCCGTTGTTTCTTCAAAATTGAGTCTATGGTATTAATAGATTCTTTAAAATAGTATTATTTTTAATGTGAGTCTTAATAACAAGAATTGAGTTTTGGTAAGAAGTGTTTTCAATAAAAAATGTTAGGAATATACATTTGATTCATTCTCCCTTTATTTAAGCTAATTCATTCGTATTTGTGGACCTCGCCAGTTTCCAGTTTCGGAGGATATTGTTATTATATTTTATTTTTAGTTGATTGCTCACATTTTTTCGGGTTTTTCCTCTTTAGGATAATTCCAATGACTTCATTTATTTTTAGTATTTTTTTGCTTATGTACAACAAACTCACTTGCACATTGACAAAGAATTTGATAACAAACAATTTTATGACTTATTTTCTCAAAATGGTATACATTTTTCCTTCTCATATCACTATACGTCTCAACCCGAAACCCGTGGAACCGATCAGAATCGAACCGAAATTCTCGGTTTGATTCGGTTCCTGGGTGTTGAAATTATTTATTTTTTTGGAACCGAACCCGAATTTAGAAATTCGGTTCGGGTTCGATTCCTGCAAAAAAAATTCACAAAACCCCGAAATTACCTATTTACCTTTTTTTTATTAACATTAGTTAATTTATAAAGAAAAATAAAAAAAATCCTACTGTCTTACTTAATTTATTGAAATTCAAGTTACTCTTTTGTTGTTTTATTTTTTTTGATATTTTGATTGTATCAACTAAACATTCAATATTGTATCTTCACTATCTTGTTTTTAATTGAATTATTATTGTTTAGAAATTTAAATTGGAGTCAAACTTTGTTTTTAAAGACTATTGTTGTTTAAAATTGAATTTTTTAGATTGAAACAGACGAATAGATTCATATACACATGAAAAAAATAAAACCGAAATATTATCGGAATCGAACCGAAAATTTCGGTTCGGGTTGTGTTCGGTTCCGAATGAAAAAAAATATGAAACTGAACTCGAAATACACAATTCCGTTCGGGTTCGGTTCATGCAAAAAAAAAAAAAAAATTGATTTTTGACAGCCCTAGTACGCAAACTTATGTGTTAAGCCTCTCTCCCTTTCGTACTAGGATGAAGCCTTCCGACATCTTCTCATTTGTCTAACATCCTTCCTTGCACACCATAGGCGGATCCAGAACTAAAAAAACCATTGGTGCACCGACTGTCCCACGAAAAAAAATATCAAATAATAAAATATATATTAAAATTATATTAAAGATAATAAATAAAATAACAAAGGATCCGTACATTTACAAAGAAAATCGCCTACATTTACCGTTCATTTTCTAAAAATGTGCTAAAATAACATCATTACTAAATACAAACCGTAAACCATAACCATAAATACATTTCTGAATACAAACCGTAAACAATAACCATAAATACACATATCGGTTGTTTTCCTGAACAGGTAGTTTTCTTATTCCTGAATTGAAAAAAAAATGAGTTTTAAAAAAACGAGTTTTGAATTATTCAAGGTATTGTGTGAATTAATTGTATCGTACGGGGATTCATCAAGGCCCTAAATTCATATGAAAGATACAAACTGTACGGCTGGAGGTTGGCGGGCACCCGGGCGGCGAGAGACGGCTGGAGGTTGGCGGGCGGGCGGGGTAGTTTCAGGAGGAGTGAAGCGGGGAAGAAAGTAAAGTCGAGGAAGAAAGAAGAAATGATATAATTATTGTGGGTCATGAGTTTTGAATTTTATTTAATACACTTAGACAAAATGCGTCCTAAAACGACGTCGTTTTTTATTTTACACAAAACGACGTCGTTTTTTGGTCAAAACCAAAACGACGTCGTTTTGGTTTTGATCCAAATAATTTGGTGGTGCACTTACACCACCATGCTTCACATGTGTCCGCCTATGTTGCACACCTCTCTTTTTAAACCCCGAGTTACTGTTTGACACCTTGACCACTTCTATATCTTGGGTGCTTCTACTACCCTAACCTTTTGGCCACTTCCCCTTACGGACTCGCCCCTTTCTCCTTTACTTACTCCTAGTAGGTCTAATCATAGACGTTGTTGTTGCCTTAATATAACTACCAATAAGAACATCTGCTCGAGACATATTAGATTTGTCGAACATGTCCTCACTTTCACTTCCTTCCGTTATCACATAAATTCAATCTCGTATACTTTTCTCTCTCCCAACAATAACAAATAGCCTTCTCTTTCACTTGGTCCATTTTCTCAGTTGCATGTCACCTCCCTCAAAATAATTGGCCTCCTATGACATCCTGTAACACCCTCAAGATATTTGCAGTATATTACAGCGCCGTGAGCTCCTATCGTGCCCATAGGACTATACATATACATATCCATAACATTCGACCGATAAGATATAAACATAACCAATGAGAAAGACAATGGAAAATAACATTCATGACAATACTCATAATCAACGAACAAGTGTCAACGAGGCTTTAACCCACGAAAGGAAATACCATGACACCAGTAAAACATCCTTAGTACTCGAGTACCAAAAATTATCCAAGGTACGGCGTCACAATGAAAGACTTAATCAATAGAGATAAAAGGAATGACATAATATCACTATTACCCATCATCTCCCTACCGACCCTGTACTCGCTCGTCTTCTCATCTAAACCTTGATATACATGAAACGTTTTTCTCTCGAATGAGGTTAGCTATGGAATAGCTAGTGCAAGTATATCGATTACGAAAATAATATTTCTTGAACAATGAAGTAAGCATAACATCATTTTACAAAGCTCAAGAGTAGTATTCCGAACTAACCAAATTTCATAATACATCACATTTCAAATACATGCGTGATTAATCGTGGATCGCACCAGAAGCAACGACCCCTCAGAGGCCTTGTCAGACCGTCTCAGAGTGGTTAACCTAAAAGATGTTCGTGGTCTGCACCAAAGGCAACAAAACCATTAGAGGACCCGTCTGTCCATCCCGGAGTGAGCATATACTGACACACAACACATATACTTCACTTTCAAAGTCAATAGCATACAATTATAAACATACACTTGCCTTTGAGACATCGCTACGGATGGCAGTTGGATATTCAAGGACAATCGACCTTAGAATGGATTTCACCCCTAGATGATAAGAACAGAGTATGATTAACAACTTTACGAACTGGTTTAAAGTGGAAAGACACCCAAAACCCCGCCTACGAATCGCTTGATTATATATCATATACATAGGGGTCGGGAACCACCCAAATCCCCTCGAATCCGCAATACACACGAAGGTAGAACATGAAATCATAAGGGTAACGTATATACAAGTGAGATCAATCATAATCTCAGGATTTCCACGATCAACAATGGATTAATGGGCGGATCTAACAAAACCCCCAAACATACCCAAGCTATGATTCTAAAGAATATTTACCTTGACTTGGAAGGAAAAGATGGATTAAATGTTGTTTAATCTTCGTTATTAACTCAAGAATGGTGATGGATGATGAAAGATTGCAGCAAATCGCCTTCAAGTCGCCCCCTCGTACTCTCTCATCCGTTAGAGTTGAGGGAAGTGATAAAATGCAGAAAAAGGCTGTTGTCAGCCTATATATACTGCACACAGTTAGCGCGAGCTAAAGACATATACTAGCGCGCGCTACCGGGCTGTAAAAATTGGGGCTTCTGTCCAGCTTCATTAGCATGCGCTAACATCTTTGACAGCATGCGCTAATAATGCGTATTAGCACGCGTTATCACACTGCATAGCATGCGCTATGCCTTCTGCACAGCAGCACAACTGTGCAGTCCGATCAGCCCGACCACGCTCCAGACGATGCAAAACTCGAAGATCAACAACAAACAACGAAACACTTACGAAGATCATCAAAATCCGAATCCAAGTGCTAAACAAACACGTAATTCCGACCACCCAAAGGTACGAAAAATGAATACAAAATCACACTCCCAAGACTTTAAAAAATTACAAAACGGCCCAAATGTAAGATCGAACAACACCACCCAAGCTCACAACACGATTAAATACATTATGTAAACTTGTAGAAACAACAAAACAATAGTTTTTGAATAAGCTTACAAGCAGGGACGAATCTACAATGGTGGTGCACGTGCACCACAAAAAAAATACAAAACGACATCGTTTTGATGTCTTTTCAGTTAAAACGACGTCGTTTTGATAGTTTTTTTATTAAAAAAGTGAAAAATTTAGAACAAAAATTTCGGTCGTTTGTTATTTTTTTTTTGTGGTGCGTCGGTGCACCAGTAGTTTTCGGATGCTGGATCCGCCTATGCTTACAAGAATCGATCCCAAGCGCAAAAAGTCACAATGATACACGAATTTCGATAAAACAGTCCCGAAACTCGTTCGAATTATAAGAAGTGCAGAATAAAATAGTTTTAAAATGTCGAAACGATTAAAATTGAGTCCCTAAAAGAGGAAAAGTACCAAAAATAAAAATAAAAAAAGTCGAAAAATAGAATATTACATTCTCCCTCATGAATTCCAGTGTACTACCACCCATCAGATTAGTCACATCCCATTCCTCCTTATTCGTCTTTGCTCGTCGTTTCCAAGACCCAAACTCGACATCACTGTAATACCCGTACTTTTTGTAAATCTTCTACTCTTGTACTTTGTAATTTTTACGCTCGTATAAGTGTTTGGTAAGCTTATATGGATCTGGGAACTCTTGTCAATTGGATTTACCCCTTTTCTTATTCGGATCGTCGCTGTTTTCGGATCCTTGATGCGATTATACTACCTCCGTGTAATGGGTAGCGCACGCTACGCACACCTTGTAGCGCACGCTAATTTAGTGAGGGTAGCGCACGCTATCCATTATCATTAGCGCACGCTACTAAGGTATTGAGGCGGGCAGTCCGGTAGCTCTTTGGGTGGAAAGGAGTTCTAGCGTACGCTAGGTGTGACCGGTAGCGTACGCTAGATTTTGATGGTAGCGCACGCTACGTTACTAGAGTAACGTGCGCTAAAGAGAAGCGGGGCGACGGTAGGTTACGGGTGGACACGACTACCGAGTAGCGCACGCTATTAGGCGTAATTAGCGCACGCTAATTGGGGTAACTAGCGCACGCTATGAGCAGTGTTAGCGTACGCCAGCGGAACCGGCAGAGGCTCTTGGATTGCACGGTGAGTCGATAGCGCGCTATTTTTCATGAATAGCGCACGCTAATCCCTATTTAGTATAAATAGGACATTTCGTTCCCAAATCGCCATTTCTTCCTTCCTTCACCTCCTTGGACGATTTTAGGCGATTAGGCGATTTGTGAGGAGTTCTTCGAGTGCAATTATCTAGCAACACCTTTGAGTTTCTAGTTCGGATTTATCAACGTTTAATCCTCTCCACCGCTCCAAATCAAGGTAAACTTCTCACAACCCTAGATATTTGAGATTTGGGGATTTTCCATACGATCTCTTCGATCCAGCTTGTTGTTATGTTAGAGTATATCGATTACGAGTTATCTACCTTGGATACATGTTTTCCTACGAATTTATTGGTATATTTCCGGAGTTCTTGAGTATTTGGGATATTTGACTTGCGATTCACTATCTAAGAGAATTATTTCCGGAACACATGTATCGGGGTAGTAAATTCGAGTGATTCCAACTTATTTTCATACCAATGGAGTTTTGATAATTGAATTACGAACTTGTCTAGGTTCGGAGTTGTTGAATCCTTCAATCTTGGTACCTTGTCGTTCGTACCCTTTTCCTCTCGTTTCCAGGCAAGTGATTCTTGTGAAAGTTATGTTCTTAAATGTGAAAAGTAATGCATGTGATTGTGAGAGTTGCTTTCGTTCACTCCGAGAGGACCCGACGGGGTCGAGGATGGTTCCGCTTATGTCGGTTCCGTGAACATTTGGGTTAGCCACTCCGAGATGATCCGACGGGGTCGAGGAGGGATTCGCGCATTGTCGAGTCCACGGTTAATCAAGAGATATCATCATTTCCAAATATGTTTGGATAATTGTATTTTCCGGAAAATCATTATCATGGTTTTGAATTGGTGCATATGCTTTTATGTATAAGACTTGACATTTCACTTGTAATACTTGCCCTAACCCCTCTCGTGTGGGGAAAATTACTTTGGTGTTTTTCAGGTCCTAAGGAACCTTACGAGCGAGCGCCGGGACGATACGATGAGGATGGCGAGGCGTGATACTGTGGCTAGTTGTGTTCTACATTGTTTGGTCGTTGTTCTCTTCGGTCCATTTTATCCTTGTAATAATAAGTGGTACTCGAGTACTTTAGGAAAGTCCTTTTCCACTGTCGTACAACTTCTTGTATTTCTTCATGTTATTGTTTGTCCGTGGTTGAACTTCCTTGGTTGTATCGAGTTTATTGTTTCCCGAGTAGACTTTATTAAATGTAATACGTTGTGAGTGAGATAAGCCTAGTGAATCCCAGGTCGGGATTTACGGCGCTGTGATATTCTCCGAATATCTCGGGGGGTGTTACAGAATTTGGTATCAGAGCTTAGGTTTATGGATACCTAGGTGCCAGTTCTTGGGTCTAAATGTACTATTCCAAGGACACAGTATCATCGCGCTGCCGTCATCTCGTACGACCGGTACTCGTAAGCTCCCTATCTTATTTACCCTCTTCATTCACTCACTATCATTCGATTATGGGACATGAGAAGTCCATATTCTAGACGGCATTGCTTCGAGCTATTCTTATGATTTTACTTACATTTTTCTTTAGAATGTCAACTGGTAGAGGACGTGGACGCGGCCGTGGTCGTGGTCGGGGCCGAGGGCGTGGCGCAGCCGGTGGAGCAGCCATGTCCCTCAGCTCGGTAGAAGGCTCAGCTACGCCTAGCTTGTCGGACTCTATTCAACCTAGCACCGGTAGTCATCAGGAGCCGTCAACCAGTCTGGGAACTTCTACAGGGAGCCAACCGGATGTGGGTGTTGCCACCATACTGCAACAAGTGGCGAACCAAATGGCTCTTTTAACCCAGGCGGTACAGCTTAACCAACCACCTCCTGTTGCTGACACTGGGGCTGAGAAGTGGTTACAAGATGTTATTCGTATGCGCCCTCCCCAATTTATTGGTGCAAATGATCCGATCGGCTGGGAAGATTGGATTAATGAGATGAATAAAGTTTTCATGGCCGTGAATTGTCCAGAGGCACGTAAGGTGCCAGTTGCCCAATACTTCCTATCAAGGGATGCGGCTAGCTGGTGGCAAGCTGTTGCACCTCAGGATCGTGAGGTTTCATGGGACGAGTTTAAGGAATTGATGGAGGCCGAGTTCTGCCCGTGGCCTGTTCAGGAGGCCAGGATTCGAGCCTTTTATGAAGCTAAACCCCAGGATGTCCCTGTATCTCAGGCAATCATTGAATACAACCGTCAACTCAACCATGTGAAAAATCAAGTGAGGGAAGAGAGAGATAGAATTCATCACTTTGACATGCGAATGAAGCCAAAAGTTCGGCACTATATGTCGGGCCTCGCTTGCGCCACATTGAAGGAGTATCAAGATAGGGCACTAGCATATGATATGTTCTTCACTACTACCGAAACGACAAGTGAGAGTAAGAAGCATAAGACCACTGGAAAGTTTTCTAGCGGTAGAGGTGGCAACCAGCGGGGATCGCAGTCGGCAAGCTATACAACCAAAGGGTCTTCCCGTGCATCGGGAGGTAAACGGAATTTCAGAGCTGGTGCTAATACGTCCAACCGGGTTGTGACATGTTTTAATTGTGGCCAGCAGGGCCATATTAATCGTGATTGTGGTCTACCCCCATTGAAGTGTTTTAATTGCGGCCAGGAAGGCCACAGAGCCATGTACTGTACGGAAGAAGAAACCCCACTTGGAACTCGAGCAACGGCCCCTACGCACGGAGAACCGAGTGTTAATCGAAGTCATCTACGGGTCAACCATCCCGGAGTTACGGTCGGCGGAGGCCGTGGTCGATCTGTTAGAGGAGCTCCCGGTCTTTGGTTCGGTTCAACCTCGTGTCTATGAGATGAGGAAAGCTGGAGATCCAGAGGCTACTGTGGCGACAGGTATCATTTCTCTTTTGTCTCATCCAGTTAGAGTGCTTTTTGATTCCGGTGCTTCTCATTCGTTCATCTCTTTGGATTGTGTGCGTCGATTGAATATTGAGGGCTTGTATCCTTGTGAGTCCTTTGTGGTTAAGTTGCCCAGTGGTGATAGAATCGTGGGAGACAAGGAAGTTAGAGATTGTCCGGTGTTAATCGCTGAGAGAGTGTGGTTTTCGAATTTGATAGTCGTAGACATTGTTGATGAAGATCTAATCCTCGGTGACGATTGGCTCGATAGACACGGTGCAGTAATGAATTATCGCATGAAGATCATATCGATGTTAGCCAAAGACGGTACCGAACACCATTTCGCGGGGTACAAGAGGGGATGTCAGAAATTTTTGATTAGTGCCTTGAAGGTGACAAAACTTATTAGAAAGGGTTGTGTTGGGTATTGGTGTTATGCCATGAAAGTCGAAGATGGGAAAGTTGAACTTCCCTCGATTCCGGTTGTAAGTGATTTTCCGGATGTTTTCCCAGGGCAATTAGGGACTACCATAGGCGGGAAGTTGAATTTACAATTGATTTGGAGTCGAGCAACCCCGATTTCTAAGGCACCGTATCGTATGGCACCTTCGAAATGCAAGAGTTGAAGAAACAAGCGGGAGAGTTGTTGGATAAAAGGTATATTAGACCCGATTGCCTCGCCATGGGGTGCACCGGTCTTGTTCGTAAGGAAGAAAGATGGTTCACTACGTTTGTGTATTGATTATCGAACGAACAAAGTGACCATTAAGAATAAATACCCTTTGCCGCGTATCGATGATTTGTTTGATCAATTGCGGGAGCCGCGGTGTTCTCGAAAAATTGATTTGAGGTCGGTTACTATCAACTTCGCATTAAGGAATCCGACGTTCCTAAAGCGCTTTCCGTACGAGGTATGGACACTATGAGTTTGTGGTTATGCCTTTTGGGTTAACCAACGCACCGGCGATATTTATGCAATTGATGAATAAAATATTTATTGAGCATCTTGATAAGCGTAGTCGTTTTTATCGACGATATTTTGGTCTACTCTCGAGATGAAGAGGAACACGCTCGGCATTTGCGATTGGTATTGGAGATTTTGAGGACTCGGCACCTCTATGCAAAGTTTTCCAAGTGTGAATTAGTGAAGGAAGTCATGTTTCTCGGACATGTGATTTATTGGAAGGGGTTCGGGTAGATCCCGAGAAAATTGAGGCGGTGTTAGATTGGGCTCCACCCGGGAATGTGAAGGAGGTTCGTAGCTTTTTGGAGTGCGGCCGGATACTCTGGAGGTTCGTCGAGGGGTTCTCCAAACTTGCTCGACCACTTACTCAATTACTCCAGAAGTCCGAAAGGTTCGAATGGAATGAAGAGAGACAACAGAGTTTTGAAGAGCTGAAAAGGCGTCTGACTACCGCGCCGGTTTTAGCCCTACCCTGTGAGTCGGTGGGTATTCAGTTTATTGTGACGCATCAGAACAAGGACTTGGGTGCGTACTCTTGCAGCATGATAAGACGATTGCCTATGCTTCACGGCAACTTAAACCGTATGAGCTGAATTATCCTACCCATGATTTGGAATTAGCTGCTGTAGTGTTTGCCTTTGAAGATGCAGCGTCACTATTTGTACGGTTCTTCATGTCGAATTTATACCGACCACAAGAGCCTAAAGTATATTTTTAGCGAGAAAGAGCTGAATATGAGACAACGACGTTGGTTAGAGCCGATAAAGGATTATGATCCGGAAATCCTTTACCATCCAGGAAAGGCTAACGTTGTAGCCGATGCGTTGAGCCGAAAGTCGATATCTCTTCATATGCTTGAGGCCCTTACGCCTCAAGTTAAGATCGACGGGAGTTAATTGAGCAGGAGTCGAAGTACGGATCCAGCGGGTTCGAGTCGATGTGTACTCTTGAGGCTATTCCGTCCTTGATTGACGACGTCGGGGAAAAACAGGAGAATGACCCAATGCTTGTCCAACTGAAGGCGGACGTGGAGAAAGGGAAAGCCCCTGTTTTATGATCCACGAGGATGGCTTTTGAAATTTCAAGGTAGGATTTGTGTTAGAATGACTCGAGTGAGACAGAGAATACTCAGAAGCCCATGCTACACCTTACTCGATCCATCCTGGGACGAGTAAAATGTACAAGGATCTTAAAAGGAGTTTTTGGTGGAATAATATGAAGAGAGATGTCACCGAGTTTGTGTCAAGGTGTTTGACATGTCAACAAGTCAAAATTGAGCATCAACGGCCGGCCGGGCTGTTGAAACCTCTCCCTATTCCCGAATGGAAATGGGAGGATATTACCATGGATTTCATCACCGGGATGCCGAGGACTAAGTCGGGGATGAATATGATTTGGGTTGTTGTTGACCGGTTAACTAAGTCGGCACATTTTCTTGGCATTAAGGACACGTGGGGACCGGAGCGATTGTCCCGGATTTTTATATCGGAGATTGTGAGATTACACAGTACGCCAAAGTCTATTGTTTCCGATCGTGACGCCGTTTCGTGTCGCATTTTTGAAGGCGGTCCATCAAGCATTGGGCACCGAATTGAGGTTGAGTACTTCCTTCCACCCTCGGTCAGCGGTCGGGCGAGCGGACGATCCGGACATTGGAAGATATCGAGGCGTGTGCCACTGAATTGGAGTACCGATTGGGAAATGCACCTACCTTTGATCGAGTTCACTTACAATAATAAGCACGCATCGATCAAGATGGCACCTTTTGAGGCATTGTATGGTAGGCGGTGTAGATCTCCACTTTGTTGGGATGAAGCTTGATTTAGTCGGGACGGAACCCGATATGTTGATGGAAACTAAAGAGAAGATTTCCATCATCCGAGACCGATCATAACCGCTCGAGTCGACAAAATCCTACGCTGACAATCGTCGTCGGCCCTTGGAATTTGATGTGGGTGATCTTGTCCTACTCAAAGTATCACCGATGAGAGGAGTCTTCAGGTTCGGAAAAAGGGGCAAACTTAGTCCGAGATATATTGGACCTTTTGAGATTCTCGTGAATGGGGGAACTGCCTATCGATTGGCTTTACCTCCACCCTTAGCCATGTTCACGGTGTGTTCCATGTTTCCCAACCGAGGAGGTACGCCCCGACCCGAGTCATATCATTGATTACGGGGACATCGAGATCGCAGAGGATGTCACATTTGAAGAGAAGCCAGTGAAAGTACTAGAGCATCGAGTAAAACAACTCCGACACAAAACCATACCGTTGGTTAAAGTTCAGTGGTCACGACACGGAGTTGAGGAAGCGACGTGGGAAACCGAAGAGAGCATGCGCACTAGATACCCAGAGTTATTCATTTCTTAAGTTTCGGGACGAAACTTCATTTTAGAGGGGAGGATGTAATACCCGTACTTTTTGTAAATCTTCTACTCTTGTACTTTGTAATTTTTACGCTCGTATAAGTGTTTGGTAAGCTTATATGGATCTCGGAACTCTTGTCAATCGATTTACCCCTTTTCTTATTCGGATCGTCGCTTTCGGATCCTTGATGCGATTATACTACCTCCGTGTAATGGGTAGCGCACGCTACGCACACCTTGTAACGCACGCTAATTTAGTGAGGGTAGCGCACGCTATCCATTATCATTAGCGCACGCTACTAAGGTATTGAGGACATACCCAAAGAGCTACCGGATCGAAAGGGAGTTCTAGCGACGCTAGGTGTGACCGGTAGCGTACGCTAGATTTAGATGGTAGCGCACGCTACGTTACTAGAGTAACGTGCGCTAAAGAGAGCAGAGCCGGGGATGAGGTTCGGATCGACACCGACTACCGTGTAGCGACGCTATTAGACGTAATTAGCGCACGCTAATTGGGGTAACTAGCGCACGCTATGAGCAGGTGTTAGCGTACGCTAGCGGAACTGGCAGAGGCTACTGGATTGCCTGGTGAGTCCGATAGCTCGCGCTATTTTTCATGAATAGCGCACGCTAATCCCTATTTAGTATAAATAGGACATTTCCGTTCCCAAATCGTCATTTCTTCCTTCCTTCACCTCCTTGGACGATTTTAGGCGATTCCGGGCGATTTGTGAGGAGTTCTTCGAGCTGCAATTATCTAGCAACACCTTTGAGTTTCTAGTTCGGATTTATCAACGTTTAATCCTCTCCACCGCTCCAAATCAAGGTAAACTTCTCACAACCCTAGATATTCGAGATTTGGGGATTTTCCATACGATCTCTTCGATCCAGCTTGTTGTTATGTTAGAGTATATCGATTACGAGTTATCTACCTTGGATACATGTTTTCCTACGAATTTATTGGTATATTTCCAGAGTTCTTGAGTATTTGGGATATTTGACTTGCGATTCACTATCTAAGAGAATTATTTCCGGAACACATGTATCAGGGTAGTAAATTTGAGTGATTCCAACTTATTTTCATACCAATGGAGTTTTGATAATTGAATTACGAACTTGTCTAGGTTCGGAGTTGTCGAATCCTTCAATCTTGGTACCTTGTCGTTCGTACCCTTTTCCTCTCGTTTCCAGGCAAGTGATTCTTGTGAAAGTTATGTTCTTAAATGTGAAAAGTAATGCATGTGATTGTGAGAGTTGCTTTCGTTCACTCCGAGAGGACCCGACGGGGTCGAGGAGGGTTCCGCTTATGTCGGTTCCGTGAATATTTGGGTTAGCCACTCCGAGATGATCCGACGGGGTCGAGGAGGGATTCGCGCATTGTCGAGTCCACGGTTAATCAAGAGATATCATCATTTCCAAATATGTTTGGATAATTGTATTTTCCGGAAAATCATTATCATGGTTTTGAATTGGTGCATATGCTTTTATGTATAAGACTTGACATTTCACTTGTAATACTTGCCCTAACCCCTCTCGTGTGGGGAAAATTACTTTGGTGTTTTTCAGGTCCTAAGGAACCTTACGAGCGAGCGCCGGGACGATACGATGAGGATGGCGAGGCGTGATACTATGGCTAGTTGTGTTCTACATTGTTTGGTCGTTGTTCTCTTCGGTCCATTTTATCCTTGTAATAATAAGTGGTACTCGAGTACTTTAGGAAAGTCCTTTTCCACTGTCGTACAACTTCTTGTATTTCTTCATGTTATTGTTTGTCCGTGGTTGAACTTCCTTGGTTGTATCAAGTTTATTGTTTCCCGAGTAGACTTTATTAAATGTAATACGTTGTGAGTGAGATAAGCCTAGTGAATCCCAGGTCGGGATTTACGGCGCTGTGATATTCTCCGAATATCTCGGGGGGTGTTACAATCACGGCCCACCACCTTGACTTGTTCAATCTCCTTGACCCCATTCCATCATCACTCTCTCCTCCCTTTCCACCAACTTATTCCCATCCTATGACTACTCGATCAAAATTAGGCATGTACAAGCCTTATCAGCCACTTGGTCCAACTCCATGGATTCTTTTGAACCCTATTTTGTGGCTCGATCATATTCTCAGGCTCTTCAAGATCCCAACTACAAAGCCACCATGGAATATGTACTCTTTGCTCTTTATTCCAGTGACACTCAGGATCTTGTTTGATGTCATATGTACGTCAATGTTGCTGGCTCTAGCTGGATATTCTGGCATAAACATTACTTTGATGGTTCATTTGAGTATTATAAACTCATAATTTATCTCAAGGATACACTCAGCAACTCTTCGTTTACTATGTCAACACCTTTAGCCCTGTCGTTGTTAGAAATATGCCCTCGAATGCCACTCAGAGGATGTATGAGAGAGGGCATTGTACTTGTTATTATGTATATCATTATCAGAAGGCAATTGTATGTTTCTTATTTACTGTTAGTCACTGGCATTCCTGACTCGTAACTATAAATATAGAAACTAGTCCGTGTATTTGAGAGCAAATATTCCACTCCTTATTGGATAAGGGGATCGGCACTGGAAAGGTTTATAGCTCAAATACTTAATCGTTCGCAAGTCTATGAAAATTGACTGGACGTTAAGTTTATGTGAAGACTTATATGACGTGTTCTTTGACTTGGAGAGTGCCTGTCGTCACTAATGGTTAGTGGGAGCACACGTTGTAAGTATGCTAATAGGATTAGTATACTCGAAGTGACTCACCCTCGATTCATCACACGGATTTCACTCTGGGATAGTCAATGACGGAATTGAAAGGTTGTGATAGGTATTCGTGAACCTTCGACTTGAGGATTTAGTAGGGATGTGCTTGTGACGTTAAAATTTTCACTGGAGTAGTTCGACCCAGATAGCCGAGAGGTGGGGGTCAAACTCGACGTGCATCTTGACGGACAAGTAACAAGTTCTACTAAGTACCAAGATAAGATTATTTTTCCTGTAAGTGAACAGGTATATGTCCTATGTGATTATTGGCAGATGAGATCATAAGTCTTTGGCCAAAGCATTGAAGCTAGTTGTATTAGATACACGAGAGCTTGGTGATCTCGATTTGCATTAACTCAAATATAGAATCAAGAACAGATAGGGTTTGAATGATCGTGACCCTATAACTCGATTGGGACATTTGAAAGAAGGGTTAATACGTTTACTGATATTCATGACAGAATGGTTCTTGAATGATCCCTATCATTCGTTCTCAGTAAGGTTACAGTATAGGCTGCAGGACTGGCTAGGTGGTGCTCTTACTCTTTGGTTCCTCCCATTGCTTACTGAGACGGACCTACCGAGTCGCGCATTAGGGAGGCGAAGGAATAATTTGAATTGGATATCTTATTGTGAATTTTAGACATTGGATGTCTAATTTAATTTATTGGATAAACTAAATCGGTTTAGTGAATTAAATTAAATTACTAGGTAATTAATTTAACTCATGAATTATTATTTTTTGGAGAAATAATATTTTGATATAATTGATTAATTAGATTAATCAATTGTATTAATTTTATTTGAGACGAACCAAGATATATATCAGTCGACTGGATACACGACAATCCGTTTCATGGATCGAAATGAACCAGACCTCCTCAATCATAATGTAGGCTGCCCCCTTCATATGCATCTTCTTTGATGGTGTCTTTTGTCCCCTCATTGTTGGTGATAGGTTGGTCCCATATGGAGAGGACAAAATGGTGTGATAAGAGGAGATCTTATCATTATACACCATGAGGGGATCCTTGGAGGATAGTGAAGACTTGTTATAAAACAAAGTTCATCCACTCCATATGTTGGAACATTTTGTTCCATACATAAATTAAAAGTGTTTTGATGATTAAAGTTGATAAACAATACAAAACAACAACAAAGGCGAAGCAAATAATCGAAGAAATTGAAGACTCAAAATGGTATTCTGTGCAAGCTTAACGTACGTAACGAAGCCTGCTTAACGTACGTAACATTGCAAGGATAACGTACGTAAACCTAAGTGTATAACTTACGTAACTCATGTTCAAACCAAGTGAACGTTGGAGGAGTCAAAATCAGAAAAGCATGCAACGGACATATGACGTCAGCAATGACATAAGCCTTAACGTACGTAATAGATGGTATGTTAACTAGGGGTGTTCAAAAATACCCGATCCGAACTACCCGGCCCAACTACTCGATGACCCGAACTAAATATTCCGGGTATTTTTAAATTTTTTAAATTTTTTTGGGCCGGGTACCCGACCCAGAAAAAAGTCATATAATCGGGCCGGGTCATGGGCCGACTTGTTGCGTAAATTAGGGTACCCGAAAACCCGATTATTTTTTAATAGTTATTTTTTTTTATATATTAAATTTTTTAATTTGTAATTATAGGAAACTTTATCTTTCATATAATATGAATTATATTTAATATGAGAATTTATATTAATGTATTTTCAGTAATGGTATTTATTTTCACTAGTTTGAAAATTTACAAGAAGATAAGATCTTTAAATAAAAAATAATATATTCATATATATAATTGAATATTGAATTAGGCATAATTATATAATAAAAAAATGATATATATAAAAAAAATTTAGTTAGTTTTTAAATTTACTTATTATATGAAAAATATTTATAATGTATTTAGTACTCGGGGAATTAATTTATATAATAAATTTTAAAATAAATTTATATTAAAATTACAAATTATTTATAAAAATAGAAAATTAGTGGTATAAAATTTTGGGCCGGGTACCCTATGACCCAACCCGAAAAAATAGGGTACCCGCTTTTTCGGGTACCCGACTTTTCGGGTCGGGTCACGGGCCGAATTTTTCATTACCCGCATAACCGGGTACCCGTAAATTCGGGTACCCAAAAAACCGGGTACCCGGTTATGAACACCCCTAATGTTAACGTACGTAACCAAAATGATGAAACTCCCTGGACTGATTTGTGAAGAGGCTTACGTACATAACCTGTCAAGGTTAACGTATGTAATAAAGCTTATGTATGTAATGTGGAAGAGATAGCGTACGTAATGATGGTTCTGGCAGCTAACAGCTAGTTTGATGATGGAGCCTATAAATACCATTCTATGGTATTGTTTCAAGTACAACAACTTCAAGCATACAAGATAATCATCTGATATTCATATTGATATTATTGTTGTAATATTGAGCTTACATTGAGTGATTGAGTGTTATACAGAAAATCATACACGAGTGGTAAAAGAGAAGATACGATTGGATTCGGTATTATTAGGATCAATGATCCGACATTATTAGAATCGCAATCGATATCTTCGTGAGGTTTATCTAGTACCGATAGAAAGCTAGAGAGGTTGATTCCTTGTCCCACGAAAAGGAAAACGGTTTAACTTGGACCGACACAAAGACAACTACGAGTGGTTTATCACGGACCAATAGAAGACGTGATTGTAACGGTTATCCCTCGACCGATAGAAGAGAGGTGCAGAGGTTTTTATCTTGAACCTATAGAAAAAGATACCGAGAGAGGACGTAGGCTCGTTTATAGCCGAACCTCTATAAATCCGTGCGTCATTTAATTTCCACATTTTATTTTACGTTTCCGAAACACGGCGCAATATCCGATCCCGTTCCAACAATTAGTATCGGAGCGGTACTCCAATACACGGCTTAACATCCGAGGAGAAAAAGATCCAATGGCGTTTCAATTTGCTCCTGTCGAAGGCCTTGCTCTCAATCGACCACCATTCTTTGATGGCACAAATTATTTGACATGGAAGAAAAAGATGTCAATCTTTATTCGTGCCTACGATATAGAGATTTGGAAGATTATTTGCCTTGGCCCGAAAATTCCTCTCAAATCCGACGGTACGCTCAAATCTTTCGAAGAATACGACGATGCCGATTGGAAAAATGACCATCTAAATTTTAAGGCTACTCAACTCTTATTTTGTGCCTTAAATCCTGAAGAGGTCAATTGTATCTCATCGTGTGAAAGTGCTAAAGAAATATGGAAAATTCTTGAAATCACACACGCAGGGACAACTCAAGTCAAGGAGATGAAGATTAATATGCTTCTCCATGACTACAAGTTATTCATGATGAAAGGTGACGAGTCCATCACCAACATGCTCGACCGATTTTCGATCATCACTAATGGACTTGCTTCGTTTGGAAAACCATTATCAAGTAGTGAAAAAGTCAAGAAAATCTTAAGATCACTACCTGTTGAATGGGACGGTACAGTAACGGCAATTATGGAATCAAAAGATTTAAATACTCTTGATTTTAGTGCTCTCGTCGGTTCCCTTATAAACTACGAGATAGTACTTAAATCTCGGAATGCCAAACCGAAACCGAAGGAAAAATCAATAGCCTTGAAGTCTAAGATGTCTAAGAAAGAAGTAATCCCAGTTGAAGAAAGCGACGAAGAATCGGCATATTATGCCAAAAATATTAATAAGTTCCAAACCTTATTAAACCGGAGGAAGAAGGACATCTCGAGCGAATCTAAGAAGTTCGACAACTCTTGTCGACTATGTGGAAAACCAGGCCACTTCGCTAAGCATTGCCGAGCCAAACCCAAGAAGGAGGTTCTCGTGGCTACTTGGAGCGATGAAGATGACGAATTTATCAATCAAAATAATCTCGCTTTCATGGCCCGGAGTTCGTACGACGATAGCGACGTCGAAAGTCAAGTAAGTAATTCTGACGACGAATTATTTGAAGCATTTGAATTACTTCATACCGATTTTCAAAATCCCTGAAATCTAAAATTAAATCTTTGGAAATTGAAAATTCCAAAATTATCGAGAAGGGAAAATTTATCGAAATCGATCATTCGAATTGCATCGAAAATGAAAATATTTTGAAGGATGATCTTGCTAAAATTAAACCGAGCTTAAATTTTTGACAAAGAAATTCTCGTGCGGAAACGAGAAATTTGAACAAATGCTTGGTGTTCAAAAGTTTACTTTGAATAAAGTGGGGTTAGGATTCAAAACACGTTCGAAAAATGAATCCGTCAGTTTTAAAATACCCCGTTGCGAAAAATATTTGAAAATCGGGCATCACATTTCTAACTGTAAAAGCCCACGACGAACGATTAAAATTAAGAAAATTTGGGTTCCTAAAGGAACGAATATTTCAAATATCGTCTATGTTTCCTACCAAAAACCAACTATCGGTTGGGTCCCCAAAAATTGATTTTTGATATTTTACTCAGGGGGAGTATTAATTTTTTTAAAAGGGGAGATAATATTTTCAGGGGGAGTTATACCCTTCTTAATATATCCTGTTATTTTTATCATTTGGTATCATGAATATTTATTATTTAGTATCGCATTTATTATTATTTATTACACTTTTTGATGAAAACAAAAAGGGAGAGAAGTAAGGAGAAAACAGAAAAATTGGATTAACCTTGAAAGGAGGAGAAATCGAAGTTGAGTCGAAAAGATAAAATAGAAAAATGGAAGAAAGGAGAAAAGCCGAAAAGAAGAAGTTGAAAAGAAAAATGAGGAGACGTCGAAAAGATGATGAAAATTTGAAAATTCGAAAAAGAAAAGAAGGAGTCGAAAAAGAAAAGGAAAGAAGAAGTCAAAAAAAGAAATGACAAGAAACTAATGAAATGGATAAAGTCGAAAACTTTGGTCTGTACACATATACATATATCTGTATTTTTGCAGATAAATCCCATTGACGAAGTGTTGTTTTGTATGTAATACCCGGTTGTAATTCAGTCATTATCATTCAGTAATTTCATTCGGTGATTGTCACTCAGTGGATTTTCACTCATTTATAATCATTCATCAATCATGTTCATTCACCGTGTTCACCGTTCGGAAAAACTTCGAGTTGTGTATCGTTATTGTTCATTGTTTCAACTTTCCTCATATGAGTTCGACTTTGTTAGATCACCATTAATTTTTGGTAACTCGAAAAAATTCTAAATCTTTGCAATATTATAGAGCATCGAGTTATCTTTCCAATGGTTCAAACGGTGAGTCAATCGGACTCCGGACGAGAGAGTTATGGTCGTTTTAGCTCACCCGCTCATTTTTCAGTTATTGGCCGATCACTGCCGACCGAACTCGGCCGTGTCGTCCGACACGGCCCGTGCTGTACTCGTCCAGAAATGCCGAAGTCTCTGCCCACAGGACTCGACCGTGTCGCCTGGCATGGCCGAGTCGAACTCTTCCGGATAAGCGAGAACCGACTGCCCAGACGCCCGACCGTGTTCCAAGACACGGTCGAGTCAATGCCGAGTCGCTGTCGGACAGGTCACTATCGGAAGGCCCTTCGCGCCGCGACCGTGTCAAGCAGGACATGGTCGAGTCCCTGCCGGCCAGTTGCGCACCGCGACCGTGCCGATCGGCACGGGCCGTGTCCGACAGACAGTCAACCCCTATAATTTCGTTTTTTTTTTAGCATTTCAGCTCATTTCTTCATTCTTTCACCTTCATACGCGAGAGAGGGTCTTGAGGGAGAAATTTCTTCATCAATTATCATTTGAGTGTGTATTTTTCTTCACCTTCAATCCTTTGGGAAGCTTGGATACTCGATTAAACTCATGTTCTTCGGATCGAAGTGGTTGGATCTTCAAGAGGTAATTTCTTCAACACCTTGGATTTCGATTTTGTGTTGAGATATAATGTTTTAGACGTTATAATCATGTTATATGAAGGGATATGTATATGATTATGAGTTTGTATAAGGATTCATTGGATTATTGAGGGATTATTCAAGAACACCTTGAATATCGGGTTGAATTTGGGGGTTTTCGATTAATTGTCGTTATAATCACGTTTTCAGATATTCATTTTGGATTATTGATCTTTTGGAAGATGTTTGTTGGTTTGAAAAACTTCTTGGGGGATTTGATGGTGGCTTATTGAGATTTGATTGTAAACAATCGGAGTTTGGCCACAACGTATTCGATATAATGCCCCAATGAATTTAGTTTAATCGTATCGACGTTTTGAGTTCGTTATATTCGTGTTTGATTCGTATATTGAACGGGTTGTTGGATATTGTATAATTCAAGGTTGTTCGAGCGATCGATATCTCAATTAGGACGTCGTTCGTGGAAGGATAATTGTCACCGGTGTTGTGTAAGTTAATTCTTACTCGGTTAAAAGGATATTCATCCCTTTTGTTGTTGTTCATTCATAATCATAACTCATTCATCATTATATTAACCGTATCAAAACTTGTTGTTGTCAATTAATCACTTCAGTCATAAGGAACGACGGTTCCAATCTTTTCATTGAGTTGTCATTTATTTCATTACCATTCCACCTCGGTGAGTCATTATTCATTTTCGATGACATTTTTGTAATATAGTGGCATTCCGGGTCATCTTGGCGTGCCGGTTGGTATGTGTTGGATTTTCATGTCCGCACGTTTAAGTCGTGTGTTGGTTGTTGGCCTCACATTGACGTGCACACGAGTCATATTGTCTCGTGAGACTGATTAGGTACAAGACCACACGGGTATTCGATCGATACTCGTTGGTGGCTTGTGCACGGACACATTTCCATCCCGGGCGTAGTGTGGTACCACCCTTTGAGCCGTACTGTTAGTTGATTCATATAGCATGTTTGATTGCGTATGTTTCGACAAGATATTTCATAACCTCAGATATAATCATGATTGTGTATTTTCAACCCTTGAGGATTGTTGTTCTTTGTAACTGACCCCGTTTGGGGATTTTGTTTTTCAGGTCTTGGTAAGGCAAAAGTACGGGGAGAACACGCCGACGTCGAGGAGTCCCAGTGATACTAGTAGGGCCCCCAGATCTTTCAGTTATTCATGTTATTGTCCTTTATTTATTCCGCTGCAGACATTCCATTTGAATACTCGTTTCATTCAGTGTTGTGTATTTTATCGTCACATAAGATACACATGTATTCTATTTTATCCTGGGTGTGTTGTATGAAACTCCTAATCGGAGTAATTGATGTTGTAATGTGGTTCGGTACTACATTTACCCTGTGTAATTCATCCTTTTCCATTCGCCTGGTGGGTCCCAGTCGGGGGTCCACGGCACTGTAATATCCGCCTAGTTTGGGGTGTTACAGAGTTGGTATCGGAGCGTGGTTTTGAATACTACCTTCCGAGTCATGTCTCATTTGAAATCATCGCCATCAGACTAGTATCATTGGACTTTCGCGTCACGTGTGACCTGTGCAAATGCCGAGCCAATCAGACCGAAAGAACTGTAAGATTTCTAACGCCATGGTATAATTTCTGGCAATAGTCATTCATTCATCATTCATCAATTAACAATCCTCAAACATCATCATTCATTGTGATTAGGACGATCATGTTAACTCATTAATCACTTAATTCATTTCATTACTCAGTTAATAATCAGGACGATCATGTTAACTCATTAATTACTCAATTCATTTCATTACTCAGTTGTCAATCTGGATGATCATATTATCAATCTTGTTAAGCTATTCAAGATAATCATTTCAAGAATTTCATCAGATAATCATGTAACTTCAGTAAATCATTCATATAATCACTAAGTTAGAGCATGTATACTCATTTTCATCATCTCATGACATAATCATAACATGCTAATCATGCGGGAAATATAATCATTATGCGACCTTCCTACTTCAGTATGGAGAGAACTGTCAGGGGATGCACGGGGAGAGGCCGCGGTGCGGACCGAAACCCGAGAAATAATCACTCGCTGCCGGGAAATCGTGCCCAGGACTCGGCTCGATCAGAAGATGTTCGGGTTGATCCACTCACTTTTATGCAGGCCATGATGACCCATGAGCAGTTACTCAATCATCATTGCACCACTCTGACCGGATTAATCGAGAGAACTCTCCCGTATGAGCCAGCTGCTAAGGAAAGTGCTGAACAACAACCTTCATTTGTCAGCAAGAAATCAACGAAGCGTAATCAATCCGAAGACGGTCAGTCAACCTTCAAGAAGCCTCGTGTGAGTCCTATCGTTTCTGAGCGACCTCCTACGGCGCATAATCGTGCGGGATCTCATTCCCGATTGGCCAGTTCGGCCATCACCTGTTTCAATTGTGGAACGCCGGGTCATTTCAGCACTGAGTGTCTGAAACCGTCTATCACGTGCTATAATTGTGGGAATTTTGGGCATAAGGCCCGTTTTTGCCGAAAGGACTCCAAGTCGGCTCCGGCGGCATCTCAGGCCCCGAAGCAACCAGCGTTTCAGAATCAGACTGCTTTGTCATCATCGTTTAAGACAATGGAAGCAAATAGAGTTGGAGCTCGTATTTATCAGACGGGAGCGTCCGGTTCAGGGGTTGGCAAGTCCCAGATTCATATGATGAGGAGGATCGATGATCCGGTGGCCCGAATGATTTCAGGTATACTCGTAATTTTATTTCAACTTGTGTGTACCTTTTGATGCTGATACACCGCATTCATTCATTTTCGAATCATGCTTGAATAGACTTATTTCGGGATAGTCCTATTGCTTGTGGACCTCATACCATCGGTCTACCTGACGATGGAAGAATTTTCGGAATCATACCGAATTAAGCTTAATGACCGCGATTGGTTGATGGATCTAATCGTGGTGAATTTATCTTAGGACGATGTAATTTTCGGTATTAGTTGGTTTGATCGTCTTGATACTATCCTCAGTGTTTGTTAGCGTTTGGTCGCTATCTTTCCGTCGTTAGTTGTCGAATGTGTGCTTCAAGGAAGTAATCCCCGTTGTTCCAGAAGAAGTATTATTATGACGAAAGCAGAGAAATTCCGCAATCGAACTATTCAATCATTCATTGTATCATTTTCATCGATTGGCCTTTCTAAGGCAATCGAGTTATTCAATCATTCCTTATATCATTTCCATCGATTGGCCTTTCTAAGGCAATCGAGTTATTCAATCATTCATTGTATCATTTTCATCGATTGGCCTTTCTAGGGCAATCGAGTTATTCAATCATTCATTGCATCATTTTCATCGATTGGCCTTTCTAAGACAATCGAGTCATTCAATCATTCATTGTATCATTTTCATCGATTGGCCTTTCTAGGGCAATCGAGTTATTCAATCATTCATTGCATCATTTCCATCGATTGGCCTTTCTAAGACAATCGAGTCATTCAATCATTCATTGTATCATTTTCATCGATTGGCCTTTCTAGGGCAATCGAGTTATTCAATCATTCATTGCATCATTTCTATCGATTGGCCTTTCTAAGACAATCGAGTTATTCAATCATTCATTGTATCATTTTCATCGATTGGACTTTCTAGGGCAATCGAGTTATTCAATCATTCATTGCATCATTTCCATCGATTGGCCTTTCTAAGACAATCGAGTCATTCAATCATTCATTGTATCATTTTCATCGATTGGCCTTTCTAGGGCAATCGAGTTATTCAATCATTCATTGCATCATTTCCATCGATTGGCCTTTCTAAGACAATCGAGTCATTCAATCATTCATTGTATCATTTTCATCGATTGTCCTTTCAAAGGCAATCGAGTTATTCAAACATTCATTGTATCATCTTCATCGATTGGCCTTTCTAAGGCAATCGAGTTGTTCAATCATTATTGGTATCTCTTTTTTTCGATTGACCATTCTAGGGCAATCGAAATGTTCAAACATTCGTGGTATCATTGTCATCGATTGACGATGTATTTCCGCATTTGTTATCCGGTTGCCTTCACATAGAGTAGGGAATTCGGAGTGATTTGGAGCAGTCGCCCCTTTATCGAAGGCACCGTATCGGATGGCCCCGACCAGAATGCAGGAGTTGAAGATTCAACTTAAGGAGTAGTTCGAGAAAGGTTATCTCCGACCGATTGCGTCCCCGTGAGGAGCACCAGTGTGATCTGTCAAGGAGAAGGATGGCTCGTCTCGTGTGTGTATTAATTACCAGGAGTTGAACAGGGTGATGATCAAGAGTAGTATCCCTTACCCCGTATTGATGATCTTTTAGATCAACTTCAGGGAGCCTCAGTATTTTCCAGGATCGACTTAAGATCTGGATATCACCAGTTGCGGATTCGAGAGTCGGATATCGCGAGGACAACATTTCGTACACGCTATGGTCATTATGAGTTCGTAGTTATGCCGTTCGGGCTAACTATTGCACCTGCGGTATTCATGGAGTTAATGAATTGGGTTTTCATCGACTTTTTGGATCAGTTTGTTGTTGTCTTCATCGACGACATTTTGATTTATTCTCGTAGCCGAGAGGAACACGAGGTTCATCTTCATCAGGTTCTCGACGTGTTGAGACGAGAGCAACTTTATGGAAAGTTTTCTAAATGTGAGTTCTGGAGGTCCGAAGTGACTTTCTCGGGCATGTAATTTCATCTGACAGAGTTCGTGTCGACCCTCAGAAGACGGAGACTATCCGAGATTGGCAACCTCCGAAAGATATTAAGTAAATCCGATGTTTCCTCGGATTAGCTGGTTAATTATCCAACCCACGGCCGGAGCTAGCAACCGTGGTTTTCGCGTTGGAAATTTGGCGTCGTTACCTTTATGGCATCACCTGTCAGATCTTCACCAATCACAAGAGTTGAAGTATATATATTTACTCACAAGGAGTTAAATATGCGACAGAGGCGGTGGTTGGAACTAATCAAAGATTTTGATATCGAGATCCTTTACCACCCGGGCAAGGCAAACGTTGTCGCCGATGCCTTGAGTCGTAAGTCCGTTCAGGAGCAGATGCTTGCTCGTTTAACAATGCAGAAGGAGGTTCAGCAGGAATTCCTTAGACCCGAGATCGAGGTCTGGCTTCAGCAAGTTCAGGGACAGCTTTGTATGTTAGAGATTTCATCGTCACTTGAGGAGGTAATCAGAGAGAATCAGAGTTCAGACCCTTCATTGTTGCGCATCCGTGAAGATGTGGCTCAGGAGAAAGCCCCTGGATTCGTGATCCACGAGGATGGACTTTTGAGGTTTAAGAACCGGTTGTGCGTACCGGCGAATGACGAGTTGAAAAATTCTATTTTGAGAGAAGCTCATGCTACCCCTTATTCTGTTCATCCGGGGTCCAGCAAGATGTACAAGGACTTGAAACAAAATTACTGGTGGAGTAATATGAAGCGATAAGTCGCAGAATTTGTTTCGAGATGCTTAACCTGTCAACAAGTTAAGATTGAACATCAGCGACCGGCGGGTATGCTGAAACCTCTCCCTATTCCGGAATGGAAGTGGGAAGACATTTCTATGGATTTCATCACGAGTTTGTCGACGAGTCGTCGTGGCATGAATGCGATCTGGGTGATTGTGGACCGCTTAACTAAATCAACTCATTTCCTTGAGATCAAGGATACGTAGGGTCCTGAGAGACTGGCTCAGTTGTTCATCAAAGAGATAGTGAGACTGCACGGTACTCCTAAGAGTATCGTTTCCGATCGTGACGGACGATTTGTATCCCATTTTTGGAAATCAGTTCATCGTGCTATGGGAACTCAGCTTAATCTCAATACTGCCTTTCATCCTCAGTCCGACGGACAATCAGAGAGAACTATTCAGACATTAGAGGACATGTTGAGGGCATGCGTCCTCGATTGGAAAGACGATTGGGAAGTCCAACTACCATTGATCGAATTCACGTATAATAATAGTTGGCATGCTTCGATTAAGATGGCACCTTACGAGGCCTTGTATGGTCGTCGTTGTCGATCCCCGTTGTGTTGGGACGACCTATCAGAATCAATCGGCACCGAGCCCGATATGCTTATAGCCGCCCGGGAGAAGGTAGCTTTGATCAAGAGTCGTATGTTGACAGCTCAGAGTCGACAGAAATCATATGCAGATAATCGTCGTCGACCACTAGAGTTCGAGACGGGTGACCACGTTTTGGTCAAGGTATCCCTGAGTCGAGGTATTTTCCGTTTCGGAAAACGGGGGAAGTTGAGTCCGAGATTCATTGGACCGTTTGAAATTTTGGATCGAGTAGGCGAGTTAGCTTATCGATTGGCTTTGCCTCCGGCATTTAGCCGAATTCATAATGTGTTTCACGTCTCTCAGTTGCGGAAGTATGTTGCCGACCCGAGTCACATACTACAGGACGACGATATCGAGATCGCGGATGATCATTCGTACGACGAGCGTCCTGTACGAGAGTAGGAGCGGCGAATCAAACAGTTGAGGAACAAGACGATCCCTTTGGTCAAGATTCAGTGGTCCAGACACGGAGTCGAAGAGGCTACTTGGGAAACCGAGGATAGTATGCGGGAGAGTTATCCCGAGTTGTTTGACCCTTAGTTTCGGGGACGAAACTCTTTTAAGGGGGGGTGTATGTAATACCCGGTTGTAATTCAGTCATTATCATTCAGTAATTTCATTCGGTGATTGTCACTCAGTGGATTTTCACTCATTTATAATCATTCATCAATCATGTTCATTCACCGTGTTCACCGTTCGGAAAAACTTCGAGTTGTGTATCGTTATTGTTCATTGTTTCAACTTTCCTCATATGAGTTCGACTTTGTTAGATCACCATTAATTTTTGGTAACTCCAAAAATTCTAAATCTTTGCAATATTATAGAGCATCGAGTTATCTTTCCAATGGTTCAAACGGTGAGTCAATCGGAGTCCGGACGAGAGAGTTATGGTCGTTTTAGCTCACCCGCTCATTTTTCAGTTATTGGCCGATCACTGCCGACCGAACTCGGCCGTGTCGTCCGACACGGCCCGTCTTTGTACTCGTCCGAAATGCCGAAGTCTTCGCCACAGGACTCGACCGTGTCGCCTGGCACGGCCGAGTCGAACTCTTCCGGATAAGCCAGAACCGACTGCCCAGACGCCCGACCGTGTTCCAGGACACGGTCGAGTCAATGCCGAGTCGCTGTCGGACAGGTCACTATCGGAAGGCCCTTCGCGCCGCGACCGTGTCAAGCAGGACACGGTCGAGTCCCTGCTGCGCCTTGCTGGCGCGCGACCGTGCCGATCGGCACAGGCCGTGTCCGACAGACAGTCAACCCCTATAATTTCGTTTTTTTTGAGCATTTCAGCTCATTTCTTCATTCTTTCACCTTCATATGCGAGAGAGGGTCTTGAGGGAGAGATTTCTTCATCAATTATCATTTGAGTGTGTATTTTTCTTCACCTTCAATCCTTTGGGAAGCTTGGATACTCGATTAAACTCATGTTCTTCGGATCGAAGTGGTTGGATCTTCAAGAGGTAATTTCTTCAACACCTTGGATTTCGATTTTGTGTTGAGATATAATGTTTTAGACGTTATAATCATGTTATATGAAGGGATATGTATATGATTATGAGTTTGTATAAGGATTCATTGGATTATTGAGGGATTATTCAAGAACACCTTGAATATCGGGTTGAATTTGGGGGTTTTCGATTAATTGTCGTTATAATCACGTTTTCAGATATTCATTTTGGATTATTGATCTTTTGGAAGATGTTTGTTGGTTTGAAAAACTTCTTGGGGGATTTGATGGTGGCTTATTGAGATTTGATTGTAAACAATCGGAGTTTGGCCACAACGTATTCGATATAATGCCCCAATGAATTTAGTTTAATCGTATCGACGTTTTGAGTTCGTTATATTCGTGTTTGATTCGTATATTGAACGGGTTGTTGGATATTGTATAATTCAAGGTTGTTCGAGCGATCGATATCTCAATTAGGACGTCGTTCGTGGAAGGATAATTGTCACCGGTGTTGTGTAAGTTAATTCTTACTCGGTTAAAAGGATATTCATCCCTTTTGTTGTTGTTCATTCATACTCATAACTCATTCATCATTATATTAACCGTATCAAAACTTGTTGTTGTCAATTAATCACTTCAGTCATAAGGAACGACGGTTCCAATCTTTTCATTGAGCTGTCATTTATTTCATTACCATTCCACCTCGGTGAGTCATTATTCATTTTCGATGTCATTTTTGTTATATCGTGGCATTCCGGGTCATACTGGCGTGCCGGTTGGTATGTGTTGGATTTTCATGTCGGGCACGTTTAAGTCGTGTGTTGGTTGTTGGCCTCACATTGGACTGTGCACACGAGTCATATTGTCTCGTGAGACTGATTAGGTACAAGACCACACGGGTATTCGATCGATACTCGTTGGTGGCTTGTGCACGGACACATTTCCATCCCGGGCGTAGTGTGGTACCACCCTTTGAGCCGTACTGTTAGTTGATTCATATAGCATGTTTGATTGCGTATGTTTCGACAAGATATTTCATAACCTCAGATATAATCATGATTGTGTATTTTCAACCCTTGAGGATTGTTGTTCTTTGTAACTGACCCCGTTTGGGGATTTTGTTTTTCAGGTCTTGGTAAGGCAAAAGTACGGGGAGAACACGCTGACGTCGAGGAGTCCCAGTTATACTAGTAGGGGGCCCCGATCTTTCAGTTATTCATGTTATTGTCCTTTATTTATTCCGCTGCAGACATTCCGTTTGAATACTCGTTTCATTCAGTGTTGTGTATTTTATCGTCACATAAGATACACATGTATTCTATTTTATCCTGGGTGTGTTGTATAAAACTCCTAATCGGAGTAATTGATGTTGTAATGTGGTTCGGTACTACATTTACCCTGTGTAATTCATCCTTTTTCATTCGCCTGGTGGGTCCCAGTCGGGGGTCCACGGCACTGTAATATCCGCCTAGTTTGGGGTGTTACATTGTAATCATCAAAAAGGGGGAGGTTGTTGGAACATTTTGTTCCATACATAAATTAAAAGTGTTTTGATGATTAAAGTTGATAAACAAAACAAAACAACAACAAAGGCGAAGCAAAGAATCGAAGAAATTGAAGACTCAAAATGGTGTTCTGTGCAAGCTTAACGTACGTAACATTGCAAGGATAACGTACGTAAACCTAAGTGTATAACGTACGTAACTCATGTTCAAACCAAGTGAACGTTGGAGGAGTCAAAGTCAGAAAAACATGCAACGGACATATGACGTCAGCAATGACATAAGCCTTAACGTACGTAATAGATGGTATGTTTACGTACGTAACCAAAATGACGAAACTCCCTGGACTGATTTGTGAAGAGGCTTACGTACGTAACCTGTCAAGGTTAACATACGTAATAAAGCTTATGTACGTAATGTGGAAGAGATAGCGTACGTAATGATGGTTCTGGCAGCTAACGGCTAGTTTGATGATGGATCCTATAAATACCATTCTCTGGTATTGTTTCAAGTACAACAACTTCAAGCATACGAGATAATCATCTGATATTCATATTGATATTATTGTTGTTGTAATATTGAGCTTACATTGAGTGATTGAGTGTTATACACAAAATCATACACGAGTGGTAAAAGAAAAGATATGATTGGATTTGTTGTTATTAGGATCAAGGATCCGGCATTATTAGAATCGCAATCGATATCTTTGTGAGGTTTATCTAGTACCGATAGAAAGCTATAGAGGTTGATTTCTTGTCCTACGAAAAGAAAAACGGTTTAACTTGGACCGACACAAAGACAAGCACGAGTGGTTTATCCCGGACCAATAGAAGACGTGATTGTAACGGTTATCACTCGACCGATAGAAGAGAGGTGCAGAGGTTTTTATCTTGAACCTATAGAAAAAGATACCGAGAGAGGACGTAGGCTCGTTTATAGCCGAACCTCTATAAATTCGTGCGTCATTTAATTTACGCATTTTATTTTACGCTTCCGCAACACGGCGCAATATCCGATCCCGTTCCAACACCATCATTACAAGAAAAATCGGCCAACACATTGTAGAGGATATAGGAAGAGTTCATCTTGATATTCTTACTCTTAGAGAGAAAGAAAAACAAGAACAATACATATAACACTTAGAGTGATCATATACATGAGAGATAAATATCAAGAATAACATATCACTTAGAGTGATTACATTGAGGAGAATCATTTCCTACTACTTGTTTCTAGCCGTATCCTTGGAGGATAATCAAGTAGTTGTTGTTCCGATCATCTCCCGGCACGTGGCTAGTAGAGACGTGGTGCTTTCGGCATTTGGATCATCGAGGATTTGTGAAATCAGATTTGCGGTCACCGGCATCAAGTTCAACATTCAATCAAAGGACTTCAAGGGTATGGTTTCACATCTTAACTCTTGTCCTTTTATATTCGTATATACGTTGCTTGATCGGTCCTCTTCAGGGGTTCAGTTATTTTAGTTTTTGCTTCCGCTGCGCCTTCGTTTTAGGCATCGAATCCCAACAGTGGTATCGGAGCGAGGTCTTGCGATCGTATTTACGATATTTAGCATTTGGAATGCTTGATTGGGTGTTTCAATGATTTGGAATCATAACCATTTTAATCGTTGATTTTCAATTGTTCATCTAAAAATTAATTTTTCATGATTTTATGTTACAATATAAATCTATTTTTCTTTTGAAAAACTGATTTAAATGTGTAATATAAGATTTTATGTTACAATATAAATCTTTTTTTCTTAGACATTTTATTAAGACTGTCTACATGGAACAACCTCAAGATTTATCTATTTTTGACACCATTCTCACTTTTTTCGAGTAAAGAAGGTTTTATAAGGCCTGAAACAAGCTCTTCGTGCTTGGCATAACCAATTTGCTTTCTATCTCATTTCTATAGGTTTTCTCAGCAGTAGCGTGGATCCTTTTATACTTATTTTGTAACATCCCAAACTCTGGGTTGTTACAGCGTCATGGATCTATTGAGGGACCCACAAAGCTATGTTAATCAGAATTAACACAAGTATAAAATTTTAAGAAAGTTAAAGCAACCATCCAAAAGGAAGGGCAAGATACACGAGGTTTTGTTTATTATATCATTTGACACCATTCTCACTTTTTTCGAGTAAAGAAGGTTTTATAAGGCCTCAAACAAGCTCTTCATGCTTGGTATAACCAGTTTGATTTCTATCTCATTTCTACAGGTTTTCTCAGCAGTAGCGTGGATCCTTTTATATTTATTTTGAAACATCCCAAACTCTACAGCGTCGTGAATCTATTGAGGGACCCACAAGGCTATGTTAATCAGAATTAACACAAGTATAAAATTTTAAGAAAGTTAAAGCAACCATCCAAAAGTAAAGGCAAGATACACGCGGTTTTGTTTATGATATCATTTGTTGAAAATAAACTCAGTGTTAAAATAAAATAACTATCTTGATTTGATCCCTTTCGTCAAGCATTTTTCCCGGCCGCAGGATCCCAAGCCTGCACCGAGATGTGCTGTGATTGGAAAACAACAGCCCTTAATCGGGCCAGTCACACATATCACAAATCAATATGTTCATCTTATACGTTTTACCAACTGGAAAGGATTTAACTGGATGTATATATATCAGTGTAAATAATCACAACACATGTCCCCAATATCCGGACAGTGGACCAATCAATAATCCCAAGCACATATCCTCAACAAGGGTAGTGTATCAATCAACAAACGCATATCCCCAATATATATGATAGTGCATCAATCTACTATCCCCAATATCCTGTGCACATCTGCGATACCAGGATCCGAAAATGAACGTTCATTATATCTCCACAAGGACTATCTTCAGCTTTCACGTGTCACAATTTATATATCATATATAATCTCAAAATCAATTCCAACAATAAACATCAATTCGGCTAATATAACATCATCACACAACTTGCAAAATTCGTAACCGAGCAAGTCAAAGAAAACTTGCCTCAAGCATTGCGTTTGTAAAAAGCATCTCCGATTTGGTTTGACAATCCAAGATTTGAACTTGAAAGAATTTATATTCCAATATCAATGGCTGATTTACTACGGGAATTTTGTTCGACACACTTAATCCTACTTTTTGGTATTATAATACCATCTGTATATCTTGATCAAATATAATGAATAATATTCAATTATCTTCTACAAATGAATAATCGCCACCCTCAAAATTACAACGAGTCTTTGGTATTATTTTTTTATTTGAAAAAAAACACATATTACTTAATTAATTCAAAATACAATCACTGTAATATCCGCACTTTTCTTTTTTCTGGTATTTTTTATTTTGGTGTATTTTTCGTTTTTAGTGACTCGCTTGTAACCGTATGGATATTTCGAGAATATTTAATACTGGACTTTTTGTCATCCGAGCTTGTTTCGGACTTATTTTACCCAATTCCGCGTTTATTGTCACTTCCGTCGCTATTTGGCTCGATTCTTGTAATCGTTGTTCGGGACCACCGTCTCAGGTTTGCCGTAAACTCATCCTATGTCATTATGGATGTTGTGAGCTTTTGTTTGGTGTTTCGATCATGTATCGTGTATTTCGGATGTTTTGGGCCGTTTTGTAATTTCCTAAAGTTATGGGGTAATTACTATAGTTGTCGTTTTCCGAACCTTTAGGTAGTCGGAATCGTGTTTTTTAGTGCTTTGGCTCCAACTCGAACTCGTCGTGCGTGTGTCCTTTTCATCCGTTGTTTAATGTTGGGGTGCGTTGTTTTCAGCTAGGGCAGAATTCATCGTTTTCCAACTTTGAGTGCTGTTTGTACTACTGTCTGCACTCGTTAGCGCACGCTAGATTGGTTGTGTAGCGCATGCTAATTTCATTGAGTAGCGCACACTAACTTCGCTAGTAGCGCGCGCTAATGGTTCGAGTACAACAGTGGCAATATGCTGTTTCTGCTCTTTGGACGAGCAGTTTAGCGCAAGCTAAGTTTGTGGATTAGCGCACGTTATGGTTGAGGCTTAGCGCACACTAGGTGTATGGCAGCGCACGCTAATTCGGTATTCCAGTTGAGGCAAAATGTTTCTGTACTCTGGAGACGAATAGGTAGCGCACGCTATAGCTCGATAGCGCGCGCTATCGGGGAGGCTGTTAGCGCACGTTATTTACGTGTAGCACACGCTAACAGGTCAGAACCGTAGGTTCTTGTTGGGATAACAATCCCTATATCGAAATTGTCGGGATAACAATCCCTGTATCGAAAGTTTTGGCAGAATATTTTGACAATGTGCCAATCCAGCATACAGCAAACAGCTGCATCGAAATGCTGATCAACGGTGTCAACCTGTATCGAAGACTTCTCATAGTCCCAGCATACAGTGAATCAATCAATCATACAGCAAAGGAGTCTCATAAGACTAAGTATGGAAGCTGTCTCGAATCGACAATATAGCTATCATTCCATACAGTATCCAAAAAGGACAAGAAGGAATCTTTGTTATTCGCTAAAGTCAAAGTCCCGTTTAAGAAGATATATTTAAATACTAAAGGATAAAGTATTTAAATATTATGCCGTCAGAGATCTTCAAACAAAGCGCAAAATCCGGATTGTGTTTTATTCAAACACATCATCCCGTTGGAATGGACTTTTGCTCAACGGATCTATCTCAACGGATATATTCAAAGGCTATATATATCCCCAGACTTTGAAGATCAAGCACTGATAAATAGACGCACGAAATCAAATGAAGTTATCATCATATACATCTGAGCAAACATATCTCCTAAAGTTAGGGCTGGGACTTTTGGAACTGGGAACCGCAGAACCGATCCGAACCGCATCGGAACCGACGGTTCGGTTCGGTTCCTAGCAATAATTTTTTTTTTCGGTTCAGTTCGTACTGTTAGAATTCGGTTCAGTTCGGTTCGCGGTTCCTGTGTGTTTTAAAGAGGAACCGATCTGAACCGCAAGGAACCGTCCGAACCACACCGAACCGGGAAACCAACCCTCTGAATATAATATAATATAATATATTTTTATTAAACATATTTAATATAATATAAAATAATATAATATATTCTTAATAAATAAAAATATAATATAATATATTTCGTCCAAACCATATAAAATCAGTTCCGGTTCGGTTCCTGTGCGGTTCGGACAAAAAAACTGGAAAAACCGAACCGCGAAAAAACTATGCGGTTCGGTTCCAGTTCCTGTATTTTTCACCCAGGAACCGAAAAGTCCCAGGCCTACCTAAAGTATACTGCTATTTTGAAAGAAGAGATATACAAGTGCTCAAACCGTGAACAACATATTATCAGCTAAAAGCTCAGAAAGTCAAAACTGTTGTTCACACATTGTTCTATCCTTGAACAGAACCCATCAGCCCTGTGTGTACTGAGAAACCTTGCTAATCCTGAAATGTGCATGACGGACTTGCATTGAAGAGACGAATCATCAAAACTGTGTGTGAAGAAGCCAGTCAAAGTGAAAGCTTAAACCAATCTGTGTGAACGGTTGAAGGCTAAGATCATTATATCTATCTGTGTGAACGATATATTGATTAGGTTTGATTATAAATACGTAGTTGTATACGTAGTATTTATAATAAACATTTTCACTCCTGTGTGGAGGACCAGTGGACGTAGAGGGGTTTACCTCGAACCACTTTAATTACCGTGTCTTTTACCTTCTGCATTTACTGTTTTAATATTTGTGATTATTTTTAAGTATACACTTCATATCTAGTGGTTGTATTTACAGCAACTCACTTTAACAAGACTTCCGCTACGCACTCAAATTTGAAAATCATACAGCTTGTTGTTCGAAACACTTTCCAAGCTGTATCCTGTATACTTAGTGGCCAACAAGTGGTATCAGAGCGGTTGATTCTAAAAAGAATCAGTCGTATATTTGATTGAATCAGATCCTTAAATCACTTATTTTTGAAAAACAGTCTTTTTCTTTCTTACTCGCATATGGATTCATCATTGATCAATAAAGTTCCCAGATTTTCTATTAACGAATTTGATGATTGGAGAATTAGGATGGAGGCTCATCTTGCAGCAATGCACGAAGAGATGATTTTTGTCATACAGGATGGCCCCATAAAGATCATGAAGGTAAACCCGGCCCCAAGAATTGAAGGCCAGGCTCATTCAGATATGCTCGCGAAAGAGCGCGAACAATGGACTTCTGACGAAAGAAATCCCGCCAACCTCGACAATGTCGCGAAGAATGCGCTATTTGTCACTCTTGCAAAGGCACGTTCTCTAAGGTAAAGAGCTGCAAATCAGCCAAGGATATCTGGGATAAACTCAAGTTAATTTGTGAGGGAACTGAGCTCTCAAAAGAAAACAAGATTTTAAAATTAACTCAGCAATTTGAATCTTTCGAAATGAAACCAACTGAAACACTTGAGGAACTTGACCTCAGATTCACTGGCATTGTTGGTGAACTTGAAGCATTAGGCAAGATTTATACCCAAAGGGAGAAAAACCTAAAAATTTTCAGATCACTCCCTGCCCGATGGGACATTAAGACCACAACTATGCGTGTGTTGTGCAAGCTTAGAGAAATATCTACTTTTGATCTCTTCTCTGACCTCAAAGCATTTGAGTACAATATAGACAGGAGAGAGAAAGCTGAAGAATCTCCCGCCAGGACTACAGCCTTAGCCGCTGTATCCAACTGAAGACACAGCATGCCGAGCTCATCAAAGCCCACTCATAAGAATGCTGACAGCGACAACGACATACTGTCACTAGACGAAATGGCGCTCCTCATGCATAAGTTCAAGAAGTTTATCAAGCAGTCGGGAAAGACTCCATACAGGCCCAAGCCTGTATACAAGGTAAGTACTGAAACTTCCTCTGGTGATGCTAACCTATGTTATAATTGCAGGAAACCAGGGCATTATGCAAATAAATGTCCTCATCCCAAAGTTCAAAGGTTGCCGGAAGCCGAGCAACAAGAAAAGGATGAAAGAAGACGTGCTTGGAAAAACAAGCTCAAGGCCCTGATTGGTGAATCAGAAGCCTCCCCGCACCATAAAAGTCCGAAGAATGTCTTCAGGTAGTCACTGACAGTGATTCATCTGATGATGATTTCGAAGATAAAGCCTATATGTGCTTTATGGCCAAGGACATTCTGGAAGATGAAGATAGCGACGATGAGGTAAGCTCAACCTCAGCTATTCCTTTCAATGCATCTCATACTTTTGCAAACATGATGAATGAGTTTAAGAACATTCAAATGGCCCATGAGACATTGAAAAATGAAAATATACAGCTCCAACTTTCTAACTTAGAGCTGAAAGAAGAAAACGACTTGCTGAAAGTAAATTACGAAAATATGTCTGTTGATTGTGGAAACAGCAAAGTCGAGTATGAAAAACTCATGGAGAGCAATCATCAACTTGCTCATGAACTAAGTGAGACCAAATCTCATAGTGAAAGCAATACAAATGATTTTGTTCTGCTTCAAGCCAAAGTAAAAACTCTCGAAAAACGAGAAGGAGAACTTGAGACCATTCTGAAATCTTTCGAGAAATCATCTAGAAGAATAGAAGAAATTCTAAGCACTGGGCAACATGCTCATGATGAAAGTGGCTTAGGATACAGCTCATTTTCCAATAAAGGGAAAACTAGTACTGTGTTCGTCAGGGGTGTGGAACCCATTCCAGTATCAGAAGAAATTCCGAGTCCTGTGAAGGAACCCGTTGCACCGCAAAAAGCAAAAGCTGTCATTCCGCCACCACAGTCATATTCTAGACAGCGGAATCACCAGCCATTCAGACCTGTAAGGCATACCCAACAGAATGCTCCCCGAGCATATCAACAGCGCCAACAGCTGTTTAGAAAGAAAGCTGTATCCAAATATCAAAGGCCCGCACGGCAGTACTTTCAGTACAGCAGGCCCAGATATTGGATACAGGAGCCGTGTTGTCCCTCGTGAAAGCAAGTATCCTCACAGTATCAACAACGGCTTTGGGAATCCAACTGGAGACCCAGAAGGCAAGTTGTAAGGCCGAAGAAAATGGCTCCACCTCCAAGACGGCATTTGTACTGGACTAATAATAACCCTAAATTTTACATGCATAATAATTATCATGGTTATAGCAACTATGTACATGTCCCACGTAGAAATCACAACTACGGAACTAAACCATCCTACAGTAAACCTATTGCTGTCAGGAAAATCTGGGTACCTAAAGGCACTAACATCCATGGACCCAACAATCAAAGGGGACCTAAATCTACTTAATTTATTTGCATTCCGGACATTTTGGAGAAGGACATATGGTACTTAAATAGCGGATGTTCCCGGCACATGACAAGAGATAAAAGCAAGCTGTCAGATTACGTAGAAGGTCGCGGTCCAAAAGTGCGCTTCGGTGATAAATCTAAAGGAAGAACAAGAGGGAAAGGAAACCTGCATCGGAAAATTCAAAGTCACCAATGTAGCTTATGTTGAAGGCTTACAGTACAATCTACCTAGTATCAGCCAGTTCTGTGACAAGCGGTTCTCGGTGAAGTTCTATATAGATCACTGTAGAGTCAAGAACATCCTAACCAAAGAAGTTGTGCTCACAGGAAGCAGATAGGTAATATGTATATTGCTGACTGGATGCCTACGAGCTCCACAATTCCTTATTTTGCTGCCAAAGGCACTACAGATCTAAGCTGGCTATGGCACAAGAGGATGTCTCATGTCAACTTCAAGACTATCAACAAGCTTTCAAGACAGGGAATGGTTAATGTTTCATTCCAAAAAGACAGTGTATGTGGACCCTGTCAGAAAGGCAAGGAAATCAAGACCACCCTGAAGAGCAAATCCTACCTTTCCACACACAGAGTTTTGGAAATGCTACATATGGATATCTATGGTCCTGTAGACCCAGTAAGTTTGGGAGGTAAGAAATACTGTCTCGTTATTGTTGATGATTATTCAAGGTGTGCTTGGACAATTTTCCTAAGCAAGAAGAAGGAAACAACATCAAAGCTGCCCGAGCACCTGAGAAAGCTTCAAAATGAAAAAGGGTCGAGTATCGTGTCCATTCGTTCCGACAGAGGTACAGAATTCACTAACCGCTTTATAGAGCAATACTGTTCGGAAAATGGGATAAATCACGAATACTCAGCTGCCCGTACACCTCAACAAAATGGTGTTGCCGAGCGAAAGAACAGGACGCTGAAGGAAGCAACAAGGACAATGATTGCCGCAAGCAAGCTGCCACAGTGTTTCTGGGGCGAAGCCACCAATACAGCGTGCTATAAACAAAACCGTTGTATCATCAACAAGCATCACAACAAAATAGCATACGAGGTATGGAACAACAAAACTCCATTAGTTTCGTACTTTCACATATTTGCATGCAGGTGTTACGTTTTGAATAACGGTAAGGATCAACTTAGAACCTTCTATGAGAAATCGAATGAAGGGATATTTGTAGGATATTCCTCTGTTAGCAAAGCTTACAGAATCTTTAATAAAAGGAAGCTAACAATTGAAGAATCAGTTCATGTAGTGTTCGATGAACCTCACCATGATCCTACAGGAGTAGAAGACCTTTCTCAGAACATCCAACAACTTTCCATCGTTGATCCACCAATTCCTATAGAACCTGTCGTTGACCTAGAAATCAACCCCGCAGCTTTAAGAACTGACGTAGATGAAGCCGATGTTGTACAAGCTGAAGCCGAAACTATAGTAACTCAAGATATAGTACGGGACCCCGAATTAGAACCCGACAGGAGATGGTTGAAAGATCACCCGCAAGAGCTGATCATTGGAAATATTGATGCTGATGTTTCTACCCATAGGAGAATACAGAGTACACAAGGAAATGTACTATATGCGCAATAGGATCCCGAGTCAGATATATCTTCATTTCCTGAATGGAAATCTCTATCCGAGCTTAGAAGACTTAATATGTGCACTATTAATGTATTCTTAGCCCAATCCGAACATGTTTCTACCAAAGAAGCTTTCAACAACTCTCACTGGATTACTTCTATGGAAGAAGAGCTTAACGGTTTCGAAAGAAACAATGTATGGTATCTTGTACCCAGACCTACTCATCAATCAGTAATTGGAACCAAATGGGTATTTAGAAATAAGAAGGATAGAAATGGACTCATTATCAGGAATAAATCTCGACTAGTCGCCCAAGGCTATAGACAGGAATAAGGCATAGACTACGATGAGACATTTGCCCTTGTAGCCAGACTAGAAGCTATTAGGATATTTTTAGCCTTTGTCGGCCATAATAGCTTCATTGTATATCAAATGGACGTCAAAAGTGCATTCCTGAATGGAGACCTTGCTGAAGAAGTATATGTTGAACAACCACCAGGGTTTGTCAATCCGGAAGGCGAAGACCTAGTATACAGGATAAGGAAAGCGTTGTATGGACTTAAGCAAGCCCCTAGAGCATGGTATGAGACTCTGTCCCAGTATCTAACCGATAATGAATTCGAGAAAGGTGCTGTGGACAAGACCTTATTCAAAATACAGGAAGGTGATGACCTTCTAATGGTTCAAATATATGTAGACGATATAATATTTGGTTCAACTAACCTTGCTTTGTGTCAAAGGTTCTCTCATCTCATGCAAAGTAAATTTGAAATGAGTATAATGGGAGAACTTAGTTATTTCCTAGGATTGCAGGTAAAGCAATTGCCCACAGGAATTTTCATCAACCAGGAAAAATACAGCAAGAAGCTTCTCAACAAGTTTGGAATGAATACTTCCAAATCATCTTCAACACCCATGATCACTTCCGTGCAAATTAGTGCTAATGAAGCTGGAAATCCGGTTGATAAATCACTCTACAGGAAGCTTATTGGCTCACTCCTGTACCTAACGACTATCAGGACCGATATCCAGTTTGCTGTAGGAGTGTGTGCGCGATATCAAGTATCACCTAAAGAATCACACTTCGCAACAGCCAAACGAATCCTGAAATACGTCAAAGGAACAGTTGATGTAGGACTGTGGTATCCTAAAGAAGGCGGATTCGATTTAGTTGGCTACAACGACTCGAATATCGGAGGCTGCAAGCTAGATAGGAAGTGTACAAGTGGTACTTGTCACTTTCTTGGACCTAGACTTGTGTCTTGGTTTAGAAAGAAACAATTGGCAAACTCGCTTTCAACAGCTGAATCAGAATACTATGGTGCTGGTAGTTGTTGTATGCAGATTCTTTGGATGCAACAACAGCTGTCAGACTATAGAATTTAAGCCAAAGAAACGCCAATTATGTGCAATAGCACGAGTGCAATTGCTATCACTCACAACCCTGTATTGCACTCGCGTACCAAGCATATCAACATGAAGATCACTTCATTAGGAATCATGTTGAGAACAAGGATGTTCGGATGGAAAAAGTTCATACAGATATCCAGTTGGCCGACATCTTTACCAAGCATCTCGACACAGCAAGATTCTGCATGCTTCAACATGAATTGGGATTGCTACAGCCTAACTCCCTGTAAGTTTTAATGCTTTTACTCAGCAAATTGAGGGGGAATGATGTAAGACCCAAGAAATACATTATCCACCGTTAATTATCTGTACACTCAGTCTATCAGAACAACACTGTAGGAACAAAGCGATATGAATTATCCTACAGCTGATGTGTGCAATAATTAAGGGGGAATACAGTACGACCCAAGAATACATCATTCATCCGAAAGCTGCTGTATCGAATTGAAACCCGTATGTACCTTTTAAGGCGGAACACTGTATTTTCGCGGATACAACACATACTATGGAAAATCAATATTCAATTTATTTCTTTATTTTAATTATTTTTATGTCCACGTGCCCTATCATAATCATAAAGTTTTTGCATTAAATGCTTTACACTACATCTGGACATTGGTATCTTCAAAGCCGAGATGTTTCATATTATTATATTAATTTTACACCGCCGTTTCAGGCAATAAGGGTAATTTGATAAGTCAGAAGTGGGACCCACTCTTATTTTAAAATTAGATGGATAAGTTGTACCGGTTACACTCAGTCCATCGTGATCGTCCATTTTAAACAATGGTTCCCATCCCTTAAATCTGAGCATTCATTCTCTAAAAACCCTTCTTCACCGCCCACTATAAAAGGACTGTAAATGCCATTTGAGACTCTTTACGCTTTCTGCACATTGAACGAGTTCTTGAGCATATAGCCTACAAATCTTTCTATTCTTACCGCATTTCTCCTTGAAATCTCTTTATCTTTTCTTCGAGAATCATCAATGGCATCTTCTCAGACCTCTTCCATCTCTCTCAAGAAATCCTCCAACATCATCGACGGACGAATCTTTTCTAGATCTGTCGTGCTTGAACGTGTTCGTTCCGAAGGTGATGATGTCGAATCGATGGAATACATCATTACTAGGATTCATCAGCAAGGCCGCTATCGCCTTGGCAGTCACACAGCTGAATGATTTGATGTTCACCTGGTTGAGGAATTCTACCTAAATGCTGCTGTTCGTTTCCTTTTGCTTGCTCAGGGAGGACATGTTGCTGACATAACTGCTGTCATTCGCGGAGTCGAGATCCGTATTGACCAAGAGCTTCTTCAGAATATCTACAGGCTTCCCCCTGATGGCCTGACAATGGAAGATCTTGAGACCTTTGGGTCCCAATAACTCTTGACTGAATACTATGGGTTGTTCACCGGTTCAGCATCGGCTGAAACGGTTCACACCTCTTGCCATAAAAAACTCTTTTGTTTACCTTTTGTTTATTTACACGATTTCTGTTTCCGTGAGAACAGCACAGGTGCGTTCGAGATGTGCACTAATTTAAGTTTTAGGATGATGGTTGCAATCATGACCTGTGAAAAGGTCAACTGGTGTCAAATCATCCTCAAACGGTTGCAGGAAGAAGTTTTTAAGCCTGCCTGATAGCAGAAATCCTTTGGTTTGCTCTTGAATTACATTCTGACGAAATGCGGTGTTCCACAAGATGAAAGAGCAAAGAAGATCACTTCTCGGATTTATGTGGGAAGCATCAGACCCACCATTTTCAACAAAGGACCTCTGATTGCAAACAGACCCTTCGTCCGAAAATTGTCCCTATCTGCCGATCCAAGGGACATGTCTTCGAAGTATCATAGCGAAGAGACTTCAAGGAAGAGAAAGAGATCTCACAGCAAAACACCCGTTGCTGTTGAGAAGCCGAAAAGGAAGCCAAGGAGGCTTTCAAAAGTTAAGGCTACAGAAATCTCCAAGGATGCTCCTTCAATGGCCCAACCCACTGTATCGACACCCTAGGGCGCAACCCCTACGGAAGAGATGACTGCTACTGCCGCGACAGCAGATCCCGAGCCTTTTGTGGCTATGACGGATGCTCAGACATCTGCCAACTTTCAAGACTCTGGCGAGTCGGCTGCCACTTTGGAGCCAAAAGCTACTTGTCCTATTCGGTATTCCACACCCGTTAAGGATCCATCTCCCATCAGGGTACCAACCCCTGTAAGGGATCCCTCTCCGATACAGGATCCCATACCTGTCGAGGAACCCGTGCATACAGCGAACCCAAGCGTTGTACGCAGTCCCTCCCCAGACACCATTATCAATAAGACTTTGCTCTCTATGCAGATAGAGCAAGCTTATGATCGCTTCGTACAATGGAAAGCCTACAGGCTCGCTCCATACAGCAAACTGTACAACTAGAGCGATTGGTGCGAAGAAGAACGATTTCTTTTGGAAGTGACAGACTCACCAGATGTTGAAGTCCTGATCCAGTGGGACAACCTAATCTGCAAAGAGTTGATCACGAGCCACCTGATGGACAAAGCAGATGCCCATCAGAAAGGAAAAGCTAAATCCGGCGATCAAGCTCCCGAAAGTCCAAAATCAAATCACGACTCGGACTATGATGACGATGCCCTTCAGGCTGGTCTAAGAATGAGTCGCGAGGAATCTGAATCTCAGATGGGTGCAGGAACTTCTGGTCAACACCAAACTCCTCCCCATCAACAAGACTATGTTCCCAACAGCGAGGATTCAGTCCCTCTTGTAGTGGAGGAACAACCGGCTACCCAACAGGCACCCGAGCTTGTCGCCGCCCAAGATGAAGAAGAACCCAACGCCATCCCACATGAGGAATCAGTCCCTCTGCCGGATCAGGCATAAGCTGAGAGACAGTAGGAGGAATCAGTCCCCCCTATACCTTTGTCTTCAGAACCCACTGCCGAACGAGAGAAATCACCAACCCCTGTCACCGAGCCAACCTCTGATGCTCCCGAAACCTCAACTGTCTTGGAATCCGACGACGGTATAAAACCTGAGGATGTCCAACTCAATTCACATCCCAATATGAACTTGAGACGGTTGAATGGAGTTGAAGATTTTGCCCAGCCATACTCTCATAGGACTGCCACAAGGAAAGAGCGATTACATGCTCTTGGCCTTCAAACAGCTTTCATCTAGGACGCCGTCAACGCCCTGTATTCTATCGAAAAAGCTATTGATTAGATGCACCAATCAGCCATTGAAGAGATGACAGCACGAAGTTTCCCGAGTGGAAGAAGCCTTCAGAATCTTGCCATCAGTCTTCAAGCAGGCCCTAATCCAATTGCAAGAACGACAAGAGCAGATCCTGAGAGAAGAACAATCCAAGCTACGCGTGTCCGAGGCCAAGACAGCATCAGCTATGATTGAATCCGGTTCCCAGCTCCGATCCCACGACAAGAAAATTTAAGATATGTCACAGGTGCTCACCTCCCTGGTTGAGAAAATGACAAGTTTTGAGACGAAACAGGATGCTGCTATGCAAATACTGGAACGCCTTGATGAGAAGGTGTCATACCTTGATGACGCCAAAAAGGGGGAAGAAGCAAGGGAGGCTGCTAGGAGAACAAGGCTTGAGCAAGAGAAAGAAATGCTAGCTCCTTTTGAAGACAGCATCACTGCTAATATTGCCCATATTTCATCTCCAAACGTTATAATACAGGGAGATCGCCCAGAATTCCAGGACCCTAAGTTTCTTTGGAAGAACCTCATTCGAAAACCGCAAGCTATGAACCTCCTGGCCAACCGACAGCCTACTGCAGAAGAGATCAAGAACTCGAGGAGGAATGAACTGCTAAGATACTTTGTTGTTCTTATCAGGGGATCCTCAATTTTCAATAGATGCAGGACGGTACAGGAAGCTGCAGAGGAGTTTAAGAAGAGGTTGGAGGATGGACCACTCCCGCTACAGCCGCAGATGAAGTCTAAGCATAGACAAGGTGACTTGGTTACCCATCCAGATGATTGGATCTTAGTCTTCGATAAGTCGTATGAAGGACGACCCTTATATCTGAATCGAGATAGGAAAGCTCATCAGAACTGGTTGAAAAATACCAAGAATGACCCCAAAAGTCCGTGGAGACACTCAGATTACAGGAGTTAAACTCCTTGTTGTATTATTTTATAATTTAATTTTCAAAAGAGCAAAATATTGTACTCTTTGTTTCAATATCAATAAAATATTTGCCTGTATTGAAAGATTACAACTCGTAATCTACTGTGTTCTTGTATGTTTACAAACACTTAATTTATTCTTGCTGTATACAAATATGAAACTTGTTTTAATACATAAGCTGTAAGAACTTGTCTGCGAACAGTTCATAGTTTAAGTTGTATGTGTCTAGAATATAATGTAAGATTGTGCCTGCGCGCCAATCATAAGTTTAAAGATGTAATACTCTTTTGATAAAATCTGAACTTGCCTGCGAGCAGTTCTTAGACTAGGCTAATTGCTGAAGGCCAGAAAATTCGAACAGAAGACCAAGAAGTTTGCCCTCCTTCAAGATGCTAAGTGTCAAAGTTTTGGCATCATCAACGATGTTTGGATAACATCAAAAGGTTTTAAAAGGAAGACTTGGAAAGACTTGGCAAATTATCAAAAAGAGGGAAATTGTTGGGATAACAATCCCTGTATCGAAATTGTCGGGATAACAATCCCTGTATCCAAAGTTTTGACAGAATGTTTTGACAGTGTGCCAATCCAAAGATACAAATAATCAGACGTAAATGCTGATCAAAGGTGTCAACCTGTATCGAAGACTTCTCATAGTCCCAGCATACAGTGAATCAATCAATCATACAGCAAAGGAGTCTCATAAGACTAAGTATGGAAGCTGTCTCGAATCGACAATACAGCTATCATTCCATACAGTATCCAAACAGGACAAGAAAAATCTTTGTTATTCGCTAAAGTCAAAGTCCCGTTTAAGAAGATATATTTAAATACTAAAGGATAAAGTATTTAAATATTATGCCGTCAGAGATCTTCAAACAAAGCGCAAAATCCGGATCGTGTTTTATTCAAACACATCATCCCGTTGGAACGGACTTTTGCTCAACAGATCTATCTCAATGGATATATTCAAGAAGGCTATATATATCCCCAGACTTTGAAGATCAAGCACTGATAAACAGACACACGAAATCAAACGAAGTTATCATCATATACATCTGAGCAAACATATCTCCTAAAGCATACTGCTATTCCGAAAGAAGAGATATACAAGTGCTCAAACCGTGAACAACATATTATCAGCTAAAAGATCATAAAGTCAAAGCTGTTGTTCAAACATTGTTCTATCCTTGAACATAACCCATCAGCCCTGTGTGGACTGAGAAACCTTGCTAATCCTGAACTGTGTGTGACAGACTTGCATTGAAGAGATGAAACTTCGGAACTATGTGTGAAGAAGCTAGTCAAAGTGAAAGCTTAAACTAATCTGTGTGAACGGTTGAAGGCTAAGATCATTATATCAATCTGTGTGAACGATATATTGATTAGGTTTGATTATAAATACATAGTTGTGTACGTAGTATTTATAATAAACATTTTCACTCCTATGTGGAGGACCAGTGGACGTAGAGGGGTTTACCTCGAACCACTTTAATTACCGTGTCTTTTACCTTCTGCATTTACTGTTTTAATATTTGTGATTATTTTTAAGTATACACTTCATATCTAGTTGTTGTATTTACAGCAACTCACTTTAACAAGACTTCCGCTACGCACTCAGATTTGAAAACCCTACAGCTTGTTGTTTAAAACACTTTCCAAGCTGTATCCTGTATAGTTAGTGGCCAACAGTTATGGACCAGGTTTGGCTGGTTAGCGTGCGCTAACCATAAGCTGTTAGCGCATGCTAAACCGTCTGGTTATATATACCCGAGAGTTGATGCAGACGCATCCATTTCTCACTTCCTCCACGGCTGTGGGAGATCTAGGCGATTCTTGGACAAATTCCAGGCGATTCGAAGTCTTGTAACTCCAAGCTATCATCTTTCTTTAGTTCTTGGTATATATTAACAACACCATCCTTTGTTCTTCCTCTCCGATCCGAGATAAACTCTTAGAACCCTATCTTTAGGTAAATTGGGGGTTTTAGAGTATTTGTCCGATTTGCTTCGTGTTGTTGATTAATTCATGTTGTATATGATTAATCCTTGTGTATCCCTTGTTTCTCCTACGATTTCATGGTAAAGTTCATGGTATTTGTGAAATCGAGAGGGTTCGGTTGCGACTTGCCCTCGTTGTTGTTTTTGTACGAATTTACATGAATCGTAGGTGAGTTTTCGGGTGCATTTCCTTTTCATACTCGTATAGAATTGGTTGTGATTGTATTCTTCGAATTTTAAGGTTCGTGGTCGTCGATTCCTAGCAAGCATAGTTGATTTTCCCGTTCATTTCGTCGTTAATATTCTCAAGACAAGTATTCTTGTGAAACCCTTATGCTTAACATGAAGTGGTAATGTATATGTGTGTGATTTGCTCACTCCGGGAGGGTCTAAAAGGGCCTTGGAGGAATTTGTGATTTCGCTCCTGATTCACGAGCTTGTTTGGATAGCCAGTCCGGCAGGGTCCATAGAGGCCTCGGATGGGACCAGTGGTTTAGCCCCGGTCCTAGGCGAGTCATGTGCGAGATTTTTAACTATGGCCAGTCCAGGAGGGTCCATAGAGGCCTCGGATGGGACCAGTGGTTTAACCCCGGTCCTAGACAAGTTTTCAACTGTGATTGCTGACTGTTTGTTTTTCGGTAAAAGACATGTCTTGTTTTGGTTTTGATACGATTTGATGCATGTACTATGAAATGTATAAGCGAATGGTTTGCATTGATTACTTGTACTAGCATAATTGCTATCCCCTTTGGGGACCCGTTTAGGAAAATTCGTGTTATGAATTTCAGGTTGTGTTCAGCCGGTCGAGCGGGCACTGGAGTAGTACGAGGATGCTGGCCAGGGTTGTTGACGTGTGCAATTTAGTCCCTTCATTTCAGTTGTCCATTTTAAAACGTTTGTTTTTCAAACTTGTAAACTGATAGATGGTACTCGCCAGTACTTATGCATTTTAAATTTTATAGATGGATTGTATACTAAATTTCATGTGTGATTTTCGATGATGTCTAGTTTACCGGTTGTACCAGATGTTTCATTTTAATTTGCGTCTTGGTGATGTGTGTTTTCTCGCTAACCGAGATGGTTAGACGAGTGATATAAATTAGTTAGCCTGGTGGATCCCACGTAGGAGTACACGGAGCTGTAATATACCCTGAATATCTTGGATGTGTTATAGAAAATGGTATCGAAGCACTAGGTTTATGGATACCTAGGCTTGTCGGTTAATTGGGTCTTATTGTGTTTCATTTTGCACATCGTCATCACGCTGCCATCATCTCGGTACTTCCAGTGTTCGTAAGTTTTTCTTACTCCATTATTTTGTTTTCTCGTATCGTACTTCCGTTTCTTGAACTGTGATTGTTTCCCTCTCGTACTTATCATCGAGTTGCTTTTACTACCTTTTATCTCCAGTATTGATACTGGGAGAGGTCGAGGTAGAGGTCATGGTCGTGGTCGTGGACGCGGCCGGGGACGTGGGGCAGCCAGTGGGGCGGCCACGTCATACTCTTCTGGAGCCGGCAGTACTGATGGCCGTCAAAGCCATGCTGCTCCTCAAAATGGTGCAGACGGTAATGGCGCCGACTTTGGTGTTGCAGCTGTGATGCAACAAATGGTGAACCAAATGGCTGTGATAGCCCATGCGGTTCAAAACCTGGATCTGGCTCGTACTGCTCAGGCCAGAATAGATCATTGGCTTCAGGATGTCACCAAGATGCATCCTTCTCAATTTTCTGGGGTTTCAGACCCGATTGGCTAGGAGAGGTGGATCAAAGAAATGTCCAAGATCTTTGTTGCCACTAATTATCCTGAGGATCTCAAGGTCCCAATCGCCCAGTATTTTCTCACTGGGTATGCTACTGATTGGTGGGAGGCTGTCGGGCCTCAGGATCATGATTCTTCGTGGGCCGAGTTTAGAGACCTTATAGAAGCTGAGTACTGTCCGTGGCTAGTTCGCCAGGCATGGGTCCATGCTTTTTACGATGCTCAGCCTCGAGATATTCCAGTTTCTCAGGCCATTGCAGATTTCAACAAGGAATTGGGCTTCGTGAAGGCCCAGGTTAAGGAGGAAAGTGACAAGATTTGCCACTTTTCTAAGCGAATGAAACCGAGAATTCGTGATTACATGTCTGGGATCGCCTGCACCACCCTAAAGTTCTATCAGAGTAGAGTTCTTGCTTATGATATGTCCTTAACGGACAGTGAGGCGGATCGAGAAAGTAAAAAACAGCCATCGGTAACTTTTCGGGTCACAAGGGCGGAGTTTAGCAGAAGCCTCAGTCTGCTAACGTTCCAGCAGGCAGATCAGATCGTTTTTTTGGGGGCTTCCGAGGTGCTACTAGTACCCCCACTCGAGAGATTAGATGTTTTAACTGTGGCCATCCATGCCATAGGAACTGGGAGTATCCGCATCCGCTGTTGACTTGTCATACTTGTGGTCAGTCGGGCCGCAAAGCTTCTTTTTGTTGACTCAAAATGTATTTTGATGATTATTCCATTCAAAACATTTAATTAGAACAATCTCAGATCGATACTATTTTGAAGGAGCCAAATAAAGCTAGCGCACGCTACTCATCTTATAGTAGCGCACGCTATCGGGATATACATATACAGCCCAGACAAGTCAGCTGCAGCCAAGTGAAGTCGCCTGATAGATAGCGCACGCAAGCTATTCAATGTTAGCGCACGCTAAGTAACTACAGTTAGCGCACGCTATACAGTAAATAATAACGCACGCTATCGTATTATTCCAGAGGTCAGTGAAGTTTGGAAGGAAATCAGAAATGGATGTTGAGCACGCTACACATATCATCTTACGTACGCTAAAGCAAGGATATAGCGCACGTTACTGATCAGCTCTTGCGCACGTTACCGATATCACGGTCAGTAGTCCAGTAGCTACTGGACTCAATATGTTAAGGCCTTTACGTACGCTACACAGGGTAACGTACGTTAATGAAAGAAACTAGTAGCGCACGCTAAGGTATAGGCATTAGCGCACGCTAAAAGGAGTCAGCATATTACCGTTTGATTTTCTACCGTTGGAAGGCACGAGTCAATGTAGATCCGGAAAATCTGGAAAAGTTGGATTTAATTAATGCTAGCGCACGCTATGCATATTTGCTAGCGCACGCTAATCGCAAATCTAACCGTTGGAGAGACAATCTGACATTTTCAAAGTCAAGATTGAAGACTTGTTGACCAGACGTTAACGCACGCTACCAATACATGACTAGCGCACGCTAGCCATGGTATTTTACCGTTGCAACAGTCTTTGTGACCGTTCAGAGATTCCAAGTCAAAAACCGATAGCGCACGCTACAGGCCAATATTAGCGCACGCTAATAATATGTTTTTCAGCATTTGAAGGATGGCTCTCACATATAAATACCCGAAGGACTTGGGTATCAAACACACAACTTCAAGCATTCAAGCATACAAGCATACAAGCAATCAAAGCATACTTGAGCTCAGTTTTATATCTTTTATTGCATTTCAAGTTGTGAGAAAAGAAAGATACAAGAGTGATTTTCATTGTAATATCTACTATTCTTTGTATTCTTTCATTTGATTGTAAGTGTTGCATCACTTACACTTGAGCGTAAAAGAAACGAATCAAGAGTCACTAATCCGGTGTTATTAGGATCTTTGATCCGGAATTGTTAGGATTATACTCCCATATTCGTATAGTGAGGATTATCTAGTTCCTATAGAACACTAGATAAACAAACATTTATATTGAGGGAGAGGTTGAGCTTGGACCGATAGAAGACAAGCGATTGTAACGGTTGTGAACTCGGACCGATAGAAGACGAGTCAAGATTGTGGTTGCTCTTAAGCCAATAGAAAAAGAAAGTCGGAGAGAGGACGTAGGCAAGTTGCCGAACCTCTATAAATTCTTGAGTCTTTAAATTCCGCATTATTTTCTATTTATTCGCAAGAAATTTCGGTATTCCGCATTCCCACTATTCAACCCCCCTTCTAGTGGTGAATTTATCTCTTCAGTTAGTATCAGAGCGGGTCTCTTTTTAAAGGTTTAACCACCTAAGAGAAAAAGATCCGCAAATGGCACTTCTTGGCCAAATTGAAGGAAATGCTCTCAACCGTCCTCCTTTCTTCGACGGTTCCAATTTCATGACGTGGAAAAAGAAGATGGCGATCTTCGTTCAAGCCTACGATATTGAAATCTGGAAAGTTATTGCTCTTGGTCCTAAACTTGCTAAGAAAGAGGATGGATCGTTGAAAAAGATCGAAGAATTGAACGACGAGGATTGGAGAAACACGCACGTCAACTCATGAGCTACTCAACTTCTCTATTGCGCTCTTAATCCCGAAGAACTCAATAGGATATCGTCCTATGAAAGTGCAAAAGAAATTTGGGAAATTCTCGAAGTCACTCATGAGGGAACCACCCAAGTCAAGGAGACCAAAATCAACATGTTACTCCATGACTACGAATTATTTTCCATGAAAGACGAGGAAACGATTACAAATATTTTGGATCGATTTTCGGCTATAACAAATGGTCTTGCATCTTTTGGAAAGCCTATATCGAGCAGCGACAAAGCTAAGAAAATTCTTCGATCGTTGCCACGAGAATGGGATGCCACGGTCACCGCGATCATGGAGTCCAAAGATCTCAACAAGCTCGAATTTAGTGCCCTCATCGGGTCACTCATCAATTATGAGATCGTTCTCAAGTCTAGAGGCACAAAACTAAAGCCTCGGGAAAGAGTAGTCGCATTCAATGTTGATAGCGACGTTGAGGAAGATGTTCCCGAAGATGAAGACGACGAGGAACTCGCTCTCTATGCCAAAAACTTTAGAAGGTATAAAAACCTAATTCAAAAGAGGCGAAGTTTTCTTGGCCGGGATGACAAACCGGAGCAAAAGAAGAGTGGCTATACTCCCATCAAGAAGTTCGACAATAATTGTCGGAAATGTGGTCAAGCTGGTCACTATGCTAAAGAATGCCGAGGATCCTCTTCAAAACCTCAAATGGAAAGATTCAAAAAGAAGGAGGTCCTAATCGCTTCTTGGAGTGATGACGAGGAGGAGATTGAAAGATCTCTAGACGCAAATCTTGCATTCATGGCCCTCGACTCCGAAAGTAATATCGAGGTAAGCTCTAAACTCAATGATGACGAATATGACTCTTTTGATTTTTTTGATTCACAAGAAGTACATCATGATGATGAGTTGTTGAGTGCGTTTGAATCATTAAATACGGAGTATGACGAGATGGTTAAATTAAACATATCTTTAAAGAGAAAAATAAAATCTCTAGAACTCGAAAATTCCTCTCTTCAAAACAAGGGCAAAACTATTGAAATCGACCATACATCATGTCTTGAAAAAGAAAATGTTTTGAAAATCGAATTAACAAAAACTCAAAAGGAGCTAAAATATATTTTGAACAAATTTACTCTCGGAAACGAGAAATTCAAAAGGCTCCTATCTATTCAAAAATCGCCCTTGCTCAAACACGGTCTTGGTTTCGATCCTTTTAAACGGGAACAATCCCTTATCAACCTTGACAAAATAAAGAAAACCGAAACCGAGAACTCAAAAGACCCTTTCAAACGAGTTCACAATGTTAATGCTCATTCAAAGTTAAGAACTATCAAAGTTAAGCAAATATGGGTTCCTAAAGGGACAATTGTTCCGAATGCTATAAGCATAGTTAACTTTGGAGGACCCAAACGGGCTTGGGTACCAAAACAACCGAGAAATTCTACTTTTGTAGGTACCGTCACCAAGGAAAAACAAGTGGTACATTGATAGCGGATGCTCAAGGCACATGTGCGGTTCCGAGGACTTATTTGAAGACCTCGAATATCAAGATCAAGGACATGTGACCTTTGGAGATAATCAAAAGGGAAAAATCAAAGGAATCGGCAAAGTCGGTAAGGAACCTTCTCCCTCTATCAACAAAGTACTATTTGTTGAAGGTTTGCATCATAATCTCCTTAGCGTTTCGCAACTTTGTGATGAAGGTTTTAAAATTCTATTTGAGCAAACACATTGCACGGCATTTAGAAATAATAAAATTGCATTCATTGGTTTGAGATGTGGAAACATCTATATTGTTGATCTTAACGATAAAAATTCATTCAATGAAAAATGTCTTATTACCTTGGATGACAATGCATATTTATGGCATCGAAAATTGGGGCATACTTCTTTACCTATTATTTCTATTTTATCTAGACACGACCTTGTTCGTGGATTGCCCAAACTCAAGTTTGATACAAAGCATTTGTGTGAATCATGCATAAAAGGGAAACATACTCGAGAATCGTTTAAACCAAAATTCGAGGTTTCCACTAGTCGAGTTCTTGAACTCGTGCATATGGATTTGATTGGACCATCTAGACATGTTAGTTTAAATGGTAAACTTTACACTTTGGTTATTGTTGATGATTTCTCTCGATTTACTTGGGTTAGATTTTTAGCACATAAAGATGATGCATTTTCGGAGTTTTCTAAATGGTGTCGTTTGGTATCAAATGAGAAAAATCTCTCCATAATCTCTATTCGCACCGATCACGGAGGTGAATTTGATTGCACCCCGTTTGAACTTTTATGTGATAAATACGGTATTAATCACAATTTTTCGGCTCCTAGAACGCCTCAACAAAATGGAGTTGTTGAAAGGAAAAACCGATCTTTGGAAGAAATGTCGAGGACAATGCTTAATGAATACTCTCTTCAACGATACTTTTGGGCCGAAGCAATTTTTACGGCATGCTATGTGATTAACCGGGTTCATGTTCGTAGAACTCATCTTAAAACCCCGTATGAATTATGGAAGGGCAAAAAGCCCAATATTGCTTATTTTTATCCTTTTGGTTGCAATGTATTTATTTTGAACAACGGCAAGGATAACTTGGGCAAGTTTGATGCCAAATCCGACTCCAGAATATTTCTTGGTTATTGTACTAATAGCAAAGCATATCGTGTTTATAATATTAGAACGAATAAAGTTGAAGAGTCCATACATGTTAAATTCAACAATATGATCTCACCCCCGAGAAAGGTAGAATATTTTGATGATGCAGGTGCTTTTCCGGATCCCTCACCCGAAGTGAAGAAAATTTCGGAAATCGAAACGAACACAATCGTTGATTTACCGAAAGATTGGAGGCACATAAAAGACCATCCGAAGGACCTCATGATTGGAAACATTGAAGACGGTGTTCAAACCCGAAGGAGAACCACCGAATTTATGGCTCATTGTGCTTTTGTATCCGAAATAGTTTCCAAGAATATATCCGAAGCTCTCGATGATGAAAGTTGGGTGATGGCAATGCAAGAGGAGCTTGTGCAATTCAAGCACAATAATGTATGGAATTTAGTTCCCGCGCCTAAAGATAAAACAATTATCGGAACTAAATGGGTGCATAAAATCAAGAGTGACGAAGACGGCTATCCTATTCGAAATAAATCTCGTTTGGTCGCTCAAGGATATAATCAAGAAGAAGGTCTTGATTACGAAGAAAGTTTTGCTCCCGTGGCTCGACTCGAAGCCATTCGCTTGCTTTGTGCATTTGCCGCCCATAAGAAGATTAAACTATTTCAAATGGATGTGAAAAGTGCATTCTTGAATGATTTCATTCAAGAAGAAGTCTACGTCAAGCAACCTCCCGGTTTTGAAGACCATAAATTTCCGGATCATGTCTACAAGCTCAACAAGGCACTCTACGGGTTTAAGCAAGCACCCCGAGCATGGTATGATCGTTTAAGTCAATTTTTAATTGCAAATAATTATAAAAGAGGCAAAGTCGATAATACCTTGTTTGTTAAAATACTAAATGATGATATACTTGTTTGCCAAATCTACGTTGATGACATTGTATTTGGAGCTACTAATGAATCCTTGTGCCAAGACTTTTCTAATCTTATGAAAGGAGAATTCGAAATGAGTATGATGGGAGAATTAACATTCTTCCTCGGACTTCAAATCAAACAATGCGAAGATGGAATTTTTATCCATCAAACGAAGTACTCAAACGACCTCCTCAAGAAATTCAATATGGAAAGTAGCAAGGTGATATCTACGCCAATGTCTTCATCATTAAAGCTTGAGAAAGATGAAAATGGCAAATCCGTAGATCAAAAATTATATCGAGGTATGATCGGATCTTTGTTATATTTGACTGCATCTAGGCCAGATATAATATTTGCTACATGTTTATGTGCTCGATTCCAAGCTAATCCCAAGGAATCACATTTAATTGCTTGTAAACGCATTTTTCGATACTTGAAAGGAACTATTGGACTAGGTCTATGGTATCCTTCTTGCCAGGATTTTAATTTAATTGCCTATAGTGATGCCGATTTCAGCGGATGCAAAATTGACAAAAAGAGTACTAGTGGTACATGTCATTTTGTTGGATCATGTTTAATATCCTGGGGAAGTAAAAAGCAAACCAGTGTAGCATTGTCTACAGCTGAGGCCGAATATGTCGCTGCAGGGAGCGCCTGCGCTCAAGTGTTATGGATTAAAAATCAACTCCGCGACTACGGCATACATTTTGAAAATACCCCTATCCTATGTGATAACACTAGTGCAATTAATCTGAGCAAAAATCCTGTGTTGCATAGTAGAACCAAACATATAGATATTAGACATCATTTTTTACGTGATCATGTTCAGAAAAAAGACATCTGTTTAATTTTTGTCGGGACGAAGGATCAACTTGCTGACATTTTTACAAAACCTCTTCCCGAAGAATCATTTAATTCCATTCGCTTACAACTTGGCATGAGACATGTAGACAATTTTTGAAATAAGCTTACTACTCAAAATATCAAAATCCTTGATTCGGATCACTCCCTAGCGCGCGCTAGCTTCATTTTCTTAACGCGCACTAAAATTTGCTTTCGATAGCGTACGCTAAACCTTACTTCCTTGCGTACGCTAAATAAAATTTTTCAAACTCCATTCTAGCTACTGGACAGTCCAGTAAGCCTTTCATTTCTTACCTAACGTACGCTAATTCTATAAGCCTAGCGTACGCTAACTAAAAGTTAGTTGACTATATATATGCCGTACTACCGAGGCACACAAACACACTTCCTAACGTACGCAATCGACAGAACATTCCCGTCTTGCAAAAACCCTAGCCGCTAATCGGATTCTTCAAACCTCTTCAAACTTCAATTCCTTCTCCGATTAATGTCGAGCAAGAACCGAACAGCCATGGTAAAAAAATACAATAATCTCAAACGTCCTCTCAAGGCCCAATTTGATGCGAATCGTTTCATCTCCTCCACCACCTCGAGGGTTTTCTTTGACATTCTACCACAAGAACACATCACCGACTGTTACTTCTTCAATCTCTCAAGTGTGGAACGGGTAAATGTCGATATTTCCAACTTCTTCTCTTCGCTTGGAATTGCCCATTTTGTCGAATGCAAAAATCCCATTTTCCCTGAACTCGTCCGAGAGTTCTATGCCAATCTCCATGTGGCCGAAAGTGAAGGGTCTTCATCCCTTGTTTTAGGAAGTCTTGTCGGAGGAACTCGGGTGAAAATTTCTTCAGATGTTTTGTATCAAATTTTTGGTTTACCCTGTGACGGTTTTGTTTGTACTGGAAAATATTTGGCCGATGATAATGAAGTCGGGGAAATAGATGTCAAAGAGTTTCTTAGCTCAAAGGCCGTTATTGACATAACGGATGACTTTTTCGAAAACAACGATTTTGGGGTCAATATTCGCCTGCTTCTGGTAGCTCTCACAAAATGCTTAATGCCGAAGGTGAATTCCCAGCACAAACTAGTGGGAGTCGACAAGCAAGTGGTGTATCGAGTTCTCAATGACGATAAAGTTAATTTTGCCGATATCATCATCAGCTGGATGAAGGTGAAGGGCGACCTGTTTCGGTCGAAAAACTACGCATCTCGTTCTCGCAAGGCTGGAATGCCTTATGGCTCAATTCTCACGGCCATATTCAGCTCTCACCAAGTCGACTTGTCGAAAGACAAGGCAGTCCCCGTCTCTCTTGGTCATGAGATCTCGGACGCTTCGCTTAAGGCTATGCACTATGTCCGGACGTCCAATAGAGGCTGGATCCTATTTCTGTACCTTCGCGACGACGACCAGGTGGAGAAAGGGTCGCGGATGCCTACTGCAGAGGAGAAAATCACTCGCCGGGGACCTCATACTCTTCGATAAATGCAAACCGGGGAGTTCGTGAGGAAGCCTACTTCGAAAGGAAAATGCCCTATGAGAGATGTGGTCACGGAGGAAGAGGAAAGCGACCTTTGTGCTCGGATGCGGGGCATCGAGACCTCTCAGGATGAAATTCGAGAGGATGTTCGGGCTCTACGTTCGGAAGTCCGGGAAGTGCGCGGGTTGATATCCAATTTCATCCGTTTCACACACCCTTCGTTCCCTTTCCCCTCGTCTTCTTCTGACCCTTAGATTTGAGGATTTTTGATGTTTGGTTGTAGAATCTTGTTGTTCGAACAATCTTTATGTTTCATGTCATGAAAACTCGTTGTATTACTTGCATTTTATCTTAATGATATTCGCATTTCACTTCATTTGGCATTTGTTGTTTACAAGTATTGTTGTTTACACTTTGAATAATGGCATTTTCATTAATATTTGTTATAATGCAACAATTCAGGGGGAGTTCCTTTTTGTTTATGTCAAAAAGGGGGAGAATACTCCAAACACCAAAATATACTAATATATCGAACATGTTTACCTTGATTCGAATCATTTCAAAATGTTTTTGCAGGTATTAATTAAATGTTTTGACATCATCAAAAAGGGGGAGATTGTTGACTCAAAATGTATTTTGATGATTATTCCATTCAAAACATTTAATTAGAACAATCTCAGATCGATACTATTTTGAAGGAGCCAGATAAAGCTAGCGCACGCTACTCATCTTATAGTAGCGCACGCTATCGGGATATACATATACAGCCCAGACAAGTCAGCTGCAGCCAAGTGAAGTCGCCTGATAGATAGCGCACGCAAGCTATTCAATGTTAGCGCACGCTAAGTAACTACAGTTAGCGCACGCTATACAGTAAATAATAACGCACGCTATCGTATTATTCCAGAGGTCAGTAAAGTTTGGAAGGAAATCAGAAATGGATGTTGAGCACGCTACACATATCATCTTACGTACGCTAAAGCAAGGATATAGCGCACGTTACTGATCAGCTCTTGCGCACGCTACCGATATCACGGTCAGTAGTCCAGTAGCTACTGGACTCAATATGTTAAGGCCTTTACGTACGCTACACAGGGTAACGTACGTTAATGAAAGAAACTAGTAGCGCACGCTAAGGTATAGGCATTAGCGCACGCTAAAAGGAGTCAGCATATTACCGTTTGATTTTCTACCGTTGGAAGGCACGAGTCAATGTAGATCCGGAAAATCTGGAAAAGTTGGATTTAATTAATGCTAGCGCACGCTATGCATATTTGCTAGCGCACGCTGATCGCAAATCTAACCGTTGGATAAAGAGTCGTTGGAGAGACAATCAGACATTTTCAAAGTCAAGATTGAAGACTTGTTGACCAGACGTTAACGCACGCTACCAATACATGACTAGCGCACGCTAGCCATGGTATTTTACCGTTGCAACAGTCTTTATGACCGTTCAGAGATTCCAAGTCAAAAACCGATAGCGCACGCTACAGGCCAACATTAGCGCACGCTAATAATATGTTTTTCAGCATTTGAAGGATGGCTCTCACCTATAAATACCCGAAGGACTTGGGTATCAAACACACAACTTCAAGCATTCAAGCATACAAGCATACAAGCAATCAAAGCATACTTGAGCTCAGTTTTATATCTTTTATTGCATTTCAAGTTGTGAGAAAAGAAAGATACAAGAGTGATTTTCATTGTAATATCTACTATTCTTTGTATTCTTTCATTTGATTGTAAGTGTTGCATCACTTACACTTGAGCGTAAAAGAAACGAATCAAGAGTCACTAATCCGGTGTTATTAGGATATTTGATCCGGCATTGTTAGGATTATACTCCCATATTCGTATAGTGAGGATTATCTAGTTCCTATAGAACACTAGATAAACAAACATTTATATGGAGGGAGAGGTTGAGCTTGGACCGATAGAAGACAAGCGATTGTAACAGTTGTGAACTCGGACCGATAGAAGATGAGTCAAGATTGTGGTTGCTCTTAAGCCAATAGAAAAAGAAAGTCGGAGAGAGGACGTAGGCAAGTTGCCGAACCTCTATAAATTCTTGAGTCTTTAAATTCCGCATTATTTTCTATTTATTCGCAAGAAATTTTGGTATTCGGCATTCCCACTATTCAACCCCCTTATAGTGGTGAAATTATCTCTTCACTTTTTGTGATCATTTAGGGCAGACTCTCGGTGCCCAGGCTTCTTTCCCAGTGCCTAGGGATCCGAGTGTGAACCAGGAAACATTTGCTCCGCAGTCTCCACAGAGTGCCAGCCGAGGGAGAGGTCGGGGCCAGCCCGCTAGAGGAGGAGATTCCAGTGTCTGCTCCGCTCATCTATGTGTATATGTGATGAGGAGGGCCAATGATCCAGCGGCTACTGTGGCTGCAGGTACCGCTCATATCGATTCTCATCCTGTCAGTGTGCTTTTCGATTCTGGTGCTACGCATTCGTTCATCTCTCTGGAGTGTGTGCGCCATTTGAGTCTTGACTGTTTGTCGTCTTGTGAGCCTTGCACCATTATACTTCCTAGCGGTAATAGGATCGTTGGTGATCGGGAGATCCGAGACTGTTCTGTTGTTATTTGTGAGAGGGCTTGGCTCTCTAATCTTATTGTTGTTGGTATTGAGGGTGGGGATTTGATTCTCGAGGATGATTGGCTCGAGCGACATGGTGCGATCATGAACTACCACATGAGGATCATCACCATGTTAGCCGAGGACGACACCGAGCATTCTTTCACGGGGGGAAAGAGGGGAAACCATAAGTTCGTAATTAATGCCTTAAAGGCGATGAGGCTCCTGCGGAAGGGGTGTACTGGTTATTGGTGTTACGCCTTGAAGGCGGAGGATGGTGGGGTCAATTTTTCATCGATCCCAGTCGTTAGTGAGTTTCCAGATGTCTTTCCTGATAGGTTGTCGGGGTTACCACCCGACCGTGAGGTTGAGTTCGTTATAGAGTTAGAGCCGGGTGCGGCTCCGATTTCGAAGGCACCGTATTGCATGGAACCTTCAGAGATGGCTGAGTTGAAGAAGCATTTGAGTGAGCTTTTTGAGTCGGGGTATATTCGACCGATCACTTCGCCTTGGGGTGCACCGGTCCTGTTTGTGCGGAAGAAGGATAGTTCGCTGCGTTTATGTATCGACTATCGCGAGCTAAACAAAGTGACCATCAAGAACAAGTATCCCTTACCGAGGATTGATGACTTGTTTGATCAGTTGCAGGGAGCTGCGGCATTTTCGAAGATCGAATTGAGATCGGGGTACTATCAGCTTCGGGTGAAGGAGTTCGATGTCTCGAAAACAACTTTTCGAACGAGATACAGACATTATGAGTTTGTTGTTATGCCCTTCGGACTAACTAACGCGCCGGCAGTGTTCATGCAGTTGATGAACAAGGTTTTCATTGAGTATTTGGGTAAGTGTGTCGTTGTTTTCATTGATGACATCCTTATCTACTCGAAGAATGAGGAGGAACATGCGCATCATCTATGTGTGGTGTTGGACGTTTTGAGGACCGAGTGACTCTATGCGAAGTTCTAGAAATGTGAGTTCTGGCTGAAGGAAGTGATGTTTATGGGTCACATGATTTCAACCGAGGGGGTCCGTGTGGATCCACAGAAAATTGAGGCAGTGCTGGATTGGACACCGCCTAAAAATGTGAAGGAGGTCCGTAGTTTCTTGGGTTTGGCTGGCTACTATCGTAGGTTCGTCAAGGGGTTCTCGAAACTGGATCGACCACTTACACAGTTGCTTCAGAAATCCGAGAAGTTCGCCTGGAATGACGAAAGGCAGTCGAGTTTTGAGGAGATGAAGAGGCGTCTGACTTCAGCCCTGATTCTAGTGTTGCCATGTGGCAACGAGGATTTTGCTGTCGATAGCGATGCTTCGGGTCAGGGTCTTGGGTGTGTGTTGATGCAGCACGACAAGACTATTGTGTATGCATCAAGGCAGTTGAGGCCGTATGAGCTCAACTATCCTACTTGCGACTTGGAGTTAGCGGCAATTGTTTTTGCGCTCAAGATTTGGCGTCATTATCTCTTTGGCTCTGCATGTCATATTTTTACCGATCATAAAAGTCTGAAGTATATATTCACTCAACGGGAGTTGAATATGAGGCAGAGGAGGTGGTTGGAGTTGATTAAGGATTATAACCTCGAAATCCTTTATCATCCGGGCAAGGCAAACGTCGTGGCAGACGCCTTGAGTTGGAAACCGGTTACGTTACGGACACTTGAGATACTTATGTCTCAATCTGAGCTTCAGCGTGATATGATCGAGTTAGGTGTCAAGATTTTGTTGCCAGGAGTTGTCAGGCAATTTTGTGCTTTCGTCGTTGCTGATCGATGAAATTAAACTGAAGCAGTTGGAGGATCCGATGATTGCTCAAATCCTAGAGAATGTTCTTAAGGGGAAGTCTCCTAGGTTTGTGATTCACAAGGATGGTGTGTTGATATTCCAGTGTCGGCTCTGTGTACCGAACGACTTGGAATTGAGGCAGAGTATTTTGCATGAGCCCCATGCTACGGCTTACTCGGTTCATCCTGGTTCGAGTAAGATGTACAGGGATCTAAGGAAGAACTTTTGGTGGAATGATATGAAGGAGGAGGTCGCACAATTTGTAGTGATATGTTTGACTTGTCAGCAGGTCAAAATCGAGCATTAGCAGCCAGCTGTGTTGTTGCAGTCGCTTCCCATTCCGGAATGGAAATGGGAAGATATTTCGATGGACTTCGTCACGAGCTTGCCGAGATCGAAGTCTGGTATGAATATGGTTTGGGTGATTGTTGATCGTCTGACCAAGTCAGCCCCCTTTTTGGGCATGAAGGATACTTGGGGTTCGGAAAAACTTTGTGTATTCATTGCGCAGATTGTGAGGCTTCATGGTACTCCAGAGTCTATTGTTCCGGATCGTGATGGCCGTTTTGTATCGCATTTTTGGCAGGCAGTACATAAGAGTGGGTACTCGTTTCTGTCTGAGTACTTCTTTTCATCCTCAGACGGATGGGCACTCGGATCGCACTATCCAGACATTTGAGGATATGTTGCGTGCTTGCTCTCGATTGGAGCAGTGATTGGGAGGAGCATTTGTCGTCTATCGAGTTCACGTACAACAATAGTTGGCACGCGTCGATCAAGATGGCACCGTATGAGGCGCTTTATGGGCGGCAGTGTCGATCGCCGATTTGTTGGAACGAGCGTCCGATTTGGTAGGGACCGAACCGGACATCTCTTTGGATACAATGAGGAAGGTGGAATTTATTCGGGAGATGATGTTGACTGCTCAGAGTCGATAGAAATCCTATGCTGATGTTCATTGTCGACCTTTCGAATTCGAGGTGGGAGACCACGTTTTGCTAGTGGTGTCGTCGACGAGGGGAGTTTTCCGCTTCGTGAAGAAGGTTGAGTCCGAGATTTATTGGGCCCTTTGAGATTCTTGAGAGGGTCGGTGAGTTGGCGTATCGTCTCGCGTTGCCTCCGGCTTTGAGTCACATCCATAGTGTTTTTCATGTTTCCCAGCTAAGGAAATATGTTCCGGATTCTAGTCATGTCATCGACTATGGTGAGATCGATATCGCTGAGGATATTATCTTCGAGGAGCGTTCCTTGAAAATCTTGGAGCACCGTGAGAAGCGGCTAAGGCATAAGGCCATTCCGCTGGTCAAGGTGCAGTGGTCGAGACATGGTGTCGAGGAGGCAACTTGGGAAACCGAGGATAGCATGCGTGCTAGGTACCTCGAGTTGTTTGTTTCTTAAGTTTCGGGACGAAACTTGTTTTAGAGGGGGGAATGTAATATCCGTACTTTTTCTTTTTCCGATATTTTTATTTTGGTGTATTTTTCATTTTTAGTGACTCGCTTGTAACCGTATGGATATTTTGAGAATATTTAATACTGGACTTTTTGTCATCCAAGCTTGTTTCGGACTTGTTTTACCTAATTCCGCGTTTATTGTCATTTCCATTGCTATTTGATTCGGTTCTTGTAATCGTTGTTCGGGACCACCATTTTGCGTTTTCCGTAAACCCATCCTATGTCATTATGGATGTTATGAGCTTTTGTTTGGTGTTTCGATCGTGTATCGTGTATTTTGGATGTTTTGGGCCGTTTTGTAATTTTCCAAAGTTATGGGGTAATTACTATCGTTGTCATTTTTCGAACCTTTAGGTATTCGGAATCATATTTTCTTTTAGTGCTTTGGCTCCGAATCGAACTCGTCATGCATGTTAATGTCGGGAGTGCGTTGTTTTCATCCGGGGCAGAATTCGTCGCTTTCCAACTTTGTGTGATGTCTGTACTACTATCTGCACTTGTTAGGGCATGCTAGATTGGTTATGTAGCGCACCCTAATTTCGTTGAGTAGCGCGCGCTAACTTCTCCAGTAGCGCGCGCTAATGGTTCGAGTATAGCAGTGGCAATAAGTTCCGCTCTCTGGACGAGCAGTTTAGCTCACGCCAAGTCTGTGGATTAGCGCACGCTATGGTTGAGGCTTAGCGCACGCTAGGTGTGTGGTAGCACGCGCTAATTCGGTATTCCAGTTGAGGCATAATGTTTCTGGACTTTGGAGACGAATAGGTAGCGCACGCTATAGCTCGATAGTGCACGCTATCAGGGGGGCTGTTAGCTCACTTTATTTACGAGTACCGCACGCTAACGGGTCAGAAGGTTTGGCTGGTTAGCGCCCGCTAACCATAAGCCGTTAGCGCACGCTAAACCGTCTGGTTATATATACCCGAGAGTTGACCCAGACGCGTCCATTTCTCACTTTTCTTCCTCCTCCGCGACTGTGGGCGATCTAGGCGATTCTTGGGCGAATTCCAGGCGATTTGAAGTCTTGTAACTCCAAGCTATCATCTTTCTTGAGTTCTTGGTGTATATTAACAACACCAACCCTTGTTCTTCATCTCCGATCCGAGGTAAACTTTAGAACCCTATCTTTGGGTAAATTGAGGGTTTTCGAGTATTTATCTGATTTGCTTCGTGTTGTTGATTAATTCATGTTGTATATGATTAATCCTTGTGTATCCCTTGTTTTCCCTAAGAGTTCATGGTAAGTTCGTGGTATTTGTGAAATCGAGAGGGTTCGGTTGCGACCCGCGCTCGTTGTTGTTTTTGTACCAATTTTCTGTAACACCCCCAAATCCCATTGTGTCATTACAGTGCCGTGGACCCCACACCAGGAGATCCACCAGGCGAACACGGCTAAAATACAACAAACGACCAAAAGGGGAAACTCAGTCCCTACTATGACATCCGACAAAATATTCCGATATGGAATTTCAACGACAAAAATGGGCCTATATAGCCAAAATAAAAATACAACAACATCCACGAGCCTTGCTCGAATAATACAAAATGACAACCACTGGACAAAAATGGAGTACTCCAAACTGTCTGACTGACATGAACACCAAAACATCTCAGACTAGTATCGCTCGAATGCCTTGTCGCCATCGTCATTCCCCTGTGCCCCAACTCTCTCCTCGCAAGCACCTAAAACATGAAAACATGTTCCGCCCCCACTGGGTCAGTCATCCAGATAATGAATACAAAATACATATACAACATGATATGCATCCAAAGGCAGAATAAAATGGTATAACAATGGTAATACGAGATGCTCACAAACCAAAGTAAGAATCGAGCATTCGTGAAACACTATGCCCGTGGCATACGATCGGTACCTGCTCAACAGGTTAGAACACAAGTGCCCAACGGCGAATCATCAATATGGAACACAACCATGAACTACCCGAAGGTAAACCAAACCAGAACTGAAATAAATACGAATCACAATGCCCGGAGGCTCCAACAGAAATACCAATACATCACAATGACCTGAAAGCCACTCAGCCGAAGCTGCCACAATATCATAATGGTCTGAAAACCACTCATCCGAAACTGCCAATCATCATACTGGTCCGAAGCCAAATAGCCCGAAGTTGTATCATCTGAGGGCCAAAGCCACAGCGCGAAGCCGTATCACAATGAGGGCCGAAGCCACGGCACGAAGTCGTATCACAGTGAGGGATGAAGCCACGGCACGAAGCCGTATCACAATGAGGGCCGAAGCCACGACACGAAGCTGTATCACAATGAGGGCCGAAGCCACGTCACGAAGCCGTATCATAATGAGGGACGAAGCCACGGCACGAAGCCGAAGCCGTATCATAATGAGGGACGAAGCCACGGCACGAAGCCGTATCACAATGAGGTCATCCAATGACCGTGACCTACTGAATTGCAGGTGCTCGGAAACCAACCACGAAGGTTCAAACCCCAGACTTACCCACAATGAGATCACCCAGTGACCGTGACCTACTGAGCTGTAGGTGTTGGGAAACCAACCGCGCTGGTTCAAGCCCCAAACTTACCCATCGAGTACTAGCCGAGACTACCCTCCAAAACATAATTAATCACAAACGGCAACGATCCCAAGATTACCGAATTCACAAGAATAATAGTGTGCTGCCTTGAGTCGGCCTACACGACAACAATATCTCACGGATGGGCAACGTGCTCGGCGGTCCCAATTCAAATACCTCGACTGCCTTAGGAGTGGCCAATCGAATAAACAATGAAACAGATGGAATTTATCTTCGACAATCCTAATTCAATACGTCGATTACCTTAGAACGGTCAATCGATAACAACGACACAACGGATGGGATTACCTTCGATAATCCCAATTCAATACGTCGATTACCTTAGAACGGTCAATCGATAACAACGACGCAACGGATGGGAATTACATTCGATAATCCCAATTCAATACATCGATTACCTTAGAACGGTCAATCGATAAGAATGACACAACGGATAGGAATTACCTTCGATAATCCAATTCAATACGTCGATTACCTTTAGAACGGTCAATCGATAACAACGACACAACAGATGGGAATTACCTTCGATAATCCTAATTCAATACGTCGATTACCTTAGAATGGTCAATCGATAACAACGACACATCGGATGAGAATCATCTTTGATAATCCCAATTCAATACCTCGATTGCCTTAGAATGGCCAACCGATAACAATGATACAACGAATGATTCACACCTCGATTGCCTTAGAACGGACAATCGATAACAACGAAACGATAAGAAAAGATGCCCCGGTACCTTAAATCGATTACCAACGACGGAGATGATAATCGAACACGTCTATGCCTTCACTCAGCCAACTACAACATCAATCGCAAAATACCAATATCAATAACAATGATCGCATCAACATCTCAAACCGACATCAATATCAACAACAACAATCGATACATCGATACCGCGAACCGGATATCGATAATAACATCAACCACGAGTATCTCAAAGCCCTGAACGGATTTTATCGGACAATACAACATTTTGCATAATTTGTCGAAGGGCATCGTATCAAACAATCCCCTAATATCAACAAAATCATTGAGAGACCAAGTCTCGAAAGGATACAACACATTCATACACATACATGATAACATTAATCTCATTGACCAGTACAAGTATAAAACTTGCCTCAAACCGAAGGCGAGAACGTCCTTCCTCGATCAACGTCCTTCTACCAAATGACGAACGGCATCCTCCGATGATCACAAGCACTCGAACAACCTTGAATGAAATACGATTCATTCAATAACACAAAATCAATGGAAAGCAACACCAAAACAATCCCGATTCAAACCCGAATCGGTTAAACTCCACCAACGAATATCATAGTTCTCAACTATGAATTCTATCATCCTCCAACACCTCAATGATCGATTAACGTGATCATTACGTTCTTAACACTTGTGAAATCAATTCAACAAGTATCACTTAAGAACAATCATCAAAACAAACATCTCAAAATGATAATATCACTAATATCATCATCAATACCCCAAGAACATCATCATCTCAACAATCATGATGTCTAAACAATAATCAATCAACAATTCATCATGAATTTGGATTAAACCATAAGATTAAATCAACCATTGTAAGATTATGATAATCATTACATAATTCATCATAATTCCTTACTAAAATGGTTATAATCCCTCCAAAAACACAAACAACAACAACAATCATATCAAGACTATGTTAATCATATAGGAATCTTAACATAATCCTTCCTAGACATGATTATAACCTCCAAACATACTAAAACATCAAGAACAACTCCTCATCAAGACACAATCATCATGTTCTTCATCAGAAGTTGTAAAAACTCATCAAGAATCATGATATACTCCAACAATGAATCAATGCCCGAAGAAAATAACAACAACATCATCATCATACTCGGAAATCACTTGAAGAACAAGAGATTAAGAGAACTTAACAATAAAGAACAAGAAGAACTCTCCAAACAACAAAGGAGCACCTACAAGCTTCCAAGTTCAAGCTTCAGTCCAAGCTAGGATGATCAAAATCGTGTTGGAAGAGGCAAAATATCAAGAACATGTCCAGAAGGACGATTCTAGGGAGAGAAAAATGATTTTGGTTCGTAAAGAAATGAAATACGAAACCAAGTTATCTAATCTGACAAACAGATTACGTACGCTATACACCAAGGTTAACGTACGTAAGGGCCATTACATACGCTATGCCAAAACATTAACGTACGTAATGCTAACTCCAGAACCAATTGACCAATAATACGAAGACCTTAACGTACGTAAACAGAAACAATTTACGTACGTTAGCAAGCTACATGGATTACTTACGTAGAGCTCACCTTTTAACATACGTAAGGATCCGTTGACTGCAATAGTAAGATCAAATCGAAAGATTCCTGGCCCTACCAGCCAAAAGTTGACATCGAGGAAGGTTCCCACCACCGACCACGCATTACGTACGTAACCATACAGGTCTAGCGTACATAATAATCAGACCATAACGTACGTAAGGCTACACATATAATGTACGTTAAGGCTAGTATACTTAGTCAAAAATCCAAACTCCCCAAGCAACATTCAAACGACGAAACCAAACCGACGACAACTATAAATACTTCGATTCCGAAATATCCCAATATAATATACATTCTATCAGTCCGAAACAACAACACTTGTACAATTCCAAATGAATACATACAACTCAACAGTGAAACGAAAAAAAATTACCCCCAGATATTATATACTCCCCCCTTAAAAAGAGTTTCGTCCCCGAAACTCAGGGTGCACAACACGGGGTACGAACTATCCATCAGGATATGAAAATAGCATCTCCAGGAATACTCCTCGTTGGGAACCACTCCGCCTAAATAATCAGGCCAACCCTACGAGTCCCCACGTCTCCTCTGTCGGAACACGGCAAAAATCAAGTGATAAAAACACTCAACCAAGTGCGAGATTAGTCAAATCATGACTCCTCTGCTAGAGACCAGCCAGGAAGTCGAACCAACCGCATGACTCGTAACACTGGAGTACACACCCTGCGGAAGCCGCCCATTGAACATGTCTACAATAATCGGTGTACACTTCCCCGTTCTCGTCGGCATCGGACGCCCATGCAATCACTGACTCACGCCACAAAAGGAAAATAACAACGCACATATAGTCCTCGGGACCATATCAATCACACGCCGAAGTCCTCACGACTTGGCATCTCAAATCGCAATGAGCAATTACCCAGATTATCACAAAAGTCTCGGGTACAACACTAAAAGGAAAGAAAAAACGTATCAAACGACCTCAAATCTCAAGATTATAACATATTATCGTTACAAAATAGATCAATAACAAATGATCCACAACCACAATACCATAATACAGATTGAGTTCAACATCAATCCGAAAACAATGAAAAATAAAAATCAAGGTTACATCTCAAATGTACCCGAAATCAACATCCTCCAGATCATCGATCTCCTCGATCTCACCGACTCGAGGAAAACCCAAACCTGAACTCGCTGCTCCTCCTCAACTGTCCTTACCTCTAGCTCCCGAAGCCTGATAGGACTCCTTGGATGAAGTACGGACTGGAGTAACAAAATCTCTTGAGGCCCGTGAGATCTCTCGAGACCTACTGGAACTAGAACTCCTGCAGTATTTCTGAAGGTGTCCCTGCCTCCCACATGAACGACAAACAAAAGCTGGTACTGAACAACAAGTACTAACGTGCCCCGCTGAGTCACAATTAAAGCAAACAACAGTCGAACCGGTCGCCTGAGAAGAAGATGCTTTCCCAGCATGAAGACGACTAGAAGACGACCTCTTAGACGATGGAGCCTGATGTCCCTCTGAACGAACCGGCATCCTAGTCCTCTCACCAGAAGAAACTGAAGGGTTCTTCCGAGCAAGCTCCTTGATCAAAAGCTCTGCTACAAGAGCCTTCTCAATGAATTCACCAAGTGAATTACAATTATGGTTGAACAACTGCATCCTCAACTGCGGGTTTAGCCTCTTGCTAAAATACTTGGTCGTATCCGCCTCAGTACGGATAACAGAAGAAGCAAACTGAAGAAGTCCTTGAAACTTCTCAGCGATAACAATAACACCCTCGTCCTAGATGGATTCGGGGTTCAAAACCTCTGACATCTTGGCTTCACGAAGTGGAGCCAGATAATACCTCTCTAACATGAGAGTCTTGAACTCGCTCCAAGCACAATCACGATCGGTGTGCTTCACAGAGAGCCACCAAGAATAAACGCCTTTACTCAAGTAGTAAGCCGCTACTGCCACCTTACTCTCTTCCGGACACTGAACCATGTCGAAGAGTTTATCAAAATGTTCAAGCCAATGAACAATATCAGCTGTTTCCGACGAACCCTCAAAAATAGGCGGCCTCTGACGAGAGATGTCGCCGACAATCTGACTCACTCTCCCAGCCTGTCCATAAAACGACACCTGGAGTCCCTATTGCTGTGTACCACGAACCATCGAGGTCTGCACGGTTTCCATTATCGGCGTCATATGAGTCATCTGGGCCATCATGCCCCTCATAAGCAAGAAAGGGTCGATGTCAGCCGGATCGAATCCTCGAGTATGACGTCCCAATGGAGAACCAGTCGCATAAGTCACATCTCCGGCCGAATTCTGATCCATCTCAGTATCTGTTAGGCGTATTTTTATATGCTTATATATCATTATTTTATATTCATGTGAAGTGTAAATCTGCATAAATGAGCTTTTAATGCACTATTCTTTTATGTGTTGCAGGAAATTGGAGTCCGGAAGCTCGAACGACGAAAAACGGGCGAAAACGGAAATTTTTGGCCTGGGGCCGCGGCACAAGAAAAGCGAGCCGCGGCACACGCAGGTGACCAGCAAGCGCTGAACCAACTGTACCGGGGGCCGCGGCACAAGGATGCTGAGCCGCGGCCCGTGAAGAAAAACGCACTCCCAGGTATGCGTTGAAGGTTAGGGGCCGCGGCACAGATTAAGTGAGCCGCGGCCCGCGGGGCGGTTTTGATGTGTTTTTCGCGTTTCGTTGCCGTTTCTGAAGCCTATTCTCGACCTAATCCACGAACGCATTTTGGAGGCTGAGGAGAGTTATAAATAAGCATTGAAGGTCATATGGAAGGGGGATCGATGATCATCGAGGAATCAAGAAGAAGCAGAAAACACCAAGGAGCAGAGAGCGGAAGCTAGAGAACGGAGGAATCCGAGCTCGTCGACTGCGTTCGATCTTTAAGCTTTCTTTAATTATTTTTGTATTTTTATTTTCTAGCATGTCAGGCTAAAACCCTGTCTAGGACCGAAGTTTTGACGAATTTACTTTTGATTATCAATTCAATTCCCTTTTCTATTGAGTTTTCCCAATTGTGTTTAATGCTTTCAATTGTGTGGCCTATAATTGAATTATTTTGATTACGCAACTCGAATCGGGAGAGGAGAGTTGGTAGGAAATAATTGGTGAGAACCATTTTATCTTGTGAGATAGGAATATACTCATAGGAATTACGTGGCCTTTCTGAAGTTTTCGTGCTTTTTGCCTATTGTCGAATTAATCCACCTAGGAATAGAGTGTATTATTTGCCTTAGATTAATCTATTGACCTCAGGAGAGGCGGTAGAGTATTTTAGCAACCTTCGCCTTCAATAAATTGGGAAATCATTAAATTCATATAATCAAGAGTAAATCGGATAAACCGAGGTGGATTCACAATCCTAGATTAATTCCTTATGTGATTTTCTTCCTTTGAATAATTGATTCTACTATTTCTTTGCTTTTATTAATTTTCCTTAATTATTACTTGCACCTAAAATTTCGACAGTTCAGATAAAATTAGAATACTCATAAATTGGTAGTTAGTAAGTCAGTCCTCGTGGGAACGATATCTTACTCATCTCTTTATTACTTGTTTACGACAACGTGCACTTGCGTTCAACGAACCTCGCAACAAGTTTTTGGCGCCGTTGCCGGGGATTGATTATTTTACTAATATCGATTTCAGTATTTCTAGTCTTAGTTTAAACATTTTTTTTATTTTTTTTTTGTAATTTGTTTATTTGTTTTCCTTTCAGAAATTTCTGATTAGTGCATGAGAAAATTCGGTAACGAAGGCCTACTACCTTTGGATACCGAACTCGAGTGCACTCTTCGAAAAATCAAGAAGGAGAAACGTGAGCTACCGGCAAAAGACATCATGGCCGATAATACCGAAAATCACGGAGGAGATAATCTTGTGCAGCAAGCTCAACCGGCATTGGCACTCCGAGATTATGCTATGCCACAAATCAATGCGAACTTTTCGGGGATTCGGCGTCCAACCATCCAAGCGAACAACTTCGAAATCAAGCCGGCTATTATTCAGATGGTACAAGCGAGCCAATTTTGTGGACTGGCGAACGACGACCCCAACGCGCATATTGCTTCATTTCTCGAGATTTGTGACACCTTCAAGAATAATGGTGTCACCGATGATGCTATCCGTCTGTGGCTTTTCCCTTTCTCTTTGAGGGACAAATCCAAATTTTGGTTGAATTCGTTATCGCCGGGCTCTATCACAACTTGGGCAGAATTAGCACAAGCCTTCATGGCTAAGTTCTTTCCACCATCAAAGACGGCAAGACTACGGAACGAGATAACTACTTTCGGGCAATTTGATATGAAATCGCTTCACGAAGCTTGGGAGCGATACAAGGATTTGCTAAGGAGATGCCCACACCACGGCTTACCGGATTGGCTACAAATCCAAACCTTTTTTAACGGATTGAGTGCTTCTATACGCACTCTTGTTGATGCATCCGCCGGAGGAGCGTTAATGGGAAAAACGATGGCTGAAGCCCACTCTCTATTGGAGGCGATGGCTGCAAATGCTTATCAGTGGCCTTCCGAATGAGTGATCCCGAAGCGAGTAATGGAAATCTCCAATAATAATCCAACATCTGCACTATCAGCACAAGTTGCCGCCTTGACTCAGCAACTTCAAGCTTTTTCACATGCTCCTTCTACCGTCACTATGGAATCATGTAATTGGTGCAACGGATCTCATCCTAGCGCAGAGTGCCAAGTTGGAAATCCTTTCGAGCAACACCCGATGGAACAAGCTCAGTTTGTGGGGAATGGGAATCGGCAGAACAATCCGTACTCCAACACATACAATCCGGGGTGGCGTAATCACCCTAACTTTTCATGGAAAAACGGACAAAACTCAAACCAACCTCAGTTTGCTCAACACCAACAGCAACCTCCTCCCGCTCCAAAAATTTCTCTAGAGGAAGCAATTGCGAAATTAACAGCAAATACGAGTCAGTTCATGACCCGTACGGAAGCAACCTTGCAAAACCATTCCGCTTCTATTAGCAACTTGGAGGTCCAACTGGGCCAGATAGCAAATGTGTTAACAGCCCGCCCGGAGGGTACCTTGCCAAGTACGACTGAGACGAACCCCAAAGAGAGTATAAATGCCATTAGTTTGAGAAGCGGGAAGGAAGTGTGTGACCAGCCCGAGAGGAACGAAAAGAGAAGTGAGGATGAGGAGAAGAAAAACTCGGCGAGCGAGGAATCGCAAATTTCTAGATCCTCGAAACTGTTTCCTGACAATCCAAAGGCATATGTACCACCCGTCCCGTTTCCACGGCGTTTGCAAAAGCAGAAATTGGACAAACAATTCTCCAAGTTTCTTGACGTCTTCAAGAAACTACATATCAACATTCCATTTGCTGATGCCTTGGAACAAATGCCGAGCTATGTGAGGTTCATGAAAGAGATCTTATCTAACAAAAGGAAGCTCGAGGAATATGAGACAGTGGCCTTAACGGAAGAGTGCAGCGCCATCTTGCAGAAAAAGCTCCCGCCAAAATTGAAGGATCCAGGAAGTTTTAATATACCGTGCACTATAGGAAATCTGTCTTTCGATAGAGCGTTGTGTGATCTCGGGGCCATCATTAATCTTATGCCCCTTTCCATATTTAAGAAGCTAGGCATTGGGGAGGCCAAACCTACGACAACCTCGCTGCAATTAGCTGACCGATCTATCAAGTACCCGAGGGGGGGTAATAGAAGATGTTTTAGTCAAGGTAGATGAATTCATCTTTCCCGCTGATTTCATTATGCTCGATATGGAGGAGGACCAAGACATCCCAATTATTTTGGGAAGACCATTCTTAGCTACCGGCTGAACTCTCATTGACGTGGAAAAAGGGAAACTCACTCTGCGGGTTCAAGATGAGCAAGTCACTTTCCAAGTTTTTCAATCCTTTCCGTGTCCAAGTAGTGTCGAGAAGAGTTCACAAATTGAAAGTGTAGATATCTTTGCGAAAGACGCACACCGGGAGAGTTGTCGGTCGAATTGTTCAGAGTCCGTTTCAGCTGCTCCGACGTCTAATAAAAATGAAGAGCGAATCATGTATCTTAGGCAGTTAAATATGTCATCTTCATCATCCGTTCATCCACCATCGAAAAATTCTCATGCTGTCATAAGTTCGCCCGTGGAGTTGAAAATTAAGCCGGATGTCAAACGAGTACCAAGTCAATTGCAAAATGGGTGTTTTGGAAGGCTACTATTGTTAAAACCGTTTCGCAAAGAATGTTGGATATCCAAACCAAAAGTCGAACGGTTGAAATTTAATGGTCAACAATTTAAATCACGTAATAACGGTCCGATAGACTGTGTGGAGTCCAAATGGTCTTTGCAAAATGCGAATTGATTTTCAAAAAGTCCGGCTGAAGACTATAAACTTAGCACTTCTCGGGAGGCAACCCGAGTATTAGTTGTAGATTTTTATTTTTCAGTATTTTCATGCATTTTAGAATTTTTATTTTTCGTCATTTTTGCTTTGATATGCTCGTCCATCACGTTCTTGATGTGTTCCTGTGAAAATTCTGTGCAGAAATCACCCCATGGGAAGGATTCAGCAATGAGCCGCGACACAAGGATAGTGAGCCGCGGCACACACAAGTTGAAGGAAAAAGGCCAAACGAACTGTACTCTGTGCCGCGGCACGACCTTACTGAGCCGCGGCACATTCGGTCCCTGAGCCGCGGCACATATGCACTGAGCCGCGGCACACCAAGTACACCAGATATGCCCAGGAACCTGTACTACGAGCCGCGACATGGATCAAATGATCCGCGGCACACTAACACTACGAGCCGCGGCACCCATATGCTGAGCCGCAGCACACGGCAAAAAGAACACACAAGCCTAGGAGGCTGTACTATGGGCCGCGGCTCACTTAAGTTGTGCCGCGGCCCTCGTTCGGAAGTTCAAAGGCCCAGGTACCTTTATAACACAGACCGGCCGACACCAAGGTAAGTTTCTCTACTCTTCTTCGCACAACGATCGGCCGAACCACTTCTCAATTTTTCTTCTTCCTGCATCCTTCAATCCTATCAAGGTAATTCTCAATCTCTTAATCCTAATTGATACATGATTTGAAAAGTAAGGTATTGTTCTTCATCCAATCTTGAATATGTTGTTAGTTTTTCAAAGCTCTATGAAAATTTGAGTTGGGATATGAAATTTTTGATTGAATTATTGATGGTATTTGTTGATTATGTATGAAATTTTGATGTTAATTATCGCTTTGTCATGACTGTCGATTCATGTTGCTATTGTTGGGGAAGTGGATTGAACCATTGTAAGTCTTGTTCTTCATTTAAACTCATGCAGGCAAGGTGTTTGATGAAATGCGTAAATGAAAAATTTTGAACCAAACGTTTTGAAACTATGTGCAACAAATTTGTTTATGACTTTACATTGTACCCCAACCCTTACGTCAAGTTTAAACATGAAAGCTCAAACTTTAATTTTTTTCTCACGACAGTGCAAGCTCGTTCAACTCGATATTCACGTTTTGCATACCTTAAGTCAAGTGGTGTTGTTTTCCTTAAAATTTACGTAATTTCCGGTGTTTATCTTTTCAGGAAACTCGCCATGGCCAGAAAAAGGAAGGTTAGCACAAGGGCTAGGACACAATCGTCCCCCAAAAGAGGGGAAACTTCACAAAGCCGAGCCGAGTTGGAGTCGCACCAATTCTCCGACCCGGAAATTCATAAAATATTCAATGAAAAGATCCGTCCTCGACCTTTGATTCCGGAGCGGGGATTCACTCCCGCCCCCCAGGACGGTGAGCTTCTGACGATGATTAACGAGATAGGGTGGGCCCATTTCGCTGCGCCTCCCGAGCCGACGGTGATCTCTATCGTCCAAGAGTTTTATGCTAGCGCTCTGTTGAGGCATATTCGGGCAGGGCAGATGATGGCACAGTCAGATACTCGGACTCAGGTCGTCGTCCGAGGCATTACTGTGGATTTTTCAGTGGCCGCCATTCGGAGATTATTCGAGCTGCCAGTGGTGGACGATACTGCGTATACGCGAGCTATGAGTGGCCTCATGAGGGAGGCCCTGCTCGAGGCACTCACACAGCCCGTCTCCGTCTGGGAGACTCGCACCCCGGGTTCTTAGGCCTTCTACTTTAAGAGCTCGCGCCTCAGTCGGCTCGGGCGAGCCTGGTTGTATTTCCTCTGCGCACGTGTTGATCCCACCTCGCAGATTCGCTCAGTTTTACTCTCTCGTGCTCGATTATTATATGCTATCACTTCTGGGGTCAGGTTCGATGTGGCCCCTCTTCTGGTCCGATCTATCCTTCAGTGCATTCAAGGAGGGGCCAAGACGGGGCTGAAGCACCCCTCTCTCATCTGCGCTCTATGCCGCCAGTCGGGCATGACTTGGTCGGATGATGAGCCGATGCTAGCCCCCCAGGGTCCGATTGATCATCGCATCATTTCTCACTTTGACCAGTGGGGTGGAGTGCCGGAACATGCTCGGGGACGAGGATTTCTTGACGAGGCACATGAGCAGTCCCCCGAGCCTCTTCTTCTGACACATGGGCAGGCAGAGTCCAGCCCGCCGCCCGAGAGAGATCACCTGCAGGCGATGTTCGACGGCCTGCGAGAGGAGATGAGGAGAGAGAGAGCCACTTAGCTGCCCTGAGAGAGGAGATGCGGACAGAGAGAGAGAGAGCATCCTCGCAGCCGTCCGGGAGGAGATGAGATAGCAGGCCCGCCGGGCCAACTGACGTGAGATGAGGCGCTTGGCAGCGAGGGATGCTTACCACCAGGACTACCTTTCTGCGTGTACGAGCCATATTATGCACTCGGATAGACCATTCATTCCACCAATTAGGCCATCCACACCACCTTCCTCGCCGGACGAGGCCGGCACCAGTTCATGAGCGGACATTAAGGGAGTACTTGACCTTTTCTTTTATTGCATATTACATTTTGTGTACATTGAGGTCAATGTACATCCTAAGTTTGGGGGGGTTTACTTTCTGTTGCTTTTTACTTATTCGTTTGCATTTTTCGTTATTTTTTGACGCTAGCCTTGCTTGTCTTGTTTTTATTTGCATTCGTGAATTTTTCGTGCTTCGTTGTGTAAAACTGATGTAATGATACTGATTTCTCTTGGAAGAAACGGTTGAGTTTTAGTCGAGTTGCAGTCAGCGATATCTGTTCCCTCTGAGCATTCATTTAGGTCTATATTTTTCGTTTTTGTAGAAATCTTAGCAGATAAGAAAGGAGACATACGTGTTTTCAAAAAACTGTCTATACGTTTGGTTATACTTTTCGCGTAGCTAGTCGTCCAGTAACATGAGTCTTGTTGGCACTTAAATTGAGTTTAGAGTCGGACAGTCTTTCCCAAAAAGTCGAGATATTATATGTTCTATGATGGGAAGTCTAGTAACCGGGGGTATTCGCGTGACCCGTTGTTTACTCTCGCATAAAACGACAACCCTGATTAGACTAGTGGTTTAGAGATATCGCACGTGCCGATGATGGGGAGCCTAATAACCGGGGGTATTCGCGTGACCCGTTGTTTACTCTCGCGTAAAACAGCGACCTTGAATCGGACATGCGAGAATAGCTATTCGAGTTTTTTCTCCGCTGTGGAGGGGAACTTAGTAACTAGAAGCATCCATGTGCCCCATGAGTGTCTTTTACGTCAAACGGTTCCCCAATACATGAGAATGGAAATCCACCCTAGGGTTATCCCGATGAAACATCCCGAGAGCCGGAACCTAGTGGTTAACTCGAATCATTTTATTGATCATATATAAGGGAATGCTGTCCGAGGGTTATTTTTGACGATGAAACTCTTGAAATTTTTGCCACTAGACTATGGGACTGGGCGAGTTGGCTTGTTTACTCTAACCCTTCGTACTGGCGGTCGATTAAATTCACGCTTGTTAATCTTTGAGCTTGATTTTCTTCATGAACGATTGATTAGCACTGGAAATGGTTACTTTGTGGAATCAGTATCCTGGAGGTGACTCACTATTACAATACTTGTATTATTCTTTGAGATTTTCAGGGTAGTATTGATTAAGTTGAGCACTATGGATTTGCACGATTATTCACGATACTTTTTGTTTGAAATTAATTTTTTGCTTGAGGACAAGCAAAGGCTCAAGTTTGGGGGTATTTGTTAGGCGTATTTTTATACGCTTATTTATCATTATTTTATATTCATTTGAAGTGTAAATCTGCATAAATGAGCTTTTAATGCACTATTCTTTTATGTTTTGCAGGAAATTGGAGTCCGGAAGCTCGAACGACGAAAAATGGGCGAAAACGAAAATTTTTGGCCTGGGGCCGCGGCACACGCAGGTGACCAGCAAGCGCTGAACCAACTGTACCGGGGGCCGCGACACAAGGATGCTGAGCCGCGGCCCGTGAAGAAAAATGTGTGCCCAGGTATGCGCTGAAGGTTAGGGGCCGCGGCACAGATTAAGTGAGCCGCGGCCTGCGGGGCGGTTTTGATGTGTTTTCCACGTTTCGTTGCCGTTTCTGAAGCCTGTTCTCGACCTAATACACGGACGCGTTTTGGATGCTGAGGAGAGTTATACATAAGCATTGAAGGTCATTTGGAAGGGGGATCGATGATCATCGAGGAATCAAGAAGAAGCAGAAAACACCAAGGAGCAGAGAGCGGAAGCTAGAGAACGGAGGAATCCGAGCTCGTCGACTGCGTTTGATCTTTATGCTTTCTTTAATTATTTTTGTATTTTTATTTTCTAGCATGTCAGGCTAAAACCCTGTTCTAGGATTTTGATGAAACCGAAGTTTTGACGAATTTACTTTTGATTATCAATTCAATTCCCTTTTCTATTGAGTTTTCCCAATTGTTTTTAATGCTTTCAATTGTGTGGCCTATAATTGAATTGTTTTGATTACGCAACTCGAATTGGGAGAGGAGAGTTGGTAGGAAATAATTGGGTTTTCGTGTTTTTTGCCTATTATCGAATTAATCCACCTAGGAATAGAGTGTATTATTCGCCTTAGATTAATCTATTGACCTCGGGAGAGGCGGTAGAGTATTTTAGCAACCTTCGCCTTCAATAAATTGGGAAATAATTAAATTCATATAATCAAGAGTACTTCGGATAAACCGAGGTGGATTCACAATCCTAGATTAATTCCTTATTTGATTTTCTTCCTTTGAATAATTGATTCTACTATTTCTTTGCTTTTATTAATTTTCCTTAATTATTACTTGCACCTAGAATTTCGACAGCTCAGATAAAATTAGAATACTCATAAATCGGTAGTTAGTTAGTCAGTCCTCGTGGGAACGATATCTTACTCATATCTTTATTACTTGTTTACGACAACGTGCATTTGCGTTCAACGAAACTGGCAACAGTATCCGTATGCATATAAACATGAGGTTTTGGGTTTCGGCCTACTCTGCAGCCTTTACCCTCTCTGCCGCGTCCTCGGGTTCTTCTTTCCATACTGAAAGAATGATGCTCGATCATGAACAAGTCTTAAATATGCCTCAACGGCCTATCCACAATGCTAAGCAATAGTCAAACATGAGTATACATACTCAACAGATAAACAATCACCTCAAACATGCTAATCATAGCCAATACAGAGTCCACACGCTCCAAAACAATTAATCATGAATGAATCGTAACACAAATGTTACATACAAGTTTTCAACAAAACATGTATAATCAATGACATAATGAATGTATGAACATAAAGAGAATCGAGTACTTACACAGGTCATACGAAGCTTCGAGGTCTTGCGATACTAGTCTTCACTGACGACAACTCGATGAAAGAATGACTCATACAGTCGTCCAACTATCACGACTCACAAAACCCGACTGTCCCGATTGTCATAATCTGACAGCCCCACTACTACCGCGTCGGTAGAGCCACATAACTCACATATTAGGGTATCTCACAACCCAATGCTCTGATACCATCTTCTGTAACACCCCCAAATCCCATTGGGTCATTACAGTGCCGTGGACCGCACACCAGGAGATCAACCAGGCGAACACGGCTAAAATACAACAAACTGACCAAAAGGGGAAACTCAGTCCCTACCTTGACATCCGACAAAATATTCCGATATGAAATTTCAACGACAAAAATGGGCCTACATGGCCAAAATAAAAATACAACAACATCCACGAGCCTTGCTCGAATAATACAAAATGACAACGACTGAACAAAACTAGAGTACTCCAAACTGTCTGACTGACATGAACACCAAAACATCTCGGACTAGTATCGCTCGAATGCCTCGTCGCCAACGTCATGCCCCTGTGTCCCAACTCTCTCCTCGCAAGCACCTAAAACATGAAAACATGTTCCGCCCACGGTCGGGCCATCCGTATAATGAATACCAAATACATGTACAACATGATATGCATCCAAAGGCAGAATAAAATGGTACAACAATGGTAATACGAGATGCTCACAAACCAAAGTAAGAATCGAGCATTCATGAAACACTATGCCTGCGGCATACGATTGGTACCTGCTCAACAGGTTAGAACACAAGTGCCCAACGGCGAATCATCAATATGGAACACAACCATGAACTACCCGAAGGTAAACCAAACCAGTACTGAAATAAATACGACTCACAATTCCCGAAGGCTCCAACAGAAATATCAATACATCACAATGGCCTGAAAGCCACCCAGCCGAAGCTGCCACAATATCGCAATGGTCTGAAAACCACTCAGCCAAAACTACCAATCATCACAATGGCCCGAAGCTGTATCATCTGAGGGCCGAAGCCACGACACGAAGCTGTATCACAATGAGGGCCGAAGACACGGCACGAAGCCATATCACAATGAGGTCCGAAGCCACGGCACGAAGTCGTATCATAATGAGGGCCGAAGCCATGGCACGAAGCCGTATCACAATGAGGGCCGAAGCCACGGCACGAAGCCGTATCACAATGAGGTCATCCAATGACCATGACCTGCTGAATTGCAGGTGCTGGAAAACCAACCGCGAAGGTTCAAACCCCAGACTTACCCATAATGAGATCACCCAATGACCATGACCTACTGAGTTGTAGGTGTTGGGAAACCAACCGCGCAGATTCAAGCCCCAAACTTACCCATCGAGCACTAACCGAGACTAGCCTACAAAACATAATTAATCACAAACGGCAACGATCCCAAGATTACCGAATTCACAAGAATAATAGTGTGCTGCCTTGAGTCGGCCTACACGACAACAATATCTCACGGATAGGCACCGTGCTCGGCGGTCCCAATTCAAATACCTCGACTGCCTTAGGAATGGCCAATCGAATAAACAATACAACAGATGGAATTTATCTTCGACAATCCCAATTCAATACGTCGATTACCTTAGAACGGTCAATCGATTACAACGACACAACGGATGGGAATTACCTTCGATAATCCCAATTCAATACGTCGATTACCTTAGAACGGTCAATCGATAACAAAGACGCAATGGATGAAAATTACCTTCGATAATCCCAATCCAATACGTCGATTACCTTAGAACGATCAATCGATAACAACGACACAACGGATGGGAATTACCTTTGATAATCCCAATTCAGTACGTCGATTACCTTAGAATGGTCAATCGATAACGACACAACGTATGGGAATTACCTTCGATAATCCCAATTCAATACGTCAATTACCTTAGAACAGTCAATCGATAACAACGACATATCGGATGAGAATCATCTTCGATAATCCCAATTCAATACCTCGATTGCCTTAGAATGGCCAACCGATAACAATGATACAATGATTGATTCACACCTCGATTGCCTTAGAACGGCCAATCGATAACAACGAAACGATAAGAAAAGATGCCCCGGTACCTTAAATCGGTTACCAACGACGGAGATGATAATCGAACACGTCAATGCCTTCACTCGGCCAACTACAGCATCAATCGCAAAATACCAATATCAATAACAATGATCGCAACAATGTCTAAAACCGACATCAATATCAACAACAACAATCGATACATCGATACCGCGAACCGGCTATCGATAATAACATCAACCACGAGTATCTCAAAGCCCTGAACAGCTTTTATCGGACAATACAACATTTGGCATAACTTGCCGAAGGGCATCGTATCAAACAATCCCCTAATATCAACAAAATCATAAAGAGACCAAGTCTCGAAAGGATACAACACATTCATACACATACATGATAACATTAATCTCATTGATCAGTACAAGTATAAAACTTGCCTCAAACCGAAGGCGAGAACGTCCTTCCACGATCAACATCCTTCCACCAAATGACGAACGGCATCCTCCGATGATCACAAGCACTCGAACAATCTTGAATGAAATACGATTCATTCAATAACACAAAATCAATGGAAAGCAACACCAAAACAATCCCGATTCAAACCCGAATCGGTTAAACTCCACCAACGAATATCATAGTTCTCAACTATGAATTCTATCATCCTCCAACACCTCAATGATCGATTAACGTGATCATTACGTTCTTAACACTTGTGAAATCAATTAAACAAGTATCACTTAAGAACAATCATCAAAACAAACATCTCAAAATGATAATATCACTAATATCATCATCAATACCCCAAGAACATCATCATCTCAACAATCATGATGTCTAAACAATAATCAATCAAAAATTCATCATGAATACGGATTAAACCACAAGATTAAATCAACCATTGTAAGATTATGATAATCATTACATAATTCATCATAATTCCTTACTAAAATGGTTATAATCCCTCCAAAAACACAAACAACAACAACAATCATATCAAGACTATGTTAATCATATAGCAATCTTAACATAATCCTTCCTAGACATGATTATAACCTACAAACATACTAAAACAACAAGAACAACTCCTCCTCAAGACACAATCATCATGTTCTTCATCACAAGTTGTAAAAGCTCATCAAGAATCATGATATACTCCAACAATGAATCAATGCCCGAAAAAAACAACAACATCATCATCATACTCGGAAATCACTTGAAGAACAAGAGATTAAAAGAACTTAACAATGAAGAACAAGAAGAATTCTCCAAACAACAAAGGAGCACCAACAAGCTTCCAAGTTCAAGCTTCAGTCCAAGCTAGGATGATCAAAATCGTGTTGGAAGAGGCTAAATATCAAGAACATGTCCAAAAGGACGATTCTAGGGAGAGAAAAATGATTTTGGTTCGTAAAGAAATGAAATATGAAACCAAGTTATCTAATCTGACAAACACATTACGTATGCTATACACCAAGGTTAACGTACGTAAGTGCCATTACGTACGCTATGCCAAAACATTAACGTACGTAATGCTAACTCCAGAACCAACTGACCAATAATACGAAGACCTTAACGTACGTAAACAAAAACAATTTACGTACGTTAGCAAGCTTCATGGATTACTTACGTAGATCTCACCTCTTAACATACGTAAGGATCCGTTGACTGCAATAGTAAGATCGAATCGAAAGATTCCCGGCCCTACCATCCGAAAGTTGACATCGAGGAAGGTTTCCACCACCGACCACGCATTACGTACGTAACCACACAGGTCTAGCGTATGTAATAATCAGACCATAACGTATGTAAGGCTACACATGTAACGTACGTTAAGGCTAGTATACTTATCCAAAAATCCAAACTCTCCAACCAACATCCAAATGACGAAACCAAACCGACGACAACTATAAATACTTCGATTCCGAAATATCCCAATATAATATACATTGTATCAGCCTGAAACAACAACACTTGTACAATTCAAAATGAATACGTACAACTCAACAGTGAAATGAAAAAAAATTACCCCTGGATATTATATACCCCCCCCCATTAAAAAGAGTTTCGTCCTCGAAACTCAGGGTGCACAACACGGGGTATGAACTATCCATCAGGATATGAAAATAACATCTCCAGGAATACTCCTCATTGGGAACCACTCCGCCTAAATAATAGGGCCAACCCTACGAGTCCCCGCGTCTCCTCTGCCGGAACACGGCAAAAATCAAGTGATAAAAACACTCAACCAAGTGCGAGATTAGTCGAATCACGACTCCTCTGCTAGAGACCAGCCAGGAAGTTGTACCAACCACATTACTCGTAACACTGGTGTACACACCCTGCGGAAGCCGCCCATTGAACATGTCTACAATCATTGGTGTACACTTCCCCGTTCTCGTCGGCATCGGACGCCCATGCAATTACTGACTCACGCCACAAAAGGAAAATAACAACGTACATATAGTCCTCGGGACCATATCAATCGCACGCCCAAGTCCTCACGACTTGGCATCTAGAATCGCAATGAGCAATTACCCAGATTATCACAAAAGTCTCGGGTACAACACCAAAAGAAAAGAAAAACGCATCAGACGACCTCAAATCTCAAGATTATCACATATTATCGTTACAAGATAGATCAACAACAAATGATCCACAACCACAATACCATAATACATATTGAGTTCAACATCAATCCGAAAACAATGGAAAATACAAATCAAGGTTACAACTCAAATGTACCCGAAATGAACATCCTCCAGATCATCGATCTCCTCGATCTCACCGACTCGAGGAAAACCCAAACCTGAACTCGCTGCTCCTCCTCAACTTTCCTTACCTCTGGCTCCCGAAGCCTGATAGGACTCCTTGGATGAAGTACGGACTGGAGTAACAAAATCTGTTGAGGCCCGTGAGCTCTCTCGAGACCTACTGACACTAGAACTCCTGCAGTATTTCTGAAGGTGTCCCTGCCTTCCACATGAACGACAAACAAAAGATGGCACTGAACAACGAGTACTAACGTGCCCCATTGAGTCACAGTTAAAGCAAATAACAGTTGAACCCGTCGCCTGAGAAGAAGATGCTTTCCCAGCATGAAGACGACCTCTTGGACGACGTAGCCTGATGTCCCTCTGAACGAACCGGCATCCTAGTCCTCTCACCAGAAGAAACTTAAGGGTTCTTCCGAGCAAGCTCCTTGATCAAAAGCTCTGCTCCAAGAGCCTTCTCGATGAATTCACCAAGTGAATTACAATTATGGTTGAACAACTGCATCCTCAACTGCGGGTATAGCCTCTTGCTAAAATACTTGATCTTATCCGCCTCAGTACGGATAACAGAAGAAGCAAACTGAAGAAGTTCTTGAAACTTCTCAGCGATAACAATAACACCCTCGTCCTCGATGGATTCGGGGTTCAAAACCTCTGACAGCTTGGCTTCACGAAGTGGAGCAAGATAATACCTCTCTAACATGAGAGTCTTGAACTTGCTCCAATCACAATCACGATCGGTGGGCTTCACAGAGAGCCACCAAGAATAAGCGCCTTTACTCAAGTAGTAAGCCGTTACTGCCACCTTACTCTCTTCTGGACACTGAACCATGTCGAAGAGTTTATCAAAATGTTCAAGCCAATGAACAATATCAGCTGGTTCCGATGAACCCTCAAAAATAGGCGGCCTATGACGAGAGATGTCGCCGATAATCTGACTCACTCTCCCAGCCTATCCATAAAACGGCACCTGGATTCCCTGCTGCTGTGTACCACGAACCATCGAGGTCTGCATGGTTTCCATTATCTACGTCATATGAGTCATCTGGGCCATCATGCCCCTCATAAGCAAGAAAGGATCGATGTCAACCGGATCGACTCCTCGAGTATGACGTCCCAAAGGAGAACCAGTCGCATAAGTCACATCTCCGGCCGAATTCTGATCCATCTCGGTATCCGTATGCGTATAAACATGAGGTTCTGGGTTTCGGCCTGCTCTGCAGCCTTTACCCTCTCTGCCGCGTCCTCGGGTTCTTCTTTCCATACTGAAAGAATGACGCTCGATCATGAACAAGGCTTAAATATGCCTCAACGGCCAATCCATAATGCTAAGTCAATAGTCAAACACGAGTATACATACTCAACAGATAAACAATCACCTCAAACATGCTAATCATAGCCAATACAGAGTCCACATGCTCCAAACCAATTAATCATGAATGAATCGTAACACAAATGTTACATACAAGTTTTCAACAAAATATGTATAATCAATGACATAATGAATGTATGAACATAAAGAGAGTCGAGTCCTTACACAGGCCATATGAAGCTTCGAGGTCTTGCGATATTAGTCTTCACTGACGACAACTCGATGTAAGAATGACTCATACAGTCGTCCAACTATCACGACTCACAAAACCCGACTGTCCCGATTGTCATAATCTGACAGCCCCACTACTACCGCATCGGTAGAGCCACATAACTCACATATTAGGGTATCTCACAACCCAATGCTCTGATACCATCTTCTGTAACACCCCCAAATCCCATTGGGTCATTACAGTGCCGTGGACCACACACCAGGAGATCCACCAGGCGAACACAGCTAAAATACAACAAACTGACCAAAAGGGGAAACTCAGTCTCTACCATGACATCCGACAAAATATTCCGATATGGAATTTCAACGACAAAAATGGGCCTACATGGCCAAAATAAAAATACAACAACATCCACGAGCCTTGCTCGAATAATACAAAATGACAACGACTGAACAAAACTAGAGTACTCCAAACTGTCTGACTGACATGAACACCAAAACATCTCGGACTAGTATCGCTCGAATGCCTCGTCGCCAACGTCATGCCCCTGTGTCCCAACTCTCTCCTCGCAAGCACCTAAAACATGAAAACATGTTCCGCCCCCACGGGGTCAGTCATCCAGATAATGAATACCAAATACATGTACAACATGATATGCATCCAAAGACAGAATAAAATGGTACAACAATGGTAATACGAGATGCTCACAAACCAAAGTAAGAATCGAGCATTCATGAAACACTATGCCTGCGGCATACGATTGGTACCTGCTCAACAGGTTAGAACACAAGTGCCCAACGGCGAATCATCAATATGGAACACAACCATGAACTACCCGAAGGTAAACCAAACCAGTACTGAAATAAATACGACTCACAATTCCCGAAGGCTCCAACAGAAATATCAATACATCACAATGGCCTGAAAGCCACCCAGCCGAAGCTGCCACAATATCGCAATGGTCTGAAAACCACTCAGCCAAAACTACCAATCATCACAATGGCCCGAAGCTGTATCATCTGAGGGCCGAAGCCACGACACGAAGCTGTATCACAATGAGGGCCGAAGACACGGCACGAAGCCATATCACAATGAAGTTCGAAGCCACGGCACGAAGTCGTATCATAATGAGGGCCGAAGCGATGTCACGAAGCCGTATCACAATGAGGGCCGAAGCCACGGCACGAAGCCGTATCACAATGAGGTCATCCAATGACCATGACCTGCTGAATTGCAGGTGCTGGAAAACCAACCGCGAAGGTTCAAACACCAGACTTACCCATAATGAGATCACCCAATGACCATGACCTACTGAGTTGTAGGTGTTAGGAAACCAACCGCGCAGATTCAAGCCCCAAACTTACCCATCGAGCACTAGCCGAGACTAGCCTACAAAACATAATTAATCACAAACGGCAACGATCCCAAGATTACCGAATTCACAAGAATAATAGTGTGCTGCCTTGAGTCGGCCTACACGACAACAATATCTCATGGATGGGCACCGTGCTCGGCGGTCCCAATTCAAATACCTCGACTGCCTTAGGAATGGCCAATCGAATAAACAATACAACAGATGGAATTTATCTTCGACAATCCAAATTCAATATGTCGATTACCTTAGAACGGTCAATCGATAACAACGACACAACGGATGGGAATTACCTTCGATAATCCCAATTCAATACGTCGATTACCTTAGAACGGTCAATCGATAACAAAGACGCAATGGATGAAAATTACCTTCGATAATCCCAATCCAATACGTCGATTACCTTAGAACGATCAATCGATAACAACGACACAACGGATGGGAATTACCTTCGATAATCCCAATTCAATACGTCGGTCACCTTAGAATGGTCAATCGATAACAAAGACGCAACGGGTGAAAATTACCTTCGATAATCCCAATTCAATACGTCGATTACCTTAGAACGATCAATCGATAACAACGACACAACGGATGGGAATTACCTTCGATAATCCCAATTCAATACATCAATTACCTTAGAATGGTCAATCGATAACGACACAACGGATGGAATTACCTTCGATAATCCCAATTCAATACGTCAATTACCTTAGAACAGTCAATCGAAAACGACACATCAGATGAGAATCATCTTCAATAATCCCAATTTAATACCTCGATTGCCTAAAAATGGCCAACCGATAAACATGATACAACGAATGATTCACACCTCGATTGCCTTAGAACGGCCAATCGATAACAACGAAATGATAAGAAAAGATGCCCCGGTACCTTAAATCGGTTACCAACGACGGAGATGATAATCGAACATGTCAGTGCCTTCACTCGTCCAACTACAGCATCAATCGCAAAATACCAATATCAATAACAATGATCGCAACAACGTCTCAAACCGACATCAATATCAACAACAACAATCGATACATCGATACCACGAACCGGCTATCGATAATAACATCAACCACGAGTATCTCAAAGCCCTGAACGGCTTTTATCGGACAATACAACATTTGGCATAATTTACCGAAGGGCATCGTATCAAACAATCCCGTAATATCAAAAAAATCATAGAGAGACCAAGTCTCGAAAGGATACAACACATTCATACACACACATGATAACATTAATCTCATTGACCAGTACAAGTGTAAAACTTGCCTCAAACCGAAGGCGGGAAAGTCCTTCCACGATCAACGTCCTTCCACCAAACGACAAACGGCGTCCTCCGATGATCACAAGCACTCGAACAACCTTGAATGAAATATGATTCATTCAATAACACAAAATCAATGGAAAGCAACACCAAAACAATCCCGATTCAACCCCGAATCGGTTAAACTCCACCAACGAATATCATAGTTCTCAACTATGAATTCTAACATCCTCCAACACCTCAATGATCGATTAACGTGATCATTACGTTCTTAACACTTGTGAATTCAATTCAACAAGTATCACTTAAGAACAATCATCAAAACAAACATCTCAAAATGATAATATCACTAATATCATCATCAATACCCCAAGAACATCATCATCTCAACAATCATGATGTCTAAACAATAATCAATCAACAATTCATCATGAATTCTGATTAAACCACCAGATTAAATCAACCATTGTAAGATTATGATAATCATTACATAATTCATCATAATTCCTTACTAAAATGGTTATAATCTCTCCAAAAATACAAACAACAACAACAACAATCATATAAAGACTATGTTAATCATATAGCAATCTTAACATAATCCTTCCTAGACATGATTATAACCTCCAAACATACTAAAACATCAAGAACAACTCATCCTCAAGACACAATCATCATGTTCTTCATCACAAGTTGTAAAAACTCATCAAGAATCATAATATACTCCAACAATGAATCAATGCCCGAAGAAAACAACAACAACATCATCATCATACTCGGAAATCACTTGAAGAACAAGAGATTAAGAGAACTTACCAATGAAGAACAAGAAGAACTCTCCAAACAACAAAGGAGCACCAACAAGCTTCCAACTTCAAGCTTCAATCCAAGCTAGGATGATCAATATTGTGTTGGAAGAGTCTAAATATCAAGAACATGTAACACCCCAAACTAGGCGGATATTACAGTGCCGTGGACCCCCGACTGGGACCCACCAGGCGAATGAAAACAATTGAATTAAATAATATAATTTAAGTACCAAACCACATTATATCATCAATTACTCCGACGAGGAGTTTCATTACAACACACCCAAGATAAATACCGAATACATGTATATTTTATATGAAGATCAAATACACAACACTAAATGAAACGGAGTATCCAAATGGAAATATGCAGCGGAAAATAAATGACGGCAACATGAATGACTGAAAGGATTGAGGGCCCCTACTAGTATCACTGGGGGCTTCTCGCCGTCAACGTTCTATTCCCATGCTTTTGCCTTGCCATGACCTAAAAACAATATCCCCCAACGGGATCAGTTACACAGAACAACAATCCTCAAGGGTTGAATATACACAATCATGATATATCTTTAGTAATGAAATATCATTAGTTATGAATTTAAGCTGAAGGGGAGCATCATAGTACGCCCGTAATGTTATGTGCAAGTGTACAAGACGAGTGCCCGGACACACCAGTCCTTGTACCTAATTAGTCTCACAGAGGTAAACGTTACCCTGTGCACAGTCCAATGTATCGGTGAACCCAATACATGACTATCGTGTGCTCGACTAAAAATTCCACACATCCACACCCGGCCACGCAATATGAACCCAGAAGGTCATATGAACGAGAATGACCATAATGAATATCAATGAATAATAATCCGACAAATTCAAGAATGACTCACCGAGATGAAAAAAATAGTGAAGTGAATGATAGCTCAATGAAATGATTGGAACCGTCGTTCCTCGTGAATGAAGTGATTATTCGACAATTACAAGTCTCAATACGTTTAATACATTATGAATGAGTTATGATTATGAATGAACAACAACGAAAGAAATGAATATCCTTTTAACCGAGTAAGAATTAACTTAGTCAACACCGGTGACAATTGTCCTTCCACGAACAAACGTCCTAAATGAGATGTCGGTCGCTCGAACAACCTTGAATAACACAATTACCAACAATCCGTTCAACATACGAATCAAACACGATGATAACTCACTCAAAACGTTGATACGACTAAACCAAGTTCATTGGGGCATTATAACAAATGTGTTGTGACCAAACTTCGATTGTTTACAACCAAACCTTAACTATACCAATATCAAATCCCCAAGAAGTGTTCCAAACCAACAAAACATCTTCAATACAATCAAAAATCCAATATGAATGTCCAAATCCGTGGTTACAATAACAACTAATCGAAAACCCCCAAATCCAACTCAATATTCAAAGTGTTCTTGAATAACCTTTCAATAATCCAATGAATATTCACACACACTCAATATATTACGTATATCTCTTCATAAAACATGATTATAACGTCCAAAACATCAAGTCTCAACACAAAATCGAAAACCAAGATGTTTGAAGAATATTACCTTTGAAGATCCAAATACTTTGATCCGATGAAATCGTGTTAAATCTGTAGGTCACAAGTCGTCCAGGAATAAGTCTATGGGGGGGTCAATAGACTTATTGAAACTCTTAAACTCTTTTTCTCAAAGAGTAAGTTTCTTCAGCTGATGGGTAAACAAATTACTTGGAGTCGTTTGTTCTTGATATGTACGGAAATCAGCTAATAACGAATACAAAACAACTAATGAAACACTTAATGATGAATGCAGCAGTTAAAGTATGATGCTATAAAACAGTAAAGAACGCAGGCAATTATAGTGGTCTCAGAGGTGGGGTAATCCTCTACTATTCCACTTTTCTCCAAACCAGTTGGAGATGAATTCACTATAATTCTCAACCAGTGATAAATATTACAGTGATTCAACCAAACTACAACAGCTTCCAACCAGTGGAAATCCGTGCCGTTGTAACACACTTGACTGCCTTGCACCTCTTGATCCTCGATCCTTGGATGCCTTTACAGTCTCTCACTTCAACCAGTGAAGTACCCCGAACTCAGGATTATAGACAAGAGTTTTTGTCTTCTCCAACTAAGAGCTTCTTCAAGTATGAACTTTTTAGAACCGCTCTTTTCACGATGCTGTATTTCGCTTTTAGATAGATTGAATGCTTTGATCGCTTGAAAGTATGTTCGCACCGTGTATTGTTGTGTTGTATTGCTTAGCTTCAAATCTTCGGATATATATAGGTCACGATCTCTGAGCTTTTCCTTCATAGCCGTTGCAAATCTTTTCAACAAATCCGTACGTTGGAGAGGTAGACTTCATTGTTTTCTTTTTTGAACGTTGCAAGGCTGGATTCCCATATTTTAATCTATCTTCCGACCGTTGTGAAGATTCTGCATGTGATGCGCCGAATATTTTGAATATAAAACAATTAAAGTCTTCAAGGTGGGTCTGGATGAATTATTTTAATTCATATCTTTTGCGGGAATCACTCCAATTTGTCTCTTCACGTTGCATGTGACTTTCCGTAATATTTGACTTTTCAACGCATGCTGACGTGGACTTGGAGTACTTGGCTGATCTTGACTAGGCTGATGTGCAGTTAACTTCTCTGCAGTCTGGACCTCTCTGATGTTCTTTGTTTAGGACTTGTCTGATCAGATGACTTGTTTGAGGTGCCTTGACTGCAGTCTGGTCAAACATCTCTGATAAATTTTTGTTGACCAGAACTACTCTGACTTGACTCGGCTGTACCTCTATGATGAACTTAGCTGATCTTCAGTACTTAGCCGATTTTCAGCCTAACTTATTTCTGGCCTATAGAAGATACTCATTTAGTTCTTCTTTACATTTTGCCAAGTTTTACACTTAACATTAGTTGGCCTATGAAAGATACTCATTTGGTTCTTCCTTACATTTTTGCCAAGTAATAAACATTTGAATTTATACTGATGACATCATCAAAATCTAACAAGTATTCCTAACAAATTCCCCCTATTTTGATGATGGCAAAACTTAAGGAAATATTCAAATGAACAAGTCTGCACTTGAGTGCAAGACACAAACTAAAGTCAGTCTAATTTTTGAGACAACTGGAAATTGTCATTCAAAAGACTGTTATAAAGTTTTTTTCTGTTGATTACAAGTACATGGCTTGAATAGAATAAGTACAGAAAAATTAATCAATTACAATTACATCCAAAAATCTATCTGCCCCTTCCTCTGCGAACAGTTTGCTTGGGAGGTCTAAATAGTTTTGCACCGATTGGTCTACTTTTGATAGGTGCAAGACCATATTTCCTCCTTATGACTAGGGCAGCAAGTCTTGGTCTTCTTTTGAAGAGAACTTGTGCTCTTCACATAGCTTTCTAATTTCTTTTTGAAGCTCTAGCTCGTCAAGCTCATTATCCAAACGGGTCGGCGCTTCCACTGTTCTGAATGGAGGAATAATAGGATAAGCATTCCATTTGGCTGCATATTTAAGCATTATCTTCCACAGAGTAGGCCATCTAGCATCCATGTAGTTGATGAATGACTGCTGGGGCGAGCATTCTTTATCTAGAAGAATCTCCCAGAGGTAGAACTGCTCTGTGAATTGTTTCTTGGCATCCGCCCAATTGTTCATGAATTCTGTTGGTAAGAATTCTTCAACATGCCACAACTGTTTGCCTTCCCATTCGAATCTTTGTTCATCTTTCTCTTTTGTTCTTCTCTTCTTCTCCACAGACTGCTCTTCAGGTTGGCTGGGGGCAGATATCTCCTTTCTTTTCAGACTTGATGGTCCTCCTTCAATTTGGAGAATATCTTGCCTCTTCTTCGTTCTTAGCTCCTTCCTTATCTCTCCTTGACTGCTGCCTTCCCCCTGTATTCTATCTTCCCCCTTTTTGCCAGCATCAACTAAAGTAGTCAACTGTTGCTCTATTCTACACATCCAGTCAGACATGCCAAATGGCATTCTGTTGTTGGTAGGGGGAGGAGGCTGAGATACTTCCCTCTGCAGCAAAGTGTCAATCTTTGCATTGATGGATTGGAGGTCAGGAGTGACCTGAGATGCCATCAGCTCTCCAATGGTATCCTTCACTATCTGCCTTATCAGCTCAGTCACCGCAGGTGAGATCTGAGCTGGTGGAGAGTGCTCGCCTGAGCCTTCTGCAAATGAGCCACTTGACTGCAGGCTCCTATCTGCAGCTGGTACTCCAGATGGGGTTTTTTCTGGGGTCCCTGATCTGGAGTCCTCAGCTAACTCCGCGTCCAGGCTGGTGTACCGGACAGGTGCCCCAGCCCTGTTTGCAGCTTCTTCTTCCGGCTCTTTCTCTGGATCTTTTTCCTTCTCCTCTTCTTCTTTTTCTTTTTCTTCTTCATCTTTTTCTTTTTCTTTCTCAGCTCCTTGATCTCCTCCCTCATCTTTATCATCATCCTCATCATCATCATTATTATCATCATCCTTTTTCCCATCTTTTTCTCCTTCATTCTCATCATCCTTTTTACCTTCATCATTATCCTTCTCTCCTTCATCATCTTCCTGTTCGACTTCTTCACCTTCTTCTTCTCCTTCATCAATCAACTCTTCTGTTTTCTCCACTTCTTCAGATTGTTTTTCAACTAAACTGTTTTCTTCTTCTCTTTTCTCTTCTTGCTCCTCTTCTTCGTCATTTATGACAATGACTTCCTCATTTTCTTCTCCATTTACCTCTTCAATTCTAATTTCTCTCTTCTTCTTCCTCCTCCTCCTCTTCTCCAAAGGAACCATAAAAAATACTGAACATAATGGAATGGATGAATTGGTCCATGTTGGTTTTAAAATGAGACATGACCCAATTCTCCTGGAGGATTAAAACTACATCTGATTCTTTACAAAAATGAATCAGTACCTCCTTTGTGGCTTGGGGATATTCCCAACCACTGGTTTCAATGTAAGTTTGAAGATTTGTAAATGACAGTGATTTGAAAAACTTCCACTCTTCAAAAATATTGACAAAAGAGTGTTTTAAGGCTTGTGGTTTAGCAAGCTGTAATTGTTCAATGGACAGGTTGAAAACATTATTTTCCAGTAGGTTAAATGTGTAATTGGCTTCAGGGATTGATATGATTAAACCTGCTTCTTCTTCCTCTGGAATGTATGCTGGGGTGAGGACAGCCACAATCTGAGTCTCCAGGCTGCCTGGAGCAGGCTGGTCTTCCAGGTGAGTAGGTGACCTGGCTGCAGGACTGGCATAGTGATCTGACTGTTCTTCCTCACTAAACTGCAGTCTCCTGGGTCTCTTGGGAGAGAGTTCTGGAGATGACTGCATGATGGATGGTTCTCCAGGGGCTGGTCCCCTTCTCTTGAATCGGACAGCTATGGGAGTGTTGTCTGACTCGGAGTCTGACTCAGCTGTAGTTGGGTTGTCTTCTGCAGGCTTGTGCGACTCGTCTGATAAATCGTATCTGGGGTAGGTCCTTGTGTCAGACAGTTCTTTCAGCATCTGGGCTGCTCTCCTTATGCCTCCCAATTTTCTCAACGTCTCTTGGTCAAGATGACCAAGCCTCTTATTGATGTGAAAGGGGTCAGTACTCCCCTTTGCCACACCCATCTTTTCCAGCATCCAACTCAGCTGCGTTCCAAACGCCAGCTTGGTTTTAAATCTCTTCTCATCAACAAGCCATTCGACTTTGTTCACCTCGCGAACAAGTTGCCTAAAAATGTAATCCGCCCAATCAATCTCTTCGTCTTGAATCAGTGCTCCCAACACTGTGAACTTTGCCGATGACAGTTGGTCGTAACTGCCGGCCATTCCCATGATGATTTTGTTGGTAATATCCAACGCATATCGATAGACCTTCTTTATTTCGCTCCTTTTAGCAGTAAGTTTCAGCTTCGTCGGTTGGTCAATCGCCTTGATTTTCTTCCAGGTTTCGGCTGCTGACTGTTTGAGTGCCTCGACGTGTATGCCGCGGTGCCTCATACCAAAGGCTATACGAATCGAATCCGGCGAAATGTCGACTTGTCTTCCGCCAACTGTGCTTCGAATGCCTCCTTTAATCACATATGCTTCGCGATAGAAGGCGATGACGTCTTCCTTGTAGAGGTGCTTTGGACTGATGTCCAGGAATGGGTAGATCCCATTGTATTTCATCGAACGGATTAAGTCAAGCACATCGTAATTCTCCAGATTTGCTTCCAACAGGCCGTCGAAATCAACGACCAAAGAGAAGATAATCTGATCCTTGACCGCCTTCAGGTTAACGCCTTCGAAATACGATTCCATTTCTGCAAACAAAGGATTTTTAGTGTATTTGGAGTTCAAGAATTTTTGCTCTGTAAATCTAGGTTTTCTGGTAAGCGTAAAAGATAAAGTGAAGAGGTTTTCGTCCTTATAAGGAAGATGAAAAGAAGTTGTATTAAAATATTATTTATTTTGAAACGGTGGTACGCCTTTTGAGATTCTATTTAAATTTCAAATTTGAAAGCAGTGGTCCAGGCTTTAATTTTGAAATTTGACGTTTGGTTTTAATTGGCCACCGTGGAGGTCGATTTATCAAGTGATCGCCACGTGTATTTAAATTACCACTTGTGAACCGCTTGTGAACCAAAATTAATATAATATTATTATACATAAGGCAGATAATAATTAAATATTCATAGGTCAGTTGAGTTTGGAAAACTTAGCTGGTTTGACTGTTGACTGTTGACCGCTCTGCATCAGGTGAGTTGACTTCATGGACTTCTTGCCTGAGATTCTGATCAGCTAGGTTCCTTTGTCCGTCCTTTGTACAGTTGCCTGCATCAGCTAGGATCTGATTTCTTTAGTCAGCTGGGTCCGTCCTTCCTCTGAGATGCTTCAGCTTGCTTCCGTACTAGATTCCCAATCTAGTAATCTAAGATCTCTGCTCAGCTCCAAAAACCTTTCTTCTGGCAAAGGTTTGGTAAAGATGTCAGCTATTTGGTAGTCTGTGCTGACTCTTTCAACTCTAACTCTTTTGTTAAGCACATGGTCTCTGATGAAGTGGTGCTTAACGTCAATGTGCTTCGTCCTCGAATGCAAAATCGGATTGTTGGTTATTGCAATAGCACTATTGTTGTCACACCAGATAGGGACTTCATTAGCAATGATATTGTAGTCCCTCAGATGTTGTCTGATCCATAAAATCTGAGCACAGCAGCTACCTGCAGCTAGGTATTCTGACTCTGTGGTGGAGATAGAGTTAGAAACCTGTTTTTTGCTAAACCAGGATATCAGTCTGGTTCCTAGGAATTGGCACGTTCCACTAGTGCTTTTCCTATTGATTTTGCACCCTGCAAAATCTGCATCTGAATATCCTGACAGCTCGAAGTTATCATTCTTGGGATACCATAGTCCAACATTGACTGTAGACTTAAGGTATTTTATTATCCTCTTGGCTGCATCTAGGTGTGATTGTTTCGGCTTGGATTATAATCGCGCACAAACTCCTACGGCATAGGATATGTCAGGGCAGCTTGCAGTGAGGTAAAGCAACGATCCAATGAGTCCTCTGTAGTGGGTTGAGTCCACTGATATGCCTCCCTCATATGCATCTAAGTGAGTACTTGTGCTCATAGGAATTCTTGCTGGCTTGGCTGATTCCATTCCAAATCTCTTGATTAGATCTTTGGTATACTTAGCTTGGTTGATGAAAATTCCATTTTTCATCTGCTTAACTTGTAGTCCGAGAAAGAAGTTAAGCTTTCCCATCATACTCATCTCAAATTCTCCTTGCATGAGGTTGGAGAATTTCTCGTATAGCTCTGGATTGGTTGAGCCGAATATGATGTCATCCACATATATCTGGACTATTAATATGTGGTCTTCGTGCTCCACTCTGAATAGGGTCTTGTCCACCTTCCCTTTGCAAAAACCATTCTTCTCAAGAAACACAGACAGTGTTTCATACCATGCTCTAGGTGCTTGCTTAAGTCCATAAAGAGCCTTCAACAGCTTATAGACTTTGTCTCCTTTGACAAAACCTGGGGGTTTCTCTACATAGACTTCTTCTTCTAGGATGCCATTTAGAAAAGCACTCTTTACATCCATCTGATAGACTTCAAAATCTTTGAATGCAGCATATGCGAGGAATAATCTGATGGCCTCTAATCTTGCAACGGGTGCATAGGTTTCATCAAAATCTATTCTTTCACACCGTGCATACCCTTTTGCTACAAGTCTGGATTTATTCCTAACAACAGCTCCGTCTTCATCACTCTTGTTTTTGTACACCCATTTGGTGCTAATAACCTTCTTGTGTTCTCGTCTGTCTGTTAGTTCCCAAACTTTGTTTCTTTCCATCTGCTCCAGTTCCTCTTGCTTGGCATTTATCCAAGAATAATCTTCCAAGGCTTGTTATGTTGTTTTAGGTTCTATCTGTGACATAATGCATGAGAACATAGCCATTCCTGCTGGTAGAGTTGACTGTCTTGTCTTAACTCCATCAGTCAGCTTCCCGATGATTTGCTGGATTGGATGGTCTTTGAGCCACTTGGGGATATCGTCTTCTGTGGTCTGTTCCCCTGTTGAATTGCTCGGGTGGATTTACGCATCGGTGGGTTACGGTCTCATTGGTGCGGTTTGGATCGGCTACCGCCTTGTCATCTGCGGGTTGGGTCGATATGCGAGATGAGTCTTTATCGCCTACTTTGGGTCTTCATCGTGCAACTGGATCGAGATAGGTTTGGTGATCTGTCGATCTGCAGATTGGGTCTTGGCGGCTCTGATTGGATCTTCAGGCTGGTCTGCAGGTGAGTCCACCATTCCAGTGTCATGTACAATGACTTCTTCAAGAGTTGCTGTTTTGAGCTTGTTCTCAATTAACTCAACTTGCTTCTTGTACTCAACAGTAGATTCATCAAAAACAACATGGGGTGTTTCCTCCACAACTAAGGTTCTTTGGTTAAATACTCTATATGCCTTGCTTCTTTGTGAGTATCCCATAAAGAAACCGTCATCAGTTTTAGCATCAAAGGTATTTAGTTGTGTTTTACCGTTGTTGTGGATGAAACACTTACAACCAAAAATATGAAAATAAGCAACTGTAGGAGTTCTATTATTCCAAACCTCATAGGGAGTTTTGCCATGTCTCCCTACTATCATACTCCTGTTCTGAGTATGACAAGCTGTGTTGATAGCTTCAGCCCAGAACCTCTTGGGCAGGTCCGCTTCTGCAATCATGGACCTTGCTGCTTCCTTCAGGGTTTCGTTTCTTCTTTCAGCAACGCCATTCTGCTGGGGGGTCCTGGCTGCAGAGAGCTCATGCTGGATCCCATTCTGATCGCTGTAATCAGTGATTGCCTTATTGAGAAACTCTCCTCCTCTATATGATCTGATCTTGATGATGGATAAGGATTTCTCATTCTGGATCCTTCTCAGCAGCTCAGGTAGCTTGGTCAAGGTTTCACTTTTCTTATACAAGAAGATAATCCAAGTGTACCTTGAATAATCATCTACTACAACAAGTGCATGCTTTTGTCCGCTCAGAGTCCTTGGTTTGATAGGACCAAATAGATCCATGTGGAGTAGATCTAATATCCTTGTTGTGAGAGTTGTAGGCTGGACTGGCTTGAATGATGCTCTGGTCTGCTTTCCTTTCTGACAGGCATCACAAAGCGCTTCCTTCTTGAATGCTTCATCTGGAAGTCCTATGACCAGCTTTTGAGAACTAATTTTATTGATGGCTTTGAAGTTCAGGTGACATAGTCTTTTGTGCCATAGCCATCCGTTCTCAGCTATTGTCTTGGATAGAAAACAGGAGTTAGGTGTTCCTGTGTTCCAATCTATCATGTAGACATCTCTCCTTCTGAAACCTTGGAGCTTCACTTCACCAGATAAAATATCTATCACCATACATTTCCAAATGGTAAAGACTACTAGATTCTTCTCATCGCAAAACTGGCTTATGCTCAGGAGGTTGTACTTGAGCCCTTTGACATAGTGAACTTTGGATATTACAATATTTCCTCGGTGCAGCTCTCCAAAGCCCTTTGTTTGTCCTCTAGAGCTATCTCCAAAGGTTACATCAGGACCTCTTTCTTTGGTGTATTTGGACAGCATCTTCTTGTTTCCGGTCATGTGCCTTGATCATCCAGAATCTACAAACCATTCTTCACCTCCAAAGTTTGAATTTGTGGAGATGTGGTTGTAGTCCTTCCACTTTTTCTGCAATCAAACAAGTAGAGATTTAAGTACCCAAATCTGTGTGGGTCCTCTTGGGTTAGTTGGTTTCCTGGAGAATTGATTTCTCCTTGGATTATAAAAATTGTTATTATTATTACCCTTATAAGGTGTGTAAGGTCTAGGTCTGTATCTCCTGTTGGGATTGTATACCGGATATTCTTCAAAATATTTATAGTGTGGGCCATTTCTAAGTCTTGGCTGAGACCATTTATTAAATCTTTGAGGTCTCCACACTTGTTCATTTTGGAAATTAGGATAACCTTGAGGTTTCCATCTGCCCCTCCCATTTTGAAATCTGTTTTTAGGGAGTTGTTGATAATAGTGGGCATGTTGTCTGGGTTGCTGCTTCTGCCTGGGCCATTTTTAAACCGATAATAGTGGGCATGTTGCCTAGTCGCTTGTCTAGGTGGTTGCATTGTGTAACCTGGCTACAGCCTAGACTTGTGACTTGGCTGTTGCCTATTTTTAAATATCGGTTTATATGTAGGCTCAACAGTCGAGACAATTGTTTCTCCCTTGATAAAAGTAGTTTTAGAACTAGAGGGAGTGTGAGGATCATATCGAATGCCTGATCTGGAATATAGTGGCCTTTTATTGGTACATAATTCTTCCAGGGTTGAAGACGCCTTCAGGGAGGTTATTTCCTACGCCTGAGTCTTATTTGCTGAGTCAGCTTAGTAAATTCAGCTTTGACATGAGCAAGTGCAGCTGATTTTCTTTAAGTAAGACAGTTAGTCGATTTATCTCAGCTGTATTAACATCAGCCTGGTTTTTAAAGTTAGCTGCAGTTATCTCAACCTTATTCAGTTCTAGGTTGAGTTTTTCAAAATCATTTTTCAGCTGCCTATTCTCATCTTGCAGCTGAGTCTTCTCGGATGATACAGCTAGGTGTGCAGATTTAAGTGTCTCAAAATCTTTAAATAGCTAATTTACAGATTCGTGCAGATCCATATCTTGTGACATGGCTGAACTGTTATTTGAACCAGAGGGTTTAGATGTTATCTCTTCATAAGCTAAGTTGGCCATCAGGCAGTCATACTCTTCATGATCATCAGAAAAGAATCCGCTGCTTGATTCTACATGCTCCTGGTCTTCTCCGATGAGGGCCTTTCTTCTATCTTCTTTTCTGCCCACCTCCTTCTTGCTCTTGTCCTTCTTGAGATCAGGACAGTCGATTTGGATGTGTCCTGTCTTGTGACAATTGTAGCACTCCACCTTCCAGCTTCCAGCTTTCTGGTTCCTTCTGGGATTCTCCTTATAATTTTTCTTGTATTTGGAGTAATTTTTCCGGAAGTTGCTGAACCTTTTCATAATGAACGCCATTTCTTCCTCAAAATATAATAGATTTGGAGGCTTTACATCGGATAAGCTCTTGGCGGGGGACTCGGCTGCAAAGGCTATTCCCTTCTCTACAGGCTCAGTTGAGGATGAACTTGGAAGCTCGAACTCATAAGCCTTCAGATCAGAGAACAGCTCTTGGATCTTTATCTTATTGAGATCCTTGGACTCTCTCATGGCCACTGCCTTCATACTCCATTCTGGATTGAGAGATCTTAGAACCTTCAGTGCCATTTCCCTGTTGCCATAAGATGTGCCGAGGGAGTTGATCTCATTGATAACCTCAGTGAACCTTGTCTCCACTTGGTCTATGGATTCGCCATTCTTCATTTTGAAGTTGTTAAATTTTTGAATAGCAATTGACGACTTATTTTCTTTGATTAGCTCCGTTCCTTCACACATTAGGGCTAATGTGTCCCAGATTTCTTTGGCATTCTTGCAGTTCTTGATCTTGACCATGGTGGATTTGTCAAGAGTTTGATATAGCACATCTCTGGCCCGGTTATCAAGATTGGCCAGCTTTCTTTCTTTGGGAGTCAGCTCTGTCCTCTTCTTTGGGATCTTCTTTGGCTTCCCTGCTGCGATTTCCTCTGCAGTGTTGTCCTTCTCGAAGATGAATGGACCGTCCTCTATGATGCACCACATGTCATCATGGATTGAAGATAAGTGTGCCTGCATCCTTATCTTCCAAAGATCATACTCGTCAACTGAAAACACAGGGAGTCTAGAATGCATGTGTTCCATTATAAAATGAGAGTAAAGATATATCTCTGATATAGATCTGGTTCATGAAATAAATGAACCAACCTCTCCGATACCACTTGTAGGTCACAAGTTGTCCAGGAATAAGTCTAGAGGGGGAGGGGGGTGAATAGACTTATTGAAACTCTTAAACTCTTTTTATCAAAGAGTAAGTTTCTTCAGCTGATGGGTAAACAAATGACTTGGAGTCGTTTGTTCTTGATATGTGCGGAAATCAGCTGATGAAGAATACAAAACAACTAATGAAACACTTAATGATGAATGCAGCAGTTAAGGTATGATGCTATAAAACAGTAAAGAACGCAGGCAATTATAGTGGTCTCAGAGGTGGGGTAATCCTATACTAATCTACTTTTCTCCAAACCAGTTGGAGATGAATTCACTATAATTCTCAACCAGTGATAAATATTACAGTGATTCAACCAAACTACAACAGCTTCCAACCAGTGGAAATCCGTGCCGTTGTAACACACTTGACTGCCTTGCACCTCTTGATCCTCGATCCTTGGATGCCTTTACAGTCTCTAACTTCAACCAGTGAAGTACCCGAACTCAGGATTATAGACAAGAGTTTTTGTCTTCTCCAACTAAGAGCTTCTTCAAGTATGAAATTTTTAGAACCGCTCTTTTCACGATGCTGTATTTCGCTTTTAGATAGCTTGAACGCTTTGATCGCTTGAAAGTATGTTCGCATCGTGTATTGTTGTGTTGTATTGCTCAGCTTCAAATCTTCGGATATATATAGGTCACGATCTTTGAGCTTTTCCTTCATAGCCGTTGCAAATCTTTTCAACAAATCCGTCCGTTGGAGAGGTAGACTTCATTGTTTTCTTTTTTGAACGTTGCACGGCTGGATTCCCATATTTTAATCTATCTTCCGACCGTTGTGAAGACTCTGCATGTGATGCGCCAAATCTTTTGAATATAAAACAATTAAAGTCTTCAAGGTGGGTCTGGATGAATTATTTTAATTCATATCTTTTGCGGGAATCACTCCAATTTGTCTCTTCACGTTGCATGTGACTTTCCGTAATATTTGACTTTTCAACGCATGCTGACGTGGACTTGGAGTACTTGGCTGATCTTGACTAGGCTGATGTGCAGTTAACTTCTCTGCAGTCTGGACCTCTCTGATGTTCTTTGTTTAGGACTTGTCTGATCAGATGACTTGTCTGAGGTACCTTGACTGCAGTCTGGTCAAATATCTTTGATAAATTTTTGTTGACCAGAACTACTCTGACTTGACTCGGCTGTACCTCTCTGATGAACTTAGCTGATCTTCAGTACTTAGCCGATTTTCAGCCTAACTTATTTCTGGCCTATAGAAGATACTCATTTGGTTCTTCTTTACATTTTGCCAAGTTTTACACTTAACATTATTTGGCCTATGGAAGATACTCATTTGGTTATTCCTTACATTTTTGCCAAGTAATAAACATTTGAATTTATACTGATGACATCATCAAAATCTAATAAGTATTCCTAACAAAATCGACTATCCAAGCTTCCCAACGAATCAAGATGATGAAATCCGAACACACAAGTGATTGATGATGACAAAAATATCTCCCTCAAGTCTCTCTCTCTCGGACAAGGTGAAGAAAATGAGAGAAATGACCTCAAAAACCCGTCCAGGTGCTTATAAACTGCCGAACGTTACGGCCGTAACTCGGCCTACTTACGGCCGTAACATCCCAGGTCAACGGCCTTACGGCCGTAACCAGCCATCTCGTACGGCCGTAACTCGGCTTCGTCCAGAATCTGCCGACAGTCATACGGCCGTACCCGCACCTGTCTTACGGGCGTAACTCGCCCTCGTCCAAACACCTGCCGACAGACATACGGCCGTACCCGCACACCTTACGGGCGTAACTCGACTGATATGGTCGTAACCGGACAAACTTACGGGCGTACAATCACTTCGTCGAAACTGACCAGGCACCCTGCTTGCAACGTACGGCCGTATCCGGCCAAGCCTTATGGCCGTACCTGCCTCATCTTACGGCCGTATGCCGCAACCCTTACGGCCGTAAGTCTTTCTCGTCCGAAAAATCCTGAAAATTACGAACACCCCTTACGGCCGTAGCCTGCCCACCTTACGGCCGTATCTCGCCTTCGGCCAAAACAACCTTGATCCGACGAAAGCATGTTACGACCGTAATGTATGATTAGTTACGGCCGTAACTCGTTGCTGGACATGAAGAAAATCCGTCCAACACATATCAAAGATGATACTTCCAGCACAAGACTACCAATCACGATAATAATGATAATACTCTCGTCTCGACACTCAAATGGAGGTGAATGGCGATCGGTAATTGATACACGGTTACAATATGCCAACAATGAACACAAATGAATGAATCATGAATGATGAGTGATTATTAATGAGTGAAAATTACTGAGTGACAATTACTGACTGATAATTACTGAATGATAATGAATGAATTACAATCGGGTATTACAGAACATGTCCAGAAGGACGATTCTAGGGAGAGAACAATGATTTTGGTTCGTGAAGAAATGAAATATGAAACCAAGTTATATAATCTGACAAACACATTACGTATGCTATACACCAAGGTTAACGTACGTAATGGCCATTACGTACGCTATGCCAAAACATTAATGTACGTAATTCTAACTCCAGAACCAACTGACCAATAATACGAAGACCTTAACGTACGTAAACAAAAACAATTTACGTACGTTAGCAAGCTAGATGGATTACATACGTAGAGCTCACCTCTTAACATACGTAAGGATCCGTTGACTGCAATAGTAAGATCGGATCGAAAGATTCCTGGCCCTACCAGCCGAAAGTTGATATCGAGGAAGGTTCCCACCACCGACCACGCATTACGTACGTAACCATACAGGTCCAGCGTATGTAATAATCAGACCATAACGTACGTAAGACTACACATGTAGCGTACGTTAAGGCTAGTATACTTATCAAAAATCCAAACTCTCCAAGCAACATCCAAACGGCGAAACCAAACCGACGACAAGTATAAATACTTCGATTCCGAAATATCCCAATATAATATACATTGTATCAGTCCGAAACAACAACACTTGTACAATTCCAAATGAATACGCACAACTCAACAGTGAAACGAAAATAATTACACCCGGATATTACATTTACATGAATCGTAGGTGGGTTTCGGGTGCATTCCATTTTCATACTCGTATAGAATTGCTTGTGATTGTTTTCTTCGAATCGTTAGGTTCGTGTTGGTCGATTCCTAGCAAGCGTAGTTGATTTTCCCGTTCATTTCGTCGTCAATATTCTCAAGGCAAGTATTCTTGTGTAACTCTTATGCTTAACATGAAATGGTAATGTATATGTGTGTGATTTGCTCTCCGGGAGGGTCCGACAGGGCCTTGGAGGAATATGTGATTTCACTCCTGATTCACGAGCTTGTTTGGATAGCCAGTCCGAGAGGGTCCATAGAGGCCTCGGATGGGACCTGTGGTTTAGCTCTGGTCCTAGGCGAGTCATGTGCGTGATTTTTAACTATGGCCAGTCCGGGAGGGTCCATAAAGACCTCGGATGGGACCAGTGGTTTAGCCCGGTCTTAGGCAAGTTTTCAACTGTGATTGCTGACTGTTTGTTTTCCGGGAAAAGACATGTCTTGTTTTAATTTTGATACCACTTGATACATGTAGTATGAAATGTGTAAGCGAATGGTTTGCCTTGATTACTTATACTAGCGTAATTGCTAACCCCTTTGGGACCCGTTTGGGGAAATTCGTGTTATGAATTTCAGGTTCCGTTCATCCAGTCGAGCGGGCACTGGAGTAGTACGAGGATGCTGGCCAGGGTTGTTGACGTATGCAATTTAGTTCCTTCATTTCAGTTGTCCATTTTAAAACGCTTGTTTTTCAAACTTGTAAACTGATAGATGGTACTCGTGAGTATTTAGGCGTTTTAAATTTGGTAGATGAATTGTATACTAAGTTTCATGTGTGATTTTCGATGATGTCTGGTTTACCGGTTGTACCGTGTGTTTCATTTTAATTTGCGTCATGGTGATGTGTGCTTTCTCGCTAACCGAGATGGTTAGACGAGCGGTATAAATTAGTTAGTCTGGTGGGTCCCACGGCGCTGTAATATACCCTGAATATCTTTTGTGTGTTACAAACTCCACATAATACTTTCCATCATTTCAGATCCTAAATTACTACAACATAATATTTCACATAGGTGACTAATATATCTCAATAATCAATATTAAATCAACATTATAGCTTAACACTCCAGTAAATCAATATCATATAAATACTTTGATTATCATCACTTAATAACCGAATAAATACTTATCAAATTCTAAATCATATTTAGCCATATAATCAACCATCATAATGAGGTCTTATACACCAAATATAAGAATTTTATTAATCATTTATGCCAAAATACTAAAACTTAATTCATATCTTGAGTATTTAGATGTTCTATTAAACAATCATAGAAATAACCAAAATCTTTAAAATTTAATTATCAGCCGCCTCATTGATTATATAAACAATTTCCAAGATTTTATTCAAGTCTAAATAAAAAAATAATTTTTTTCCTATATTAAAATATTGATTATTTCAATAATCAATCAATATTTTCACCAATTCAAAAGTTGATTTAAAAATCCAAATAATTATTTAGACCAGTACCTCAAATTTCATCATTAATATTTATATATCTTTATAAATATTAATTATGAATATTCCACTAGAATATAATTACCAAGAAAATTCCAAAAGGCCAAATTCTAAACTTAAATTTTTTGAAATATTTTGTAAATTCCCAGACATTAAATAAATTTAATATTGTATAGAATAATAAGCCAATAAAATCAAGGTTCCCTGAAGTTTAAGAATTTATAACATTTTTAATAATATCAATAATCCTTCTAAAATAGATAAAAATGACCAAACTATAATTAATCTGAAGTTTGAACACCTATACCGAGTAAATATTTTAGAGTGGGGGAATCGCACATCTTCCTTGTCGAAAAATTAAGAAAAAAACTCTTTTAGACAATTCATCGGACAGTTGGTGGAGTTAGCTTGAAAAAGCTCTCCTGACTCGCCGAAAAACGACATTTATAGCATAAAAGGACTCTTGTCGGAACTCTAGAAGAGGAGTTAAGAATAAGAGGACTTCGTCTACAAAGTGCTCGAAGTTGGACGGTAAAATGAGGTCGGTAATCGGTCTATTTATACCCCCAAAAGTAATCCTCAGACAACTAGACGGTGTGACTCGGCATCCATATGTCAGCGGGTCGCATGGACCTGACGTCACGCTGCCGAGTCACATTCGACGACTTTAGGCCACGACGCACGCGGCATGCACGGTGACACCGCGCGAAAGCTTCCGGCCGCTGGCATTCCCCACTAAATCGACCATAACTTCTTCATTCGAACTCCGATTGGCTTATCATTTGAATCGCTGGAAAGCTACCTCAATTCTCTATTATGCTTTTAAGTGGCAGAATTTTTGGAGTTCTCAAAAATCGATGGTGATTTCAAAGTCGATACTTGTGCACGATACTTTCTAAAAAATGTCCAATCACATATCCATTAATATTTTCGGTACTCCTTTCTTATTTTAAATGGTCCAAGACCACAAATGTATCTCCCATAATTCCAAGTAAATTCAAAAGTCACATATTCAGTCGGGACAATTTCTATAATTTTTATATTCACAATTTTCGGCAAATATACCAGAGCGTAATCTAATTAATTTAGAAAATATTTTTTAACCGCACAGTCGACTTGTAATAATATTATGTCTTTATTTAATTACAGGTAGTAAAATACTGATATTTTACATATTTTTCCTCTCAAAATAAGTTTCGGCCCAAAACTTAAAATATATAACAAGTTTCAATTCATTACCGGTAGTAAAATAGTGGTATTTTACGTATCTTTCATCTTAGCTCCGACACTCTCCATCCCTCTATGTGTCGATGCCATTGTCCATACTATCGTTTTTCTTATCTCCTTACTTCTCTTATTTCACGTATTTTCACTAAGTTTGACATGACTGATCTTTGGTCCTCTCCAGTACTTTATTTCGTTTGTTGTAACCCGCTCCCATTCCAGCCTCTTTCTCTCTTTCTCTATTTTCTGCATCTTTCTTGGTGACAACCTTATTTCTTAGTCTTCTAAAGTGTTAACTGGCTCTCTCGCAGCCTAACGCCAAAGATAAATATCATAGTGTCGCAACGTTATCACCAAGTCTTCTTGGCTTCATAAATATTCTTCTCTGAAAATTGTTATGGTCTTCTGCGATCGACACTTTTAGTTCCGTCTATATGTCTTCTAATCCTGTGCAAACACATTGAACTAAACTTACATTTTGTGCGTGGAGTTGCCCCGATCGAGGGTGGATAGTGTGTTACATGTTGCTTCATCCCACAAAATGTCTTCACTAAAGGGTCACCAAAGTTGCTATTTTCAGTACACTACTACAAAACACATTTTACTACGGTTATTTCTTACATTTTACATCGGTTATGGAACTGATGTAAAATGTTCCTTCGTAAAATATACGTTAAATCTACATCGGTTTAAAAATCGATGTAAAAAAAATTCAATTTACATCAGTTCCTCGCGCACCATCGTAAATATCGTCGTCAAACATATTTTAACATCGATTTCAGAAAACCGATGTAAAATGTGCAGATTTCAAACAGTTTTACACCGGTTCTAAGCATAACCGATGTGAAAAGTGCAAATTTCAAACATTTTTACATCGGTTGGTTCTCAGAACTAAATTGTGCACCTTTTTACATCGGTTGTTCTCAGAACTGATGTAAAATGTGCACTTTTTTACATCGGTTATGCTTAAAACTGTACATCTGTTCCAAAAAACCGAGTAAATCATTTTTTTTATTTCAGCTGTTTTTATTTTTACCAGCCTGTAATATCAAAATCATGTTAAAAGCAAAACAGCTGAAATCCTGTTAAAACAAAACATTCCTAAACAGATGAGAACTGACTCTGTTAAAACAATACATCCAAACGGAGAGTAATCAGCTGCAAGTTTTACACATTCAACAATTAGAACTAAATGACTACAAAAAAAGATTTTTTTTTTGTCATGATAAAGCTCTATAAGAATAAGAGTCTAAATGCGAACTAACTTGCGGGCACCACGAAAACAACCCAGCATACTCCGACTCCAAATAAACACACATGCTGTAATATTATGCGCCACCGCCCTGAGAAGAAAAGAACCAAGGTTTGGGCCTCGGAATGGGAAGCTCAGGACCGATGGAAGCGGGACCTCTTTCTAAAGTGCAAACCTCTCAGAAAGCGATTACCTGCCCAGTTCATAATATATAAAAAGAGGGATTTTCATAGTTACACGTGAGGGAAGAGGAAAAGTTGCTTAGGAGTTGATACCAAGTGGAGTAGAGAAGAAAGTCGTTGTCAGTCCTCTGGTAATATCGATGATACCGCAAGGCAGGAAAAACCCACTTTAGAACCTGTTCGCCGGGTCCGGCACATGAGATAACATCCAAATCAAGTGAACCAAAAGAAGTAACATGAGTATATATGATTCTATGTCCTGTAAGCAACAGACTAGATCAAAAACCTGCCCTTTCTCCTCTCGACGAGTGTCGGCTCTTAATACACAAGAAAGATGTAAAACCCCAAATCATATACATAATACATACAGCCGTCAAATACAACAATAACATAAATAAATAATAAACAATCAAATTAGTGTATGCCCAACTCCTGAAAGTTTCTATATATGAATCAGAACCCATACTCCCAACTGATATGCAACCAGACACTCGGCATATTTTATATTCATTGTATATCAATAAGTCTGTCATTTCAAAAATACGTAAAGAATGCAGATCTACAACTACAATAATTACTTGTAAAAAAAGGGAACATTTAATCATACATTCAATCAAGTCAATTGTTGAAATTTTCACTGAGTAACACGCAAAACTCCGACATGCTCCCCGGCATTAAACAGTGGCGAATCAAATAAATCATATCATTTCCAACCCTGAGGCAACCTAACTAAAAATCAAACCTTAACACATCGTACATCATTCCTTCTCTTATTTCAAATTCAAACAAAATCGCAGATCTGAATACATATATATAAAATAGGTATAAAAGGGAAATGCAAACATGACATATATGATCACATCAATCAGAAAAATCAACAATAAATACAAGAGAACGAAGTAATAATGATTCAAATTCCATAAATGCACCTTCCTCGTCGCGATGATAGTCTTTCTTATAAAGTACATATATTCCACAAAAGAATAGTAGAATTTAAGGACCATAAAATCCATAAAAGCACATATATTCCAATAATGATTCAAAATTCCAGTAAAAGCACATATATTCCACAAGTATTGTAAAGTCGTATCACCATATCATCTCCAACAACAACAAAAAGTACATATTCATTTGTTATATTCCAAAAAATGTCTGGTGCACTGAGTACGGATCTCTTCAATGCTCATTCCAGGATGTGCATTAGTATCGTTAAATATCTAGAACATACAGTAAAAAAAATTATGAAGAATAGTAGAATAACCAAATAAGGATTATAAAATATGTCGCTATTTTTTTTAAAAAAATATCTCCTGCCAACTGTTCGTGACACTCGCTCGAATAATAGTTAACATCCAATACATAACGTAATATCCACATTCCCAAGATTCGACTTGTTTATTACACTACAAAATTAAATTTAAAGTTAATTTTAAAAAAATTACAGCATCATGTAAAACTATTTAAATTGAATCTAAAATGACTTACTTTCGGATAAAGCCAAATAAGGCTATGCTTCGATTTGTTGTTGTGTATACCTCCAAGCACTTTAAAAGGGGTCACGACATTGGTTTTGATGACAATTCTCATTAAGTAATTTACAAACACAAAACAAATTAAACTAAAAATACTAATATACATATTAAAATTACCTATGTACTATGGATTTCATAGCGGCGTCTCGACTATCATGTAGTGAACAAAGCCATACAGACAACGCTTCGTTAGGAATAATTATTAAGAGCTGCCAATGATTCCTACATTACAATAAAATATTTTTACAAATGAAATACATAATTTTTTTTACTATAATTAAATTAATTAAGTGATGACTGTACTTACCCATGATGATAAGCTCCTAATTAAATCTTTTTGTTAGATTCCCATATATGTTTCAGAATATACTTGGAGACTTCATTTTCTTTGTTCCCCATATATTGTATAGATTGGGGCTCAAAAAATCCGTACATATCATCATTCCTCATATCCACACTTAACTTATGTAGAAACCTAATGTGTTCAAATAAATTTACTCAAATAATATTGCTATCACAAATTGTAAAAGCAATGAATTACCTAATAAAACTTAAAAGTTTAGAACTTACAAGATTGAAAACTGTATAATCGATATGCTCAGCCACACATTTCCGTGAAATATCTCTAAAACGTCGTTGTGGTAAAGGTATAATAGAACATCATGCTCAACACCAAAGAGACTCGAATCCCACGCCACCTGTATCGGGTTACCATAAAGGGATGCAACAACCTTAAGCAACTCGACAATCGGATTATCTATAAGCGCTGATCCCTAAACTTTATTAACCTGCTTCTTTTGTCGCTCAATATCCTAAATAACAAACATGTCAACAATCATCTTTAATTCACACATTTATTATAATAAACCTTCCTTCTACTGAAAAAAAATCGCACCTCGTTAGATATAGCCTTGACAAGACATTTTGGCCATGCAATAAAACCATCTATTGCCTCTCCCACTATGCTAACCTCTGAAGTGGGAATAGGGACCTGAGCATCAGCATCTCGAACATCCTCAATTATCACCATAACCAAATTATCAGACAAGGGCACACCATGTATGGTTGAACCACCCTCGAGAACTCTCCCTAGGGCCACTAGGCGGAGAGGTTGACCATCAATATATAAACCACACTGGCCAATGGTACCAGTGTGAGTCTCTCCTAAAGAGCGATCAGTAGCAGCAGCACAACTCCCGTTCGTGCTAACATGTCCAAGAGGTGTAACTGGAGGTGGTTGTGAATATGCTCCTAGGGATGCCAATGCCGGACCGAATTGCTTCATCAAATTTTGTGTAACCACCATCGTAATCTTCTTTGTGGGGCTTTGCAAAAACTTAGGACTGATTGACTGGGGTCTGGTCGACCCACATGAACGTGATCCAAAATATTCTCGAATCCCTATACCAGATCCAACGCCACGAACACGACCTGGGTGCTCTTGTCGCCCAATTGCATTACTAAGAATGTCATTACGTCCATGGGGAACAAATGAACCTTGTGAACACTCCTCCTCCAAATCATCCTACACCAAGATTAAAACAACAATTGCATTGCTGCTTTATGCTGAACACTAAAGAGGAAAAAACAACATAACTTACTACTAATTTGTATTCATCATTCCAAATATATAAACTAAGTATATTTAAAAACTTACAATCCTCTTTGCAATATCACGTGCTACATCAGTAATCATCTCGCCCGATTTTCTTATGCAGCCTCGTTTCCATCTCTGGTGTCGAGTAGGAGGAGAAGTAGGATCAACAACCGCATTAGAACCAGATTGTGATGGTTCTTCGTGTCATTTCTTCAATTTCTCGGTCATGATCTTCTCATCCACCAGGTCATAACCACCACGAGACAGTGTGTGAGGGCAAGTGTTCATTTTTTGAATTTCTTGTGCCTTACTTCTCCTTATCTGTAATGATTATAAAGCATAAAATATACTATTTACAACATGAACAATACGTTGGAGTTATACTACTTCATGAACATGTTTGATATTATTTACGGCATGTACAAGATTGTGGACTGCGCATAATATTTAATTACTTACCTCCCACTTCGGGTAATCGAATTTTTTTAAATTAGTGCCAGTCATCCGAGGAGATATTATACTTCAAACAAGGAGACATGTTCTTGTAATCTCCGAACACCCATGCCCTAGACAAGTATGATTTAAAGTGTCTCTATTTTACGTTCACCGACTGTAGAATCTTCTCCTTTCTTTGTTTTTCGTTCGTGATATCAAAGTTATTCTACATTTAATAAAAATATATAAACAGAGGATGATTGGAGACGAAAAAAATTATTTTCAATTGTCACTGAAATATTCGAGGAATAAAAAATTACCAAAACATCCAGCCAAATCATCTCTTTATCATGATCTGGTACAAGTCTCCATGTAGGATGTAAAATGGAAATATGTTCTCGAGCAAGTTTTCCCAAATAACTTGACAACTTCACGTTATGAGTCCTTTTTGTTTTTCCCGTGACCGTATCGATGTCAAGCGGTAACTTATTCCCATCCAACCGTGTTTTAGTCACATCTCTACATCGTGTGGGATTCCTAATCATTTTTTATGAGGTCTGTGGAGGTGAAGTGGGACAAGACCTAGCTAGTGGAAGAATCAGACCTCGGTGCGGTAGCCATCACATGCCTATTCAGACAAAACATAAAATATGTTAATCACACATCTTCTGAAAATTTTAAGATTCATTCAGACAAATACACAAACACATGGCATACAGTATATAAAAAATTGACCTTTTGGGGATTGGTGGGTTGGAAAAGAATTAATAACAACCAGACCAAAATTTGATTGGTTATAAATAATTTTTATTCTTTTATTGGTTAACTACAGTGTGGTAGACTCATGTATTATTTGATTGGTTAAGTGCGTAGTACGGTAGACTCAGGTATCTTTTATTATAATACAAAATGTTTCTTTACAGGTATTCTTGTAGTTTGTATTTTTGGGTTGAAGGTGCAGGAGCAGAAATAAGTTTGGCAAGTAGCTAAAAGTCAAGTCCAATTAGAGCATAAACAATCCTTACAATTCAACAAGATAAATTAAGTTAACGTACTTACAATTATATATGAACGTTCTGCCATATGCCTTCTTCATGATCATTACGAGTGGCATGCATACCATCCATTTCATTTTCATCAATGGGAGGTATGCGTATCGAGAAAGAAAAAGTATCATAATTATCGAGCATTGATATTCATTCTCATGAGTCACGTCTATGCTTCTGCCATGAAGAACCACCGACCACCTTTCATTACATGGGTCATTTATGTAAAACACTTGTCTTGCTTGGTATGCCATGATAAAAGGCTCGTCTTTATAAGCAACCTTGTGAAGGTCCACCAATGTAAATCCCAATTCATCAACTTGCACACCAGTGTTATTATCAGCCCAATTACACTTAAAACCAGGGATTCTAAATTTAACATAGTCAACCTCCCAAATCTCTTCAATAACTCCAAAGTAACTTGTGCAAGCCATAATATGATTTTTATCTTTTGAACTAGAAAAGTGCATGGACTCAACTTAAAGAGTAACTCCACTATTCTGCACAGTACTCTTGTCATCCTGTGACTTAGTGTAGAATGAGAACTTATTAATGTCGTACCCACTCCAAGTTATGACATCAAACTTAGGTCCATGTGCCAGCCATTTCAATGTATCAGAAGCACTATCATCAAGACTAACTTTTTCTTTAAACCACTTCAACAAAGTCTTGTTATGCTCGGTCAACACCCATTTTTCACTTATCCGACAATTTTTGGACTTCAAAAGAGCCTTATGAGTAGACAGGTATGGAAGAACCTCATCAGTATTATTCCACATATACAAATGAGCTTGAAGCACTTCCTCGCGACTCTTTGTTTTAATTTTCAAACTTCGTGTACCCTTACCTCCACATCTTCCATCACGATAAGACTTCGGCATCCCTACAACTTCTGCTTGTGACATAAATTCTGTACAAAACTCGATGGCTTGTTATGCAATGCACCTTTCAACAATGGATGCTTCAGGATGATTTGGATTTCTTGTATACCCTTTTAGGATTTTCATGTATCGTTCAATTGGGTACATCCATCGAAAATAAACAGGGCCGCACTCACTTATCTCTCTTACTAAATCAATAATTACGTGAACCATGATGTCAAAAAATGAGAGAGGAAAGTACATCTCTAGTTGACACAAGATATTAGCAGCCTCCTTTTACCAATCAACACTAAAGGGTCAACTACTTTGAAACATAAAGCATTAAAGAAATAGCACAGACGAGTTACAACATGCCTAACTTTTTAGGCAAAATGTCACGTATAGCTACTGGTAGGAGTTGTTGCATCAACACGTGTCAATCATGAGACTTTAAGCCAACTAATTTAAGGTCTTGCAATGACACAAGACTCTTAATATTTGAAGAGTAACCCTGCACTTTCACGCCTCGAAGACACTGGCAAAAACTTGTCCTTTCTTTTTTTGATAAAGTATGACATGCTGGGGGCAGGTATGTTCGCTTACCTACTCATTCACAATACAACCCTGGTCATATTCCCATCTCAACTAGATCTTTACGAGCGTTCACACCATTTTTAATCTTACCTTTAATGTTGAGAAATGTGCCAACTAAACTATCACACACATTTTTTTCCACGTGCATAACATCTATACAGTGTCGCACATCTAGATCGCGCCAGTATGGAAGATCAAAGAATATCAACTTGTTTTCCATATGTTTTTCTTAGTATCCTTTGTTTGGATCTTTCCTAATATTGTATTCATGTTCTTGACTCGCTCATAAACTTGAGCACCAGTTAAGGGTTGATGGAGCAAGATTGTCCGGTATCGCCTTTTAGAGATAGAGTTAGAAAAATCTTTCGCGTTGTGGAGGCGATTTAAATAAAAGTGCGGAAAATAAATCGACACATGATTTATAGAGGTTCGACCAAAGATGACTACGTCCTCTCTCGGTATCTTTTTCTATAGGATGAAGATCAACCTCTGCACCTCTCTTCTATCGGTCGAGAGATTACCGTTACAAAATCATCTTCTATCGGTCCGAGTAAACCGTTCAATCACTTGTCTTTTTGTCGGTCCAAGTTAAACCGTATTCCTTTTCTATTGGACAAGGAATCAACCAATCTAGCTTTCTATGGGTACTAGATAAACCTCACGTAGATATCGATTGTGATTCTAACAATGTCGGATCCTTGATCCCAATAACACCGAATCCAATCGTATTCTTTCTTTTTTCTCTCGAGTATGAGTTTTCGTGTATCACACTCAAACTCTTATCAATATAAGCACAATTACAACAACAACTGAATGTATATCAATATCTGATCAATGTATCGATTGCTTGAAGTTGTTATATTTCAATACCATAGGAAGTGGTATTTAGAGGCTCCAAAGCCTCAACTAGCCGTTAGCTCACCGCTGCCTCATTACGTACATTATACGTCTTCCTTTATGTACGTTAAGCCATTTACGTACGTTAGCTCACTCCTGTTATGTACGTTATGTATACTGCAAATCACTCCAGTAGCTTCTGTCGTCATCTGTACGTATGTTATCCTCTTTCTCATTACGTACGTTATATGTAGTCAAATTATCCGTTGCATGCTGATGTATGTCATGATGTCATGTTCAACGGCTCCTTGTTTGAAATCAGAAACACTCCATTACGTATGTTAAGCATCATCTGTTACGTACGTTAAGCTTGAAACATTACGTACGTTATGCTACATGCATTGCGTACGTTATCCATGTTATTTCCAGCTTTTTGCGTTTTCGACTTCTTCGTTGTTTTCTTTTGCTTCTTTGTTGTTTTTCTTTGTTTAACAACTAATCATCAAATCTCGATTAATGAATATTTGGAATAAAATATTCCAATAATCTCCCCCTTTTTGATGATTACAAAACAACAACTTGAATTGGATAAAACCTGCAAAATAAAATATATATATATATTTGTACTAATCAAACTTTTTGGATTTGATCATTTCGTTAGTTTCTCCCATCTTTTCTTTTTCTCCTTTTCGACTTCTTCTTTTCATTTTTTCAACTTCTCCGTTTATTCTTTTTCGACTTTTCTCCTTTTTATTTTTCTCTCCCCCTTTGTACTATATATTTTCTCGTCATTCTTCCATGACGCTTTTTATCCCATTCAACTATTCTCTCCCCCTTTTTATTATCAGCAAAAAGCATATAAAGGATACCAATTGGTGATAAAATATGGTATGATAAAATGTGTATAAAAAGGGTAAAACTCCCCCTGACAAAAATCTCCCCCTTTTTGAAAAGATATAATACTCCCCTGAGTAAAGTACTAATTAATTAATTTTTGGGGATCCAACCGAGTCATTTTTCATTAACATAGACGATGTTCGGAATAATAGTTCCTTTAGGAATCCAAACTTTTTTATATTTAATCGTTCATCGTGGGCTTTTACAATTCGAAATATGGTGCCCAATTTTTAAATATTTGTCACAACGAGGTATTTTGAAATTTAAGGATTCGTTTTTAGTATGCGGTTTGAATCCTAACCCCTGTTTGTTTAAAGTAAATTTTTGAGCCGATAACATTTGTTCAAATTTATCATTACCACATGAAATTTTTTTTGTCAAAACTTTAAACTCGTCTTGAACTTTCAAAAATAATTCTTTAAATTATTTTTTTTTCAAGGCATTGAGAATGATCGGTATCGATAAATTTCCCCTTTTCAAGAATTTTGGAAATTTCGATTTCCAAAGATTTATTTTTAGATTGGAGAGATTTTATTTCGGATAAAGTATTTTGAAAATCAGTATGCAATAATTTGAATGCTTCAAATAATTCATCGTGAGAGGATGTACTAACCTGACTTTCGACGTCGCTTTCGTCGAATGTACTTCTTGCCATAAGTGCGAGGTTATTTTGATTGATGAAATCTTCATCCTCGTCTTCGTCACTCCACGTGGCAATTAAGACTTCCTTCTTTGGATTTGCTCGGCAATTCTTTGCAAAGTGGCCTGGTTTACCATAGATACGAAAGTTGTTGTCGAATTTCTTAGATTCGCCCATTTTGATGTCTTTCTTTCCCCGGTTTAATAAGTTTTGAAACTTATTAATATTCTTGGCATAATATGCCGATTCTTCGTCACTATCATCGATCGAGATTTCTTCTTTTCTTGACATCTTCGCTCTCATGGCTATCGTTTTTTCCTTCGGCTTCGGCCTGGTGTTCCGTGATTTTAGAACTATCTCATAATTAATTAGCGAACCAACGAGGACGCTAAAATCAAGTTTGTTGAGATCTTTAGATTCCATGATCGCCGTCACGGTGCCGTCCCATTCGCTAGGTAGTGATCGTAAGATTTTCTTGACTTTCTCACTACTTGATAGCGGTTTTCCGAACGAAGCTAGTCCATTGGTGATGACTGAAAATCGATCGAGCATGTTGGTGATGGACTCGTCATCCTTCATCATGAATAACTCATAGTCATGGAGAAGCATATTAATATTCGTCTCCTTGACTTGAGTTGTTCCCTCGTGTGTGATTTCAAGAATTTTCCATATCCCTTTAGCACTTTCACACGATGATATACGGTTGACCTCTTCTGGATTTAAGGCACAATATAAAAGTTGAGTGGCCTTACAATTTAGATGATCGTTCTTTCAATCCTCGTCATTGTATTCTTCGAAACTCTTAAGAGATTCGTCGGATTTGATTGGAACTTTCGGGCCAAGATAAATGATCTTCCAGATTTTTATATCATAGGCACGAATGAAGATCGAGATCTTTCCAAGTCATATAATTTGATCCATCGAAGAATGGTGGTCGGTTTAAGGCAAGAACTTTGACCGGTGCAAATTGAAACGCCATTTGGATCTTCCCCTCGGATGTTAAGCCGCTTCTAGGAGGAACCGCTCCGATACCAATTGATGGAGCAAGATTGGTCGGTATCGCCTTTTGGAGATAGAGTTATAAAACTCTTTCGCGTTGCAGAAGCGATTTAAATAAAAGTGCGGAAAATAAATCGACACAGGATTTATAGAGGTTCGACCAAACGTGCATATGTCCTCTCTCGGTATCTTTTTCTATATGATGAAGATCAACCTCTACACCTCTCTTCTATCGGTTGAGGGATTACCATTACAAAATCGTCTTCTATCGGTCCGAGTAAACCATTCAATCACTTGTCTTTTTGTCGGTCCAAGTTAAACCGTTTTCTTTTTCTATTAGACAAGGAATCAACCAATTTAGTTTTCTATGGGTACTAGATAAACATCACGTAAATATCGATTGTGATTCTAATAATGCCAGATCCTTGATCCCAATAACACCGAATCCAATCGTATCATTTCTTTTTCTTCTCGTATATGAGTTTTCATGTATCACACTCAAACTCTTATCAATATAAGCACAATTACAATAACAATAGAATGTGTATCAATATCTGATCAATGTATCGATTGCTTGAATTTGTTGTATATTCAATACCATAGGAAGTGGTATTTATAGGCTCCAAAGCCTCAACTAGCCGTTAGCTCACTGCCGCCTCATTACGTACGTTATACGTCTTCCTTTACGTGCGTTAAGCCATTTATGTATGTTAGCTCACTCCTTTTACGTACGTTATGTATACTACAAATCAGTCCAGTAGCTTCTGTCTTCATCAGTACGTACGTTATCCTCTTCGTCATTACGTACATTATATGTAGTCAAATTATTCGTTGCATGCTGATGTATGGCATGATTTCATCTTCAACGGCTCCTTGTGTGAAATTAGAAACACTCCATTATGTACGTTAAGCATCATCTGTTACGTATGTTAAGCTTGCCACATTACGTACATTATGCTACATGCATTGCGTACGTTATCCATGTTATTTCCATCTTTTTGCGTTTTCGACTTCTTCGTTGTTTTGTTTTGCTTCTTTGTTGTTTTTCTTTGTTTAACAACTAATTATCAAAACTCGATTAATGAACATTTGGAATAAAATACTCCAACAAGGGTGTCGACTCCATGCTGTGCTCTTGACATCCATAAAAAGCATTTTTCAATCTACAGTATGGGTGACTATGTGTGAGAAACTTCTGATGTCGAGTGTAGACAGCCTTTTTTTCATGTTTTAACTGTATGTAGCTTGTGTATTTCTCACATATAGGACATGCTAGATGCCCTTTACCACTATAACCACTCAAGTTCAAATATGCTGTAAAGTCATTAATGGTACATTATAACATTGCACGTAATCTAAAACTGTGCTGGCGGTATCCATCAAACACATCAACCCCTTTCTCCCACAATATTCGTAAGTCTTCAACCAAGGGGCTTAGATAAACATCAATATCATTTTCCGGTTGTCGAGGGCCTGAAATCATCATAGATAACATGATATATCTTCACTTCATACATAACCAATGTGGAAGATTGTAAATTATGAGCATAACGGGCCAAGAACTTTGTTTAGTGCTTAAGTTAGCAGAGGGATTCATTCCATCTGTAGCGAGTCCAAGCCTAAGATTTCTAGACTCACTCCCGAAATCAGGATAGAGCTGATCAATCTTTTTCCACTGTGGAGAATCAGCTGGGTGGCGAAGCTGTCCATCAAATCTCCCTTTATCTGCATGCCATGAAAGGTTCAGTGCATCATTTGCATTGGCAAATAATCGCTTAAACCTTGGAATTATTGGAAGATACCATAACACCTTCGATGGAGGACCTCGTTTTGTTTCTTCATCACTATCACAGTCAGTGGACTTCGATTTGTATCGCGAAACTCCACACCTCGGGCACTTGTTCAGTGCTTCAAACTCTTTTCTGTATAATATACAATCATTGGGGCATGCGTGTATTTTCTTATACTCCATACCCATCGGACATAATATCTTCTTTCCTTCATAGTTACGGTTTGGCAATGTGTTTTTTTTCTGGAAGCATCTCCTTCAATAACTCAAGCAATTTAGTGAAGCTCTTATCACTCCAGCCATTTCTTGCCTTCACATTAACCAATTTTAAAACTGCTGACAGACGTGTGAAATTTTTACATCCTGGATACAATGGTGTTTCCGAGTCACTTTGTAAGGTGTCGTACACATGTGGTTGTTGAAAGTGTTCATGTCCGACGACCCGAATCATGTCTTTAATTCGATCTTCCATATCTACATCAGCGTGCTTAGTTGGAATATCTACTGCTTCACCATGCCATATCCATCTTGAATAATTTTTATTAATTCAATCACAAAAAAGATGTTCCCGAATAAGGTCAACTTCATGTCGTCTCCCATTCAAACAATTTATACAAGGACAAAAATATTTTCCATCCTTGGGCTCTGATTGATTGCGTTGAGCAAATTCTAGAAATTTTTCAACTCCATTCTCGTACTCATCACTTATGCGACTTGCTTTCATCCAACTATGATTCATTTTTTCCTCTTATGTGGAACACCATTTTCAAGATATAATATTAGAAAATTTGCATCAATAAAACTACATATGAGTTGCTAAAACATAAGAAAAACTAAAAGACCTACCAGGATTGTGTAGATTATTTACAGAATTCCCTTCATTTATAATCTCCTGAGGAGAGGCGTTATATTTTTTCGACCTAATGTATTACTCTAATTACGTGTTCACACACCTCAACTACGCAATGTCCCAAAGCAAATCAATTAACATCAGAAACCTAAAAAAGACGATGAGATAATCAAATAACAAGCAGTTCAATAAATAGAAATTCCATCCATGATCCTTATTCAGTTAATTAACCTAGCCTTTTGAATTAAGAAGGCACATGATTGCAAGCAAAAATAATCACCCCTAGTAGAATATGTAACACCCCCAATCCGCTCAGGGATATTACACGCCGTAGAACCTTTCCTCAAGGATCTACCAGGCTGGTAACAACATAGAACAACTCGACAATGCCTTTAAGGCTAAAATGACTAAGTAGACCGATTTGGTCTTTCAATAAATACATACAACTCAAACTCATTACATGCCCACGCAGGGGTCGAGTACAACACACTCCCGTACAACGGGAAAGAATACCACAGCGGAAAATAAACTATAACTATACCAATGACCTCATACGGATCCTCGTGTGATTAGTATCGTTCATCTTTCATCATCCTCCGTGCCGACCCTGTGGTATGCTCCCAAACCTGAATGCAAAAACAGACATCCACCCCCCGAATACTCGGGGGTTAGCAAAACTCCACTGTTTTGCTAGTGCAAGAACAAAGTGCAAATACGAGCCATACCATTCACATTTCACGAATAACAATAACCAGGAATCCTCAAAAATCCAAACGTAACGTTAAGTACTTCCCGAGGCATGAGTTTGATAAACATTTCTCAAAACCGAAAGATCACAGATAAAGGGAAACCATTTATAAAACAGTTTTAAAGATGCCATCGAGAGTTTTAATAGAAAACAATTTGCAAGAAAGCCACTCAATCAACACAAACGAGTCTTCACAAATATTTCCACGTGATTCTCGACCCAAAATCAAATAATATCGGCACGAGATCAAACATCTCAACATCACACGGGGTTCTCGACCCAAACCCAAATAATATCAACACGAGATCAATCATCTCAACATTCCACAGGGTCCTCGACCCAAAACACAGAATAGCACCACAATACCATCAAAGGTACAATCTCTCATTCGACATATCCTGCTCAAGACCCCCGATTAATTAACCCTCGGAGATTTCGTCAAACCTCCTTGGTTAATTAACCCTGATACCAACGCTTTAAAAACAAGTTGAAACAAGCTTTCAAAAACACGAATCGCGGTCTATATCAAGACAAACATTTAAAAGTGAGTTGAAAGAATTTGAGATACGAACATCGTTCGATAACGGGTCTTAGCTATCACTCAAATACCGTAACCAATAAGCTGCCAGGCGCCTCCCTTGCACTTTGTGTACCGGCGTTCACTTCCATCATGTTGGCCGCTCACTGAACATGTCACCGCACCGGCGTCACTCCCGCAAGAGCCGCCCCTTGCGCGCGCATTAGGTAACACCGGCGTTCACCACCCATATGAAGCCGCACATTGCAGCATACACCAGGCCGGAGTGCACGCCCCGCCCTCAGAGGTTCCCGGATACGACGTTTCTCACAACAAGTATCCACATTATCACAAACATCAAGCACACAGTCAATCGTTGTAACAATTATCAAATCGATACACCAATTCACATAATTCATCCGTCAGTCCACGACCACACGAATAAATAACAACACGCACGTCAACCATAACGCGACGGAAATAAGCAATACACATACACACGCATTATCAAGCGCAAAATCAACATCAATTATATCCAAAGGATTCATGTAGTCACTTACAACCCACACAATTTACAAAACACACGCGTTTTGAAAGTGAGCCTTTAACGAGGCTAGCCAAATCCTTTGAAAACTCATTTCAAACAAATAAACAAACACACCAAGATGATCACCAATTATCATATCCACAAAACAAGAGTGGTATGGACAAGGTACTTGCCTCGATACCACGAGCATGGAACCACGAACGGATACGGCTCAACCGGAAAGCTTCGGAACGCCCGATGCTAACGAAAAGGAAGACGACAACGAACGGAAGGGTTCAACACGGTTTCTTCACAAGAAACTCGACCCTAACAACAATATAATCAATAAATCATCGATCATACGAGGAAGGATAATCGTAGAACGCCCAAAAACCCCTCTAAGACATTTTACCGGACACCTTCAAGGCGTCAGTCAAGAACTCGACCCAAACAACGAATCGATACGATCCAACCATGGAATAATAAAGGAAATGATATAATACATCTAAATATTCATCAATACATCATAATCCTAAGTTAAATCGGATTAAACGGATGAAAACAACCAAAACACCCAATTTCCCCAAAACTAGATTTCTAGGAAATCGACGGTCGGTAGATCGGAGGATGTTATAGACGGATGATTGATGATATGAACCTCAAAACTTCATGGATTCATTGTCCAACAACATCTCTAGATGATTCACACACCCACAGCGTCACGGAAAGAAAAAGAATGAGAAATGGTCAAGAAAAACGCCGCAGGCCTTAAATAGTGATGTCAGTAGGGTTACGACGTAATCGGCCATGGCTTACGACGTAACGGCCATGGCGAACGCATGCTCGAAATGCCGGAGCGTTACGTGCGTTACGGCCAGGGGCCTTACGACGTAATCGGCCCTACGACGAATCGCCGATCACTACCGCGTTACTCGGCGGGCGGCTGGCCCGAGCATGCCCGGCCATGACTCGGCCGGGACCAAGTCCGACGGCCCGAACGACCCCGAAACCCGAACCCGAGTACGAATCGAAGATACGGTTACGAAGTACTCGCAAAGACGAATCCGAGCACTAAGAGAACACACGATTCCGACTACCCGAAGGCTCGAAATTCGACAACGGAAAGTAATTACCCCAAACTTTGGGAAATTACAAAAATGGCCCAAAACGCCCGAAAATCACGATACGTGATCGAAACACCAAGCCAAAGCTCGCAACATGAATATTAACATTAAATGAACTTACGAGAAAGTCGAAATAACAGTTTCGGACGAGATTCGCAAGAATCGAACTCAAGTGCGGAAAAACCGCTAAAAAGCACGGAACTCAACAAAACGACACCGAAACGAACTCGGATGACAAAAAGTGCAGAATTAATCATTCTCAGAATGACGAAACGGTCATGAGCGAGTCATCAAAACGGACTTCCGCCGAAAAAAAAAGAAATTACCGGAAATCGAAATCACGGGTATTACATTCTACCCTCCTTAAAAGAAGTTTCGTCCCAAAACTTAAAATAAGTAGGGAGAAGCAATATCCACTGTCAGGAAAACTCGACGAGATACCCAAAAACCGAAAACTCGCACCCGACGGCGAAACGTTGCAAGAAATGCAACGGAACATACGGCGTGAAAACACGCTCCACGACGACCAACACAACGCCACCGATAGAGAAATAATAAAACCAACAAGTGACAAGCGTCATCAAACAGGTAATACAACCAAGTCGATTATCCGAACAATCACAAAACACAACGAACGGAAATCAATATGATTGACCACCCCAACGGTACATCAATCAAAACGTGAGCCAATCGCTGAAGAAATACGGAATTCCACCGCTCAAGGGTTGGAAGATCGAAAACGAGACAAATTTACCGAATATAAGGAAATTAGGAAGGAGTCTGAACGCTCAACAATCACGAAACGAGATCAACAAAAACCGAACAATCAAACGATCGAACCACAACGGTCGAGACAACAAAAATCGAACAATCATGTTCGAATCACTAAGAATAATAAAATTCAAACAACAACTCTCAGGCTCACGTCTCGGCTCGAGACAATATATGATCCGGTAAAAGCAACAAGATGTGATTCACATAAGATCCATAGGAAAGGGAATAGCAATTGAAAAGTCACAACGACAAACGAGTAATTTCGAAACACCACACTTGTTCGATCAATAAAAGCAAGGGATAGGGCAAGCTCAGAAAATGTTAACGAACATAAACGAGTCGACAGAGTCGAAAATATAGAAGTTCAAAATCTAATCCACTTCGAATAAGAGAACTAGTAAAACCAGATGATGTCACTTCCGAACAAGGTTCACAAGAATCGAACCGAACTCGAAAAAGTCACAGCGATAACCAGATTGACCCAAAACAAGATCACAGCTCGTTCGAACGACGAAACCGAAATACAGAACAAGTTCAGAAAGTATCAACGAACACGAGCGAGTCGATAGACTTGAGAAAGAGGAAATGCAGAAGCCAAAAATAATACGGGTATTATATTCGACCTCATCTAAAAGAAGTGTCATCCCCGAAACTCACAACAACGAAATCAATGTGACAACACAACAAGCAACTGACAGAAACATCTTTCAAAGGCCTCTCAAAGCCGATTCCGATGACTGTGCTGAAATACGAACTCCGAAAGTCTCGGTAGCCAATTCACAAAAATGAATTCGGTGTCCCTCGAGTCCACACTTGAAATGTGTTACCGACGAGAAGGAAAAATTTACACGTGCATGCCCCGGCACATCACGGTTGAAACGCCTCGGCTCGGCATACCGAAAATACAAATGCTAGATACAACGGGGCATAACGTCGCAAAACAACATAGCGGAGATGCCAACTCAGCACAACAAGGAATCATAATACATATCATATACAACGATTATCATCGTAAAATAATACACACAAACACTACAGCAACGACGGTATCGTTCGGCGACCTCAATAGCCCGAACAATAACCAGCACATAATTACAAACATTATGAAACAATCACATATGTACACAAACGTACAAACCCAAGCTTTAACAGCTCACACAGGTGCGTTAACACGCAAGCCACCACGAAATGACAACATTAAGGATCGTCATCACACCTCCCACAAGGGCTAACAAAATATATACGTGGAGAACGACTCGACGCTCACGCCACCAATTCAATCACAATTCGGGGTTAACACCGTAACGAAAGTTCGAAAACCATACACGTATTTCCGGTCCGCAAACAGGAATGATAGGTTTTAAAAATGAAAACCACCTTTTGAAAATAGTTTGGAAACACCAGTTGATCTTGAGTATCACTTTACAAAAAGTAGTGCAAACATTGTTATCGAGACTTTGAAAATCGCCTTGCGTTTGAACAAAAATGAGGACACCTTCTCTTAGTGAAAGACTTTCAGAATATCCGACCCTCGGGTCTAAGTAAAAGTGTTTATAAAACATTTGAAAATATCTCAAAATATTTTGGTCCTCGAGTTAGAAGAATTTTGAAATATATTGTGGCACCTTGGACGTACCACGAGAAAATAATTCATTTTAAAAGTACGTCTCGAATTTTAATTTTCTAAGATACTCAAGGTTTTCAAAAATAATTCAATGGGCTAGAATGCCCAAAAATTTCAGGTAATTACCCGGAAATATAACACCCAGTTCAGCCGGGAATATTACACGCCGTGGGCCATGCGGAACCCACCAGGCTAAAAACCATTTACAAAAATGCCAAAAAGGCTGATGACGGTATTATTTCAAAAACTTACAAAAGTCATTTAGAAAATACTAAATACCGTCATAAGAATTTCGCCAAAACGATCAAGGCCATAATGCCACAAATTCGGTTAAGGGAATCGGTTTTCAAAATAAAACTCAATCGGTAAAATACCAAAAGCCATTACAGAAGAACCCACGCAGCGGATAAAAGAAATAAAGTCAAACATGCACAAGACAGCAACACTACTCCTCATATGAATGAAAAATGGGAGTCAAATAATCACGTATCACGAAATCAAAATCCATAAGAGGATTCCGTCAATTAACTCATAATCAAAAAAATAGCTCGTGTCACACGAGGCACAACACAAAGAAGGGAGACTTACATCCACAGGTCGCACAAAGATGATGATCGCCCCACGATACTAATCACGACCAATAAACTCAGACGACGCGTCGCGACACGACTCAGTCAGATAAAATCCGACGAGACAAAAACTCAATAGACACCACTGACCCGACAGCCTAGGTTTCCACAACCTAAGCTCTGATACCATTCTGTAACACCCCCAATCCGCTCAGGGATATTACACGCCGTAGAACCTTTCCTCAAGGATCTACCAGGCTGGTAACAACATAGAACAACTCGACAATGCCTTTAAGGCTAAAATGACTAAGTAGACCGATTTGGTCTTTCAATAAATACATATAACTCAAACTCATTACATGCCCACGCAGGGGTCGAGTACAACACACTCCCGTACAACGAAAAAGAATACCACAGCGGAAAATAAACTATAACTGTACCAATGACCTCATACGGATCCTCGTGTGATTAGTATCGTTCATCTTTCATCATCCTCTGTGCCGACCCTGTGTTATGCTCCCAAACCTGAATGCAAAAACAGACATCCACCCCCCGAATACTCGGGGGTTAGCAAAACTCCACTGTTTTGCTAGTGCAAGAACAAAGTGCAAATACGTGCCATACCATTCACATTTCACGAATAACAATAACCAGGAATCCTCAAAAATCCAAACGTAACGAAAAGTACTTCCCGAGGCATGAGTTTGATAAACATTTCTCAAAACCGAAAGATCACAGATAAAGGGAAACCATTTATAAAACAGTTTTAAAGATGCCCTCGAGAGTTTTAATAGAAAACAATTTGCAAGAAAGCCACTCAATCAACACAAACAAGTCTTCACAAATATTTCCACGGGATTCTCGACCCAAAATCAAATAATATCGGCACGAGATCAAACATCTCAACATCACACGGGGTTCTCGACCCAAACCCAAATAATATCAACACGAGATCAATCATCTCAACATTCCACAGGGTCCTCGACCCAAAACACAGAATAGCACCACAATACCATCAAAGGTATAATCTCTCATTCGACATATCCTGTTCAAGACCCCCGATTAATTAACCCTCGGAGATTTCGTCAAACCTCCTTGGTTAATTAACCCTGATACCAACGCTTTAAAAACAAGTTGAAACAAGCTTTAAAAAACACGAATCGCGGTCTATATCAAGACAAACATTTAAAAGTGAGTTGAAAGAATTTGAGATACGAACATCGTTCGGTAACGGGGTCTTAGCTATCACTCAAATACTCGTAACAAATAAGCCTTCCAGGCGCCTCCCTTGCGCACCTGTGTACCGGCGTTCACTTCCATCATGTTGGCCGCTCATTAAACATGTCACCGCACCGGCGTCACTCCCGCAAGAGCCGCCCCATGCGCGCGCATTAGGTAACACCGGCGTTCACCACCCATATGAAGCCGCACATTGCAGCATACACCAGGCCGGAGTGCACGCCCCGCCCTCAGAGGTTCCCGGATACGACGTTTCTCACAACAAGTATCCACATTATCACAAACATCAAGCACACAGTCAATCGTTGTAACAATTATCAAATCGATACACCAATTCACATAATTCATCCGTCAGTCCACGACCACACGAATAAATAACAACACGCACGTCAACCATAACGCGACGGAAATAAGCAATACACGTACACACGCATTATCAAGCGCAACATCAACATCAATTATATCCAAAGGATTCATGTAGTCACTTACAACCCACACAATTTACAAAACACACGCGTTTTGAAAGTGAGCCTTTAACGAGGCTAGCCGAATCCTTTGAAAACTCATTTCAAACAAATAAACAAACACACCAAGATGATCACCAATTATCATATCCACAAAACAAGAATGGTATGGACAAGGTGTAACATCCCAATTCACAAATGGAACATTACACGTCGTAGAACCCCCGTGAGGTCTACCAGGCTAACTCATGACACGTAAACCACAATGATAACCCAAAAGATGCACCCAAAAGTAAATAAGGCCGTGGCCTCGGCCAAAACATTTTAACGGAGTACATGAGTCATAAGTTGAATACCAATTTATTGCCCACGCAGGGGACTTAAACCATGTAAAGAAAAATAAACAGTCTAACTCCAGTAATCAACCGATGCAATGACAAAACAGAAAAAAATACAGACTCGAGCCACATCATCATCATGCCAACCCATCCTTTGCATGCGCATCCCGTGCCAGCTCCTCAGCTCGACCAGTACCTGAAATGCATAAGACGCATTTCCCCCATTTAAGGGGTTAGCATTCGAATAGCTAGTGCAAGTACATAATTACACAACATTATATACATACACAATTCAACGCAAGTAAATCGTTAGGATAAATCATTTTGAAAATCAATATTCCGGAATATCACATTAACACCAAATCAGTGTATTAACAAGTTTCCCACATCACAATTATCCACGCTTGGTAACTCGCGACCGTACCCATTAGTATCGATCCCCAGAGGTCCCGTCGGACCGTCCCCAGGTGAGAAACCACTTCCGCGGCCGTACCCATTAGTATCGGCCCCCAGAGGTCCCGTCGAACCGTCCCCAGGTGGAAGAACATCAACACACGCACCCAATTCCACTTCCATGGCCGTACCCATTAGTATCGGCCCCCAGAGGCCACACGCCATCCCCAGGTGGAAGAGAAACAATCACATTCGTTCAATAACACCATTTACATCATTCGCATCAAAATCATATACACATAACGGAATGTAATACATGTACTTGCCTGGAATAAGACGAAACGAAGGAACGACGAAGGAATAGGTTTCGGTCCGAACAATTTTCCCAAATCCGTTCCTAACACAATAACGGTATACACAAGTCTCAATAATGCGGTAAGGTAAGAATTAATCCTAATTCTACCCCTTGGAACGATTTGTCGGTCATTACGAAGTCCAAGACGGTTAAAATCTAACAATGGAGAATTTACTAGGTTAAATCCATTAAACTATAATGGAAACAAGGGATTTACGACTACACAATCATTAAAAGGAAGAATTATGCCAAAATCCCGAAATCCCCAAAAACTAGGGTTCTAAAGAAATATACCTCAATTCAGACGGAGAATGATGATGATTAATCTTCCTTGGAACGCAATAATCAGCCTACAGAGGGTTTCTACGGATTGCACCGGACAAATCGCACCAAATCGCTCAAAGGGAACTCACGTCACGAGAAGGAAAGAAAAGAAACGAAATGAGGCGACTGAGGATAAGTCAGGGATTAAAGGCACGGCGGTAGCGTTACGTGCGTTAACGCATCGTTAACGTGCGTAACGAGGGTTACGTCGTAACCCAACACTTGGTTAACGTCGTAACAAAGCACGAACTAAAATGCGAAGGCCATAACGTACGTTATGGATCATGCATAACGTACGTTATGCATGCAGCAGTCCCCAGTTCTGAACAATCACATTCAGCATAGTCGATACAACGATGGAACACGACACGAGGATAGAATTAAAGGTGTAGTTACGAGGCGTTCAAAACAACGAAGCTGAGTGCTGAAAGAAAATGCACTTCTAACTACCGAGGATCCACAATACGACAAGGAGGGTAAAGACACCCTAAACTCTTAAGAAATTACAAAATGGCCCAAACAATCGAAAATTCACGATACAACGTCGGATTAACAATCCGAAACTCGCAACATACTCTACTCAACCATACGAACTCATGGAAATAGGAAAATGACGAAGTCGAACGAGTTTAACAAGAATCGAATACACATGCGACAATATATAATTCAAAATGAAATTATGCAAAAACATCCTCGAAACTCGGCCAGACGGAAAAACTCCAAGAACAAAATAGATTCAGAATTCCAAAACAGTGCTAAGCGAGTTGTCCGAAACGAACATACATCAAAAATAGAAATTACCGAAAATAGAAAACGCGGATATTACACAAGGTACTTGCCTCTATACCACGAGCATGGAACCACGAACGGATACGGCTCAACCGGAAAGCTTCGGAACGCCCGATGCTAACGAAAAGGAAGACGACAACGAACGGAAGGGTTCAACACGGTTTCTTCACAAGAAACTCGACCCTAACAACAATATAATCAATAAATCATCGATCATACGAGGAAGGATAATCGTAGAATGCCCAAAAACCCCTCTAAGACATTTTACCGGACACCTTCAAGGCGTCGGTCAAGAACTCGACCCAAACAACGAATCGATACGATCCAACCATGGAATAATAAAGGAAATGATATAATACATCTAAATATTCATCAATACATCATAATCCTAAGTTAAATCGGATTAAACGGATGAAAACAACCAAAACACCCAATTTCCCCAAAACTAGATTTATAGGAAATCGACTGGTCAGTAGATCGAGGATGTTATAGGACGGATGATTGATGATATGAACTTCAAAACTTCATGGATTCATTGTCCAACAACATCTCTAGATGATTCACACACACCCACAGCGTCACGGGAAGAAAAAGAATGAGAAATGGTCAAGAAAAGCGCCGGGCCTTAAATAAATTTGCCGGCCAAGTTACGTCACGTAATCGGCCATAGCTTACATACGTAATCGCCATGGCCGAACGCATGCACTGGAAATGCGGAAGCGTTACGTCGTTACGGCCGGGGGCCTTACGTACGTAACCGGCCTTACGACGTATCGCCGATCACTACCGCACGTTACTCGGCGGTGGCTTTGGCCCAAGCATGCCCGGCCATGACTCGGCCGGGACCAAGTCCGACGGCCCGAACGACCCCGAAACCCGAACCTGAGTACGAATCGAAGATACGGTTACGAAGTACTCGCAAAGACGAATCCGAGCACTAGGAGAACACACGATTCTGACTACCCGAAGGCTCGAAATTCGACAACGGAAAGTAATTACCCCAAACTTTGGGAAATTACAAAAATGGCCCAAAACGCCCGAAAATCACGATACGTGATCGAAACACCAAGCCAAAGCTCGCAACATGAATATTAACATTAAATGAACTTACGAGAAAGTCGAAACAACAGTTTCGGACGAGATTCGCAAGAATCGAACTCAAGTGCGGAAAAACCGCTAAAAAGCACGGAACTCAACAAAACGACACCGAAACGAACTCGGATGACAAAAAGTGCAGAATTAATCATTCTCAGAATGACGAAACGGTCATGAGCAAGTCGTCAAAACGGACTTCCGCCAAAAAAAAAAGAAATTACCGGAAATCGAAATCACGGGTATTACAGAATAGCGCACCCTCCCTCACACATCTCCAACTATTCTACTATTATCATCATTTTTTTGAATGGGAGCCAAGTTTTAGATTGAAACAACTTTCTGTAGAATTTTTGAACCTCAACATCAAGCAGCAATCATCACAATACGCAATGACTCAATTGTTTTCTGATATTTGGGTTCCTATTCCATTCAGACTCCTGGGTGTGCTGTCGTTCTTTTGGTCTCGATGAGATCCCAGGCGAATTCTGTGCATGATACTATCTCGGATGAAGAATCAAAGCAATAAAATCGTATATTTAGCAAGACCGCCGACAAAAAGAATGAAGATTGGCGGGATGAAGAATTAAAGCATGAGAGTTCGTGGGGTGCGTGGGACGCGGTTTGAGGGAAGAGATCTTTTTGATTTGTCACTTCAAGCAAGTTAAAGTGATAAGCCACCGGGGACGGCTGCATAACCTATGCGAAGCGCCTACCTAGCTTCACGGAACCGCCATCAGGCCTGGTTTACTCTTGGCTAAGCTCTATGGGCAGTAGTTTTTTCGATCTGATTTCTCACTTGTTCCTCTGGTCTGGGGTCTAGAAAATGATAAAAATTTTAGTTACTGAACATCTTTGTCCATCCGTAATGGCGTAGGAGAGAGAGGTGTCAATAATAAAATTGGTGTTATGAATTGTGGACTTTAGCACAATTAATTGTCAAAGAAGAAAAATGTTGTCCACAACTTTTGACAAACCAAGAGGGATTGATTCAAACTTTGAAGGTGGACAAATTGAAATTGTAGTGTACCATTGTTGACAATTGATGTACACATTTGTTGAAATGGTAATATAACTTTGCCTATAAATAGCTTGCTCCGAGATGTAATGTTACACTATTGAGAAAGAAAGAAATATACTACTACTACAAAAAATATTCTACATATTATCAATCTCCATATTTTATATATTGTTATTTATTTTGTGTATCTTATAAAATATAAACTATAAAGTATTTCACAACACGTTATCAACACGAGTTATTGCTCGGAAAAGGTTAGTATTATTCGAGTTTGAATATATTTATACTAACTCATTTTTATCCTTTTAGAGAAAATGGTCGGAATTGAAAACAAAAAATTCCAGATCCTCGATGTCACTGGAAATAACTATCTATCATGGTGCCTTGATGTTAAATTGCACCTCCAAGGTATGGGATTGGCTACTACCTTGGAATTTGTGGAACTTGCTAATGCCGATATTAAAAATGAGGCAAATGCAATGATATTCATGCGCCATCATTTATTCGAGGATCTGAAGAATGAATATATACAAATTGAAAGGCCTTTTGAGCTCTGGAAGAAGCTCAAAGACAGATTTGATCACACCAGAACTGTAATATTGCCACAGGCTCAATATGAATGGCAACTACTAAGATTGCAAGATTTTAAATCTGTTGCTGATTATAATTCAGCCTTATTCAAAATTGAGTCTCGACTGGCCTTGTGCGGTACACAGCTATCTGAGACTGATAAGCTGGAAAAAACATTCACCACAATACACTCCTCAAATATGGTGCTTTAACAACAATACAGGCAACGACAATTTCAAACATATTCTGAGCTAATTTCAGTTCTTCTCACGGCTGAGAAGACAAATGAGTTATTATTAAAAAATCATGAACTACGACCCTCTGGGTCCTGTGTCGAACTGGCACATACCGGCTCGGTAGAGCCGCCACGGCTTCAAGAGCCGTGAAAATAGACCCGGGCGTGGAACCCGAAAAAGTGGTGGACGTGGTGGCTACCGTCAAAATAATTACAGAAATGACTGCGGCGGACGTAACTATAATAATCGTGATAATTATCATTATTCCCGTCAAAATAAATATTCCAACAGACCAAGGCAGTCAATTCACGGGCATCGTGATAAAGGAAAAATGCCTATGGAAAATTTTGGTGATGATCCATGTCGTAGATGTGGTATAACTGGACATTGGGCTAAATATTGTCGTACTTCCCAACACCATGTGGATTCATACCAGGCATCGCTAAAAAAATAAAGGCAAAGATGCCCAGGCTCATACCACCGAAACATTCGAGCCATCCAAAGTTATTGAGGCCAACACATCTGGGAACATATTTGATGAAAATCCTGACCAGGACTGGAAATCACTTGAGCTAGCAAATTTCCTTGAAGATCCTGGTTCAGTGGGACATGATGATGAATGGCTGAAATAAAATATTTATGCAATTATATGTCGTATATTTACTTTCTGGCTTGTAATACCCCAGTTATTTTTGTGTGTATTTCTTTATGTATAATATAAACATCAATAAAATCATCTATATTTTTATATTAAAATTCTCCCACTTCCAACGGCTATAAACGGCTAGTGATAGTGATTTTTGATTCTATAAATATGCACACATTTTATTCAACAACTCACTCATATTCTCTACCTTCTTATAGAAATTCTTAAGTATCTTCATCCGACTTTCTTCGAAAATGATTAACGGATCTCTCGCCTTTATTTTCACAATGATCAGCATGCTCATAATACTGATGTTTAGCAAAGACTTCCCTCCGGAATTATTCTGTATTGGTGTTTTATTTATCATCTATATTGTTGGCCTTGTATCGGCACTAATGATACATACAAAAATGTATTATTAAAAAAAAATGTATGTTTACATTTCCATTCTCAATAAAAAAAAAATGTTTCATGTCTTAAATATTTATTATATGATGATTTGATTCAACAAGAATACAAATGGAAAGTATCGAACAGGTACACAATTATCTTGTTGATAGTGCAACAACGCACTCAATATTTACAAATAAAGCATATTTCTCGAGAATGAAATTATGCAAGACACATGTTACAACTATATCTGGTCCCGTAGAGATTATTGATGGCTCCGAGAATGCAACTGTGATGTTGCCTAATGGAATAATTTTACACATTGAAAATGCGTTATTATCTGGCAGATCAAAACGAAATCTACTGAGTTTTAAGGATGTACGCCAAATGGCTATCACTTGGAAACAGTGATTGAGAATAATAAAGAATATCTATGTATCACATCCTATAAAATGGAAACTCGACTTGTCCACGAGAAGATTGAAGCAACAACTGGGTCAGATTGTGTCCCTATTCGAGCTTTTGAAACCTACGCTACCATGGCTTGGAAGCTGGTGAATCCTGATATATTTGGGTTATGGCATGATCGCCTTGGGCACCCAGGAACTTCTATGTTACGTAGGATTATTGAAAATACTCATGGACATCCGTTAAAGGGCACAAAAATGCTAATGTCCAAAGATTATTTCTGTGAATCATGTTCACATGGAAAACTTATTACTAAACCTTCTATGGAAAAAGTTGGTTATGAATCACCATCATTTTTACAACGCATTCACGGTGATATTTGTAGACCAATACATCCAGCAAGTGGACCATTCCGATATTTTATGGTCTTAATAGATGCATCATCCAGATAGTCCCACATATGTTTATTATCTACCAGAAATGTTGCTTTTGCACGACTCTTGTCCCAAATTATTAAACTCCGAGCACATTTTCCTGAATATCCTATAAAAAATATAAGAATGGATAATGCCGGAGAATTCACATCAAGGACTTTTGATGATTATTGTGAAGTACTGAGAATTAATGTTGAGCACCCAGTAGCACATGTCCACACTCAAAATGGATTGGCGGAATCCATGATTAAACGAGTCCAAATCATTGCTCGTACATTATTAATGAGATCAAAGCTCACTAGTGCAGTGTGGGGTCATGCAGTATTACATGCATCAACACTCATCAGATTACGCCCCACTGCTTATCATATGCACTCCCCAATGCAATTAACTCTAGGCTTTGAGCCGAATATTTTGCACTTACGCACATTCGGATGTGCTGTTCATGTGCCAATTCCACCTCCTCAAAGGACAAAAATGGGTCCTCAACGCCGGCTTGGCATATACGTTGGATTTGATTCCCCATTAATAATTCGGTATTTAGAACCAACAACGGGTGATTTATTTACCGCTCGGTTTGCCGATTGTCATTTTGATGAGACGGTGTTTCCATCAATTGGCAGGGATAAGACTGTTCTTAACAAATATGAACAAAAACCAGTTGAGGATATCTCCTGGAATGTACAAAGCTTATCCCACCTAGATCCACGTACTACATGTTGTTTCCCAAAATATTTATCCGAAAATTAATACTGCTGGAAGACGGACAACAAACAACAATTGCGGGAGCACTTCCGAGAGAAGATAAATAAAACAAAATTTACCGGGTTTGTTAGGCCCGGGCTTGAATGCTCTCGCGAGATGCTATTAATACAAATATTCGTGGATACAAGTATTAATGAGAGAAATCTAAATACAATGAGTGTAGAAAGACTCTGTTAATCCGGCTCTTGGGCGAAGCTAGGTGTTCTTCGTCCCCGCCGATCGTCTGCCTGATGAGAGAGGCCGGGAGAAATAAGTACCGAAAGATAGCTGTTGCCAAGAGTTGGAGATAGCCAAGTGCTGTGTGTTTTGCTTGTGAAGTATGCTGAAATGCGAGAATGCTGAGAGAGAATCCAAGTGCAGGCTGCCTTCTTTATATAGGGGTTGAGGTGCCTTGTCTCCTAGTGGGCGATCGCCTTTCGGCCATTAATGTAATGGGGCGATCGTCCTAAAGGTCACATGGGCTGTCTGCCAAAAGTCTAAGGCTACAGCTGGTAGCCAGCTGTGCGGTCCAATGAGGATCCAGCACGCGTTCGGAAGTACTGTCACAGGAGGTCCCACTTTGTTACTTTCGGCGGACTTTGTCAGTAGGCAAGGTAGGTGACAGGATGTGGTTACCAGTCTTGTCCGTCAGCTCCTTTTGCAGGTATGCGGCCCTGTTGGTAGGTGAGGTAGGTGACAGGTTTGTCAGCGCCTTTTGCGGATCTACACGTGGGTGCTGTCCTATGGCTCGGCCTTGGCCGACTGGATGGCCATCGGCCCAGATCGTCATGATGCGGTCGTCTTTAGCTGGACACCGAGGATCGTCCTCGTCCAGTCACTAAGGGTCGGCACTGGTCGGTCACCAAGGGTCGGTCGGCAGATGCCGAGAGAGGTCGGTCACCAAGGATCGATCGGCAGATGCCGAGAGAGGATCGTCCGCTAGTCGATCGCCAGGAGTCGGTCGCCGAGTACCGAGAGGCGATCGTATCTGAGGTCGATCGCTCGGCACTGGGACTTGTCCTGGGACCTTCGGTTGGCCGATATAGCTTGTCCGCTGGGTTAAGGCTCGGCCGCCTAGTCGCTGATCTGCAGATCTGCCTTGGCCGCTCGGAAGTGACTCGGTCGCCCGACCTCCTAGGCGATCGCCGGTCGTAAGGTGTTAATTCTTGACACAACACTACAGAATGCGAAAATGAGGTGAAGAGAATCATCCATTTACAAAATATTGCTAATAGACTTCCTAACGCATTTAACGATGCAACTAAAGTGACAAAGTCTTATATTCCAGCTGTGAATGCTCCAGCTAGGATCGTTGTTCCTCATCAAAATACGAAAATGGATGATGATTCCCCACGACAAAAGCGTGGTAGACCTGTTGGTTCGAGGGACACTGTTCCTCGAAAAAGAAAAGGGAGAAGTAATGGGATCACAAACCAAGATCATCCTAGTGAGCATGCTGCAGATGAATCTGTAGAGCATAATACTGCAAATAATGAAGGGATCATGGTTTCTGAAAACACCGAGAATGCCATAAATCAATACAATGAGATATGGGATCGGAAAAACATGATAATCGATAATTTATTTGCTTTCTCGGTTGCACAAGAAATTATGAATGATGATTATGATAATGAACCACATTCAATAATTGAATGCCGTCAAAGGTCAGATTGGCCTAAATGGGAGGAAGCAATACAATCTGAATTAGCTTCCCTAGGAAAACGAATGGTATTTGGGCAAATTACTCAAACACCAAATAATATAAAACCAATTGGTTACAGATGGGTGTTCGTTCGAAAAAGAAATGAGAAAAATGAGATTGCGAGATATAAAGCCCGACTCGTAGCCCAAGGATTCTCCCAACGGCCTGGGATTGACTATGACGAAACGTATTCACCAGTGATGGATATAATCACTTTCTGTTTTCTTATTAGTATGGCTGTCCATGAGTGTTTGGACTTGCGACTAATGGATGTAGTCACAGCATATCTATATGGTTCATTAGATTCTGATATCTATATGAAAATTCTAATGGATATAAAATGCCAAAATCTGCTACTCCTCGTGAGCTATACTCGATCAAACTACATAAATCACTGTATGGATTAAAGCAATCCGGCCGCATGTGGTATCACAGATTGAATGAATACCTTTCTACAGAAGGTTATAAAAATGAACATTAAATGCCCATGTGTTTTTATTAAAAGATCCAATACTGGATTTGCTATAATTGCAGTCTATGTGGATGACATAAATTTAATCGGAACTCCTAAAGAGTTATCCGATGCTGCTGAATATTTGAAGAAAGAATTTGAGGTTAAAGACCTTGGAATAACAAAACTCTGTCTTGGTCTTGAGCTCGAGCATAAAGATAATGGAATACTTGTCCACCAATCTGCGTATACCAAGAGATTGCTCAAACGATTTAATATGGACAAGGCTCATCCTCTGAGTACTCCTATGGTCGTACGGAATTTAGATCCTAAGAAAGATCCTTTTTGACCTAAGGAACCAAATGAGGAAATTTTGGGTCCTGAAGTGCCTTATCTCAATGCTATTGGAGCACTGATGTATTTAGCACAACGCACCAGACCCGATATTTCTTTTGCAGTAAATTTACTTGCAAGATACAGTTCTGAACCAACTCGAAGGCATTGGAATGGTATTAAACACATTTTTCGTTATCTCAATGGTACCATTGACCTGGGTTTATCCTATTCAAATGAGGCTACTAACTCTGGTTTAGTTGGTTATGCTGATGCGGGATACAAATCCGATCCACATAAGGCTCGCTCACAGACCGGTTATTTATTCTGCTATAATGGTACGGCTATATCATGGAGATCGACCAAACAAACATTAGTAGCTACATCTTCCAATCATTCTGAGATAATTGCTCTCTATGAAGCTGGCAGAGAAAGTGTTTGGCTAAGATCAGTTATAGCTCATATACAAAATGAATGTCGATTGAAGCTTGTGACAGACACTCCCACAATCATTTGTGAAGACAATGCAGCATGCATAGCACAAGTCAAGGGTGGATATATAAAAGGTGATCGGACCAAGCATATTTCACCGAAGTTTTTCTACACACATGAACTACAGAAGAACGGAGAAATAAATGTTCAACAAATTCACTCCTATCATAATCTCGCTGATTTATTTACAAAATCATTGCCGACATCAACATTCGAGAAGATGGTATACGATATAGGCATGAGAAGAGCTAATCTTAACCAAGATTGATAAATCAGTTTGACAGCATATATTCTTTATTTCAGGGGGAGCGAATCAATATGTGTGATGTACTCTTTTTCCCTTATGACTGGTTTTTTATCCCATTGGGTTTTTCCAGCTTAAGGTTTTTAACGAGGCAGCTTATGCACAAGGGTTGGATTTAAGTTGTTACTCTTTTTTCCTTCTGACCGCTTTTATTCCCATTGGGTTTTACGGCTTAAGGTTTTTAACGAGGCACACTTATCTAACTCACATTGCTATGTCCAAGGGGGAGTGTTATGAATTGTGGACTTTAGCACAATTAATTGTCAAAGAAGAAAAATGTTGCCCACAACTTTTGACAAACCAAGAGGGATTGATTCAAACTTTGAAGGTGGACAAATTGAAATTGTAGTGTACCATTGTTGACAATTGATGTACACATTTGTTGAAATGGTAGTATAACTTTGCCTATAAATAGCTTGCTCCAAGATGTAATGTTACACTATTGAGAAAGAAAAAAATATACTACTACTACAAAAAATATTCTACATATTATCATTCTCCATATTTTATATATTGTTATTTATTTTGTGTATCTTATAAAATATAAATTATAAAGTATTTCACAACAATTGGAACATTTTATGACTGTTTTAATAACTGATGTAAAAGACGTTGAAAAAATTACATTTAACGACGGTTATAAACAACCGATGTATAAAAGGGACTATTTTACATCGGCTATAGAAAACCGATGTCAAAAGGAGTATTTCCCATCAGTTTTCGAAGAATCGATGTAAAATTAAAAGGAGTATTTTACATCGGTTTTCAAAGAACCGATGTAAAATTAATTTATTTTCAACTTTCACATCGATTGTAGAATAAGTGACGTAAACAAGGTAGTTCTTTAAGTTTAATAATAGTTACATTTGTACGACGGTTAAAGAATAACCGTCATTAAATGTACATCAAACCTCAATTTTTTAACATAAAGTAATTTATAACGGTTAACCCACAAACCGATGCAAAATTAACTTATTTTCAACTTTTACATCGGTTGAAATAAACCAATGTAAACAAGGTAGTAATTTACATCGGTTTTTGAGAAATAACCGATGCAAAATATAATTTTTACATCGTTTTTTTTATAACCGATGTAAAATTTTTACATCGGTTTTTTAGGCAACCGATGTAAATCGCCGCATTTTTTATTTTTACATTGATTTTTGATAAATCGATGTAAATTGAGCGTCGTAAAAAGCATATTTTGTAGTAGTGGTACCACCGTCCGATATCCTCCCATTGCGACTGCGGGGTGGAGGATGTTATAATATTTATTTATCATGTATATCTAATGTAACTATGTCTTCATCTTCAAAAAAAAAAAAACTGTCTTAAAAAAAAAAACTGTCTTCAATGTATTTTCCTTCCTTGGAGAGGGTCCGCATCTTGTATATATATACAGTAGTGATCAGTACAATTTTCCAAGGGAATATATTCTCACACCTCAGTAGCGCTGCAAATGAGTCGAATTGTACCGAACCTTCAGTGAGTTTTGTAACACCCCCAGAGACATCCAGTAATATTACAGCGTCGTGGGTCTCGACAAGGAATCCACAAGGCTAAAGGACATTTTCGCAAACATTAACCAACACCCAAGAGGCTAATGACAGTACTATCTTTTAAAAACATTCGAAGACTGAAAAAATCCGTTTATCAAAACCGTCGTAAAATCTCATTTGAAACCACAAGGCCCGAAATGCCAAAACTCAACAGTTTAAAAACATATGTTAAGCTATCGCTTACACGTACCAACAAAATAGTTTAGAAAACAATTTTCCAAAGTAACTTAAGTTACTAGATATCGAAAGGTCATTTAAAAATACCCACGCAGCGGAAAAGACAAATATTTAAAAATACTCTAGCAGCGGAATACAACAACTAATCAGAATACTCGATTCACAAACACATGACATAGCCAGTATCCTCCAGGAAGCTCATCTCTTCACGACCGCTACAGATTCGATACTCCAAGTACCTAAAAAGAAAGTCCACGACGGGGTCAGCCATGATATCCAACAATGATAACAATCATATCACGCCAATAATTACATACCAATGAAAATACTAAGTAAGAATACGTCCAATGTAATCTTACCGCCGTAACTTTACTAAAATTCACCATTCGTATCCTTAACAACACAATAAGCTTATACCTAAACATCTGTACTGTATCTCAACAATACCCAGGGTTCTCAAAACATCATCACAACTGGCGATACGGAAATTATATCAACTCTAGCCAATTCAATCCATCGAATAACATCAACAATATCAACACGATAATCGACTGTCCATCCAAAGACGAATACCAAAAAGAAATACGGAACATACCTCATGATATGCAGTGCAACGATGAATCACGTCAGTCTAATCCGAGATAAGATCAATACAATATACGGATATGGTCCTAACACAAGACATACAAATGCATACTCACATGACGACATCAATATGCCCACGATAACAACAATGTATACTTATGGAAATTCGATGATCTAGCGCACACAGCATAGATCCAAGATGATCCTGAAAGGCCAACGGGAGGTGGATAACCCAAATATACATATGCACAACAACAACACATGGTAATCCAACGATCCAGCGCACACATCTATAGATACCCATAATGATCTTGTCGGACCAACGCATGGTGGAAATACCTGTCCAACGATCCAGCACACACAACATAGATATCCAAGATGATCCCGTCGGACCAACACGAGGTGACCATATGACAACAATGCACAAATGGATAGTAACAACAATACACAAATGCATGACAACAACAATACATAATGTATCACAATATGATCGACACAAAATGACAAAAATGATTAGAGTACTTACCCTGAGTCCTTCGAGAGCAATCTCGATGTCTAAACCATCGCCAACCATTATTTTCAATACTCGATGGTCCAAAATATTACGGACTGTAGATAATTGATATCTTCGTCTATACCACAATGTATCCTCGATACCCAAGTATACCAATAACAAAAGTAAATCATATACATTATGATTCAAATTCCCAAAATCTAAAAACAACATACAATCCCAAATCTCCATTGTTCACTATTATAATCACTGCTATACGAATTATAAACGAATGAAATCGAAACCATTCATTAAATATTATAAACTGTGCAAGTAATAACTTGCCTCGATATCGATACAACGATGAGGAAGCCATTACCAATTCCATTGCCTTCGTCTACGAGCTCCTCATCCCCGACCAAAGCAATCTACGGACATCCTCGAACACGACCGCAAAGCATGGTTCTAATCACCGATCAATAATCTCAACCTATTACAATAATCGATTAACACACATTCGATAATAATCAACAACCGATATAACCAATCAACAAACCCAACGGTTCTACAATACCTCGGTTAAACATAGTCTGAACAATCCAACTCAAACCAGCAAGAATTCATAACCATAATACGATATACTACACCACCTGTCCACTTAGCGCACTTTAATCATATATCGTAGCGTGCGCTAAGTCACTTCAGTTAGCGTGCGTTAGCCAGTCGGCTAGCGTGCGCTAAACTCATGCGGTTGCATGCATTACAAGTACCGCTCAGCACATTGTGATTACGAATACGAATGTAAAAGGAAATTATACTCCAAGATCAGTCACATCCTTTCCAAATTCAATCTCATCATCATGATCCATACCTTATCAAGAACATACGAAATCGGTCACTATAATCTACATAATATTAGTTCTAATCATCCGATCCAAGTTTAAATCCGAAACCATTCATATCTTACCACATATTTTTCTATGATGTGATATGTACCAAGAACACCATGATTCCATAATCATGTTCATGACAAAACAACATAATTCCATATATATATATATATATATATATACATATTATCATCTTCCTCAACCCAAACTCCATGAAACACCAAGAACTATAATAACACTTCCATAATCTATCATTACAGAGAGTAATCATCAACAATAACATCAATATCTGAAAATGAGGAGAAGGATTAACCAACTTATCTCAAGAAGAAGAACAACACAATTCAAACCACAAGAATCATATCAATATCCACAACATCATCATAATCCGGTAATCCATCTCATAATCATGATTATCAACTTGTTTATATGATAATCATCAACTCAAGAACATCAATATTCAATCCAACGAAATCTAAAGGTGAAGAGTAATTACTTCTTTGAAGGAATGGATTGAATCCCAAGGTTGAATCCGTTATCAATCACTTCCAAGCTCCAAATGTTGTTAGGAACGATCAACTTAAGTGTTTGGAACCTCAAACTCCTCTCTAGTAACTCCCTCTATCGGTCAAAGTGAAGAAAATGGGTGAAATGCATCTTAACACACGTCTGCCCATATTTATACTGCACATTACTAGCGTGCGCTATCCTTTTTTGATAGCGTGCGCTATCGAGGCCCAAAAAGGCTACTGCCTTGCTTCGTACATCAGCTTACGTACATAATGCCCATGCAACAGCGTACTCAAACAGGCGTTGACCTGCTACAATTAAATTCTCAGTAGCGTGCGCTATTCTCCGTTGACCCGACAATCTGCACCTTCCCCGAAGATGCCTGGGGTCCACACGTCGAAGCCAAGATTCCCTTTGGACCGATCTGATATGAATGTACGTTAACCATATGCATTAGCGTGCGCTAAATGCAGATAATAATCATCCTGGGCCTACGTGCCGGCCACCTTCCGAACCTTATCCAGAATGCCTTACGTACGTTAAGGGTCCTCCTTAGCGTACGTAATTCAAACCTCTTAGCGTGCACTAAGTATACATCGTAGCGTGCGCTATCGTGGCTGTACTTAGCCATTTTCAGCTATTCTTGTCCAACGTCTCAACATACAAAATACGAACATATGACATACTGAATACATATACTCCTTCCAACAATATTCTCATATGTTATGCCCGACAAACAATATCTTCAAATACAACTGTCAACCAAGTGCGGTAATTATACCAATACAGATGTCTCAGTCCTTCAATTATTTTATCCATACTGTACAGATTCCACGATGTACAACATAACTTGGATAAAATAACATTAAACAATAGTAGTAGAAATTCTGGATATTACATACTGCACCACTTAAAATAAGTTTCGTCCTCGAAACTTGCAATTCGTCATAGAAAAAAAAACGAACCATTCAACCTAAATATTCCGAAACCATCACGACAACGATCAATCATCATCATTAACGAATAACCAAAACAGTATATTTACATATGCGCCAAGTCGACGATCTCCTGAGATACTAGCAAGTGACTCCACCGTAAAGCCTCAATAAGCTTACAATCATAATTCCACGAGTCTCAATAAAATATATCATCTTCGGATGAAATAATATATCCGTGTCAACCTGTCTGCCTGATTATACAATCAAGTCCCAATTTGCTAAAAACCAATATTGTACGATACATTTGTGAAACAACTGCCCAAAACAATGGCAACCAATCCTGAAACATCGGCACAAAATTCGAACGCTTATACGATCATTAACAATGATCAACCAACAAATTAACCGAGAATACCATTGACATGATAAACTCCAATATCACCAACGAACGATCAACAATAACTGAGAATACCCTCGCATGGAAAGCTCCAACACGATCAATACAGAACCACCGAGAAATATATACGGACGAATAAAATTCTCAAAACGTACGCCAATCACATGCAGCAGATCTAGAAGAAACACACCCGATCGGTGAACATACCCCTCGGCATACGAACAACCAATCACAAACCGGAGAACATACCCAATCATACATGGAGTGGATACGACCAATCAATATCTAAAACAACCATCCTGGGGTCATCATCCCCAAATCCACACTTACCAAGGAATCATTCAAAAATCACTATGGTAAAATCGCGCTACTACCATACCAATAGAGTCACATAGCACATCTGTCCCGGTTTCACCAAAGTTCCAAAATCATATTTTGTGCATGAATCTACAACACGCAACATATTTCTTTTATCCATACTATACTGATGTATTATCCAGTTTGTGAGTCACATTCATAACTTCACCATGATATGCACTATGCACTAAATGTGTATGTATATCAATCACATTTTCAAAACCAGTTTGAAATCATATAATCTTGTCAATAAGACAAATTTTCGAAAGTTCTTTCAAGAATTTCAAAACTCAAAACAAAAATTTTCATAAGACCACAAAATCAATTTTCGAAAAATTAAATCGGCTCACTTATGTTAAGTACTCGATGACAATCCTTTTCGAATTCACACGATTAAGTAAAATGGAATTATGCAAATGATTGACCACATCCATACTCCTGTATATCAGTTCGGCTTGTCACCGAATCCACTGACATTCCATCAGAAAATCACCTAATAGAGTTCCAAAATCTCAATATATAGACTCCGATAAAAACTCCTTTTCCACATATGACTCGCAAGGTCGACCATTAACCCATCCTGGATCACCTCAACTATGCTATGACAAAACATTGAATAATCGACAAATCAAACACAACGAAAGACTACCCAAGAAGTTTCATTTGGACAAATAAACCAAAACCCCAAAAGGTAGTAATAAAATAGATAAACGATTGGTAAAGTGTTTTACAAATATCGGGAGTTCTTTTGAAAACAAAAAAGCCTTTTAGAAACATTAGGGTCTCAGCCCAATGCCGTTCCACATTACAAGAAGTTTATAAAGTAGAAAACCCTTTTGGACCCCAAGTCCTAAGTTATAAAACTATTTCAAAATCGATTGGGTCTCGGCCCAAAAATCATTTTCCGTAAAACATCCGTAAAACATTCATTTTGAAAGGTATCATTTTCAAATGCTCAAAAACAGTTTCGTATACCTCAAAATGAACTAACATGACTACATGTTCTCCTGAACCATCCACAACTTTTCTCCCAAATGCATAACTCCGTTCCAAAGTTTAACCGACATATTGATTTCCAAAATCATAGCTTCTCAAGATCATCAATCCTGTCCCAACTCTGTCATCTCATACTGTAACACATAATATCTTTCTGAATCTCAAAGCATATCAACTTAGGATGACAACAAATCTCAATGCAATTCAAAAATCCAAATACTTACAAATCGTGAAGCCGATAATTCCCCATGATACTGGCACATGTCTCAACTCTAGAAAATACTCGACACATATTTACAAAACACACATTTTGCAAACTCAGTTCAACTTGAGAACACAGTACATCTCTATCCGAAGAAACATGTTAACACCATTCGGAAAAGTTTACAACCACCCCAATACCACACTGGTAAATCACATAACGCACAAGCCCGAGTGAACAACAAAAACCCAGGGCTCTAATATTCGTCAATCAAAAACTCGAATGACGTGATGAAAACACGACTCGACTCGACCCAACTGCCTAGGTTTTCTCAACATGAGCTCCGATACCATATTCTGTAACACCCCAGAGACATCCAAGAATATTAGAGCGCCGTGAGCCCCGAGACGAAACCCACAAGGCTAAAGGATATTTTCGCAAACATTAACAAACGCCCAAGAGGCTAACGACGGTACTATCTTTTAAAAACATTCGAAAACCTATAAAATCCATTTATCAAAACCGTCGTAAAATCTCATTTGAAACCACAAGGCCCAAAATGCCAAAACTCAACAGTTTAAAAACATACGTTAAGCTATCGCTTACACGTACCGACAAAATAGTTTAGAAAACAATTTTCCAAAGTAACTTAAGTTACCAGATATCAAAAGGTCATTCAAAAATACTCACACAGTGGAAAAGACAAACAGTTAAAAATACTCTAACAGCGGAATACAACAACTAATCAGAATACTCGATTCACAAACACATGCCATAGCCAGTATCCTTCGGGAAGCTCATCTCTTCACGACCACTACAGATTCGATACTCCAAGTACCTAAAAAGAAATCCCACGACGGGGTCAGCCATGATATCCAACAATGATACCAATCACATCACGCCAATAATTACATATCAATGAAAATACTAAGTAAGAATACGACCGATGTAATCTTACCGCCGTAACTTTACCAAAATTCACAATTCGTATCCTTAACAACACAATAAGCTCTTACCTAAACATATGTACTGTATCTCAACAATACCCAAGGTTCTCATAACATCATCACAACTCGCGATACAGAAATTATACCAACTCTGGCCAATTAAATCCATCGAATAACATCAACAATATCAACAAGATAATAGATTGTCCAGCGAATCGTGCTTGGAGACTGGGAAGGTCGAATGCACTTCAAGGTCACCACGATGGATGATCGGGACATCAAAGACGAATACCAAAAAGGAAATACGGAACATACCTCATGATATGCAGTGCAACGATGAATCACGTCAGTCTAATCCGAGATAAGATCAATACAACATGTGGACATGGTCCTAACACAATACATACAAATGCATACTCACATGACGCAATCAATATGCCCACGATAACAACAACAATGTATACTTATGGAAATCCGATGATCCAGCGCACACAGCATAGATCCCAAGATGATCCTGAAAGGCCAACACGAGGTGGATAACCCAAATATACATATGCACAACAACAACACATGGTGATCCAACGATCCAGCGCACACATCTATAGATACCTATGATGATCCCGTCGGACCAACGCATGGTGGAAATACCTGTCCAGCGATCCAGCGCACACAGCATAGATGCCCAAGATGATCCCGTCGAACCAACACGAGGTGGACATACGACAATAATGCACAAATGCATATTAACAACAATACACAAATACATGACAACAACAATACACAATGTATCATAGTATAATCGACACTAAATGACAAAAATGATTAGAGTACTTGCCCCGAGTCCTTCGAGAGCAATCTCGATGTCTAAACCATCACCAACCATTATATTCAATACTCGACGGTCAAAAATGTCACGGACTGTAGATAATTCATATCTTCGTCTATACCACAATGTATCCTCGATACCCAAGTATACCAATAACAAAAGTAAATCATATACATTATGATTTAAATTCCCTGTTGGGATAACAATCCCTGTATCGAAAGATCTTGATAGAGTGTCTTGACAAATATGCCAATCCAGCATACAACAAGCTGCTGTATCGACAAGTCTAACCAAAGTTGTCGATCCTGTATCGAAGACTTCTGTTCATGCCATCATACAGCAACAGAGTCTATAAAGCGCCAAGTATGGAAGTTGTATCTCCATACAGCAAACATTCCATACAGCGACCTCTCCTTTATAGCCTACAGCACAAATGGATACAGCATTCAAGATGTGAAATATTGAGACCTTCAATACATATCGAAACAGGACTGAAGACCGTTTGAAAAGAAATCTTTGGTATTCGCTAAAGTCAAGTCCCGTTGATAAATAAGTATTTAAATAATGAAAGGATAAAGTATTTAAATACTGAAGCTGACAGAAATCTTCAAACCTCGCAAAATACGGATCTTGGTCTATACAAGTCAACTAGCTAGTTGTCACGGAATCTTGCTCAAAGAGATCTTTCACAACGGATCTATTCAGAAGGCTATATATGTATCTCCAAGAGTTTTAAAATTAGTCACGAAGAATAACAAGCAACCAGAAGCACTTACACGAATATTCCAAGCAAACATATTTCTTCAAGTATACTGCATATTCTTAGAGAAGAAATATCCAAAGTGCTCAACCTTGAACAACACATTATCAGCTAAAGATCAAGAAAGTCAAGTTGTTGTTCAAACCATCGTTCTATCATTGAACAAACCCATCAGCCCTGTGTGGACTGAGAAAGCATTGCTTTTCCCGAACTGTGTGTGACGGACTTGCACTGGAGACAAAGCTTCCGAACTGTTGTGAAGAAGTTAGTCAAGTGAAAGCCTAAACCAATCTATGTGAACGGTTGAAATCTTCGATCATTGTATCAATCTGTGTGAATGATACATTGATAGGTTTGATTATAAATACGTAGTTGTGAACGTAGTATTTATAATAAACATTTTAACTCCTGTGTGAAGGACCAGTGGACGTAGAGGGGTTTACCTCGAACCACTTTAATTTCCGTGTCATTTACCTTATGCATTTACTATTTTAATATCTGTGATTATTTTTAAGTATACACTTCATATCTAGTTGCTGTATTTACAGCAACTTACTTTAACAAGACTTCCGCGACGCACTTAGATTTGAAAATCGTACAGCTTGTTGTTTAAAACACTTTCCAAACTGTATTCTGTATACTTAGTGACCAACAAGTGGTATCGGAGCGGTTGATTCTAAAAAGAATCAGTCGTATTTTTGATTGAATCAGATCCATAAATCACTTATTTTTGTTAAATAGTCTTTTCCTTTCCTATATTCCCATATGTGTACATCAATGATCAATAAAGTCCCTATATTTTCTATTAACGAATTTGACGATTGGAGAATTAGGATGGAGGCTCATCTTGCAGCAATGCACGAAGAGATGATTTTTGTTATACAGGATGGCCCCATAAAAATCATGAAGGTAAATCCGGCCCCAAGGATTGAATACCAGGCTCATGCAGAGATGCTCGAGAAAGAGCGCGATCAATGGACGACAGATGATCGGAAACGCGCCAACCTCGATAATGTTGCTAAGAACGCGTTATTTGTCACTCTTGACAAAGGCACATTCTCAAAGGTAAAGAGCTATAAAATAGCCAAGGATATCTGGGATAAACTTAAGTTAATTTGTGAGGGAACTGAGCTCTCAAAAGAAAACAAGATTTCAAAATTAACTCAGCAATTCGAATCTTTTGAAATGAAACCAACTGAAATACTTGAGGAACTTGACCTCAGATTCACTGACATTGTTAGTGAACTTGAAGAATTAGGCAAGATTTATACCCAAAGGGAGAAGAACCTAAAAATTTTCAGATCTCTCCCTACCCGATGGGACATTAAGACCACAGCTATGCGTGTGTCGTGTAATCTTAGTGAAATATCTACTTTCGATCTCTTTTCTGACCTCAAAGCATTTGAGTACGATATAGACAGGAGAGAGAAAGATGAAGAATCTCCCACCAGGACTACAACCTTAGCAGCTATATCCAACCAAAGACACAACATGCCCAACTCATCAAAGCCCATTCACAAGAATGCTGACATCGACGACATCATATCTCAAGACGAAATGGCGTTCCTCATGCATAAGTTCAAGAAGTTTATCAATCAGTCGGGAAAGACTCCATACAGGACATTAAAAAGGCCCATGGGACATTGAAAAATGAAAATATGTAGCTCCAACTTTCTAACCTAGAGCTGAAGGAAGAAAATGACTTGCTGAAAGTAAATTACGAAAATATGTCTGTTGATTGTGAAAACAGCAAAATGAGTATGAAAAACTTATGGAGAGCAATCATTAACTTGCTCATGAACTAAGTGAGACTAAAACTCATAGTGAAAGCAATACAAATGATTTTGTTCTGCTTCAAGCCAAAGTAAAACTCCCGAAAAACGAGAAGTAGAACTTGAGACCATTCTGAAATATTTCGAGAAATCATCTAAAAGAATGGAAGAAATTCTAAGCACCGGGAAACATGCTCATGATAAAAGTTTCTTAGGATACAGCTCATTTTCCAACAAAGGGAAAACTAGTACTGTGTTTCTCAGGGGTGTGGAACCCATTCCTGTATCAGAAGAAGTTCCGAGTCCTGTGAAGGAACCCGTTGCACCGCGAACATTCTGAAATCTTTCGGGAAATCATCTAAAAGAATGGAAGAAATTCTAAGTACCGGGCAACATGCTCATGATAAAAGTGGCTTAGGATACAACCCATTTTCCAACAAAAGGAAAACTAGTACTGTGTTTCTCAGAGGTGTGGAACCCATTCCTGTATCGGAAGAAGTTCCAAGTCCTGTGAAGGAACCCGTTGCACCGCGAACAACAAAAGCTGTCATTCCGCCGCCTCAGTCATATTCTAGACAGCGAAATCCCCAGCCATTCAGTCATATAAGGCATACCAAACAGCATGCTCCCCGAGCATATCAACAGCGCCAACAGCCGTTCAGAAAGAAGGTTGTATCCAAATTTCAAAGGCTGGCACGGCGGTACTTTCAGTACAGCACGCCTAGGTATTGGATACAGGAGCCGCGTTATTGTAACATCCCCAAAATCTTGGGTAGCTACAGCGCTATGGATCCCTCATGGTGTAACACCCCCAAAACCTATGGGAATATTACACGCCGTAGACCCTTTCAACAAGGATCTACCAGGATAAACATCCATAAACAACCAAATGCTTGCCCGGCCAGGGTCAAACAATATAATAATACAGACCGTTAAAGTCACTTACACATAAACACACAGACCGATGAGGTCACACAACTCTATCAACAGAACTGACTAACAACATTACCCACACAGGGGTCGAAACACAATATAGCGGAAGACTGAATCAACTCTAACAATATAACCAAACTCTACCAACTCTCGACTCTTGATTAGTATCGCAGATCGTCATCCCCTTGTGCCAATCCTGTGACTGCTCCCCTGAACTTGCATGTACCTGGACACAGAACAGACATCCACCCCCCGATTACTCGGGGGTTAGTAAAACTCCACTGTTTTACTAGTGCAAGTATAAAACGATACGAAATGCAACAAGTAAATAGCAACTACGAATTTAATACGGAAAACAATTATCAAAATGTTCCCAAGAAGTTTTAGAATTTCGAACTCAAGTAAGAGATATTTGAACAGAAACACATCATCTCGGGGATTTTTAAAGCAGAAATTCTTTTGGACCTCGAGTCCCTATTTACAAAACCTTTTCGTAAACATTAGGGCCTTAGCCCGATTCTCGTTTCAAAGCACACTAGATAATATATCATTATGAGTTCGAGACCCATATTTAAAATGTTACCCAAACAATCACTGCTACACGATCATTGTTCGTACACATCATGTACCGAACTCCGGAGGCCTCGACGGACCTTACCCGGACCACACACACTGTTCGTACATATCATGTACCGAACTCCGGAGGCCTCAACGGACCTTACCCAGACCACACACAATGTTCGTACACATCATGTACCGAACTCCGGAGGCCTCAACGGACCCTACCCGTCCACAAACATCGTTCGTACACATCATGTACCGAACTCCAGAGGTCTCGTCAGACCCTACCTGGATCACACACCTTGTTCGTACACATCATGTACCGAACTCCAGAGGCCTCGTCAGACCCTACCTGGATCACACACCTTGTTCGTACACATCATGTACCGAACTCCGCAGGCCTCGCTGACCCTACCCGAACACACACACACACACATCGACACGACACAACTCATAATCATCAAATATCAAGCCATTCCACATTACACCGAAATGTATAATCAAGTATGTAAACCAAAACAACACAATTATCATAATCATCACAACAACTCAACAATGACCAACCATACCCGGCACAAACTTAGATGATCAACACGACCAACACAATTTCACGACGTTAGCTAAGTGAGGGTATTATCGCTACCATCAATCATTCATAATAATTAATTCTTACGAAGCATATTCACGAAAGTAAACCAAATTCATCACAACCATAACACGACGTACCTATTCACAAGACATAATTCGTATAGTAAAATACTTGCCTTAATAACCGCTACCAAATACTCCGAAGAACACGATTCGACCGGAAAGCTCAGACCCCGAAGAAGACAACGAACGGAAGGGTTCCGACTCGAATTCTTTGCGAGAAATCTGACCCTAACATCATACCATCAATAAATTAACGAACGAACGAGGAAGAATAATCGTAGAACGCTCGAATCCTCTTTGCGACATTTTATCGAATACCTTCAAGGCGTCGATAAGATACTCAATAAAACGACGAATCCTCGGCGATTCAACCGTGGAAAAGCAAGGAATTCGACATAATATTGTTTAACAATCATAAATCCATCACTCTTTTGAGTTAAAATAGATTAAACGGACAAATCGAACAAAATCCCCAAAACTAGATTTTAAGAAAACTTGCCTTGATTCGCTGGATTGAAGCATGTTACGTGATGATCAATTGATGTTATGAACTCCAAAACTTCGTGGATTCATAGTATAACAACATTTCTTCGACTTCCCAAAGAATCCAGCCGCGGACAGGAAGGATAGGAAATGAAACGAGTGAAAAAAAGATCGCCGACCATATTTATACGCTCACGGACACGGCGCAAAGAAACGCCCACACCAGCCGGTGTCTCGGGCAGTCGCCGTCCCGCCGACCCGGCGCAGACACGGCGCCGGCGCGTTGCCAGGCCGTTACTGTGTCCGCCAAAGCCTTCCGTGCACGAAATGAAGAATCACAACGACGATCCGAACGACCCCGAAACCCGAACCTGAATACGAATCGAAGATACGTTTACGAAGTACTCTCAAATACGAATCTAAGAGCTAAGAGAACACACGATTCCGACCACCCGAAGGCTCGAAATTCGACAACGGAAGGTAATTACCCCAAACTTTAGGAAATTACGAAAATGGCCCAAAACGTCCGAAAATCACGATACGTGATCGATCACAACACGTCTAACAAAGTTAAACGGACTTACGGGAAACTCGAAACAGTAATTTCTGACGAGATTCACAAGAATCGAACTCGAGTGCGGAAAAGTCGTTAAGAAACACGGGACTCAACAAAATAATACCGAAACAAACTCGGATGACAAAAAGTGTAGAATTAATCATTCTCAGAATGATGAAACGGTCCCAAGCGAGTCGTCAAAACGGACCTCCACCGAAAAAAGAAAATTACCGAAAATCCGAAATTGCGGATATTACATTCTACCCTCCTTAAAAAAAGTTTCGTCCCGAAACTTAAATCAAGTAGGGAGAAGCAATATCCCACCAGGAAAACTCAACGAGATACACAAGAATCGAAAAAAAATCGCGCCCAATGGCGAAACGTTACAAGCAACGCGAAAGAACATACAGCGTGAAAACACGCCCCACGACGACCATAACAACGCCACCGGCAATGATTCAAAACAATAACGAGAAATTAACGACGCATCACATGCACACATTTAATCAAAGAAACGCACGCGACAACAAGTCGCACCGACCACAATGACTATGCGGTAGAAACAAATATAGTATTATGATAGAATTCACTCCGATTCTCGTCAACAGGAAAATATCCGACGTCAAGACACAAACAATTCAAGATAACAGAAAACGAGAATACCGGACATTACATTATATCCTATTAAAAATAAGTTTCATCCCGAAACTTAAAATAAAACATCATGGTAGAATACAAATAAAACCAAAAAGTTCACGCAACAAATATCAATTTCTACACGAAGTACGATACACAACTACATCACGGGACACCAACAGGCACTCCCCGAGTAGGAACGAAAACCCAATTCCCGAACATCTTGGCAACGGTCTCATAATGCACCGCTCGGTGACCCACTTGGCCACACTCGAAACAGTTGACTAACGGTGAACGACAATTCTTCGTAGTACGAGATCAGGCAACAACAGTCAGACAACCCCGTTCAAACAACAATGATCGAACAACAACGATCAAATAACAATGATCGAACAACAATGGTCAAATAACAATGATCGAACAACAACGATCAAATAACAATGATCGAACAACAACGATCAAATAACAATGATCGAACAATAATGATCGAACAACAACAATCGAACAATAATGATCGAATGACAACAGTCGAACAATGACTCCGAAGTCCCCACTTCAACTCCAGACATTAAAAGAACTGGTAGAAAGTGAAAGATGTTACTTACAAACAAGGTTCACAAGAATCGAACCGAACTCGAAAAGGTCACGATGACAAACAGGTCGATCTGAAACAAGGTCACAACCAGTTTGAACGATGACAACTGAGACATCAAACAAGTTCAAAAAGTATCGACGAACACGTGCAAGTCGATAGAATTTAGAAGGAGAAACTGTAGAAGTCAAATATAGTATGGGTATTACATCCGACCTCTTATAAAAGAAATGTCGCCCCCGCAACTCACAACAACGGAAACAAGGTAACAACACAAAAAGCATCCGACAGGAAAGTCTCCCATGGGTCTCTCAGAGCCGATCCTGATATCTCAGGCCAAGCGCGAACTCCGAAAGTCTCGCAGCCACCCGCAAAATCAATCGTGTCCCTCGAGTCTGCACTTGAAACACGTTACTGACGAGAATGACAATTTACACGTGCATGTCCCGGCACATCACGATTGAAACACCTCGGCTCGGCATACCGAAAATACAAATGCTAGATACAATGGGGAATAACGTCGCAAAACAATATAGCGGAGATGCCAACTCAGCATAACAAAGAATCATAACACATATCATATACAACAATTACCATCGTAAAGTAATACACACACAAACACTACAACAACGACGGTATCGTTCGGCAACCTCAACGGCCTGAACGATAACCAGCACATAATTACAAACATTATGAAACAATCACACATGTACACAAACGTACAAACCCAATCTTCAACAGCTCACACTCGTGCGACAACACGCAAATCACCACGAGGCGATAAACAGTAAACACCAGTTCACACCTCTCACAGAGGGCTAGTACAACAAATGCGTGGCAATGCCTCGACGTTCATGCCACCAATTCGATCATACTCGGGAGCAGACATCATAACGACAACGCGAACATCATACATACACACCTAGCCCTCAAACGGGAATGGATAGGTTTTAAAAACGAAAACCTCCTTTTGAAAATAATTTTGGAAACACCGATTGATCTTGAGTATCACCCTTCAAAAAAAAAGTACAATCGTGAAACATCGTTATCGAGACTTTGGAAATCTATTTCGCATTCGATAAAAATGAGGACACTTTCTTTTCGTGAAAAACTTATGGAAATATTCGACCCTCGGGTCTAAGTAAAAGTGTTTCTAAAATATTGGAAATATCTCAAAACATTTTGGTCCTCGAGGTAGAAGAATCTTGAAACATATTGTGGCACCTTGGATGTACCACGAGAAAATAATTCATTTTAAAAGTACGTCTCGAAATTTATTTTCTAAGGTACTCAATGTTTTCAAAGATAATTCAATGGGTTAGAATGCCCAATAAAATTTCAGATAATTACACGGAACATTATAGCGGCGTGGGTCCCGCGCCGGAACCCACCAGGCTAAAACCCATTTACAAAATGCCAAAAAGGTCGATGACAGTAATATTTCAAAAACTCACAAGAGCCATTTACAAAATACTAAATACCGTCATAAGAATTTCACCAAAACGATCAAGGCCATAATGCCAAAAACTCGATTAAGGGAATCGGTTTTCGAAATAAAACTCAGCCGGCAAAATACCGAAAGCCATTACAAAAGAACTCACGCAGCGGAAAAAGGAATACAATCCAACATGCACAATCCAATTGAATACATCTCACAATATCTAGTTTAAACATACAACAAAACCATTCCTCGGAGTTTCTCACGAACTCAATCATCGATACCTTATTCGAAACCCAACAAGGTTCTCAATTTTCACACCATACCACCCCTCACAGTGGTTCAAAGGTAAAACAACAATAGGTCCAGTTTTATACATATACTATATGTCACACGTATTAAATACAACTATATTCACAACACCGTGCAAATAAAATTCTGCACCACAATTAACTCATTTAGATAAAATCATGATACACAGGTACTTCGCATAAAAGAGTAGACTTACGTCTACAGGCCGCACGGAGATGACGGTCGCCCACGATACTAATCTCATCCGACAACATATCCGACACGTTGTGACTACGCACAACTCAACTTGTCACCGGACGACTCGAACGACAAGACAACACATTACTCGACAAACCACGACTCGAATCGACCCGACAACCTAGGTTTCCGCAACCTAAGCTCTGATACCATAAATGTAACACCCCCAAAACCTATGGGAATATTACACGCCGTAGACCCTTTCAACAAGGATCTACCAGGCTAAACATCCATAAACAACCAAATGCTTGCCCGGCCAGGGTCAAACAATATAATAATACAGACCGTTAAAGTCACTTACACATAAACACACAGACCGATGAGGTCACACAACTCTATCAACAGAACTGACTAACAACATTACCCACACAGGGGTCGAAACACAATATAGCGGAAGACTGAATCAACTCTAACAATACAACCAAACTCTACCAACTCTCGACTCTTGATTAGTATCGCAGCTCGTCATCCCCTTGTGCCAATCATGTGACTGCTCCCCGAACTCCGCATGTACCGACACGTAGCAGACATCCACCCCCCGATTACTCGGGGGTTAGTAAAACTCCACTGTTTTACTAGTGCAAGTATGAAACGATACGAAATGCAACAAGTAAATAGCAACTACGAATTTAATACGGAAAACAATTATCAAAATGTTCCCGAGAAGTTTTAGAATTTCAAACTCAAGTAAGAGATATTTGAACAGAAACACATCATCTCGCGGATTTTTAAAGCAGAAATTCTTTTGGACCTCGAGTCCCTATTTACAAAACCTTTTCGTAAACATTAGGGCCTTAGCCCGATTCTCGTTTCAAAGCATACTAGATAATATATCATTATGAGTCTGAGACCCATATTTAAAATGTTACCCAAACAATCACTGATACACGATCATTGTTCGTACATATCATGTACCGAACTCCGGAGGCCTCGACGGACCTTACCCGTGTTGGGTTTTCTATGTATCGAATACAAAATAATCGGAGTAAAAACGCAGCGGAACAATAAAAGTGAAAACCCAATTTAGGATCGCATGCAGTAATTTAATTGTTTAATTAAAGAGTTAATCGAATTACCTTAATCCGATTGAACAAATCTAGATCCGGACTAGAAGCAGATGAATATCTCCTTCCTCTTCTGGTGATCCACACACGAACAATTCCACAAGCCGGATTGCTAGATCTCATTTAATAATATTGATAAATAGTACAACACAAATTCCTTACTAGAAGGATTGTACTATTGATCAAGATCAACTAAGGGAAGAGGAACGACCGACTCCGTTCTCCTACAGTATAATGTAGATGGCCGATTTTTCTTCTTCTTGAAGGGCCGATTCTTGAAGGGCCGATTTTAGGTCTTATTTTCTGGTTTCAACTCCTTGTCCAAGACCTTATATTTATACTAAGTAAACCCTAGATTCAATAATCTAGTATTTGCTTAGTTGCCCCTCAACTTATTAAATAATACAATATATATAATATCCAATATTATATATATTACTTTATTATTTAATCTCCTTATAAATATAATATCCAATATTATATTTATTATTCCCAGTTGATATTTATTCCTACTTGTCTATAATTGTCGTATGTGCGACCCAAAAGGCTTATATTATGTTGGCAATTATTTAATACCTTATTAAATAATAAATCATAAGCCTCTAGCAAGACATTATGATTACCCAAATAATATAAGTTAATAGTCCATTAAACCTTTTAACGTGTCAAATCCCTTTGTCACGCGATATCATATTTGAACTAAGTCATGGAGTCTGTCATACTTATTTATGTTCAAATGCTTTCTCGATCTTAAGTAGATCGATTGAATCAAATGACTCTTCATTTGAGCATGGCCATGCATTTCCTTCACCTACTTATCGAGGGGCCCAAAGCAGATATCTCTCTCACTTAAGAGAGGGACAAATCCCCATCTTGATTATTCATTGCCCTCTACATGACTCCCACTAATCCCGATCGCTAACCTTTATGATCACCATGTTTCGATGACGTTGATTACGTCAAGGCATAGCAGCTTATCATGTTGGACTCTATGATAATCTCGTGTTCAAGGATTTATTGACATACCGTATTGAGATTCACTTATGACATTTCCATGCAAAGTGATCTCAATGCGGGTCGGTCCAAGATTAGTTCTCCAACCAATACCCATAAGATTGATCCGTACCATACGCATAATCATCCGATGATTATCAATCAAACTTATACTAGTATATTAATCACTTGAGTCTCTACTCAACGCGATTTTACTGTGGACATTTGAATAATCTTATTATTCGTGAATAACTATTATTCGATTATTATAATATTAAAACATGCACACATTATAATAATCAACGAGAAATAAATGATATCAAATAACTTTATTTAAATGTGACAATTACAAATCTAGGCACATCGAATGTCCTAGGGCACTATTCCCAACAATCTCCCACTTGCACTAGACCATTCATTCATGACCTTTAGTCCTATCGCTCTAGCATGCTCAACATGCTTTCCTTGTGAGAGAGGCTTGGTAAGTGGATCTGCAACATTCTCTTCCGTTGCTACTTTGCATATTGTAATATCTCCTCGTCCGACGATCTCTCCGACTAGGTGATATTTTCCGAGTATATGTTTGGAATTATGATGGGACCTAGGCTCTTTAGCTTGTGCAATAGCACCATTATTGTCACAATAAAGGCTTATGGGACCCTGGATGGTTGGCACCACTCCTAGTTCGGTAACGAACTTCTTGATCCATACGGCTTCCTTAGCCGCATCCGATGCCGCTGTGTACTCAGCCTTCAGAATAGACCAAGAACCGTGCTTTGCTTGGAACTCTTCCAACTCACAAAGACCTCCATTCAATACAAACACATAACCAGCTTGCGATTTGAAATCGTCTCTGTCGGTTTCAAACTTGCATCGGCGTAACCTCTTACAAACACTGCTTCCCACCCTCCATAAACTAGGAAATCATCCTTGGTTCTTCTCAAGTACTTTAGGATGGTTTTCACCGCCGTCGATGACTTTCACTGGATTCGATTGGTATCGACTTGTCATACTAAGAGCAAACGATACATCCGGGTCGAGTACAAATCATGGCATACATGATCGATCCAATAGCCGATGC